>CM064577.1:2212321-2812321 GCA_032716605.1 Paralithodes platypus
TACTGAACTCGTGTACTTATGCAGAAGTAATTACTTCAAAAGTAAAAGTCGTAGTTGCAACTACCGAGATTTCTCAAAAATCTATTGCTTCACAGCCAAAGCTACTTACAACAAGAATTGTTGTAACACTATTATTGGCCTTTAGCACAATTTCCTGCAATGAATACTACAGAGAAATTTTATAATACAATGCCTACAACCAGTATCACTGGTATCAACCAGTATGTTCCGAACACATACTCCGGAGGGGTCTAGGGTGTCCTATGTCACACTGACTGCACCCCCCCCCCCTTTTTCTTGAAATTAAACAAAACGTGACTAACAGGGCCACCTAGACCCTCTGCCGTAAAGCTATACATGGCAAGGAAGGTTTGTCCAGAGCTACTGAAAGGAATCGAGGCAAAAACTCCTGATTAGAGGCCCACAACTGTGTGGACTTAATAACTTCCACCGAAAGATTATTAAGGAAACGTAAAGAGGCTGTCCCCTTGCGTAAATCGTGGGTCTTACCCACAACGCCGGGATTCTTCTCTTTAAAGTCCTCGACCAAGAGAGAAGCCAGTGTACGCTCCATCAAGCGTTCACCCGGACTTGCGACCCATAAAGCACCCTGGTGATTTAGAGGTGCCACTCTTAAATATTTGGTTAGAGCTTGCACTGGGCCAAAAAAGATGGTGCACCTTTCCCCTTTTTAACGCCGGCACCGTGAACTCTGAAAACACGTGTTCACTGTACTCAATCTTGGCTATGAATCCTGGGGAAGGTGCAATGTGAATACCCTCATGAAGCCTATCAAACCTGAGGCAATTAGGTGCGTTGCTCATCGCCGCCAGCTCAGATACTCTGTTCCCGGTAGCCAAAGCCATAAGGAATACTGCCCTTTTGTAAAATCTGCAGTCTTTGGTACATACGGGAACGAGAATAACGACGATGCTTTGTCCAGAGACCATGTAGGCCTGAGCTGACGGGGAGGTTGGCGGAGTTTAAAACCTGCCCACAGAAATAACTTTCAGATAAATGTTTCTGCATGAACAGATAAATTAAATAATTAACAACCAACGCCACCGAGGGCACAGTTTGTTTTTGTTCTAAGAATCCGAGACGTAAAAGCTTGCCAATGCGATTGAAACTGTCGCTTTGTAGACTGGGTATATTGATTCGTGAATATCTTGGTCACGTCGCTACCATATGGTGCTAGCCACTTAGCCTCCTGAATGTCCATAATGAACAAGTCCGCGAGGTTTCTAGGCTGCCAATTGTTTGGGGTGGCAGCCAAGCAGAGGGGACTCCGCCGGCACCAAAAACCTGAAGAGAGAACCAAGAATGGCGTTCTGGAGGGATTTGGTGGGAAGAATAAGTCATGGTTATAAGAACCTGAAATGTCCTTAATATGAACATCCAAAACATTTCCGTAACATTGCTACCCCTGACTCATCCGGCCCGTATAAAAGAGGCATAGCTCCTGTTTTTTAACTGGCACCTTGTCTAAAGGAGGGGTAGATATGTCTGATAAGACTCGCACAGTGGAAGTAGTGAGAGCTGCTGTGCCTGGCACATTGGAAATTGGATCTGACACACGAGGATGGTTAGGTATTTTAGCTAAAGCAAAGGATGTAGCCAGAGGTCGCACAATCGTCGACATCGCGGGATCTCCCGTATCAAAAGGAGTTTCCGGCGTAGGGTCAAAGAACCTATTAAGTGCATTCAATAGTAGTCCATCAATCTCTTCCGCCGGTACATACCTAGCCGATGACGAACTCCGTGGAGATTCGACAGTACCCTGAGAGTCGCCTAGAAGGTGACTGGACTCTTCAACCTCCATCTCTGAGACCAGAGATCGTTGTTCTTCATCCGTTAAGTCTGGCCTATCATGGGAAGATCCCGCCAAAGCCGGGACCTCCACATGTTGCCATGTTAAAACTGGGATAGAAGATGGTATATCGGCATCCCGGTGGACGTCAGCACTAGTTGAGTCACAAAGGGATGTGTGCTGTCCTGCCAGGACTGTGAGTATCGCCATACACCTTGGCTGTGGCTGTCCCTCGCTTGCGAGCTCGGTATACTCTCTGAATGGGAGCCCTCGTCCGAGTCCCGTAAAGGTTTATGATAATTAAAAGCTCCCATAGCTCATTCACACATTGAAAGCAGAGCTGGTGAGCAAAATCATAAAGTATACTAATTAATTTAATATATATTTAATTGTATTAAAATAAATTACTATAAATAAACACAATATTATCATAATATAATCATAGAAAATATATGTTTATTATGATTCAGCTATTAAATTATTTCATTAACAAACAAAATAAGATAGGGATACCTGAGCTTAACGGCGTTGAACATACAGCAATGAGAGGTTCAAGTGCCGACACGACAGAGACTGGGGGAAAACTACCCCGCCCCCGGGAACTGCCTGGTCACCTGGTGCAACACCGGTACTCCGCCCTGGAAAGATAAATTTCCGGGGATTAATGCTCATAAGGGTACACCCAAAAAATGGTACAAAAATATGTGCCACAAAACCGCCGGTCAACGAACCGTAGCACTCCACCACTACTTTTGAAGTCTTTCAAGTATCCCTATACACTTGAAACACTAGTAAGATTCCGGCATCTTTTTATCCCATAAAAAGTCTAAGCCTGTCTTAATCTCTAATCCGGCTTCTCCCAGAAGCCCTCATAGATCGCCGTCTTGAAGGCCGTGATACCCTATTGTATCAATCAATTGTTTGGCAAATTATCGCGAATTGCAAATCAATTAATATGACCACCCGAAGGTACAACCGCCGGGTTTTATATGCAATGTCAAACCAATTGTACCTGCCCCAGACCTCTTTGTAAAAAGGTCGCCGGGAGGGAAAGACTAAACAAACAAACAGCATTGTTTCAATGGCTTATTAAAGATTTCAGCATATCTTTTACCTGTCCAAAAGAAATAAGCATAACTTCTGAATCCTCATAAAGATGAAGCATATCTTTATTAAAGATGAAGTCTTTCAAGTATCCCTTTACACTTGAAACACTAGTAAGATTCAAGCATCTTGTTATTCCATAAAAAGTCTAAGCCTATCTTAAACTCTAATCCGGCTTCTCCCAGAAGCCCTCATAGATCGCTGTCTTGAAGGCCGTGATACCCTATTGTATCAATCAATTGTTTGGCAAATTATCGCGAATCGCAAATCCGTTAATATAACCACCCGAAAGTAGAACCGCCGGGTTTTATATGCAATGTCAAACCAATTATACCTGCCCCAGACCTCTTTGTAAAAAGGTCGCCGGGAGGGAAAGACCAAACAAACAGACAGCATTGTTTCAATGGCTTTGACCATGTCCAACAGGTGTCAGCATGATCACCTAGATAACTGTGTGGAGCCCCCCTCGACGGGAATAACCCAGGAAGCCTGATCCCAGGCTCGACCATAGAAAACGCAGTTTCTGATGAGCCCTCAAGCGACCAAACTCGTCGGGGTAACTTACCTATTATAGCCATCCTGACTAAAACTCGGTAAACAAAAACGGTGTTCTCGGAGCAACGAGAAAAACGCCGGAAAGGTAACCCACACTAAACGAGACATTACAGGTGGGCGTAATGCATAAAGCAATGAATAACACAGGAAGCCTGATCCCAGGCTCGACCACAGAAAACGCAGTTTCAGATGAGCCCTCAAGCGACCAAACTCGTCGGGGTAACTTACCTATTATAGCCATCCTGACTAAAACTCGGTAAACAAAAACGGTGTTCTCGGAGCAACGAGAAAAACGCCGGAAAGGTAACCCACACCAAACGAGACATTTTAACACATTTTATACAAAGGGTGTGCGCAAAAATAGGGATACCTGAACAGGAGGGCGTAATGCATAAAGCAAAAACCGGGGCAAAGGTAGCCATGACAGAGACTGGTGGGAAACTTACTCCAGGTTCTGCATAGACCCGCCGGGACCCAGCTCTGGAAAAAAAGAAAATTTCCAGGAATTAATGCTCATAAGGTTAACCCAATCATGTTCGCACACAAGTGTTAAATAACCCGCCGGGTAACGAGACGTAATACTCAACGACTACAGCTCGCTACGCGGTGGGGTTTCCTAAGTAAAAGATATCAGAATATCTTAATTTGTCCAAAAGATTTATGAATACCCTCTGACATAATATATAAAGACCAGCATGGCGTTTATAACAGATTAAGTCTTTCCGGTGGTGTTTGTTTCAAGATTCAATTTTGGAAAACCCCCCTAAAAAAGACGCCGGCCCCCGAATTATCTCGTAGATGAAAAACTGGGAAGCCTGACAAATATACGAGATCTAACTTCTCCCGAAGTATCTTTTTAGATCGCCGTATGTTGAAGGCGGCGATACAAAACGTATCCCTCAATTGTCTGGTTAACTAACTGAATTGTAAATTCGTTATTCCCACCCTTCCAAGGAGCACCCGCCGGGTGTGAATATTAGTTTAAAAAACGTTAACCCCAATTGTGCCCTAAAGCGCCGTATGTTGAAGGAGGCGATACACAATGCATCCCTCAATTGTCTGGTCAACTAAACTGAATTTTGCAAATTCGGTCATCCCACCCTTCCAGGTTACACCCGCCGGGCGATTTAAAGTTTAAAAGTTAACCCCAATTGTTTCTATCCCCACTTCTTTGGAAAAGATCGCCGGGGAGGAAATACAACAACAGCATAGTTTTATATTGGCTAGTAAGATTCAAGCATCTTTTTATCCCATAAAAAGTCTAAGCCTATCTTAATCTCTAATCCGGCTTCTCCCAGAAGCCCTCATAGATCGCCGTCTTGAAGGCCGTGATACCCTATTGTATCAATCAATTGTTTGGCAAATTATCGCGAATCGCAAATCCGTTAATATAACCACCTGAAGGTACAACCGCCGGGTTTTATATGCAATGTCAAACCAATTATACCTGTCCCAGACCTCTTTGTAAAAAGGTCGCCGGGAGGGAAAGACCAAACAAACAGACAGCATTGTTTCAATGCCTTTGAAAAGCAGAGAAAACCATGTCCAACAGGTGTCAGCATGATCACCTAGATAACTGTGTGGAGCCCCCCTCGACGGGAATAACCCAGGAAGCCTGATCCCAGGCTCGACCATAGAAAACGCAGTTTCTGATGAGCCCTCAAGCGACCAAACTCGTCGGGGTAACTTACCTATTTTAGCCATCCTGACTAAAACTCGGTAAACAAAAACGGTGTTCTCGGAGTAACGAGAAAAACGCCGGAAAGGTAACCCACACTAAACGAGACATTACAGGAGGGCGTAATGCACAAAGCAATGAATAACACAGGAAGCCTGATCCCAGGCTCGACCACAGAAAACGCAGTTTCAGATGAGCCCTCAAGCGACCAAACTCGTCGGGGTAACTTACCTATTTTAGCCATCCTGACTAAAACTCGGTAAACAAAAACGGTGTTCTCGGAGCAACGAGAAAAACGCCGGAAAGGTAACCCACACCAAACGAGATATTTTAACATATTTTATACAAAGGGTGTGCGCAAAAATAGGGATACCTGAACAGGAGGGCGTAATGCATAAAGCAAAAACCGGTGCAAAGGTAGCCATGACAGAGACTGGTGGGAAACTTACTCCAGGTTCTGCATAGACCCACCGGGACCCAGCTCTGGAAAAAAAGAAAATTTCCAGGAATTAATGCTCATAAGGTTAACCCAATCGTGTTCGCACACAAGTGTTAAATAACCCGCCGGGTAACGAGACGTAATACTCAACGACTACAGCTCGCTACGCGGTGGGGTTTCCTAAGTAAAAGATATCAGAATATCTTAATTTGTCCAAAAGATTTATGAATACCCTCTGACATAATATATAAAGACCAGCATGGCGTTTATAACTGATTAAGTCTTTCCGGTGGTGTTTGTTTCAAGATTCAATTTTGGAAAAACCCCCTAAAAAAGACGCCGGCCCCCGAATTATCTCGTAGATGAAAAACTAGGAAGCCTGACAAATATACGAGATCTAACTTCTCCCGAAGTATCTTTTTAGATCGCCGTATGTTGAAGGCGGCGATACAAAACGTATCCCTCAATTGTCCGGTTAACTAACTGAATTGTAAATTCGTTATTCCCACCCTTCCAAGGAGCACCCGCCGGGTGTGAATATTAGTTTAAAAAACGTTAACCCCAATTGTGCCCTAAAGCGCCGTATGTTGAAGGAGGCGATACACAATGCATCCCTCAATTGTCTGGTCAACTAAACTGACTTTTGCAAATTCGGTCATCCCACCCTTCCAGGTTGCACCCGCCGGGCGATTTAAAGTTTAAAAGTTAACCCCAATTGTTCCTATCCCCACTTCTTTGTAAAAGATCGCCGGGGAGGAAATACAACAACAGCATAGTTTTATATTGGCTTTGCAAAACCGAAAAAACTACAAACAACACGTGTCCGTATGAACACTGTTAGATGGGTACAGCCAACCCGCCGGGAATCATAAGGAGCCTGAAACAGGCACCCCAGAGACGCAGTCCTGGGGAGCCACAGACACCCACTCGCCGGGGAAACAAGCCTGTTTTAAACCACGCGTGGCCAAAACTCGGCAACCAGCCGGTGTTATCATGGTGAAACCGAGAAAAACCCACCGGAAAAACCCCACCCTGTCCAGATACCATCTGAACGCAACACCGGACCGAGGCGTAGCCAAAACACAACTAACGCCGGGCCCAACATAGTCCGTGGAATTAGCCAATACACAACTAACCCAGGACACATAAATAGTCCGTGGAATTAGCCAATACACAAATAAACCAGGACACACATGACACAGTAGTACATATTTAGAAAATAAATCAATAACACTTGTATATGTGGAAAAGCTACGAGAGGCTGGCTAGGCCTAGGCAGACGGATAACAGTAACATGTCGGAATATAAACAAAAAGAACTGAATTATATCACAACAGGAACCACCGCCAACACACCACTGTAGCAAATACTTCCGGCAAAGGGAAGAACTGACTCGGGACCCAGAAAAAACTTCACTAAGTGAAGAAAAATACGCTGGGAACGTCAGCAAAAATACGCTACCTCATCAGAAAGATAAAAGGAAGCAATAACGCGTAAAGAAAGCCGCCTACATCACAAAGCTAGCTAACTGTGAAAAAGTTCACCTGTCCACAACAGGACCACGAGGGTACATCCGAAATAGATGCCCCAAACAAACGACCCAAAATACACTGCACTGCGGGCAACCAGCCCAGGACACTCCTGCTACGCATATCCTAACCTTACTCGATACATCCCGGAGTAAACAAATGAGAAAAAACTCACTAGGGACGCAGCAAATGCGGAACCAGCGGAACGTGGAGAGACACGTCCGGGCCGGTTGACCGCAGAGCAGAGAAGGAAGTATGACGCCTGAATCAGCGTCTGGTCAAAGATCCACACAAGTACATCCACAATATGATGGAAAGCTTATTGGATAGTTATTCTTATTTTCTTTTTCTTTTTCTTTTTTACGAAGTTTTTTCGTAGTGAGAACCCAATTCATAATGACTGAAGCCATGAGTGAGGTCGCGTGCGCTCATGATGAAGGCTCCTCAGATTTTAAATGCTCTACGCGGTATATTCAAACTACGGCGGATTAGTGTTTGAAGAGGATGCCTTATGTAATAGGCATGTTCGTCAATGATGGAGGGGCCACTAATAAATTATGTTTTTTATTTTTATTATTATGCCCCCTCCCCCATTATACCCCCCTCACCCTCTTCCCCCTGCCCCCCATCTACAATATATATTATTATTAGGCTAGTATCTATTTATTATATATTATTATTATTCTACTCCCCCTTCCCCCTGCCCTACCTCCTCCCCATCCCCCCATATATATATATATATATATATATATATAATATAATTCATGTTTATGTATTTATGTATGTTATGCATATCCCCGGCGATCAAGAGGAGTGGACGGATGAGGCGGGTGAGACGGATGAGGATTTGACCCATTCTCCACCGCCCAGGGGGAAGAGGAGGAGGATTCTCATTGAGGGCGACCCTTCACCACCTCCACAAACTCCACCTCCACCTCCACAATCTCCACCCGTCGCCCTACCTCGCCACTGCTCATCAACACCCGTCGCCCTACCTCGCCACTGATCATCAACACCCGTCGCCCTACCTCGCCACTGCTCATCAACACCCGTCGCCCTACCTCGCCGCTGCTCATCAACACCCGTCGCCCTACCTCGCCGCTGCTCATCAACACCCGTCGCCCTACCTCGCCGCTGCTCATCAACACCCGTCGCCCTACCTCGCCGCTCATCAACACCCGTCCCCCTACCCCGTACATCACTACACATCGCCCCACCTCATCCATCCCCACCCGTCCTACCCACACCCCTCCTACCAGCACCCATCCTACCATCAACATCCACTCATGTCTTCACACCACAACCATCAACATCCACTCATGTCTTCACACCACAACCATCAACATCCACTCATGTCTTCACACAACAACCATCACCACCCACTCAATGCTTCACACCACTATCATTCCCGGACTTCCACACATCATTCTATTCTTTTTCTTCTGCTTCACGACGTACCCTGCATGGCGGTCCCTTGTTACCTCACGTAGAATCACCGGCCAGCAACATCTCAGACAGCCCCCGCATCCTGGCTTCACTCCTGCCGGTGGGTAGTCTAAACACCCGACCATCACATGTCCTGTCTCCTAATGTAGCCTCCCCCTCGCTGATCTCCTTGGGTAACAGCGGGGGCAGCGAGGCGCGCTACATGGCGTTTGTTCCGCCTGAACATCGCCAAATCATGCACGATGAGATTGCTGCGGAAATCGATGAGGAGCTTCCACAAAGGCTTCCTCCTGCCCCACTTCATCCACCCACAGCTCCTTCTCCATCACCCTCATCACATCCACCATCACCCCCACGGCCTGACTCCACCACAGCACTTTCTCCATCACCCTCATCACATCCACCATTACCCCCACCCCCTCGTCTTCCGCAGAAGACGACCCCCCACCCCCTCCCCCTCCCCGCCAAAAATCTGGGCCCATGAAGGGCCGAGGTGGTAGGCCCAGGGGCCGCAGAGGTTACATACGTCGTCCAGGCGAACGACGTGGTGCTCTCCCAGCACGTGCACCTCCACGCCCCCCCACCGTGTATGCTGAGGATCACGAGTGGACTTCAGACCCGTTCACACCCAACGTTGATCCTTTCACTGGAACCCCTGGCCTGCGGGTTCCTGCACCAGTGACACCACTGCAGTTCTTCCAGCTCTTCTTTACAAGAGAACTGCTCAGGTTCCTGGTGAGTGAGACCAACGCATATGCCTTATTCGTTGGTTCTCTCTGGACATCATTCAGTGAGGAGGACATGGCCAAATTCCTTGGCCTGTACTTCCTCATGGGTGTGAACAAACTCCCCACTGTGCGTCACTACTGGTTAACCCGGGAATTGCGGGAAGACTCTTAAGAGTTCCCCGGCGGACTGCAGGAAGGCTCTTAAGAGTCAGGGAAAAAAAAAATCAATTTAAAACACCGATTTTTTTTGTTTTGCCCCAGGGCCATGCCAAATATCACTCCTCTACCTCCCCTCCTTCCCCACTTTCCTCCCCTCCTTCAGTTATCGCCTATTTTCCCTGTTATTCTCTTATTCTGTGGTATATTTTTGTGCTAACATTAGCGAGTTGCATGCAGGACATTGTCATCACTGTTAGCAAGCGAGTGCAAGAGAGAGAGAGAGAGTATCGATCGACAGTGTCTCTCCAGACTTGGGGAAAAGTGGCGGGAAAGGAGGTTGCCTCAGCCATACATTATGTAACTCCCGGCCTGTATCGCCGATTTTGACCATCCAAACGCTGTTTCCACTTGTTTTATTGTTGTAACTGGTTAATACCTTTATAATCAACCTATAATAGGCGCATATGGAGAAGTATTAATGCTATTTATGGTAAAATAAATATTTTAGTGATGGAAACAGCTCAAATACATGCGCACAGGCAGAGGTGTCTCATCCCCCCATGCGCACTTCAGAGGTTAAATGATGGACTCCATAATTACCCAACGTTTCGCAAGACCATGCAGGTCTCCAAGTTCCAAGCCTTGCTGAGCAATTTCCACACATTCAACAGCAAGGCAGTCATCAAGCAGACCAAAGACAGGCTAGTGAAGATCCGCACGGTGATGCGCTACCTGCTTGCTGGCTTTAAGCTTGCCTACGTCCCGGAGAGGAAGGTGTCCATCGACGAAGGCTGCCTTGGGTGGAAGGGTCGCCTTTCATTCAAGTGCTACAACCCGATGAAGCCGACGAAGTACGCCATCAAGCTGTACATCCTGGCAGTCCACGACTGGTTTCGTGTATGACTTTCAAGTCTACATTGGTATTGGTCAAACTCTCCAGAAAACGGTTGAGGGTTTAACGGAGTCCCTGCAAGGCATGGGTTAGAAGTTGTTCATGGACAACTTTTACAACTCAGTTGACCTGTGCCACCACATGCTCACACACCACCAGATCTATGTGTGTGGCACCCTGAGGCTTGCACGAGGGGCTCCGAAGCGGTTGCGCGACATTGCCCATGCAGCGACACTGGAAGACGATGCAATAGAGGCGATGAACAACGGCACAACCCTAGTGATGCTTTGGAAAGACAAACGGATTGTCAACATGGTGTCCACCTTCCACGACCAGAGCACCATTCCAAAGCAGTCCTTTGTCAAGAAGAAGGTACAAGGCAGGTGGCAGCGGATTCGCAAGAACATCATGAAACCCGTTTGTGTTGATGACTACAACCGCCACATGGGTGGGGTGGATCATTTCGATCAGATGATCCAGTACTACCCTATCCAGCGAAGGACGGTCAAATGGACGAAGAAGATCATATTCTATTTCATCCAAATGGCCCTCTTCAATGCCTTCGTACTCTTCAAGAAGTGCATCCCCCGCAGGAAGATGACTATGCTGGCGTTCCAGGAAAGCGTAGTCCGTTCCTTGTTGTACTTCAACCCTGCAGAGTGGCCTTTGTCGGGGAGACGCATCCGGCGTGCACAGGATTTGCCGGAAGGTCAGTATGAGCCACTCGCCCGTCTCAGGCGAGGCAGGCGGAGTCAGCAATCCTCCGGAAGCTCAGCTGGGTCGCCCCCACCGGACGACAATCCAGACTCCCCAGCCGCTCCTGCTGATGATCCTGGCACTCCTCCTGGTGCTCCTGCTGCTGGTGGAGGCGTTGGGGGAGCACTCCTTCATGACCCCCCCCCCCCCCCTCACCAGGTCCAGATGCTGCTGCTGCTGCTGTTGCCGTCGGGGGAGCACTCGCTGAGAATGCACCCCAGGCGGAACCAGTATCGGACGATGCTACTGATGATGAGGAGCAAGTGAATGTCCTACCACTTGACCCCCCCGCACCAGTAGTACCGGGTGCAGCTGCTGCTGCTGGTGGCGCTCGGGAAGCACCCGTCATGGATGCCAACTGGGCTCCACTAGTAATGGACATTCAAGCTAGGACTCAGGCACCAAGAGGCTGTCTGAGAGGTTCTCTTCTAGGAAGGGGTTCCAAGCCACGTCGTATTGTACTGGACCATGACCGGTACAACAGGAACTTGGAACACGTTCTCGAGAAGAACCCTGATGGAAAGCGAAGGCGGTGCCATCTGTGTTACACGAAGGACCAACTTCGCAAGGACACGAGCTTTCGATGCAAGTCTTGCCTCGTTTGCCTCTGCATCGATGTCAATGGTTGCTTCAACAAGTACCATCAACTCGATGCAGATGTCCTATAGCCAGGATCTTTGCACGATTCATTCATTCATTTATGCATTCTCCTATTCACCTTCATTATTCCTTTCCAATCACTATCACCCGTTCATTCATTCAGGCTTAATGCATTCTTCCATTCACCTTCATCACCCTTTCATTCACCTTCACCCTTTCATTCATTCATTCAATCATTCAATAATTCATTCAATCATCACTTCAGAGGTTCGGGGCCCACCTTCATTCACCCATCATCATCATCATAAAAAAAAAAAAAAAAAAAAAAAAAAAAAAAAAAAAAAAAAAAAAAAAACACACAAGTCAATTTCTACTACAATTTGCACTACAGTGGACCTGGGGAAACCACTCTAAAAAATATAACGAGTCAAGTGCAGTACCTCTTTGTGTGGCTTGGAAATTTGCACATATTTCTCTGGTTTGACACATTTATATATAATTATATATATATATATAAATACACACAATCACACATTGTTTTTACCATTATTTTTTTTGACACCTTGTATATATATATATATATATATATATATATATATATAAATATATCCACACACATACATTACCATTACCATTTACCATTCTTTATATTTTGTTTGACACCTTGTATATATACATATATCTATATGTATATATAAAATAATATATATATATATATATATACAGGGTGATCCAGAAATATGTGCCAAAAATCAGGGGATATATTCCTGACACATAATTGAATGTAAATTACGAAATGACCATATTGGCAATTCTCAATAGTTTTCGAGTTACAGCACCTAACAGGTCTGCTTGAATGTGTTTTACTCCGGGAATTGCTTGTAAATGAAACATTTACCAAGGACAACGTGATGTATTAACAAAATAAAACAGTATTTCCAGTATGACAATAACATTTACAGTAAATGTTCAAAATTCCTTGTAAATGAAACATTTACCAAGGACAACGTGATGTATGAACAAAATAAAACAGTATTTCCAGTATGACAATAACATTTACAGTAAATGTTCAAAATTCCTTGTAAATGAAACATTTACCAAGGACAACGTGATGTATGAACAAAATAAAACAGTATTTCCAGTATGACAATAACATTTACAGTAAATGATCAAAATTCCTTGTAAATGAAACATTTACCAAGGACAACGTGATGTATTAACAAAATAAAACAGTATTTCCAGTATGACAATAACATTTACTGTGCTGTATTACTTTACGGTCGTTAAGTAATTTCGCATCTGTCTCAGACATTTTGTACAATCCCTGGATTTAAACACATTCCTGGCAGACCTCGGAGGTGCTGTAACTCGAAAACTATTGAGAATTGCCAATATGGTCATTTCGTAATTTACATTCAATTATGTGTCAGGAATACATCCCCTGATTTTCGGCACATATTTCTGGATCACCCTGTATATATGCATTACTTTATTTTATTTACGTGTACAATAGAATTATTTCTGAATTTATTACCTGAAGATAACCTGGCTTTCTTATTTTGTTTTTTCAGTGTCAACCCAGGAGCCATTTCCCTTCTCGTTGGAAAGGGTTGTGGCCCTACCAGGTAAGTAAAATTGACAACCTTCATGACTGACATGTCTTCTATGAACATTATACAATTATTGGCAAGGAAAATTATATAAAAGTGTTGTATATTGTGGCAAATATATACAACTGTATAAACATTCTCATATATTTTCATAACAATAACAATGCATGGAAACAATTGCGCATAGCTCACGAACCAATTACGCTATATTATTTTGGTTTTCACCATTGGAAAGAGCACAATTTTCCGATTCCGGTGATATATACAGTTATGTAATTTACGTATCCGAGCAAATAACGCAACGACGAGGTGGGGAACAGCTCGGAACCCGGCTAGCATCGCCGGAACAGAGACGGGTGAAGCGTAAATATTAGCATTTTGGCTCTTCATTTCAAATATTCATAGCGCAAAAAGTATTTGTCCTAGGAACTTCTAGTTTGTTTTATACTCATCAGCATCATTTGCCGTATTCATACAGCCTAAACTTAAAACCATACACTTCGTAGCAACGAAATAAATCGAAAATTTTATAAACCATATATATTAAAATCATATTTTTTTTTTGGTCATTGCTTGAGAACTATTGAAGATAAACAATTTCTGTTTTCATATTTGGAAAGAGGAGAAAAAATACTGTTATTTGAGCAAAAAAAAAATAAAATATATGGTCATCACTCACAATTTTGAGATAAGATGGTGTGAAGACAATTGCATGGGAAATAATTGTATTCCGGACTCATTTACACTTTCATATTTCAATTTATTTACATTTGTTTTTGTTTTATCATGTACTATAAATATTCCTCTTTCCATTGACATATGATACATCACAATAAACAGCATTCTGGTGGATGGAAATCGAGAAAAATGTAAGGCTTCGACAACACTCATGACCCTAATTCAAGACCCAAAAGCCATGTCAAGCGCCTCCTCGGACTTACTGGGACTTAAAATTTCTGAAGGAGTTAATCTGCGCTGGGTTAAAGGAAATAGATTTAATTCTCTAAGACGCTCTTCGTATGGTTTGTTCTTTAGGCTAGGTATCATTTTGGTAACTCTACGTTGAACTCGTTCTAGCTTGTTTATATCTTTTTGGTAATAAGGGCACCAGGATTGAACACAGTATTCCAGAAGAGGGCGGACTAAGGAATTGTAAAGGGTTAGGATAACTTCTCTGGATTTATGCTCAAACGACCTGCCTATAAAGCAAATTATTTTGTTTACCTTCTTAACAACTTCTGAACATTGTTGACTCGGTTTTAGGTCACTCGATATTGTTACTCCCAGATCGGTTTCTCTGTTTACATTCTTAAGCTGAGTGCCATTCATCGAATAGTTTGCTTTCTCATTTAGGTATCCGATATGTAGTACTTTACATTTATCCGCATTGAAACTCATTTGCCAAATTTGGGCCCAACATGACAATTTATCTAGATTGTGTTACATATCGTCAACTTGTTCTTTAGAGAGTACGCTATTTGCAATTTATGTATCGTCAGCAAATTTTGAGATTGTACAGGTGAGACCCTCATCTATGTCGTTGATGTAAATTAGAAAGAGAATTGGTCCTAGTACCGATCCCTGGGGTACCCCGCTACATACATTGGTCCATTTAGATGCCTTACCGTTTATGACTAGTCTTTGCTTTCTGTCGCTGAGCCAATTTTCTATCCATTTCAACACACCGTCTTGTATTCCATGCGCTTTTAGTTTTAGCAGTAAACGTTTGTGGGGAACTTTGTCAAAGGCCTTAGGAAAATCAAGGTATATAATATCTACAGCTTTACTCTCATCGTAGAGGTTGAGGATATCGTGGAAGAAGTCTAAAGGCCGCGTCATACAGAGGTCGACCGCGACCCGACAGATACCCGAAGGCAATGACTTGCAAAAAAAAAATTGCGGTTCGAGTGTATTCGGCCCAAAAATCGGGCGACATCGAGTATGATTCTGGTATGTTCGAGTCATTCTAGTCATGCTCTGGTCATCACCCGAAAGTTCGGATGAGTCGGCCAAAAGTTAGTGCATGCGTTAACTTTTGGGAAATCCTCTAGTGCGTTCGGGTCAAAAAACCGTTACAAAATCCTCGAGTCACCTTCGATTTACATTCGATTCGTATTCGGCTTACATTCTACCATATTCTGATCGCATTCGACCTATGCGAGTCACTTTCGAGTCAAAAAATTTAACTCGATTCATACCAGAATTGATCGAACCTAAGTGGACTTAGACCCGATGATTTAGACCGTAACCCGAATTAGACTCGATGCTCACTGGAAAATTCCTACATAAACTTGTTCGAACTTCTACTGTTCTCGATGCTGACCCGAATTTTAGGATGGTGACTGGATGGATACCCGAATACTACTAGAAAATGACTCGATGCATGTCCGACATTCCTAATTAGACTCGATGAATATTCGATCGTGATCCGAATGACTAGAATGTAAGTCGAAGGGTTGTCGAAGCCAAGTCGAATCAAATCCGAACGCGAGTCGATGGGCAGAGCCACGTGAAGCAGGCCCGTGTGCGGTTGGAGCGGCCCAAATTATCGTACACTGCCACCCCCGCACGGGCCCTATAAATTAGCGGGTGGGAGTCATTCGCTCCATTCCACACCAGTACCCACCACCCACCACATCTCTCTCGCCCACCACGTCTCTCTCTCCAACTCTTGTCGCCAACATGCCCGGAAACTATGGTAAAGGAGGCAAGGCAGTGAAGAGGCCCCGCAAATTTACCATGGAGTCTGTGGACCTGTTTGCCACCCAGCAATCCCAAGAGGAAAGCGAGGAGGAAGTAGAGGAGAGGAAGCACATCGACTCCAACCCTGTTTTCGACGATGAAAACCCAACCGAGGAAGCAGAGTCACAGTCTATTATTATAGCAAAGAAAGCCCATGTCCCT
Source organism: Paralithodes platypus (assembly GCA_032716605.1). Classification (NCBI taxonomy): domain Eukaryota; kingdom Metazoa; phylum Arthropoda; class Malacostraca; order Decapoda; family Lithodidae; genus Paralithodes; species Paralithodes platypus. The sequence continues at coordinate 2,228,532 of CM064577.1, forward strand.
CACAAAAAGACCCACCCTATCGTGTCAACCGAAGGTGACAGTCCTTCGGAACAGGAAAGCGAGGATGATGACGCCACCCAAGATGACCTCACGCCACTCACCGAGCCACCTACCCAGACATCAACGACATACTCCGAGACGCCTACCCAGACCACGCCACCCATCAACCCAGTACAACCTGTGCCGAAAAGGAGGAGGAGGATCTATGCCAGGCTCCCTGATCAGAAGGAGGTGGAAGTGGCCGAGAGGTATTCTGAGCAGGAGTTCCTGTACAACAGGAAAATGAGGGCCCACAAGGATAAGAACATGCGGGAGAAGACACTCGCCACGAAGGCAAAGGAGCTCAACATTGAAGGTTGGTTGTGTGCGTTCTTATGATATAATAACCATTATGTTGAGTGATATTACTTACAAATACCAAACACATCTATGTTTCTGGAATAATTTACCTGTGCCGTGCAAAGTGGATACATATTTATCATAAAGTTTGGCGTTAACATTGCTGGCGAATCTTGTTTTCGGAATTGAAATAACTAGGTAATATTTGGAGTTAATAATAGATAATGTTTCGTGTGCAGTCTTGCATTGTACTTCCCTCATATCAATGTGTGCTGTGTGGTTACCTGCCCAGGTGAACCATACTTATTCATGTTGACTGATAATAAATTCGGTTGTGATAATCTTTGTCCCCATACTATTTATATTTTGTACGTAATCACTCCTAATATATATTATTTAAATTTTTCAGTGGAATCACTCAACAAGTGGATGGAAGGGATGAGGACCAGGTACGGGAAGCTTGACAAGATTCCCGTGTCTGGTTCAGGTGCGGTCCAGCTGACGGAGAGAGACGCCTGGATCAAGACCCACTTCGCGTTCCTCAAACCCCATCTTGTGAAGTTGCCCACCAGAAAGAGCAAGGTACGTTTATCAAGTCTATTGCAAATTTATTTTTAATCAAAAATAAATGTTAAAGGTATAAATAAATATCATGGTGCTGTTCAACATAAGATTTAATAAACATAAGTTACATAAATGTTTCACCATTATTGTTGGATGTTGTAAATAGAATAAAATCGAATATTAATATTGTCTAACATGTATAATACTTTTTTAATTATTTCTATGTATAAATAATAAACTGCACCCAGATTATTGTGAATATTTATTGCTATGTAAAAATTACCAAATTAAATAACCATTGATATTATATTATATATATATATATATATATATATATATATATATATATATATATATATATATATATATATATATAAATATATATATATATATAATATATATATATATTTTATATATATATATATATATATATATATATATATATATATGTATGAGTGTTGCTAGAAAATTATTTACTCTATAAATTGATGTTCAACACTGTCATAAACTAATAACCTGATACATTCCACAGCTCTACAAGACAACGACTGTGGAGGAGGAGATGGCTGACGACGTCGAGCCTGAAGGGGAGGACGGGCCAGAGTCAACTCCCACTCCAACCCAAACCACAGCTACCCAGGACACCGCGACCGGGAGCTCAGCTGTGGTGGCAACTCCCGGGTCTCTGGGTCCGGTGCCACCCCCAGCCAGGCGCCAGCCGCCCAACCCGACCTGTATGACAAGGTAAATATCATTATTATGTATCCAATGTTAACATGCCATCATAATTGAATCTCTCCACTCGTAAACACATACACCCACATGCAACACAAAACACCCCACCCTCTGTGCCTTCACTCAGCCACTCACTGACTGTCACCCATTATAGTATTGAACACATTTAATTGTACATTCGCAATTATGTAAATGTTTTAGTATATATAAAAAGAAAATGTTTCATACAATAAATCTATTATACATTTCGATGTATCATATATCGGTAATTTGTAACTTATTTGTTATCAATGCAGTAACGTTTATTAGGCAATATTAATGGTGCAGAGGTTATTTTGTCACGCATTATTGTAATGAAGGTACACTGCATTAATGTTTATGAAGTATTGTCTGATTCATTCTAATACATTTATTTTTCTCACACAGCTTCGTGAAGGTGAGAAGGAGCTGGACAACCTCTACTATGTGTGGCAGAGGAGCCACCAGGTGGACACCCCTGCAGAGGCGAGTCTGAAGCCATACTTCAAGACACTCCAGACCAACATGCGTGACCTTCCATCACCCTTGATTCAGGCCTTCCAGCTGGACGTGCTAAGATTTTCCAATGCCATGATTTCCCACAACCAGGGCCTAGGACCCCTCCCACACTTCGCACCCCTCTCCCACCCCCTGTCCCCAAACCCTTCCCAACATCATCCCCCAACGTCAGTATTATGAAACTCTCAATGTCCCTACCACTATCACGTCCTACCACCATATAGGGAAAAAAATTCAACAGTCTCCAATCCAGCAGCCAGACACACCCTCTCAGTGGAAGGCCTATGGGCCTTCACGTCCTTGTGCCACGCCCGTACAACAATCACCCCTGGACCCTGCCTTCTTGGAGACCATGCTGGATCTACCTCATTGACAAACCAATATCTCTACCTCTGTACCTCATTAATTATAATAAAACAATATTTTCTATGTTTGACTTGTGTTGTGCTTATTCCTAAAATTTATTTTCTATGTTTTACTTGTTCCTAAGGTTAATTTGCTTGCTTAATAATAATTAAAGGGAATGTAAAGTTAAAATATATGATCGAGTAGATCACATGGGAATAGGATATAAAAGAAAATTTAATTGAAAAAAACCAAAACAAAACAGAGAAATGTGTCACATCCCAATATGATATATATTAAATTGACATTGACATTTTTTGACCATGTTAACATGTTATTACTTTAAACAAATCAACAGCCAAGATCAACATCAACACATAAGAAAAAAACAGAGAAATTTAACACATCCCAATATGATATAAATAATATTGACATTGAAAAAAATTGACTATAATTAAAAGTTAACATGATATTACTTTAACCAAATCAACATCCTTGAGCAACATGTTCGTGAATATTAATCAGAAAACAATATAAAAGTTTAACATATAAAGTGACGTGGACATGCAGTCCAAAGTAAGGTAACAATTTCTTTTGTTATTTCAATTAGAGGCTTTGACCAAATATAATAATAATAAATTAGGGGATTTATCTTAATGAAGTGAGACTTTGACCAAATATATTAACACCTTAAGAGCGGCCTATGCGGTTTATTTATATGTACCGCCCAGCGGGGTGTTTTAGCCAAAATAGGGCTGTTTACGTGATCATTTTCATGCCTAAATAAGAGCCAGAACGTAAAACAAGTATCTATCCCTGAAAGGGCATAAACAGAGCTTTCGAATGACACCATAACAATCCTTTTATGATGGCTAGTTTTCTTGCAATAACCGTGCAACGCGAGTGCAAAAAGCATGTAATTAGGCACTTTCCCCATACAATTCCGTATATAGCGAGTGAGAGAGGGAGGAGGGAGGTGAGATTCGTGTCAGTAGGTTCGCCGCGGTGGTCTGGAGCAGTCATACGCTCGCTACTCTCCTGCCACCACTTGTCTCTCTCTCTCAGCAACATTAAGTGCTGAAATTGCCACTCGACCTATGTCGAGCGCCGCCACATAGTCCAGCTTTATTTAACTCGACTTATGTTGCTCGCCGACAGTTAGGGGTTCATAATAAAGTAGGGGCTATATCTTAATGAACTTATGTTTCAAGGATATATATATATTATAACAACTTTATAACAGGTCAGAATATTTAGTGCTGTGATTCACTTTCGGGTTTGTATACAATATATTTATCAAAGACTTTGACACTTTTATAATAAGGCATCGAAGGGAGTTTGATTTATGTCATTGCAATGACAGTATTGGGACACCTACGGCAGTCACACTGCAACATTGTGCAACACTTATAAAACGGGTGTGGGATATTATAGGTTTGACTCCTGTAAGGAGATAAAGAAAACCTAATATTTAGTAGTGGCCCCGTAATCATTGACGAACATGCCTATTACATAAGGCATCCTCTTCAAACACTAATCCGCCGTAGTTTGAATCTACCGCGCAGAGCATTTAAAATCTGAGGAGCCTTCATCATGAGCACACGCGACCTCACTCATGGCTTCAGTCATTATGAATTGGGTTCTCACTACGAAAAAACTTCGTAAAAAATAAAAAAGAAAAAGAAAATAAGAATAACTATCCAATAAGCTTTCCATCATATCGTGGATGTACTTGTGTGGATCTTTGACCAGACGCTGATTCAGGCGTCATTCTTCCTTCACTGACATATCAAGTAAACCAAAATCCTTAATACAGCAACGAATGGGAAGGGGATGATCGGGAGGGCACCAGTCGTCAATGATTACGGGGCCACTACTAAATATTAGGTTTTCTTTATCTCCTTACAGGAGTCAAACCTATAATTTATTAGTGGCCCCTCCATCATTGGCGAACATGCCTGATTTCTAAGACTGGAGGGGGACATTCGTAATCATATCATAACTCTAGAAAAGCAGATAATCAAACAACCACATAGTATTCTTACTTTTGTAAAAAAGAGATATTCGGGTGCATAAACTTTATACAGCCTAAATCTTCAAAAAGGGGTACAAGCAGGAGCGTGCTTCAAAGAAGCCTGCTTGAAAAAGGGTTAACTCTGAGACTCTGTGCACAGATCTGCTAGTTAAGAAGGCACCCCACTTAAAGTAAGTGGTGAAAACTAAAAACTTATAAGTTTACATGTGCACATATAAACCCCATTAACTAGTGGATATATTCCTAAAAATATAACCAAACATAAATTAATTCTTGTACATTCGTAGAAGTACTGAACTCGTGTACTTATGCAGAAGTAATTACTGCAAAAGTAAAAGTCGTAGTTGCCACTACCGAGATTTCTCAAAAATCTATTGCTTCACAGCCAAAGCTACTTACAACAAGAATTGTCGTAACACTACTATTGGCCTTTAGCACAATTTCCTGCAATGAATACTACAGATAAATTTTATAATACAAAGCCTACAATCAGTATCACAGCTCGTATGTTCCGAACACATACTCCGGAGGGGTCTAGGGTGTCCTATGTCACACTGACTGCACCCCCCCCCCCTTTTTCTTGAAATTAAACAAAACGTGACTAAAAGGGCCACCTAGACCCTCTGCCGTAAAGCTATACATGGCAAGGAAGGTTTGGCCAGAGCTACTGAAAGGTATCGAGGCAAAAAGTCCTGATTAGAGGCCCACAACTGTGTGGACGTAATAACTTCCACCGAAAGATTATTAAGGAAACGTAAAGAGGCTGTCCCCTTGCGTAAATCGTGGGTCTTACCCACAACGCCGGGATTCTTCTCTTTAAAGTCCTTGACCAAGAGAGAAGCCAGTGTACGCTCCATCAATCGTTCACCCGGACTTGCGACCCATAAAGCACCCTGGTGATTTAGAGGTGCCACTCTTAAATATTTGGTTAGAGCTTGCACTGGGCAAAAAAGATGGTGCACCTTACCCCTGTTTAACGCCGGCACCGTGAACTCTGAAAACACGTGTTCACTGTGCTCAATCTCGGCTATGAATCCTGGGGAAGGTGCAATGTGAATACACTCATGAAGCCTATCAAACCTGAGGCAATTAGGTGCGTTGCTCATCGCCGCCAGCTCAGATACTCTGTTCCCGGTAGCCAAAGCCATAAGGAAGACTGCCCTTTTGTAAAATCTGCAGTCTTTGGTACATACGGGAACGAGAATAACGACGATGCTTTGTCCAGAGACCATGTAGGCCTGAGCTGACGGGGAGGTGGGTGGAGTTTAAAACCTGCCCACATAAATCACTTTCAGATAAATGTTTCTGCATGAACAGATAAATTAAATAATAAACAACCAACGCCACCGAGGGCACAGTTTGTTTTGTTCTAAGAATCCGAGACGTAAGAGCTTTCCAATGTGATTGAAACTGTCGCTTTGTAGACTGGGTATATTGATTCGTGAATATCTTGGTCACGTCGCTACCATAAGGTGCTAGCCACTAGGCCTCCTGAATGTCCAAAATGAACAAGTCCGCGAGGTTTCTAGGTTGCCAATTGTGTTCTAAGTGGAACAACCCAACCAGGAGGGACACTGGGTGCGGGCACCACGTGTTCAAATGCTGGTACCACACTGCGCCGGCCACAGGGGCGCGATTAGCGAGACTACGCCTCGCTAATCCTGTAGTTTGTTGACTACGTGGCACATTAGAGACGCGTCTGGCGGCGGAAAAGAGATAAATGGAACTTAACCTGTTCTCGTCCGTCATCAGAGCGTCAGGTCCGCCCGCCGGCGTTATCGTCCGGCGGGTGAGGTACGACTGTGAGTATCGCCATACACCTTGGCTGTGGCTGTCCCTCGCTTGCGAGCTCGGTATACTCCCTGAATGGGAGCCCTCGTCCGAGTCCCGTAAAGGTTTATGATAATTAAAAGCTCCCATAGCTCATTAACACATTGAAAGCAGAGCTGGTGAGCAAAATCATAAAGTATACTAATTAATTTAATTTATATTTAATTGTATTAAAATAAATTACTATAAATAAACACAATATTATCATAATATAATCATAGACAATATATATGTTTATTATGATTCAGCTATTAAATTATTTCATTAACAAATAAAAATAAGATAGGGCTACCTGAGCTTAACGGCGTTGAACCTACAGCAATGAGAGGTTCAAGTGCCGACACGACAGAGACTGGGGGAAAACTACCCCGCCCCCGGGAACTACCTGGTCACCTGGTGCAACACCGGTACTCCGCCCAGGAAAGAGAATTTTCCGGGGATTAATGCTCATAGGGTTACACCCAAAAAACGGTACAAAATATGTGCCTCAAAACCGCCGGCCAACGAACCGTAGCACTCCACCACTACTTTTCGTTGTCATTTAGTATCATATTAAAGATTTCAGCATATCTTTACTTGTCCAGAAGATTTAAGCATATCTTCTGAATCCTCATAAAGATGAAGCATATCTTTATTTAAGATGAAGTCTTTCAAGTATCCCTTTACACTTGAAACACTAGTAAGATTCCGGCATCTTTTTATCCCATAAAAAGTCTAAGCCTATCTTAATCTCTAATCTGGCGTCACCCAGAAGCCCTCATAGATCGCCGTCTTGAAGGCTGTGATACCCTATTGTATCAATCAATTGTTTGGCAAATTATCGCGAATAGCAAATCAGTTAATATAACCACCCAAAGGTACAACTGCCGGGTTTTATATGCAATGTCAAACCAATTGTACCTGCCCCAGACCTCTTTGTAAAAAGGTCGCCGGGAGGGAAAGACTAAACAAACAAACGGCATTGTTTCAATGGCTTATTAACCTGACAAGCGCGATATAGACGTAGGTGCTAGGGTAGTTATTTGTGCATTTCTAGCCCTGGATTCTGACAGAATTCGTTATATTTACAATATAAACCATTATTTGTTTTCGGTATGCTTTTATTTTACATATATGATGTATATATGAACCTTCAAGAGTGCTAAAATAAGTGGGAAAAGCATTTGGGTGGTGAAAAACGAAGATATTGGCCACCCGGTCATAATCTCAGGCGAGAGAGAGAGACAGGCAGCCTTCCCCTCTCGCTGTCTGGGAGTCAACTGAGGAGAGCGGGGCGGTGTGTGCCGGTGTCTGGGTGTTGCATAACGATCTTTTATGCAACCCACTTGTGCTACATTATCGTGGGAGAGAAAAATAACCGATAAATGATGATAATAAGAGGAAAAATAGGTGATAATTGAGGAGGGGAGGGAGGGGGGAATAAGGTGGGGAAGGAGGGGAGGGGGGTGGGTGAGATTTACATGGATGAGTACTGGAGGGGAATTATCTCACCTAGAGACAAATTCCTTTGTTTTGATAGGCCCTTTTTTTTTATGGAAGGCTTTTTTTATGGTCCTGCTTCCGTGAGGCCTATCGCGTTCCCTATAGGAAGCCTTCCGTGAGGCCTATCGCGCTTGCCGGGTTAAAGATTTCAGCATATCTTTTATCTGTCCAAAAGAATTAAGCATAACTTCTTAATCCTCATAAAGATGAAGCATATCTTTATTATTAAAGATGAAGTCTTTCAAGTAACCCTTTACACTTGAACCACTAGTAAGATTCAGGTAAATTCGTTATTCCCATCCCTCCAAGGAGCACCCGCCGGGTGTGAATATTAGTTTTTTAAAAACGTTAACCCCAATTGTGCCCTAAAGCGCCGTATGTTGAAGGAGGCGATACACAATGCATCCCTCAATTGTCTGGTCAACTAAACTGAATTTTTCAAATTCGGGCATCCCACCCTTCCAGGTTGCACCCGCCAGGTGATTTAAAGTTTAAAAGTTAACCCCAAATGTTCCTAACCCCACTTCTTTGTAAAAGATCGCCGGGGAGGAAATACAAAGATCGCGAATTGCAAATCAGTCACTATAACCACCCAAAGGTACAACCGCCGGGTATTATATGCAATGTCAAACCAATTGTACCTGCCCCAGACCTCTTTGTAAAAAGGTCACCAGGAGGGAAAGACTAAACAAACAAACGGCATTGTTTCAATGGCTTATTAAAGATTTCAGCATATCTTTCACCTGTCTAAAAGAATTAAGAATAACTTCTTAATCCTCATAAAGATGAAGCATATCTTTATTAAAGATGAAGTCTTTCAAGTATCCCTTTACACTTGAAACACTAGTAAGATTCAGGCATCTTTTTATCCCATAAAATGTCAAAGCCTATCTTAATCTCTAATCCGGCTTCTCCCAGAAGCCCACATAGATCGCCATCTTGAAGGCCGTGATACCCTATTGTATCAATCAATGGTTTGGCAAATTATCTCGAATCGCAAATCCGTTAATATAACCACCCGAAGGTACAACCGCCTGGTTTTATATACAAGGACCCCAATGGAAATACGCCTAACGGCCTTATTGGGCTATCCTTAGTTGGAATTATGCAAGGCTGGTACATGTCATATTTATAACATACTATGTGGTACCAACTCTGTAAATTGCTAACTGAATAAATATTATTATTTATTATTATTATTATTATTAACCAATTATACCTGCCCCAGACCTCTTTGTAAAAAGGTCGCCGGGAGGTAAAGACCAACAAACAGACAGCATTGTTTCAATGGCTTTGAAAAGCAGAGAAAACCAAGGCCAACAGGTGTCAGCCTGATCACCTAGAAAACTGAGTGGAGCCCCCTCGACGGGAATAACTCAGGAAGCCTGATCCCAGGCTCGACCATAGAAAACGCAGTTTCTGATGAGCCCTCAAGCGACCAAACTCGTCGGGGTAACTTACCTATTTTAGCCATCCTGACTAAAACTCGGTAAACAAAAACGGTGTTCTCGGAGCAACGAGAAACACGCCGGAAAGGTAACCCACACTATACTATACATTACAGGAGGGCGTAATGCATAAAGCAATGAATAACACAGGAAGCCTGATCCCAGGCTCGACCACAGAAAACGCAGTTTCTTATGAGCCCTCAAGCGACCAAACTCGTCGGGGTAACTTACCTATTTTGAGCCATCCTGACTAAAACTCGGTAAACAAAAACGGTGTTCTCGGAGCAACGAGAAAAAACGCCGGAAAGGTAACCTACACCAAACGAGACATTTTAACACATTTTATACAAAGGGTGTGCGCAAAAATAGGGATACCTGAACAGGAGGGCGTAATGCATAAAGCAAAAACTGGGGCAAAGGTAGCCATGACAGAGACTGGTGGGATAATTACTTCAGGTTCCGCATAGACCCGCCGGGACCCAGCTCTGGAAAAAAAGAAAATTTCCAGGAATTAATGCTCATAAGGTTAACCCCAACATGTTCGCACACAAGTGTTAAATAACCCGCCGGGTAACGAGACGTATTACTCAACGACGACAGCTCGCTACGCGGTGGGGTTTCCTAAGTAAAAGATTTCAGAATATCTTAATTTGTCCAAAAAGATTTATGAATACCCTCTGACATAATATATAAAGACCATCATGGCGTTTATAACTGATGAAGTCTTTCCGGTGGTGTTTGTTTCAAGATTCAATTTTGGAAAAACCCCCCTAAAAAAGACGCCGGCCCCCGAATTATCTCGTAGATCAAAAACTGGGAAGCCTGACAAATATACGAGATCTAACTTCTCCCGAAGTATCTTTTTAGATCGCCGTATGTTGAAGGCGGCGATACAAAACGTATCCCTCAATTGTCTGGTTAACTAACTGAATTGTAAATTCGTTATTCCCATCCCTCCAAGGAGCACCCGCCGGGTGTGAATATTAGTTTAAAAAGCGTTAACCCCAATTGTGCCCTAAAGCGCCGTATGTTGAAGAAGGCGATACACAATGCATCCCTCAATTGTCTGGTCAACTAAACTGAATTTTGCAAATTCGGGCATCCCACCCTTCCAGGTTGCACCCGCCGGGTGATTTAAAGTTTAAAAGTTAACCCCAATTGTTCCTAACCCCACTGCTTTGTAAAAGATCGCCGGGGAGGAAATACAACAACAGCATAGTTTTATATTGGCTTTGCAAAACCGAAAAAACTACAAACAACACGTGTCCGTATGAACACTGTTAGGGGGGTACAGCCAACCCGCCGGGAATCAGAAGGAGCCTGAAACAGGCACCCCAGAGACGCAGTCCTGGGGAGCCACAGACACCCACTCGCCGGGGAAACAAGCCTGTTTTTAAACCACGCGTGGCCAAAACTCGGCAACCAGCCGGGGTTATCAAGGTGAAACCGAGAAAAACCCGCTGGAAAAAACCACCCCGTCCAGATACCATCTGAACGCACCACCGGACCGAGGCGTAGCCAAAACAAACTAACGCCGGGCCCAACATAGTCCGTGGAATTAGCCAATACACAACTAACCCAGGACACATAAATAGTCCGTGGAATTAGCCAATACACAACTAAACCAGGACACACATCACACAGTAGTACATATTTAGAAAATAAATCAATAACACTTGTATATGTGGTAAAGCTACGAGAGGCTGGCTAGGCCTAGGCAGACGGATAACAGTAACATGTCGGAATATAAACAAAAAGCACTGAATTATATCACAACAGGAACCACCGCCAACACACCACTGTAGCAAATACTTCCGGCAAAGGGAAGAACTGACTCGGGACCCAGAAAAAACATCACTAAGTGAAGAAAAATACGCTGGGAACGTTAGCAAAAATACGCTACCTCATCAGAAAGATAAAAGGAAGCAATAACGCGTAATGAAAGCCGCCTGCATCACAAAGCTAGCTAACTGTGAAAAAGTTCACCTGTCCACAACCGGACCAAGAGGGTACATCCGAAATAGATGCCCCAAACACACGACCCAAAATACACTGCACTACGGGCAACCAGCCCAGGACACTCCTGCTACGCATATCCTAACCTTACTCGATACATCCCGGAGTAAACAAATGAGAAAAAACTCACTAGGGACGCAGCAAATGCGGAACCAGCGGAGCGTGGAGACACACGTCCGGGCCGGCTGACCGCAGAGAAGAGAAGGAAGAATGACGCCTGAATCAGCGTCTGGTCAAAGATCCACACAAGTACATCCACGATATGATGGAAAGCTTATTGGATAGTTATTCTTATTTTGTTTTTGTTTTTTTATTTTTTACGAAGTTTTTTCGTAGTGAGAACCCAATTCATAATGACTGAAGCCATGAGTGAGGTCGCGTGCGCTCATGATGAAGGCTCCTCAGATTTTAAATGCTCTGCGCGGTAGATTCAAACTACGGCGGATTAGTGTTTGAAGAGGATGCCTTATGTAATAGGCATGTTCGTCAATGATGGAGGGGCCACTAATAAATTATGGACCTGCATATAGTGGAAACGTACCTTTTTACTAGTCCTGCCAGGCAAGGCGCTGTTCAGGGCGGTTGTAGTACTGGGTCAGGTAGTCCCTCGTCACTTTGGCAGCGGCTGGTCCTCTCTGGCGCTGAAGTGGCTCCAAGCCATCCAAGGGGTCCCTCGCCCAGTCACTTTGGGGTATTTCAGGGCGACGAAGTCCGGCTTCTGGTTGGGGCCCACGTCGGTCGATTAGCATATTGTGGAGTATGCATGAAGCCAGGACTACCACGGTACTGGGGTGTACGTTGATGGTAGTCAGTAGGCACGTGAAGCGGTTGGCTAGCATACCGAAGGCATTCTCTACCTGTTTCCTGGCCCTAGACAGTCTGTAGTTGTAGTTTCTCTTGTTATCATCGGTGTGGGTGTGGCTTCTGCAACCACTCCCTCATTGGGAATGCATCATCACCAACCAGAAAGTAGGGCACTGGCTGGTCCTCCCCTGGGAATGGCTCGGGTGGTGGCAATCCTGCTGCTCCGTCCTCCAGGGCCTTCCGGATGTCAGTCACCTGGAATATACCACCGTCAGATGCTGACCCGTTCGCTCCAACATCAACATACATAAATTTTCCCAGGTGATCGACTATTGCCAGGAGCACAATGGAGTGGTAGTGCTTGTAATTGTAGTACAAGGATCCGCAGTTGCTTGGAGGCTGTATGGCAATGTGCTTCCCATCAATTGCCCCAATGGTGTGTCCGAAGTCCCACCTATCCTTGAAGCCCTTGGCGACCTCCTTCCAACCTTCAGGTGTTGATGGGCACACTATTAGCTCCTCCATGTATTCCTATATGATTGCCTCGCACGTCTCCCGCACTGCCAGTGATATCGTGTTGGCACCTACACGGAAGTTTAGTGCCATGCTCTTATAGGCCTCGCCAGTGGCCAAAAAGCGTAGTGTCATGGCAACTCGCAGTCCGGGCTCCAGGGGCTTCTTCCAGTTGGTCTCGTCCTTCTTGATCCTGGGTGTGACACGTTCGACAATCATATTAAACAGCTCCTCGTCCATACGCAGAAATTATTTATAGGTAACCACGTCAGTTTCCTGGAGTTTCTTCAGCAACTGGTGGTAGTGTCCGTGTGTCTCTCGCTGTGCCACCCATGGCTTGACGCTGCAGCTTCGGGGTTTCCTTGGTCGTCGTGGCCATCGAGGTTGAGCACGTTGGGGTTCACGTTCTTTGTCCATGATGGCGCGGGCAGTAATCTGATATCTGAGGTTGGCATTAACTATCTCCTGCCTCAAGATTGCCAACTCCAATGCCTCGTCATCCATCTCTTCTGGTCGTGATGGGTCCGGGAGGTTGCTTTCCTGTGACATGTTGTTGTGTTGGGTGCACTGTACAAATGAAGCTTGTGTGAGCACACCCTCTCTTTATATAGTGGGGTGATGCATAACTTCAAAATTGTGTCATAATCTACTTATTCTAATCACGTTCGACTTACATTCTGGTTTCATTCCGGTTGGGTTCCTGACTTCGGGTGGGGTTCGATTTTCATTCGGTTTTAAGTCGGGTTACTTCGGGTGTGATTCAGTTTGAACTCGGGTTGGTATCTGCTACTCGGGTCACCGTCGATTAGCTTTCGACTCATGGTCGATTCAATTCCGTTCTACTTCTGGTTAGTTTCGAGTAATATACGGGATAACATCGACTCGTATTCGAGACGCATTCGAGTCCCTCGGATTGCATTCGAATTGCTTTCTAGTCATAGTCGTGGTACGAGTCTCATTCGGGGACTTCGGGTGAATTCGGGTGAAAAGTGCAAGTCATTGCCTTCGGGTTACTGTTCTCTCTCTGTAACGGTGATATTGCTTAGAACATCTGAATTATCAATCTGAATCGGCGATGGTGTAGGGATATCACTGAGGTCTTCTGTTGTAAAAACTGATGCAAAGAAGGTATTGAGGGCATTACTCATTTGTACTTCGTCTTTGGTGTATTCTCCATTTTCATCGACTAACGGTCCAACAGTTGAAGTAACTACTTTTTTCTTTCTGATATAACTATAGAATTCTTTCGGGTTTGTTTTACTTTGATTCGCAATATGTAACTCTAGGGTCTTTTTACTTTGCTTAATTAACTTTTTGGCTTTGCGTCGTAGCTCTACAAATTTCACCCGTTCTTCGTCGTTTTGTGAGGATTTTAATCTATCATTAGCAATTTGTTTAGCAAGCAGACAGTTTGAAATATCTTTATTCCACCATTTGGGCTTATTATTATGGCCTGGACACCGTATTTTCGATGGTATGCAGTCTTGCACTGCTTTTAGGTAAGTGGTTTCGAATAACTTCCAAGATGTATTTATGTCGTTATTGTTAATTAAAAAGCTCCAGTCAGTTTCTTTAAACATAGCTCTAAGTTTATGAAAGTTTGCTTTCTTGAAATTAGGGACTTTTTCGATGCTACTATTTGGTTCGTTACTAGTAAACTTTAAAGTGAAAGTTATCGTACGATGGTCGCTGTTACTGAATTCATCACCAACATTCAAATTCTCTATTAATTCTTCTTTTGTTGCAAGTATAATGTCAAGAACGTTATTACCACGGGTCGGCGTTCAAACAAATTGATAAAGAAAACTCTCTTGCAAGTTCGTATAGCCTACAAGTCATGTCCGGAGTGTGAAGTAAGAGTATCGCCCCACTTGGTCACAGGTAAATTAAAGTCGCCAAAAATTACGGTATCTTGTGAGTTACTTACATCTGCAATTTGTTCGTAAATTTCTTGGTCAGTTTGCACTGATTGAGCTGGAGGTCTGTATATTAACGCAAGTATTATTTTTGTACCTTTATTATTCTTTATTAGCACAAAAGATGTGTCGACGTTCACAATTTGAGGTTTTGACAATAAGGTAGGATTAAGACTTTCTTTGATATAAAGTAAAACGCCACCTCCATTTCTATTTATTCGGCTTTTTACATAACCGGGAAGTGAATATTCTGCTAAAAAGTCTCTATCCTCTGTATTGAGCCAAGATTCTGTTATGCCAATCACATCATCATTTTCTGTAAACACTAGCTCCTCTAAATCTGATAATTTATTGCGTATGCTACGAGCGTTTGCATAGAAAACCTTTAAATTTGTTATTTTAGAACTCACGGAACGCTCTTTAAAAATATTTTTGGTTCTTGTCGGATCTACATTTATGTTCATGGCTGTCCTCGGTCCTCGCTGTTTCGGTCCTTATCGCTGGTGGTCCTCGGTTGCCTCTGTTTTTTGCTTGGCGTTAGATGATTTATGTCACTGCTGCTTCTTCTCGGATGGCATTTTTTGATCCATGGCTGCGGACTGCTTCGTGTAGGAGACGACCCATGCGTGCTGAACCCACAGGGTTTAGATGAGTGCCATCCTTGCGGAACAGAGTAGGCTGGTTATAGAAATTATCTCAGAGGTTGATGAATTCAACATCTTCCTTCAGACACAAATATTTTAGTCGGCTATTTGTGCTGAAGGCCTTGTCGTAGAATTTGTCTGGTGCGTCGATCTTGGGGAGAATGCCTGAGATGATGATATTCCTTGACTTGTTTTTGTAGTGCTGGATCATCTTGCGATATTTCTCCATCAACTCTTCGGATCTGGTGCGCATGACGTCATTTGAACCAGCATGGATGACAAAAAGGGTATTTTCGTTTGCATCCTTTGTGGTATCTTCGAAGGCTTCCACAATGTCGTCCAGTCCAGCTCCTGGGATGCTAAATCTTTTTCGTCGATTTGGGACTCTGTCGCATAACTCTTCAACCTGTCCTCGTAGGATGGAATCCCAACGAGTCTGGTCTCTTCTGGTTCGTCTTCCATCTCTACCAAGATCTCAAATCTGTTTGACATTGTGACTGGTAGATGAGACCTTTTCTGCGTTGGCCGTGCACCGTTCCTCACTGGTGTAAATCCGGAAACCTGTGGTGGCGAGACTCTGCATACAGGTTGGGGAGAGGAGTAGTTAGAACGAGGGCGAGGGGTTGGTACTGTTCGTGCTAGCAGGCTTCTTGCACGAGGAGTGGGGGAGAGACTAAGCTGAACAGGGCCGCTGTCCTGGTTTGATGTCGGTTCAAGTTCATCAGAAGCATCTACTGCAGTGGCTACTGCAGGTGTTGGATTGTTGGCAGATGACATTGGGGCGGTGATAGATGCTGGAGTTGAAACAATTGGAGTTAGTGATACTCCAACGTTGAGTGTTACAACTCTTGGAGTGATTCCAGCTTCCTGGTGAGGGCGTTGATCTTGTTGTGGGCTTCATCCAATTTCGCTGTCAAATCCTCTCGTTGCTGGCAGAGACTTGTGGATCGGCAGGAGCAAACATGGAAGCACCAAACCTACCGGCGCAGTTTGTACAGGCACGAGGCATGGTGACGATCACTTTCTTCAGATCACTTCACTCACTTAAAAACACTTAACTCATTTTAAAAACACTTAATTTTTTTTTTTTTTTTTTTTTTCTATATTCCAACTACTCCCTCTCGGGCATAGGCTGAGAGCCTGTACATTTCACCGCTCAACACGGTGAAGCCCGTGAGGTCTTGTTCCAGTCTGGGGAGTGAGACATGTGAAGCATCAATCATGGCTCGAAGCAGCTCCATCTCTGAAGCGGCTGGTTGCTTCTCTCAAGTGCTTCACCGTCTCACCCTCCAGACTCAGACCCTCACTCTCAGAATGCCACCTATTGAGCAGTGAACTCACTAGGCATTGTCCCCCTGTAACATATTTTGAATATGGGAATATTCATACAGTGTTATTTAATCAGGGAACAATGAGGGTACTTTTTTTGGCATTTCGGTGGGCTTTGTGGTAATGCACTGATACTAGGTAAAGCACAAATTCAATCCCAATAATATCTTCCCATTGACATATCGGGATTTGAACTCGGGTCCATTGGATTACCAATCCAGTGGCATGACCACTCCACTACACCTTCCCTAACTGACTTTAAAAACACTTAACTCACTTTAAAAACACTTATCTCACTTTAAAAACACTTCACTCACTTCAGGTCGCTTCACTTACTTAAATAGGCCTAACCGAACACAAGCACAGGATTGGTTCCCTTCAACTACACGCAACCCGTCAATATCAAGACCACCACCACCAACGCAAACAGGTCACCTTCTTTCACCCTCAAGGCCCGGACAGCTACCACCAACGCAAACAGGACAGCTTCTGTCGCCCCCCGTGCCTTAACGAATGGCAGCGTCAAGGCAACCCGGACAGCTACACTCTCTGCCACTAAAATGAAGACCGCCAGGAACGACTCGACTACCCGCAAACCCACTATAGCGCCAACACCGTCAGCTCCTTTAACACAATCACCTCCAGGGCCCCCGCCTGTTATTCGTAGCTGTCAGGTGACGCTGAAGCAGGTAGATCTTTCACCCACCAGCTCACCCAACCAAACGACTCATGTTGCAGTCTATCAAATGAAGGGTGCAGATTTAGCTACTGAGTATAACTGGATGACATGCGGCGGGTGCCCAACCCCGAGAAGGGTTGAAATAGGGGAGCTATCCCCCCGCCATAGGTGGCTTTCTAGGGCCTTTCCTAGCTGATGCTGAGAGGATTGGGTTCTAGTCACGTGGTGATGGGCTGGTCTATCAGAGTGAGAACTGAGCAATCTATGCCATACCCATAGCTTACTCTGACTGTTCCTTTTACTTATATATTTTCTAGATCTCAAGTGACGGCGTCTCTTCCGTGGATTGACCTCCCAATCTACCAAGATTGGAAGCCAAAGCGTCACATTTTTCCCTTGCCCCTCAACTTTCTCTTCTTAATTGCTGAGGGGCACAGGGCCCTGGGTGGGGCTTTGGTTTCCCGGGCGTTTCCGCACCCTCCTCAGCTCCCCGCCATGGAGTGGCTTCGGTCACCCAGGCTTTATTGTGGTCGGCGGGTAGGGTTCTGTGGGGGCGCTCGGTTATGGCCTTGGCCTTGCTCGGGGCCTTGGGGCTGTTCGGCCAGGCAGCATGGGGAACAAAAACAAAAAAAAAACTGGATGACATGTGACGAGCTGCACCAACATGGTCCCAAATCTGTTGACATGAAGAGTGTCACTGAGAAATGGTTGCCCTATGGTATTGGTGATACCGACGTTATCAAACCCAACAAATGCACCAATCCCCAGAGGGCTACACCCACCAAGTTGGAAAGGACAGCCTTTGACTTAATAATTGGGTTGAAAGACCGCATCCCAGCCACAGAACACGGTTTGTTTTTATTGAAGAAGTTCAAAGTTGAGGAAAGTACACTGAAATAAAAACAAACTGTCTTCTACCAAAACACCGTCAACTTCGGCCGTAGTCTAAAAATGTATTATGACAAATACTTGAAGAATAACTCCACCTATTCCAGCGAAGACAAACAAAAACTGAAGCAGTTATTCGTTATCGACGACCAAGCACAACAGGATGTCCAGCAGCGTGTAACTTTGAACGAGGTCATACTTTTGGGAGTAGATCCTCTTCAGCCTCTCGTTGACATACTCATTTACCTTAGACTTTTACAAAGGTACAATTTTTCCCGAGGGGACTAAGTTGCTACCCCTGGACATGTATTACAAAGTAGCCGGTGCCTGTCGTAATGAACTTTTCAAGGAATGGAAGATTCCGAGGCGTTTGCTTGAAAGATGCGTGTATCCCGGTAAAGCTTACGGGGTGCAGTTGCTCAAGCATGGTCTGTTCGTTTGGAATCGTCTGAAGGATAACCAAGTGCCAGAGCCGGACTGCCTCAGTACATCCAACTACCGACCAATTTGCCAGACAGGTGCAAGTAGCAGAAGTACCGAGTGCTATGCAGTTGAAGGAGAGAGTGGGCCTATAATTTGCTTGGTCCATGCCACAGCGGGACCATGGAACTCTCCAAAAAAAATAGGAAACAAAGATGCAAGAAAGAATAAACTGAACAAATCGACACCATGTGATAAGAAAGAAAGTGTGATGACACACATAAGTGTATCCCACCCTGTCGCTGGTCCCAGTGCCTGTTCTCATTCTACCGTTCCTAGCTCTCACCGAGACATTCTCAGGAAAAAGGAGGCGCACTCGCCGCCTAGACTACGAGTACAGGAAGAGGGAGAAGAGGTAGGAGACGTAGGAGACGACGGTGAAGACGTAAGAGAAGACGATGAAGGAGCAGGCTATGGACACGTAGGAGACGATGAGGAAGACGTAGGAGATGACGAGGAAGACGTAAGAGACGACGAGGAAGATGAAGACAAAGGAGAGAGGGACGAAGGATCGGAAGAAAATCAAACGAGAGAAGAGGAGGAAAGTGACGACTATGATAATGGCGATGATGACGAGGAGGACGGACATGTTCTGGAGGCACGACAAAAATCACTGTCTCAAAAACAAAATTGTCGAGAGACGGAAAGAACGCAAAACAGTAATGAAAATGTGACGCCTACGTCGACACGTGTAACAACCATTGATCATCCTGTTTCGACCACCAGTGATGCCACCGACTTCTCAGACACATCTAAAATCCAAGACCTTTTGTCTTTAACTACATCCATTCCCACCCGTGATGAAATTAATGAAAAAAGAACGCAAAACAGTAATGGCATGTTGACGTATACGTCGACCACCAATGGTGTCACCGACTCCTCAGACACGTCTAACGTCCAAGACAATTCTCCTGCCATCTACCCCATGAGCATACTTGAGGCTACGGTCGGCTCCATATGCCCGGAGGAAGCGGTGGTCCATGACGAAATGCATCATGAATCCAATGTGACCTCATGTTCCACCACGTCTCTCCTTGAATCGTCAGCCTCACTAACACAAGATCCACTATCATCGTATTGCATGCCTGGCAACGAGGCACCATCCGCAACATCAACCGGCCCATTAACACTGTATTATGCAGTGGGCGAAGCGACGCCCACCACATCAACCGACCAAACACCAGTGCTCGACTTACATAGCAACCAAGCCCCAACCGTGTCACCAAATGACCCACCAGTATTGTGTATTAATCCCGGTGTCAACGCGTCGAATGGCCCGCCACCCCACCTCCTGCCCACTTCGCACCCTAATCTCGTCAGTGCAACACCCTCATCGTCCAGTACAACTGAACCCATTTACAGTGACATCAATAGTTCCACTTCGGCCAATGTGAATGAAGAGGAATTGGGGAAATTAGATAATGCGTCCATAGCCCCGTCTTTCCTGAACAATTTTACAAGTGAGAATGAGGAGATTGTTGTCATAGACAAATATTTCCAATTTGTAGAGAAAGCGTATTATCATGGTAACAAATTACTCAGTCCTCTCGACACTCCCATATCTAGTCCTAAGACTCCCACCGGCAATGACAGTGAAGGATCCCCGGTGAGCAAAACAATGTCATTGGTCCATGAGAAACCTACCATTCCCCATAAGAAAATTGAAGACAGTGAAGCCTGCCAAGGCAATAAAAAAGCAGACAAGAAGAACATTGGGAGCTCTGCTTCCTCATCATCATTTTCGTCTTCGTCTTCCTCCGATTCGTCGTCATCCTCCAGTTCGTCCACTTCTGAGGATGAAAATTGCACCAAGAGGAACAAGATGCCTGATAAGTCAACAGGGGCCGCTTCCCAGTCTACAAGAACACGGAGTACTCCTAAAGCACATAGTGCCTCGGGTATAAGACGCGCTTCAGGCGACAATGACTCTTTGAGAGAAGCAGCGGATAGGCATAGCACCGCCTCGTCCCACAGCGCCAACCGCCACTCTGAAGACAAAGATAAGATGAAATCTGACGCATTAGATGGTAACGCAGCAGCCTGTAGCAAGAATGAAGAGGCCGCTTCCCAGTATAAAAGAACATGGAGTACTCCTAAAGCACATAGTTCCTCGGGGAGAAAGAAGAATCGGAAGAGGTCCCGTTCCCGTTCACATTCACGGTCAGATTCTAGGGAGCATAGCCGTGAGAAGAAGCAGACGACTGACTCACATCATAATAAGGAAGAAGACTATGAGGGTGGTCTAGAATATGAGAATGAGTATCATCATCAGGAATATCGTTCTTCGCAACAGCATCAGCACCCGCAACAGTACACCGATGAAGAAACACACTACAACTTGCAATATCAACCGCAGCGTGAGCAGTATCATCATCATCACCACAACGAAGTCCCCCCCTTCACTCACTCAACCCCACAATTTGCCGGAGGATAACAGGTTTTTCACAATACGTAGACGGAGGTCTTTTAAAAAAAAAAAAAAAAGATTCCCATGGACGGCTACCCCAACATCAACCGCATCGATACCAGGAGCAAGAAGATCGGCGTCGCTGCCAAGCCCCTCGTACGAGTTCTGTTTACGGCCGTTGGCCTATGGACGGAGAGATTCAAGATACGCAAGCCAGGAATAAGAGACAGTGGAATGGCGGGAATAATAACAGCAATAGGCCTAATTGGTAGAGTGAGAGCCGTCGGCGGGAATTTTATCTCTGCCCAGTGGGTTTCGTGAAAGTTCAAACCGACAGCGAAGACAATGACAGAAATGATAGAGGAGAAATGGAAGAAGAACTCAAAGTTGTTACAGAGAGGTCGGTCTACCTGCGAGGTCTGCGTTGTTGCTCTGCCACGTACAAATCTAAATTACATTATAATTATATAGGTCTAGCCCCATTGGCTTCTGCAGTTTATTATTTTAGATATCGTTATAACCCTTCCATTTATATTACTACAACTAACTATTTTCTAGTTAACTAAAGTTTATTGTACAAAACTACCGCACCTTGCACAGTGGCGGAGGTGTGAGTATTACGGCTCTGGTCAGTGATGCCACTCCTTGGCATTTTTGCCAAGATCTTGGCATTTTGGGTCCAATCTTGGGATCTTGGCAATTTCAATGAAAATCTTGGCATTTCTTAAGTTTACGAGGGAGTTTACACTGTCATATTATTCTTTAATATATTATGATAAAAATATGTTACAACTCATATCGACATTAAGAACAGATAAGAACAAGTGCATTTCAAAATTATATATGTTACCTAAATTTCATAAAAGACCTTATAAATATCGCTTTATTGCTGGAGCAAAATTTGCTACCACTAAAACTCTGTCAGAACAAGTCGTAAATTGCTTAAAATACATTAAAAGTACTCATAAAAGATATTGTACTACCATCATAAAAAGAACTGGCATTAACTATTATTGGAGTGTTGACAATTCGTTAGAAGTTATTGATAAAATAAATACCATGCCGAAAGTTACCTCGGTACATAGCTTCGACTTTTCAACTTTGTATACCAATTTGCCTTTAGATTTAGTATATTCAGAGCTTTGCTTTATTATAGATTTGCACTTTGACAGATTCGTTAGGAATGGTAATTATTTCATAAATATTTATACATATTTTAATAATGCATCACTTAGCTCTACTCCCACTAGTTCAGTATATTTTGATAGAACTAAACTTAAAGATGCCCTTAAATTCCTCCTTTTCAATACTTTTGTTAGATTCGGGCCTTACGTTTTCAAACAAATATTAGGAATTCCTATGGGTGGAAATGCTATCCCTTTAATTGCAGATTTATTCTTGCTTGCTTTAGAAGTTAAATATATAAAAGCCTTAGTCGACAGTAGCAAGAAAAATAAAATCCCAGAAAAATTAGCACTTGCTAAATTGTTAAGTAATAATAGTAGATATATTGATGATATTCTCGTTTGCAATTTGTTAAATTTTAATCAAGTTGCTAAACTTATTTATCCTAATTCTATTCCCCTCACACAAGGTAACGTAAATGATGAAGTTGAAAATTGTCTTGATATAAATATAGAGATTGTTAATGAACAGAGCAAACTTAAAGTATATCACAAAGTTGATGATTTTAATTTTAACGTAATAAACTTTCCTTTCCCTAGTAGTAATATCGATAGTAAGATAACTTATAATTGTTTTTATTCCCAGTTAATAATATTTTGTAAAATTTGCACTAAAGTAGATGACTTTTGGGCTAGAGCTAGGTTACTATACACTCTTAGTAGACAGAGGTTATGAGGCAAGTAAATTGTTACATAAATTTAATCTTTTTAGGGTCAATTACTGTGACTGTATTCTAAAATTTGACATAAATAATTGTAATCAAGCATTTTTAACGTGAAGATTCTTGTATAACCTCTGCTTACTTTGTGTCTGTTTGTATCTATCGTTTATCTTTTTCTATTATTAATATTGATGATATTTTTTAAATTGATTGTTCTTGTTTAAAGAGTACTCTTTGTTTAAATCTGTTATTGCTTTTTCATATTTTGTAATTATTTGTCTTTATATTATATATGTTCATTGTTGATAGTATAAATTGCTTGCTTTTGCGATTTCCTTAGTTAATTTGTACGATAAATGTAGGTTATTTGTAGGGTAGTTATTGGTAGGGGTCACTTGAGGCATGCTATGCTATGCACTATGCACTATCATTAGTGAGTGTTATATATATATATATATATATATATATATATACAGTATATATATATATATATATATATATATATATATATATATATATATATATATATATATATATATATATATATATTTTTGTTGTTGTTGTAATATTATATATTTATATATATATATATGTATATATATTATAATTTATTTTATTTTGTACTATTGTGTTAATGTCTTGTTATGTTGCAAATTTGCTTTTAAATGAACATTTTAACACTAATTGTAGTTTCTTTTATTCATGCACAGTTTACTATTATTTGTCAGAACGTCCCGAACTTCCCTAATTGACTAATTCCCTGAACGTGACGATAGTGCGTTGTTATGTGTGCGATTAGTTTGTTTGGGAAACTGATTAACTTGCTCATGTAGTAATGTACACCCTATGTGGTGTTCTTTCATTTCATAAATTTGATTTTAGTATGCGTTGTTTCCACATAGAAATTTTGATAATTTGTTTTGACTTTATATTGTCTTTGTCCCAGTTTTGGTTTGGCTTTGTTTGCAAGTTTTACATTTAAATTTTTAGTTATTTTCTCTCTCCTGTTCAAAACCGGCGAGATCTTAGTTGCCTTCCCATGAACGCAATTACCCCACCAAGAAATAAAAAACAGTATCTAAGTATAAACATTATATCAACAATAATATAAGTCAAGAGTGGGTAGTGTGTTTGACATTAAGCTTAAACATTGCAATAAATCGGCTCTTTTGACCCACAAAGCTTCTTCAAAGCATAAAATACTGAACCAATGCAAGTGTTTCTTCAATAATACCTACACTTACAGGTTAGTTTGAGTGTAGATGTATATGCCATCATAACCTTGGAATTTTAGGGCTAATATTGGGATTTTTAGGGGGGGGGGGGACAATCTTGGGATATTTCATTTTTCAGAGTGGCAACGCTGGCTTTGGTTGGTATGAGTTGTTTGCTCGCTAAAGAGTTACGGTTATGTATAAGTCTAAATGACGTTACTTGTATATAACCCCATTGTCCTCTAGTATTTTTGTTATTGCTGATATCTGTATAAGCCTTACATTTATATTACTGCAACTCACCATTTTTATTACTGGAAATGTCCCTAAACAATGTTTGTCCCTAAACAATTTTTGTCCCTAAACCATTTTTATTACTGGAATAAAGTTATAACTAATATTCTGTTTGATTTTCATTTTTGTATGAGTGTCTGATCTGGGCTGATGCGACGGGAGGTGAATCATCTGAAGTGTGCGTGTGTAGGGAAAATAAACCTTTTACTTACTAAATGATGACATATGGCCTCAGAGTTAAGTACCAAGATAATAATAAAATAACTAATAAGCGCTGAAGACAAGAACGAGAACATACTGGTTATCCTTGAGATATCCCCCTCTAGAGACATCCCCCCCCCTCCTGATCAGGATTCTGCACATGCAAAATTGCATGTTCATAACACTTCTCGTCTGGTGGTCTTGGTGAGAGGCTGGGTTCCTAGCGGAAAGCATGGATCAAAGGGTGGGAAATGTAATGGACCTATTAGAGATTGCAGTGAATACTACTATTCTGGTGGACCGTATTCCTGACGACACAGATTTCATTATAGACATCGTACCTAGTGAAGACGAGACCAGGGAATATGCATCCACGGTCAAAGTACATTTAGCTTCTGGACTGTCCGATACTGTTGTAGGAGACGACGAATTACCTGGTAACAAGAGTGATCCGATATTGAAGAAGGACGAGTCTTTTGATTACTTGGCATATGATGTGACCTCATCCCTTTCCGAGCCTGCAAGTCATACCATAAAGGAAGAAGATGCAGTTAAGGGGGATGAAGATATAAATGACCCCATCTGTAAGGAGAGATATATGCCAGCAGACAATGGAAAACAGAGACAACGGAGACGTGCCCTGAGAGTTTGCATCCTGGTATAAATCGGCGGTCCCCCTTCATGACATTGCTCAGCGATCCGCAATCCAAATGCGTAGCCCTTAATTGGGAGGAGGCTGCCGGTCTCATGGATGCCCAAACATGCAGATCCATAATTTCCTTGAACAATGTGGTGTGTGCCCTCCTAGCACCCATACTAGCCGGCGAGGCTCTGTGTCTCTCTCCCAAAGATCTGGACGTGTTGCAAGTGACGTGTCCAGGTTTAATTTCGTATCACAAATTTAAGGTCATCTCTTTGACTATTCTGTGCAGTGCCCTACATTCCATTGTTCCTGTTTTTTCTGGACCTAGAAATACCTGTCGCAAACCGAGCTGCCCCGTCTCAGACGATAATGATAGTTGAGGCGGAGGCGACGATGACGAAGGCTATTGCATTTTGGGTTCGGTTGATTCGACTTTCAAGAAGTCCAGGTTATTCGGAGCCCCTTTTAGATTTAGTGTATTTCCTCTAATCCTCTAATTGACGTATCGGGATGCGAATATTTAAATAAAACAGGACCTTGCCCATCTCCTATCATCGCTACACTCTACGCTCCTTTTCCCTCCCGGCGACTATTGAAGAACCGTAAAAAAAGAAAGGAGAGCGAACTCTGTACCGTGAAAGGTGTAGTGGCCATGGTGGTCCCTTTAATGGAGGGTGAGGGAGAAAGAAAGAACTTTCACGAATATATGAGGAATATGAAAAAAGATCCATTAGTCAGTCTGAACATGATGCAAAGGGTGTTGTTGATCAGATGCATCCTGACTCTCAGTGGAACATATGGACGATTTTCGCTGGTTGTCGGTCACAGCTCTTCCCCCGATATCTTATTCACAGATTCCTCGAATTCCTCTGGATTATTTCCCAGTGTCAGAAAGGAAATAGATCCTAAAGAGAAGAAGAGAAAGGGAAAAACTCAGAATGCAAAGAAAAATGTTAAGAAGAACCCCGAGTGCGAGAGACCTAAAGAGAAGGAAACAACTCAGAATGCAAATAAAAAGGATAAGAAGAAGCCCAAATGCGAGAGTCTTGATGACATTGAACCCGCCGTCGCTGGCGACGAAGGCGGAGATGTTAGTGTGAGTGACAACAATGATGGACCCTCCGACCTGGACGCTGGCTGGGAGGAGAAGAGGCACAACTCAACCAGATCGAAAAAAACGAAAAGACACAAGACCATTGATTTGAGATTCGGGGACTTTGAATTGTTTGACTCGGAAAATCCCGATAGCTCCTCAAAATACGTCATCAGACAGCTAACTGTAGGTTGGCCCGAGGTCACCTCCGACACTTCAGAGTTTCGGGTCAACACCGAAGGCGAAAAAGACATCGGCGTTAAATATAGCGCGATTAAGAAAGCAGCGGCCGAAGTTTTCTTGACCGGCATCAATAACCCATTCTGGACTTACACTACCGTCCGTTCGTGGTACAAGGAAGATGCCCTTTGTGCGACATTTGGACATGTTCCCTTGGAGGCACACGTTCGAGCGGTGGACAATTGTGTGGAGCATTTTATACCTTTTGTTGAGTATACTTGTTGTGAGGCCAATAGATTGGAGATCGTTAATAAGATGGAACTCACCATCTTTTGTCTGAAAGGGAGGCTTCACAATATGAAGGCCCTGTTGAGAGCAAGGACGATGGCCGAGGGAGAACCTTCTGAGGAGCTTGGAGAAGGGGCAAATTTTCTTCGGTGGCGCCTGTTAATGGTGCCACCTTTTCAATGCCCCAAATGTTCAAACAGGGGGCAAAGCTTAGGCGTCGGTCAATAAAGAAAATCACAGATTATATAGTCATGTGCGAGTCGTTGACCAGTGACGAAGCCGCCTATCGGAACTTTGGTGAGACATATGATGAACGCAATGACAAGTGCGTGCCAGAAGAAATGGAAGTTGTTGAAGCTGCCATCGAGTTAATGGAAACAATAAGAAAAGCTTGTAACTCGAATATGGATAGGTTCATTCATGGGGAGAGTAGGGCCAGTGCGACTGAGGTGACGGGTCACCTGTACCGGTTGAGTGCGCGCCTCTACACCCGGTGCGGTATAGTGAGGGGTATTGGGCTGTCTTCCATGTAGCTCAGACCATACGATGCTCTTGCTACTTTAGCCTTGCGAAATTATCCTCGGATGGGAGTGGCGCGCCAAGTTCAAAATGTGTTGTATTCCCATCGTAACCAGGAGAACCACGAGCTCTACATGTTGGACATGTTAAAAACTAGGGACCTCAATCCTCGGCCCGCTAGACACGCTCTCCTGGAATACCTGTTGGGTTACGAGAGTGCATGCACGGTGAGTCATTTGGCCTGTTTGGACTGGATTCGGTGGTCGTCTCCGGGCAATGACAAGTAATCCGGATACGATGAGAAAATAGAAAGAGAGGCGGAGGATATTATGAATCTGAATGCGATAACAGTGACGGATATTGGGAAGGAGAAGCGGGCCGGTATATTACCTGCGCTACAGGTTACTCCGGAGGACTTGGTTAAGAGGAACATACTGAACAGCATACATTCAGAGAAATACAGGGTTTCTCCGGAGGACTTGGTTAGGAGGAACATAATGGACAGCATATATTCAAAGAAACACGATTTCGAGAAATGGTGCATCGAAAGGGGCGGGAACGTGCTACACAAACCTGGGAGAGTAGGGATGCTTGACATATACCACATTGCATGCACGTCACTGCGTTCGTTTGTTGTCAATAAAACGCAGATATTTTATTTATATTGTTTATTTTTAACACTTTAGCAGGCAAACAACTCGCCGTCCCAAGGTGAGGTGAGAGACACACGATAATACAATTTCTAGCCAGGTGGTCCACATGTCAAAGGGTTATTCCTACCTTACCTCTAATATCCCCTGTAAGGCCAATTGTCCGCTAAAGGATTAACTGAAATATGGTGGGAGAGGTGAGTGCCCGCTAAAGGGCTAAATTAACAAAATGCCTAAGGTATTGTCAGAAATACTATGTCGGAAACTTGAAAGTGCTTTTTCAGAAGGACATTGACAGTAATGGGAGATACATTCATCACCGGATATGGCTTTTTTTTCTTCTTGTTGGCTTTCCTTTACTGTTTCTCCTTCTGCCATTATACACAGAGAGAGTGGATTGGTAGCCGCTTGGGTACCTGGCACCAAGTGTTCGGACTGAATCGTGTTCCCTGAGGAAAGATCCAACCATCTGAGCCTCAAGATATCCCTGATGAAATCGCTCTCCTTTCCTTTTTCCACCTCGTGGGAACACAGCAACACATTCTTGTTTAACGCCACCTCACAGTCTGCACCGGAGGTGGCAACCGCAGCAGCAATTGAAGGCCTATCATCGTTCAAAAAGTCCAAATGTTTGTTAAAGGAGACGGTGTCGATGGATCCATCATAGTCGGAATATAGATGAACGTAGCTTCCATTGTAACCGTGATGCATGAGGCACCGTGGGGTATAAATGAGTAGCTCTTTAAATCGCTTGTTAGTGCCTCCACGGCATACGGTAGAGGTTATCTGTATGGGTTCTGCGCTTCTAGCTTGGAATGATTTGGGGGAACTGACGCTCCAGGGACATGTGTAATGTTCATTCTCTAACCTCTGGTTACCACACGGCTTGAAGATCCAGACTACTCGCACAGCCTGAGCGTCGGGCGAGTTGCCTATGACTGTCAACAAGTGCCCATAATCTCTCTTGGTTAACTCTTTCAGACTTATATAACGCTACCGCGTCATATGACAGGGTGAACCAAAAACTCATATGACGCTACCGCGTCATATGGACTTATCTTCATAATTCTAGAATAAGTTATATGACACCCTAGCGTCATATGGAGATCAGTAAGTCCGGTAAGTTAGATGAAGATCTGTCGGTTGGTAGCAACCCCAGGTTTCTCCGACAATTCTAACGGTCAGCAGTGTGGTTTTGACAGTTGTGTGGTGCAGTGGCAATGATACCGGGCTCCCGCCTCCGTAGACTTACTGGAACATAATATGACTGAAGGAGTTAATATCAGAATAGGTGACATTTCTTCACCATTTGACGCAAACCCAAAAATGTCGGTGATGGCCATGGCTAATATTCCAAACCTCTCTGTATCCAGAGAACCAACACCCGCAGCCTCTGCTACTTCTTCTACTTCTCCTTCTGTTTTCAATTCTCCTCCCATTAAATAAGATTGGTGGGTCATGATGGCTACCGTAGCACAGCTGCGTTCAAGAACACTTCCATGTCATCTGCTGGTCTCACTCTTCTCAAATTTGTTGAGCGTGCACACATTTAAGGCTGGGTCTAGGGGGTTGTAGTTGTATCGTATGTTGCAGGTTCGCCAATCCTTACGGGCAGATATTTTTAACCCTTTCAGCCAACCGGCCGCATTGGAAGACAAAGAAGAAGTATCTTCGCCCCTTGACGATGGCTGGCGGTGGTGGTTGTAATCGCTGCTGGTACCGGTAATATTGAGCCACTGGAGAACGCTAGGAGAGCAGTAGTCTTCTTCGCGTCATTTAAAAGCAGGTGTCGTCGGCATCCGGGAGAAGTTGGAGGAGGGGCAGGAGGAGACGGCGACGACCGGACTCATTATAAGCTGTACTTTTCTATGACCTTCCTATTGAGACATACCCACGCGCACACTCATGGTGAATTCTTTAATGGGGACATGTTGAATGGCACCCGTCCTTTGATGGATGTAGCTGGCCACTCCCCCGCCAGCGAAATTAGAATTACCCGAGGTGGTGATCACCGTCTTCCAGGTGGTGTTTGTCATCTGAGTTGTAAAGGGAGACCAATCTTCCGTACTCTTTCTTTTCACAATATCCTTCATCGAAAGCGCATTCAATCCCGTGGTCAAATAAAATAATGTAAGACGGATTTAGTGCAAAACTCTACCAATGTTTCTGGTCCCCGGTTCATGCTCTCGACGAGAAATGTCATGTTGCCGTCCTCGAGGAACCTCCACCCATTAACCAGCGGGTCGTTGGCAACCAACCTGAAATATCTTTCTTCGACAGCCTCGGAAGATCCTGCCAATGGTTTGGCCAAGTAAACACAGTGGCCGTCCGGGATGTACACCATTCGACCCCCTGTCTGGGAAACCGTTCGAATGGCCACGGCCACGAGGAAACTCACAACGTCTGAATAGAGAACCCTTCTCTTGTGAACGACCTCGGGGGTGGCCCTGGTGTTACAGATAACATTAGAGAGCAAAGTGCAACTCTCGTGTAATTCCAAGGCGGGTGAACAAACCCTGAACCAATTCAGGGTATTACAGTGGCCCAATTGCCTACTACCGTTGGCAGCGGTATTGTCAATGTTGTCGGTGTTGTTCTTCCCACATTTTTGGGAAGAATAGGAGGAGGAGGTGGAGGAGGAGTAATGTCCCGATTCAGTGTCTTCAAACATGGCACTTCCCGAATCGAGGCAAAATCCGGAAAGGGAAGATTCTCTCATCGCGACACTGTCGGCTGCTTCTTGGGCAAGGGCTGTGATGAAGGCAGTTGGCGAGCTCTCCCATCCCATACATGTCTCCAGGCACCTTTGGACATGATGCTTCTTCTCAGCTATCGCCTTGGAATAGGAATCGCCGCACGTTAACTCCTTCAGACATATTATGTTCCAGTAAGTCTACGGAGGCGGGAGCCCGGTATCATTGCCACTGCACCACACAACTGTCAAAACCACACTGCTGACCGTTAGAATTGTCGGAGAAACCTGGGGTTGCCACCAACCGACAGATCTTCATCTAACTTACCGGACTTACTGAGCTCCATATGACGCTAGGGCGTCATATAACTTACTCTAGAATTTTGAAGATAAGTCCATATGAGTTTTTGGTTCACCCTGTCATATGACGCGGTAGCATCATATAAGTCTGAAGGAGTTAATGGTACAATTGTGGAATCCCCTCTGGACGAAAAAGCAAATAGTTTATTCTGTCCACGGTCAAGGCGAGGCCCGGAGTTGAAGCTATTTTACCAATCCCGCCAGCAACTGTAGGATTTTCGCAGTGCATAATTGTCTGCCCTCCAATTCCCAAGAGGCGAGATGGATTTTGGCATTAGAGGTCGACGAATGTAAAAAGGTTCTCTACCCCTCCTCTCTAGCCTTATTTATGGCGTAAAGTAAGCTGTTCTTTCTGACCTCTCTCAGTATGGATAAGATGGAGGTGTGAGTTGCATTGGAATCAAGCGCTTACAGCCTCTTGTCAGGTTGAGCGATTTTCTCTGAACGCGAAACTAGTTCTTTCTCTACCCTGTCAAAATATTGTGTTATTCCCGAAACAACTTGAAAACGATTCAAGGCGCGGCGAATAATGATGGGCGGACTCAATAACACAAACGTTGGAGGGAGTAACATAATGCTCTTATCTTCGCCGTTGTTATTAGGCTGTGACAGTCGGGTCGCCTCGATGGAAATGGTCCGTAAGTCATTCGCAAAACCTTTTCGGACATTGAGTTTATAGTTTCTAATCTTATTGTCGGTCACATGATCCCTGAAACGCAAAATATTACATTCCTCGATTTGAGGTTGGGGGACGACGACACGTTCCATATTAAAGTCTTCTTGCTCCGCATGGGGGTTGTCTGCCGTGCGGGGAGGGGCGGTGTCATCTTCGGGCATGGTGGCGGTACATTTCCTCGTCCTCTTTCTGTTGCGATGCACGTTCTCCCCTCTGTTCCGTTTGCCCTGTGTGAGGATAGCGTTGAGGAGCGATTGCAAATTGACAGTATTGTCCGTTCGCATATCGACATGAGTGGCATTGCCACCAGCCACTCTATAGGCGTTTGATTCCTGGACCTCTCTCCGGTTTCATTTTAACATGAAGACCGTTAAATGTGTTTTCGGAGAGGATTTTTGCAATATCGGGTTCGTGGCGGGTAATATCATTGAACAACGACTCTTCCGAAAAAATATTGTAGCGGAAATAGAGGAACTCGCCTCCTCCAACTATTTGAATGTCGTTTAACCTGTACGCCATATTCAGAGAGGCTAAATTTTTATTAGTGGGGGTCTGGTCTTCTACCACTAAGCTAACTACTGCGTACAAAAGATCTGAACATATGCACTTGGGTTGAAGGCGCACCGAGCACATGATCTCATTACTGATCAACACCTCGGCGTCGATGGAATTGGGTTCACTTTTGAACACAAGATTTGTCCACGAGCCCCTGAAATTAGACTGCTGGGAATTGCCCCCCCTGCCGCAACCACCTGAAGCATTGACGATGGTCGTGTACAGTCTCAGTAACTCTCTTCTCTGTTGATCGGACGAATACTCTTTCGAGTCTACTAACTTCAGCAGGTACTCGGGAAAAGAAACGGGATGAACTGGAGGGGACGGGGAAGACGACCCTGCCGCTAAATAATGGTTGACCGTGCACCAAGAGCAAGTGGCTAGCAGTTCGGAGGTCGGTACATATTCTCCGTCCACCGACCCGTCCTCGTTACGCTGCCGTTGCCGCGTAGGCTCCCATATGGTGAAAGAGGAAAGGGGAGTTTTTCCGTTGATTTTGCCGCAAGCGCAATAGACAACGCGACTCTTTAATCCAAATACCTCGCATAGCAGTTCCGGACGGGACATGCTCCGTTCCGACAACATAGCGGTCATTAATCGCCGTATCCTATCGGGGGTTCCGGGAGATAAATAATCGCTCGCATCCGTAGGTAGTATCTTGTTGCTTTTTACAGATGATGCATCCACCCCGGTCTCCCCCAATGAACCCAGTACGCGATGCAGGCGTTCGCTCAAAGCGCAATCACAACCGAGATTCCTATACCATCTCAAAAGAGCTTCCGCGGTTGTCGACGATATCTTTTTCATTGCTTTGGACTAATTGATCAGTGCCGCTAGACTTCTAATTTACTCAACACTCCGTCCGTTAGGGGGTCATTCTCCTTCACGCCTTCTCCCTCTTGCGTCAAAGATCTAGCATTAATGCCCCGGTCGCGCCTGAATCCTGAAGACCATTGTCTTCTTTTGGCTTTGGCCACCAATGTATTTTC
This sequence comes from Paralithodes platypus, assembly GCA_032716605.1. Classification (NCBI taxonomy): domain Eukaryota; kingdom Metazoa; phylum Arthropoda; class Malacostraca; order Decapoda; family Lithodidae; genus Paralithodes; species Paralithodes platypus. The sequence continues at coordinate 2,261,723 of CM064577.1, forward strand.
TCTACGAGAACAAATCTGTCTGATATGGGATGCTATATGACACCTATTTTCGCTCTCGATTATTATATTTCTACTTTCGGCGGAATTTGCCAATGACAACTTATCGTATTGGATAATTTCACTGTTGGTTGTCACCACTCCCCTCGGTCCTACGCACCGCTTTACTTGACCAATGGACAATGGAGAAGCATCGGCGGGGAAAGGACACTTGTCAGAATGGGCAACAGTGTTAAGTTGTTCAAGACTGCCTTCTTTTCGCGTCTCAGAATTGTGTATCTTCAATTGAAGGTGGAACCCGTTCCGAGTATCGTCGAACTTATATTTAACCAGGTTGTCGGGAATGGCTGCATGGAGGAAACTCGTATTCTTGCACAATATCGAGACCGATTCCCCTTCGAGTAACTTTCTCTTTAATTCGGGTGTGCCGAATGACCACAGGTCTTTGAGTTTAATCCTGTGTCTTTCAATGTAGGAATTTGATAATGTGCCATCGCCCTCCTCAGGGAGGGGAGCAGACCCGAGCATTATCCGCTGAAGCGCTCTGTGACGTATTTCGTTCCTTAAAATATTGGCTGCTGTCGAGGAACTGAGCGAAAAGATATTAGAGCCTTGTTTTTTGGCCGTCTCGTCTAACTCTGCTTCTGTTTCGCCCAGATTGACACGTGAGCTGATAGCGATAGCAGCGGCCAAATCAGTATTGGCCAGTATTGGCCACGCCCGCCCTATCCAGTGTTGAATATCTGCCCAAGGCAATTTCTTCTTTGGCCAACTTGTCGGAGGTTCTTTTGATGTAACCCCATAACCCCATTTCTTGCTCGTTGCTGACGCAGTTTTTACTAAAGTAGGGAATGAAATTGGCCGCGTTCGTGTGTCCCAAGTGGTAGGCGTCCAGAGCCATGGCCATTCTCGCGAACATGTGCCTGTCGCCGCCCGAGATTGTCTTGAGAGCTTCCACTGCCCACGATGTGGAGGTCACCCTCCCTACATGACTTCTGGTTCTCACATTAACCCGTGAATGCAGACAAGCCAGACCCTTCCAATCTTCGAGCGAAGTGTGTTTGGTGAAAAACTTACAATCTTTGACGCTGGGGAGGCGAACTCCGTCTCTATGCAGCGTGTCGGTTGTGCAGTTAACTTTGTTAATTATTTTGGCGTCTCCCCACACCCCAAAATTGGTAAGGTCGGATAATAGTAAATGTCGACAGAAAACACCGCTCAACCATTCGTAATTACGCTTGACGATACACTTGTCCTTCCAGTCTGCTTTCAAAATGTTGATCTTTACCCAAATTGCTACAAGAGCAAAATCTCCCAGAGCCAGGTACCTCTCCTCACCTTCGGAATCTCGGACAATGGAGAAAACCATGCGTATGGGCGAAGCTTCTAAATAGCGTAAGAGGTCCTTGGGTATTGTGAACAGAGACCCCTCCTTATGGCTCTGTCTATTTGTTTGGGGGAGGGAAGAGGCACCACGGCCATCTTTGGCATTGGGCCTTTCGCTGTCCTCCACCGCCACGCTAGATGAAAGGGTTGCCAGACAAGGCATGTGCTGCTGAGCAACGGAGGATATCGGAGGATATAAGAAAAGATGGCAGTGTTCTCAAGTTCGGAGTATACAGAAAACCTACCAACAAAAATTACCTGACTCATTACTTCTCCCACCATGATGCACGAATCAAACGAGGGGTAGTGATTGGCTTCTTCCTCAGGGCCATTAGGATCTGCAGCCCTGAGTTTCTCCAAGCAGAGTGTGACTATATCTGCAACTTTCAAAAAGCTTATGTTCCCCACCCACATGCTGAGGAAATGTAAGAAGAGAGCCTTCTCTATCTACAATACCCCCAGAGTTCCCAAGCCGTACACAAGGAGGGTCGTGCTACCAACCGGAAGAACTGCCTCTGCCCTATCTCGCTCCCTCAAGGGTAGTGGGATGGAAGTGGTATGCACAACCAGCCAAACCATCAAGGACCTTACCAAGCGAAGTGCCAACCATGTAACCCTGACCACAGCTGGGGTATACAGCATTCCTTGCGGGGGATGCAGCAAGGGTTATGTGGGTGAGACTTCGCGTGATCTTCGAACTCGAGTGCAGGAACACAAAAACGATTGCCGCAACAATAATACGAATAATGCCTGTGTCATCCACAGGGACAGAACTACCCATCTCATGAACTGGGATGGGGCTAGCATGTTGATTCGTGAATCTGACAACTACAAACGGAAGTGCCTCGAGTCAGCAGTGATCACGACTAGCGACACCGTAGAACAAAACAGTGGAATGTTCACACTAGCACGTCCCCTCTCTCATTTAATCCGTACCAAGAAAATATTACACAATAGAGACCCCATACGACCCCCTTGAATTCAACTTCACTCATCCCCCTACCTAGTACGTATGTCTGTGATCGTGTTACACAATATTTATGATTGTGTGTGCATCTGTAGGTATGTATGTATTATATATGCTTTCTGCAGTGTTGAAGTATGAATGTATGTATTTTTATGTGTGTGTGTATGTATATATATATATATATATATATATATAATAAATATATGTATATATATTTGTATGTGTTTATGTTTGTTTATGTTTGTGTGTGTGTGTATGTGTATGTATGTATGTTTGTATGTACTCTATCTCTCTCTCTCTCTCTTTCTTTCTCGCTTGCGCTCTCACTCTCATTATCATGTGCATTATTATTATTATTATTGTTATTTGTATTAGTATTATTTGTATTAATATTATTAATAGTATTTTATCATTAGTGCTATATGTATTCTTATATATTTTCTTATTCGTATTATTATTGTTACCATTCCCTATGTTATGATGTTATTTTTATCAATGCTATTGCTGTCCATAATATTATCTCCATATCATTATGCTTACCTCGTTCCATTCTATCTCTCCCTCTCACTCTCGCGCTCTCTCTCACTCTGGCCCTCGCGCTCTCTCGCTCTCATTAAACCTACCTTTGAAGAACTCCTCCCTCTTCTCTAGCTTTTCATACCTACCCCCTAAATTGCCCTCTTCCCTCGTTTTCGTTTTACAATTATACTAATCTCTTCCCTACTCCAGCACCATACCCTTCCTCTCTTTCTCTCTCTCTCTGTCCATATTACTATCATCACCACACCATAATGTTTCTATTGAATCTTATTGAAATTTGTATGAATATTTATTAGTTGTGTTACAATTATTAATAGTATTTATATTTTCTTTCATCTTTAAGTGTATTCAAGATATATATGTATACATGTAGCCTGTATAGCCATTAAGATTGATCAATGTGTAGTTCCTTCTCCTCTTTCCCATTAATATTATATGATCTTCTACACTTAATAGTTCCTACTACCCTCGCCGTCGCACTCTTTCGACTCGAGATAGTTGTCTTCTAAGACTCTCTTTAAGCCCCAGCTCACACTTATATGCCATCCACCTTTACCCTCCCCTGTCCTTTCAGATACCGCCCCTTTATTGTCCTCCCTCTCCCTCTCTCGCTCTCTCTCTCTCTTTCTATCTTTCTCTCTCTCTCTCTCTCTCTCTCTCCCTTTTAATCCAACCTTGGAAAAAACACCCTCCCCTCTCCTTTATACCTGTCACACCTTCAACCCTTTTTTAATTAAAAAAAAAAAAAAAATAGAAGGTCCCACCCCTTTCCCATTCTTAAGTAAGCCATTTTAGATTTACAGAAGAGTGACCATAACTTGCATTACTGCATGTCCACAAACATTTCAGTAATGTAAGCATGTTTTTTTTTTTTTTTTTTTATTACGGTGACAGCTACAAAGTGGTGTACAATCTATCTTATTCTAGTTACATTGTAGTTTATCTTATTGTACCAGTACCTCCCTACAATCAACCTAGTTGTTCCCCAATTCGTCCCTCCACCACGACCATTTCAAAGTCCAAGTCTCTCACTCTTGTCCTCTGTAGCGGGGAGGACCTTGTACCCCTGAGACATAGGAGTGCAGACCTGAGAAGAGAGAAAGAGAGACCCACTAAATGTGCCAATCCCTCGCTTTCGCTTTACAATTCAGCTAATCTCTTCCCTACTCCCGGCTTCTCTCTCTCTCTCTCTATGTTCTTTATTGCTAGTACTGTACCACTATGAATTATATTAGCACTATCTTCACTGTTTTCATTATAATTGTTACGATTAATAATATCATCTGTATTATTATTAAAATGCCCCAGAACAAGAAGCCCACCACAGAAGCCACGAGCGAACACCACACAGAAACACCCGGAAGAAAGGTCCACAGAACGAAAGGACCAGCTGACCGAGCCAGCCATTTCAGACAGGCCCAAGCCCGCAGGGCTAAACAGCTCCAGGACGCACCTATTTACCTTTTCTAAACTGACCATTTTCCACACCTCACGTACACTAACCCCCTCGTGTCCTACACTCCTAACTACAAAGATGATGAACAGGAATATACATTCATATTAAAAACACCCATGCCCTGTCCCGACGTTGAGCCAATGCCAACACATCAGACAGCCATAATTATATCTATGTATGTTCTTACATCCGAGAAGTAGATGTTATATCTTAGAAGTTAAAACACCCACGTTTGTCCCTAGACCTCGTATATCATTTTCCATGACGAGTATAGATATATGTAACCCGTGCTCAGTCGCCCCTTGCATTGTTCCTCTAGTAACTAAGTCTATAATATTAACTGCCACCAGCATTGATACGACATAGCGGCACTGTCCTTGCTACAAAGATGATGAACAGGAATATACATTCATATTAAAAACACCCATGCCCTGTCCCGACGTTGAGCCAATGCCAACACATCAGACAGCCATAATTATATCTATGTATGTTCTTACATCCGAGAAGTAGATGTTGTATATCTTAGAAGTTAACGCACCCACGCTTGTCCCTAGACCTCGTATATCATTTTCCATGACGAGTATAGATATATGTAACCCGTGCTCAGTCGCCCCTTGCATTGTTCCTCTAGTAACTAAGTCTATAATATTAACTGCCACCAGCATTGATGCGACATAGCGGCACTGTCCTTGTGTCGTATTGTGCCAAGTACAGATCAACCAGGTTTCATCACCTTATTAGGACGACGACTATAATGTCATCGTTCATCGATGTATGCAATCCTTAGGTTAAGTATTTTTATCCACCATTGTGTTCACCTTTTTCCATTTACTTTCCACAATTGTCATACGTCTTCCCCTTGCCTCCTTCGTATCCACAGTCCACACTACGCCAATTTACTTCGTGTCTTACACCTCTTACCCAAACCAGAGATTGTATAAGATAACCTGGTTACCAGTATCTGTCATAACTTCCCCCAAACAATAACTAAGTACCCGACGAACTGCCGCTGTTGTTGGTATTTATATTTAATAGAAAACGCAGTTCCCAGGGCCAACTAATAGTATCCATAACCCTCGGACTGATCACATAACTCTATCTTTTCCAGACTCCTATACCACCCCCTAGTTGCATTCCCCGGTAGCATTTGGCTAACATATTCTACTGCCTTTTCAAACTTCCATATCAATTGTAGCCTAATGCCACCCCCACGCCCAGGGACCTTAGGGGCAAAATTTCCCTGTAGCCCTTGAACTCTCCCCCCCCTCTCACAAAGACACCCGCGCTTCTCGACTCTTGTCCGACCTAGCCTCTCTCTCATACCTCTTGAAGATCCTTGAATTGTCCGTTGCTAACGCTCTCTAACCTTTTATATATACTCCTATCCAGCCTACCTTCACTTAGTAGGCCAGAACAACATTAGAACTTTACTAGCCCCTTGCATGCCATCTATTCTCTTACAACCCATTCACAACCCTGCACCCAATGGTCGTCGGTGCGAGGCTAGCCGCCCCGCCAGTAACTAACTTCTATTGCCATACTTCCAGATAAATGTGGCAGAGTTAGCAACCCAGTCTCCACCACATCCAGCAAACCCTACAATTAACAACCAGCCGAGTAAAACCAGCTAGCTAAGGCACCTTCGGTTTTGGCATTAAGGACACCCACATCTGTCTCATACACAGAGGGTTATTACAAACACTGGTGATATGGCAAGCCCCTAGCCACAGCCGCCGGACGACTATCACAGAGAGAGGGCGCCCAGCTCCCCCTTTTTGCCCACCCGAGGAGGGAGACCCCCACCCCCGCGGAGGTATACCTGACCCCTGTTTTGACTTTCGAGTCATTGCCAGGTAGCACAGGAATTCTTCCTATCAATGAACTAACCATGCATGACTAACACCTTTACTAACCTCTATTTACTCACAATAAACCATTTACCTTTCTTGCATGCTCTGGTCACTAAATTAGCACCTCAGCTATACCATAGAATGAAGATTGCACAATCTAAGAGAGACGCTCCTATCACAGCTGTCTCCATCCTCCTCGCAAAGTAGATCCAGTCTCCCTCCCCTAAATACTTCCAGTATAGCCAAAATAGTACCTCTTACTAAGGCTCAGTTATATGAAAATATAAAGACTTCCTATAGCCCTGTGCCACAACAGTAAATACCATCTTACCTAGTCCCCATATCTATTGAGAGCTCAATTAAGTCCATAAGACTCGAGATCCCTACTGTCTACAGGGTCCAGAACCGAGCCTATAAATCTAACTCCCGCCCCCAGTCAAATCAGTTGAAAGCTAGACACCAACCAGTGGTCACTACCCTGCAGTTTACCTCTAGCTCTGCCCTTGTGTTGTTCCGGAGTTGAGAGATTCCAGATCCGGCAGACTCCGTGGCAGAGAAGACTGATAGAAGCATCTGTCCATGTACAAGTCCTAACGTGCACCTTATAACCTTCACACAAATTCGTGAGTATATAAGTGTGTAGCCAGCAACGATCGTCAAGAGATCCGACTTGAGAACTTCCTACATTTTGGACCATCTGGACGGCCGAGGAACCAGTCGTTAGCCCCCAACATCAGCGGAAGCAAGATAACCAGGACCAGATCTACCCATACTATTCAAGATTCATGTTGCTAGTACTAAGTGTTATAGTACTAGCTTGATACTCACTTATTAACTTTCTATAAAGTGGCTAAGACCTTGCCCAGTGTAATTCATATTTAACCATTCCATTTGGGACGTACTAAGCGATCAGTGCTCTTTAATTAACAGGCGACCTTGACTCTCGTAATTACCTTATTCAGATATTAAAACTCTAGTGATATCTAACGTTCGCCCACTGATTTGTGTTCTACGTATTTCTGCCATAAGAATATAAAACTTAGTTCAGTACCCCCATGAGGTTACTAGAGATTCCGTGTTCTACAATATACGCGTGTCTAATCCTAACTGTGAGTTGCTACTTGGGCACGCGACCAGCCAGCAAGAGGTCAAATCAGTGACATTGAATTATACGAATATATTGAGGTCTTCCAGTAAAATAAAAACTTGCTAATTAAACCCGTGATCAGAAGAATATACCTGAACGTTGGAAGTGGGAGACTAGGCTCCATCCAGATCCGCTAATGCTAGCAGTTCCCTTCTATTATTTGTTTTGTGCGAAAATAACTATCTTTCTATGCTCTTTATTTATTTACTTCAATAAACGTAAACTTGTGGCGTGTTACCGTGTGTTTATTTTGTGTTCTCTATTCCTCATACCTTGTATTGTGCATGCAGCCTTATATACCCAGTCATTCAGAACTCACATTACCCAAGTTAAACCTGTAGAAAAACAGGGCATAACATTGGCGGCAGCGGTGGTTCTTGATTCGGATAAAAGGTTGCATTACATTGCAAGTTTGGAACAGCTAGAACACGAGAACATCATGGCGCAACCTACCCAACACTTCCATCCCAAATTATGATGAAACAAGTTATGGGATCGAAGTATTCATGGACGTAGTGAAACCCTTACTTGACATTACTTATACCACGGACGCACACAAAATAGCCGTAACATTACCACACCTGGGAAAAGCCGTTTCCCTGGTGGCCTATCAAGTGCACCCTGACCTCACCTGGAACGAATTTCGCACAATAGTGATAGAAGCCATTAAACCTTCGTTGGGCGTTTTCGTGGCCCACACCCGTATCCTAGACACGCAATTCGAAGGCGATCTAGATACCACAGTGAGTAAGCTTGCCCAACACATAACAAATTCTTTCCCCACGTTGACCAAAATCCAACAAGAACAGCAAATTCTGGTCAACCTTGTGTCGATATTGCCCTCAGCAGTAAAAGACCATTTCCGGGTGCACGATTTCGTCGGATACAAAAAAAGACCTCATCACGATCCGACGTATTTTGGCCGTGCGCACAGAAGCACCCACCCAAATCGCTGCACTCAAGAGGTTTCCCACGCACCTGCAGCAAACCAACCACCAAAACCCCAACAATGCCTACCCAGCCTCATCTTTCAACAACAGACCCACCTACCCTTCCGGCAAGCCCCAACCCAGTAGACCCCGGTTCCAACCGTCCCAGCCACGCAGAATCTTCAACCGGAACAGCAACTACAACACCTACCAAAGTAAAAACCCTACCTTAGTCATTATCAACCCCTATGATTTCCTGCCTTTAATGCTCAGTGTGCCCTCCACCAAATTCGTGACTCTGCCAAACCTCGCCCCTCTACTCCTCGCATTTCTGTAAATGAAGAGGAGTGGGGACAAGAGGAAGAAATTGCCCCCCATACCATGACCTCAGACGATACCGAGGAAACCCTGGAAGAGGTAGATACCGACCCCCAGGATTTTTAAAGTATCCCCCGCCCACGATGGGCTCGGCGGGGGACGCCATAACTAGTCGCACTGCCCCCATTTATTACATGGCCAAAATCAAGGACATTCCTGTCCGCTTGCTAATCGACACGGGAGCTGCCAAGTCATGTTTGTTCAAATCTTACTATGAAAAACATCCCCGACGATTTGGCCCTTTGTTAAACATCAAAACAGAACTCATCTCAGCTGCTGATACTTACTTAAATCTCCTAGGAGACACTTTACCCCTATCAGTAACCACTCCTGGCCCCCATGCTCGTTGTTATCACACATTTACAGTATTTTCCTCCAACTGTAAACATTATGATGGTTTCCTTGGACTTGACCTCCTTCAAAAACTAGAGGCCCAGATTGACTGCGGCCAAAGGCTGATCTCATTCAAAAACAAATTCCAGCCCAAAGCCTCTAACAAACCAATCACGCAGAAACCCATTCCCAAAAAGAAAAAACAACCTCCCCCTCAACAAACCCTGATTCAGGGTTACCAAGTTGCAGCTAGCACTAAGGTGACTCCTAAAACCTCCCCTTGCCCCGAGATCTCTCAAAACCTCACTCAATTCAGTAAAAAAATGCCTCAACAAACGAAAGAAGACAAGTCCAAGCAACTCCCCCTCGGTAATCCCCTCAATTCTCGTAACTCTGTCCAGAATAAATCCTCCCATGTTTTCAGGACAGACTCTGATATATGTAACCCTAATTCTATCCAATGTTTATGTACACATGTTTCCAGAGAAAATGCCGACCAATGTACCCAACAATGTTTTTTTTTTTTTTTTTTTTTTTTTTTTTAAGAGACAATGAACGGAGGAAGGAAAAACACAGATAAAACAAAAAGGTCCATGTGCCTAAAGGCATCCTCCATTCATAAAATGTTTGTAACAACTGGATTTAAACATTTGTTGATTGTAAGTTTGTGGAAAGCAATTCGAGGGAAGTGAATTCCAAAGAGTAGTAGCTCTGGGGATAAATGAATTCTGATAAGCAGAAGTTCTGCATTGTGGAGGAGAAAGTGTAAATTCATGGGCGCTCTCAGCTGCCCTAGTTCTACGGGGAAAGATGTGGAGAGGCGGCACAATTGAAGCAAGTTCCTCGGAACAATTGCTGTGAAAATATCTGTAGAATAATGCAAGGGATGCAACGTTTCTTCGTATGGCTAATGTAGGAAGGTCCTGTGTGATTGCAGGGTTATTGATTAATCTAATAGCTTTATTTTGAATTTTGTCCAACTGCCTCAATGCAACCACTCCACTTCCACCCCACAGAGGTGAACAGTAATCCATCTGAGAGCGCACATGACTTTTATATATTACGGCCAACTGCTCGTCAGTGAAGAATTCTCGAACTCTGTACAGGAGTCCCAGTTTTTTAGAGGCATTCTTAGCAATGCTTCTAACATAATGTGTCCAGCTCAAGTTAGTAGTTAATGTTACACCGAGAATGTCAATACTAGGGGAAGTGGGAATATTTACATCATTAAAAAATATATGGGAGTCAGTGAGATTCTGTCGGTTAGAAAATTGAATGTACTTGGTTTTCTGTGCATTAAAGGAAACTAGATTCTCTTGTCCCCATTCATTAATTCTAGAAAGGTCCTGGTTCAGAGAAATTGCAGTGTTTATTTTTGAATTTATAAGATCGGGTTGGGTGAAAGAATTGGTAAATGTGAAGGAACTGTGGAGTGTTGAGTCATCTGCGTAGGAATGTATTGGATTATGAGTGGTAGATATGAGATCATTGATATGAATGAGGAACAGAGTTGGGGCCAAAACTGATCCCTGGGGAACACCAGCATTTATTGAGTGAAATTGAGAATAAAGGCCATCTACCATTACACATATTTTTCTGTTATGAAGATAAGAAGAAATTAGTGGAACTAATGATGCAAGGCCGTAGTGTGACATCTTCGACAATAAGGATTGATGCCAGACTCTATCAAATGCCTTTGATATATCCAGTGCTATTGTATGTGTTTCACCATGTTGGTCTGTAGCTTGGTTGATTTGATGCGTAAGAAGGCAAAGAATGTCTGCAGTTGATCGACATCGTCTAAAACCATATTGCCTATCACTGATTAATTTATTATTCTCCAGATGCTTAATTATGTGATTATTTAATATAATTTCAAAACTTTGCCAAGAGTGGAAGTTATAGCTATTGGTCTGTAGTTTGATGGATCAGAAGAGGCACCTTTTTTAGGAACTGGATGGATGTTTGCTTCTTTCCAGGGTACTGGGAAGCATGAGGTATGAGTACACAGACGGAAAAATTTTGCCAATACAGGAGCGAGCACCAAGGAGCAATTCTTAAGTACTATTGGAGGAATTTCATCTGGACCAGGAGCCTTATCTACTGAGAGATTCTGCAAAATAGTTTTGACATGTCTGGTGTGGATCTTAAGTGAGGGAATTTCAGGTGAATTAAAATTAAGTACAGGGACATCTTGATTTATTTCATCTAAGGTTGAGTTGGTGGAGAAAATATCTGCAAGAAGGTTAGCTTTACCTCGTGGGTCACTTACAAGATTGCCAGTCGGAGATTTTAATGGTGGAATGGATGAATCAGTAGTGAAGTTGGATTTGAATGAGTTAAGAGTAGACCAAAATATTTTGTTATCATTTGGATTATTTAGAAGTTTATTTGCCTGCTTATGGAGAAAGTTTGATTTAGTTAGGTTTAATACAGTTTTGGCATGATTTCTCATGTTTCTAAAGTAATTAAAGGCTTCATGTGTTTTTGATCTTGTGTATGCATTGTAGGCTATTGCTTTTTGTTCAGTTACTCTAGCACAATTATGGTCAAACCATTTAGGTGAATTAGATCTTTTACTGTACTTTTGATGAGGAATAAAAGTTTCCATTCCAATTTTTACAAAATCTTGTATGTGGCTCAAGGTGGAGTGTGCATCATTAGAAAAGAAAGAGGTCCAGGGAATATCAATAAAGAAACCTTGAAGACCCTCCCAGTCTGCCCTATCGTAATGCCATTTAGTCACCAAAACAGGTTCAGAGTGGGAAGGTGTGGTAGGTGATACACAGGTGGCCTGTATCAGACAGTGATCAGAAGATCCAAGTGGGGACCTCACTGTAACATCATAATTTTCTGAATTGGTTGTTAAAAATAAGTCCAGTAGGTGGGAATTATGATTAGGATTATCTGGTACACGGGTGGGTTGGTTGACTAGTTGAATGAGATTAAATGAGTCTGCAAATAGCTCACATTCAAGACCAGCATCATCAGTCCTGGCTGAATGAGTGAACCATTCAACATTATGGACATTAAAATCACCCAACACAGTGATTTCAGAAGAAGCATTTAAGTTGAGGACACTGAGTTGTGAGGACAGAGAATCAAAAAGACTTTGCTCTGGAGGAGTATTTGGGGAACGGTAGATGCAACATATGTATTTAAATTTACCAGCAGAAATTAATTTGTATATAGAATAATCAAAATAGGGACAATTGAAACTAGTAACCTCCTCCAGGGCAATTTCAGATTTTGCGAAGCAACATACACCACCTTTAGGTCTGAAATTTTGGAGCAGTTGATAACCTGGAAAATTAAATCTAGATGTGTCAGATGTGGATGTTACTTGAGTCTCTGTCAAAAATAGGAGAGTAGGGGATTCTGCTTGAAGAAATTGGTGTACAGAATTGATGTTAGAGTGAAGTCCCCTTATATTACTAAAGAAATAGCTGTACTGACAAGCAGCTTTGGGACGTTGCAATGCTCTTGACACAGTCGCATGATGACGACCGGGAGGGCCCTGTGTCAATAACCCAACCCTGCCGGGGGTGGATATCCGAGGGACCACCAGGTTTGCTCTTAACAATTGTACTGCCATATTTATAAGGTAAGTGTATGGTGTTACATGTATGATATGTAGTGGGAAGAGTAGTATTTTATGGATAGAGGATAGCGATGTAGGGCAATGTCGTGAAGTTGGATGTGTATGTTATATAAAGAGGGTTTTCCTGATACCCCTGATGTGTGAGGCAGAAAGATATGTATCCAGCTACCAAGGCCTGGGAGAGAAAATGGAATTCAGGCTATTCCCTGAGTCTCCCGAAACCTTGGCGGTAGTACTTCCCTGGGCGGGGCTGCCTACCCCTACTACCTAATGCCCCCCAGAAATGCCCCCATGCCCCCAGAAATGTTAACAACCCCAAATCAATACACCAGTCCTACACCAATAACCCATGTTCTACACCTAACTTTTTCCCCACCAACCCTCCGCAGTCCCCCCAGCAAATCCCGTTTTCTAACTCGCTCACCTCGCACCCTTCTGAACCGCCCGCACGCGCCGTTAATCCCCCCCTCACGCGTGCCGACCGAGGGACACAACCATGTTCCCACCATGCCCCCAGAAATGTCCAGCTATTCCACCACCCCCCAATCCCCCTTGTGACAGTTTTTCGTCAGTAGCTCCCTTCCACCCCCACAAAACTTCACAATCCCACACTTGAATCGCCCTCTCATGACAAACATAACCACCAAAACCACATAAACGCCAAACAAACCGTTACTGCCACCGACAACGCTCCCCCCACCAACCCTCCGCAGTCCCTCCAACAAATCCCGTTTTCTAACCCCCTCACACCGCGCCCCACTGATCCTCTCACACGCGCCGTTAATCCCCCCCTCACGCGTGACCCCCACCAAAGTGACCTTGCCCCCCTTATAAGTACCAAGCACCTGCTCGCCAGTCAATCCCCCACCATCATTAGCCCAGCGGTAGTTCAGGATAAATGCCAAATTCCCCCCCACCATCAAAAATGGGTGAACCTGCGGCCCATACCCCAAACTCACATGGTATTTTCCCCCAACCCCCATCGTTGCCTCTTACAACCCGCCATCATTCCCGCTCGTATCAACCACATTCTCGTGGCTAATATCTCAGAGGAACCCCTGACATTACCGAAAGGTCTCATTAAAGGAGACCTCGAAACTTTCGATGACCTCCCCATACATTGTAACGACACCCCTACCAGCCTCCAATTGCCCCCTCTTCCTGAGACACTATCTGACCACCAAAAGAACGGCATGTACGACCTACTGCTGGAATTCAGTGACGTCTTTGCCCAACAACCCACCGAAATCGGACAGACGGATGTAGAACAACACATCATTAACACCACAGGCCCCCCCATACGACAACCATCCCATAGAAAGAACCCCATACAACGTCAGGAAGAGGAACGCCAAGTCCAGGAAATGTTAGAGGCCGGGATTGCCACCCCGTCCATTAGCCCCTGGTCTTCCCCTGTTGTCTTAGTCAAAAAGAAAGATGGGACAACCCGTTTTTGCGTCGATTACAGGAGGTTAAATGACATAACCATTAAAGACGCTACGCCCTTACCCCGAATAGACGATTCCCTTGACTCCCTATACGGATCCAAATGGTTCACTACCCTCGACTTGCAAGCAGGGTATTGGCAAGTGCCTATCAAGGCCGAGGACCAAAAGAAAACAGCATTTTCCACTAGTGGTGGCCATCACTATGAATTTAACGTCCTACCTTTTGGCCTCTGTAACGGACCCGCCACTTTCTCCCGTTTGATGGAAACGGTATTACATGGCCTAACCTGGGAAACCTGCTTAGCCTATCTGGACGATATTATTGTGTACTCTCCAACCTGGGAAGAACATCTCCTCAGGTTGAGACAAGTCCTGCAAAGAATCCGAGCCGCCGGGTTGAAATTAAAACCCTCAAAGTGCGTGATTGCCCGGAATAAGGTAGATTTTCTCGGACACGTGATATCTGAACATGGTATTGCGCCAGACCCAAAGAAACTTCAAGCCATACAAAACCAAACCCCACCCACCACGGTTAAAGGAATACGTTCGTTTCTAGTTTTAGCCACGTACTACAGACGTTTCGTCCCCCACTTTGCCACCATAGCCAGACCCCTCCACCAACTTACCCACAAAGACACCACGTTCGCCTGGACACCTGAAAGAGACCTCGCGTTTAACACTTTGAAGCAAAAGCTAATCCAAGCCCCTATTGTCGTTTTCCCTGACTACCAGAAACCTTTCCGTCTTTATACCGACGTATCTCTGTACGCCATAGGTGCAGTATTAGCTCAATTCAGAGATGGAAAGGAACATGTGATAGCGTATGTCAGCTACACACTCACCCCACCCCAACAGAATTACGCAGCCACCAAGAGAGAGTGCTTAGGGATCATTTGGGCACTCAGCCACTTCCGGTCATTTGTGTTGGGCGCAAAACTCGAAATAATTACCGACCATCAATCTTTACAATGGCTGCGTAGGTGCGAAACCAACTCAGCCATTTTGGTACGTTGGAGAGAGACACTAGAGGACTACGACTTTACCATACAATATCGTCCCGGCAAACTCCATACTAATGCAGACGCCCTGTCACGTTTGCCAGTACCAAAAGACCCCCCCACCAACCTAGCCGCCTTACAAAACACTCAATTGGTATCTACCCCCACCTCCCGACAGAATGCCCCCCCAGCCCCCTCCCTAATTCAATCTTGGGAAGCACGAATCAGACCCCCCTGGATACCGTTAAACGTCTTCAGGAGACTGACTCGCTGGGGAGATCAACTTGCCACAGACACTGGTCACATAATCTTGGACCCCACCATAGCCCACGACTACATGATTGCCATCCACGAGGGAAACGGCATACACCTTGGACAAAAGAAAATTTTAAAGATCTTCACAGACCAATACTGGACCCCCAACCCCTCCAAAATTGCACAACGAGTGACAGAATCCTGCAAACCGTGTTTATTGGGAAAGGATAGATCACGCACCCCAGGCCCAGCTGGTACCATTTCTGCCAACAAACCGTTCCAAGTCCTATCCCTCGACATCATGGGCCCGTTCCCTTCTTACGCTGGCAACCGCTATATCGTCACATTTGTAGACGTATATTCCAAATTTCTAATAGCCTGCCCAGTTAAAGACCACACAGCCACCACAGTCGCCACACTGCTTGCCACCGAAGTGTTCCCTATATTCGGCCTTCCCCTTGCTCTTCTATCGGACAATGCCCCCGAGTTTAGTGGACACGTTTGGCAACAATTCACCCAACAATGCGGTATCAAGATTAAACACTCATCCCCGTACTGGCCTTAAGGAAATGCTATCTGTGAACGCAGCCATCGCACCATCAACAACCAGTTACGTACAAGAATGATTGCTCTTAATACCTCAGACTGGCCATCACAACTAAAGATGATACAGTGGGGTATGAACACCTGTCCTCGGGAAGACGGTATTTCCCTTCATGAACGTGTTTACGGTGTACCCCCCCCGTTACTGCCATTCCACCACCACGCTCACCTTCCCTCCACCACCTCCACAATTGACCCATTGCAACATCTGCAAAACACCCTCCATACCGCCCAGATCTGTCAAGACACCAAAACTGATAACATCGATGACAAAAACCCTTTCGCCATCCATGACACCGTAATGGTAGCCAACCTCCCTATCACCAACAAGTTAGGCCCTCGCTATGTCGGACCCTACACCGTAATACAAGTCTCAAATGCCTTTCAAGTCACCATCGACTATCACGGTGTGACTCGCACGCTCCGAACTAGATTCGTCCGAGCGTTTAAACCTCTAAAGCCACAAGACAATACCCCACCCCACACGTCCGACCCTAAATTAAACACCCCTACTCACCCCCTCACTCAGGCTACGAATATTCCCATACAAACCCCTAAGGACCTAAGCCCTCCAGCACCGAACCGACAAATCTTTTCTCAACATACCCCCCCAACTAACCTCCACAAACCCCAAGCCCCCAATATCACACCCTCTTCCACCATGACACCTTCCTTCACTTCTGATAGTCAAGTTCCTCCCCAACTTATCCAAGTAAAAAAACCTCCACCCACAACCCCGACCACAACAGAAACCCTTCCGTCTACCCCTGACATACCTCCACCAGGCACCACAGTGAGAAAACCACCACCCCCACCCCAAACCAAGTACACACCCAACCGCACCACACAATCTACCTCAGTAACCTCACGCTACAACTTACGCCCACGACAAACATCGTTTAAAACCTCCAGAAAACACACCCTACTAACCAAGTTCCATAGGGCTGCCAGACCACTACCCTCCTCCTCCTCTTCTTCTTCTTCGTCGAATTCTCCCCCACAAAGGGAAAGAAGACGAATAATCACCAGCAAATCACCAACCTCATCAAACAACACACGCCCCTACCCCCAACCCTCCAACTTAAATCTACACTCCTTACCCACCCGTCTAGCCCCCCCCGCATCCGCCCCTTTCCCCTCCACGATCCCCACCACCCCACCCACACACCGACCAACCTCCTCATCTCACCGAACCCCCAACCAACCCCCCCTAAAAAACCCACCCTCATAGTCACCCCCGAGAAAACCCCCACATGTCATTTACCTATAAAACGTGCTTCCCCTCACTATAAAACATCGTCGAGCGACTCAAGTCCCACGACAAACATCTACCTTCCCACCAGGACCGCCAGAGGTAGAATAATCAACAGACCCATCAGATTTAAAGACAGCGATACAAAAATAACACCCCGTTCTGACACTAAGGACCCAAGCCACACAACACACACACCCTCCTTCCCACACACCTCCTTCACCCACCTTACCTAAACCGATTTTGCGCATTGCCTCACTATATATTCCCAACCTACAACACCGCCCAAGAAAACCAAATAAAACCCAGACTCACATTCCCCCTTCATCCCCAGCTCTGTTGTCACGCGTGAATCCCCTTTCGGTTAGTAACCCATTCACCACACTAAACAGACTTCCTGTCAATCCCACACACCTCACTCCGACCCCTACGGGGGAAAGCTACAAACCATTCATACGAAAGGTTAAAGTAAAGACCCCCACTGGACACTTGGCCCGTGTACCACACCCACACCAAGCCCGGGCAGCCGCCCGCCACAACACAGAGGACACATTCTTACAGGTATACATTGACCTGCAAAAGAAACCTGACCGTCGCTCTCGTGTTTGGTGGAACTTTCTAAATACCCTGAAAATGACCCACCATCACTATGCTTCTTTTAACTTCACCCTTGAGGCTCGAGGACGAGCCTATAATGAAGGAGAGGGAAGTAAAATGCCCCAGTACAAGAAGCCCACCACAGAAGCCACGAGCGAACACCACACAGAAACACCCGGAAGAAAGGTCCACAGAACGAAAGGACCAGCTGACCGAGCCAGCCATTTCAGACAGGCCCAAGCCCGCAGGGCTAAACAGCTCCAGGACGCACCCATTTACCTTTTCTAAACTGACCATTCTCCACACCTCACGTACACTAACCCCCTCGTGTCCTACACTCCTAACTACAAAGATGATGAACAGGAATATACATTCATATTAACCCGTTGAGCCCCGGCTAGTTATAATATTTTGTTCACCCCAGTCCCAAGCCATTTTCACTTATTTTTTTTGTTTGCTAAAATGGAAGACAAGGATGAGAAATGAAAAAAAAAAAAAAAAAAAATCACCTCTGACATTTTTTTTGGGGGGGGGGGGGAGCCTCAAAAAAATTTGTTGAGCCAAAATGGAAGAGAATGGTGAGAAATGAACACACACATAAAAAAAAACTCATTTCGGTCATTTGGGGGGGGGGGTTTTCAATAGTTCGTCTCCCCCGCATGACCACCCGCCCGGGAGCACTAGGGTAAAAACTGAGTATGGCATTGTACGGCATACATCCTAATGAGTATCTCACATAAATCTCAAGCCTCTAGCTTCCATACAACCGGAGTAATGAAGGTTCAAAGTGGCGGTGAACTAGGGGTGTAAACTATCCCCACTAAGCCCACCACCACCAGCCGCGCGGCTGTTTCGGCCCGCTCACACCTACTGGCCCGGCTCCCACACACACTACGGTACCTCCCCCTCCTATTCTCCCGCCATTTCCTACCTTACGAGCCACGTAAGTGTTTTTTATATGTCGGACGCACGTGATGCGTCGCTGGGAGTTGGTGATCAAAGACTGCCGACGCAACACGTGCGACGCTGGGTCTCAACGGGTTAAAAACACCCATGCCCTGTCCCGACGTTGAGCCAATGCCAACACATCAGACAGCCATAATTATATCTATGTATGTTCTTACATCCGAGAAGTAGATGTTATATCTTAGAAGTTAAAACACCCACGTTTGTCCCTAGACCTCGTATATCATTTTCCATGACGAGTATAGATATATGTAACCTGTGCTCAGTCGCCCCTTGCATTGTTCCTCTAGTAACTAAGTCTATAATATTAACTGCCACCAGCATTGATACGACATAGCGGCACTGTCCTTGCTACAAAGATGATGAACAGGAATATACATTCATATTAAAAACACCCATGCCCTGTCCCGACGTTGAGCCAATGCCAACACATCAGACAGCCATAATTATATCTATGTATGTTCTTACATCCGAGAAGTAGATGTTGTATATCTTAGAAGTTAACACACCCACGCTTGTCCCTAGACCTCGTATATAATTTTCCATGACGAGTATAGATATATGTAACCCGTGCTCAGTCGCCCCTTGCATTGTTCCTCTAGTAACTAAGTCTATAATATTAACTGCCACCAGCATTGATGCGACATAGCGGCACTGTCCTTGTGTCGTATTGTGCCAAGTACAGATCAACCAGGTTTCATCACCTTATTAGGACGACGACTATAATGTCATCGTTCATCGATGTATGCAATCCTTAGGTTAAGTATTTTTATCCGCCATTGTGTTCACCTTTTTCCATTTACTTTCCACAATCGTCATACGTCTTCCCCTTGCCTCCTTCGTATCCACAGTCCACACTACGCCAATTTACTTCGTGTCTTACACCTCTTACCCCAACCAGAGATTGTATAAGATAACCTGGTTACCAGTATCTGTCATAAGTACCCCGAAACAATAACTAAGTACCCCTACGAACTGCCGCTGTTGTTGGTATTTATATTTAATAGAAAACGCAGTTCCCAGGGCCAACTAATAGTATCCATAACCCTCGGACTGATCACATAACTCTATCTTTTCCAGACTCCTATACCACCCCATAGTTGCATTCCCCGGTAGCATTTGGCTAACGTATTCTACTGTCTTTTCAAACTTCCATATCAATTGTAGCCTAATGCCACCCCCACGCCCAGGGACCTTAGGGGCAAAATTTCCCTGTAGCCCTCGAACTCTCCCCCCTCTCTCACAAAGACACCCGCGCTTCTCGACTCTTGTCCGACCTAGCCTCTCTCTCACACCTCTTGAAGATCCTTGAATTGTCCGTTGCTAACGCTCTCCAACCTTTTATATATATACTCCTATCCAGCCTACCTTCACTTAGTAGGCCAGAACAACATTAGAACTTTACTAGCCCCTTGCATGCCATCTATTCTCTTACAACCCATTCACAACCCTGCACCCAATGGTCGTCGGTGCGAGGCTAGCCGCCCCGCCAGTAACTAACTTCTATTGCCATACTTCCAGATAAATGTGGCAGAGTTAGCAACCCAGTCTCCACCACATCCAGCAAACCCTACAATTAACAACCAGCCGAGTAAAACCAGCTAGCTAAGGCACCTTCGGTTTTGGTATTAAGGACACCCACATTTGTCTCATACACAGAGGGTTATTACAAACACTGGTGATATGGCAAGCCCCTAGCCACAGCCGCCGGACGACTATCACAGAGAGAGGGCGCCCAGCTCCCCCTTTTTGCCCACCCGAGGAGGGAGACCCCCACCCCCACGGAGGTATACCTGACCCCTGTTTTGACTTTCGAGTCATTGCCAGGTAGCACAGGAATTCTTCCTATCAATGAACTAACCATGCATGACTAACACCTTTACTAACCTCTATTTACTCACAATAAACCATTTACCTTTCTTGCATGCTCTGGTCACTAAATTAGCACCTCAGCTATACCATAGAATGAAGATTGCACAATCTAAGTGAGACACTCCTATCACAGCTGTCCCCATCCTCCTCGCAAAGTAGATCCAGTCTCCCTCCCCTAAATACTTCCAGTATAGCCAAAATAGTACCTCTTACTAAGGCTCAGTTATATGAAAATATAAAGGCTTCCTATAGCCCTGTGCCACAACAGTAAATACCATCTTACCTAGTCCCCATATCTATTGAGAGCTCAATTAAGTCCATAAGACTCAAGATCCCTACTGTCTACAGGGTCCAGAACCGAGCCTATAAATCTAACTCCCGCCCCAAGTCAAATCAGTTGAAAGCTAGACACCAACCAGTGGTCACTACCCTGCAGTTTACCTCTAGATCTGCCCTTGTGTTGTTCCGGAGTTGAGAGATTCCAGATCCGGCAGACTCCGTGGCAGAGAAGACTGATAGAAGCATCTGTCCATGTACAAGTCCTAACGTGCACCTTATAACCTTCACACAAATTCGTGGGTGTATAAGTGTGTAGCCAGCAACGATCGTCAAGAGATCCGACTTGAGAACTTCCTACATTTTGGACCATCTGGACGGCCGAGGAACCAGTCGTTAGGCCCCAACATCACCGGAAGCAAGATAACCAGGACCAGATCTACCCATACTATTCAAGATTCATGTTGCTAGTACTAAGTGTTATAGTACTAGCTTGATACTCACTTATTAACTTTCTATAAAGTGGCTAAGACCTTGCCCAGTGTAATTCATATTTAACCATTCCATTTGGGACGTACTAAGCGATCAGTGCTCTTTAATTAACAGGCGACCTTGACTCTCGTAATTACCTTATTCAGATATTAAAACTCTAGTGATATCTAACGTTCGCCCACTGATTTGTGTTCTACGTATTTCTGCCATAAGAATATAAAACTTAGTTCAGTACCCCCATGAGGTTACTAGAGATTCCGTATTCTACAATATACGCGTGTCTAATCCTAACTGTGAGTTGCTACTTGGGCACGCGACCAGCCAGCAAGAGGTCAAATCAGTGACATTGAATTATACGAATATATTGAGGTCTTCCAGTAAAATAAAAACTTGCTAATTAAACCCGTGATCAGAAGAATATACCTGAACGTTGGAAGTGGGAGACTAGGCTCCATCCAGATCCGCTAATGCTAGCAGTTCCCTTCTATTATTTGTTTTGTGCGAAAATAACTATCTTTCTATGCTCTTTATTTATTTACTTCAATAAACATGAACTTGTGGCGTGGTGTGTTACCGTGTGTTTATTTTGTGTTCTCTATTCCTCATACCTTGTATTGTGCATGCAGCCTTATATACCCAGTCATTCAGAACTCACATTACCCAAGTTAAACCTGTAGAAAAACAGGGCATAACAATTATTATTAATGTTATTATTATTATTATTATTATTATTATTTTTATTATTATTATTTTTATTATTATTATTATTGTTATAGTTAATTTTATTATTTTGTACTAGTAGAGTTGTTTCCCTGTATGCATGTTTGTATGTCTGTTTTTGCTAGTGATGTATTTGACCCATATATAGGCTCCGCTTCCCCTCCCCCCATGCTTCTGCCCCCTCCCTGTCCTGCCTCCTTCCTCCCTCCCATCCCCCACCTCCCACTCCTCCCCCGCCACCTGTCTGGACGGATATTTAAGGCCTCCTATGTACCAGCATTTGTTAGTGACCTGATGAAGCTATCTGCAAAACGTTGTCAATAAAGTGCTCTTCCTCAGATGGTGTTTTTTATCCATCGTATACGGCTCGGCAGCCTCCATCGCCATCTTTGTTTCTTTGAATATTTTATGGAATGTATTGGGTCCGTAATACATGTCAATCAACCCACTGACCGGATTTTCGAACATGGACAACTGTCCTATCGCCGAATCCAAATGTGGAGAAAGTGGCTCGGGAACACCAGGAACGTCGATACCCATGCGATACATATTAGGTTCAAAAGTGCCCGATACTGCAGCCGTTGTACCGCTATCTGTTGCCATTAGAGGGTTCATACGGCTCACAGGTATCCCTAAGGTGGCTTGTATGGAGTAAGGTAAGCCCAGAAGATGAGGGTAGGATACCACTAGGGCATCCCCGTGTGTCAATTGTCGTTTTTCAGTAATATAGTTTTATTAGGTGTCTTCTTCTTCTTCTTATTATTATTATTATTATTATTATTATTATTAGTAGTAGTAGTAGTATTAAAATGATTATCACCTTCATATTCCTCTTCTTTTGAGTCATAGTCATCTTCTCCTTCAGTATCAAAGAACTCATCGCTACCTTTTATTTCTCCTTCTATATCTCCTCCTCCTTCTCATTGATCCAAGTTAATGTGGTTAACAAAACCCCGAATGGGAGAAGTATAGGAGGAGGAAGAGGGGAACGGTTTATTGGGATCGGGGACAATTCTGAGTCTTTTTGTGGCAGCCTTTACTAGTCGTGACGCTCTTACCTTGTTCAGATGAAGGTGCGTCTGCCCCAGCACGAACCTGAGCGCATTGTCCAAACTGAGATTCTTGATTCCGCTCAATCGGTGAAAGAATACGAAGGTGAGAAAGGTGAAAATCAGAGAGTCGCACCACCTGTGTAGGGAGAACCTGCATCTCTCCTTCAAGGTACCTTCCGTCAACTTCATCAGCTGGCACAAGACGGACAAAATAGTTTTGGCGAACCCTAAAAGGACACAACGGTCCTCGTGTGTATACTCGTCTTTACGGGATCTCCAAAGTCACGAACAGCCGCTTTTCCCCCTCTCAACACAGAATAGTCTAGATCCAGCAATTTCTTCGCGGAGATGGCTGGGGCACCGGAACACACTGGCCTGAACACCTGATTGTATATGAAGGACTGGGTGCTGAGGTAACTCGCTGACATGGCAGTGGGACCATGACAATACATGTAGGCGAAGAAGTTGAAAAAATTGTAAGGGAGGGGGGAAATTTCCTTCCTGTCTCTCGCGATTCAGAGCAAACAAGCTGAAGCAAAAGACCAGGGATCTTCTGAACTTCCTCCTGTAGACAGTGACTGATGATTTGGTGAAGGCCGTGTTTTGTGACAGAGAGAGAAGTGCGTCCAAGAAGTCATCCATAATTGTACAAAGTTCTTTGTACTGAATAGGGGAATCGACCACCGGTTTGATCAGGCGTTGTTGAAGACCCCGTTTGCCCGACACGTTTCTCACTACGAGCGGTCTAAATCTGTCCAATAGAAAACCGGCCAGTTTAGAAAATTAGTCCGGCAGGTAAAATCGGTGATCCCTCATGTTAGGCTCGACCGCAAAGGCCATCGCCTCCGTCGAAGTGGTGGTTTTCTCTTCCCAGACCACCACCTCTTCCCACCGGACCACCTTGGGACCACGTTAGGTCGTCGTTGCCAGAAAGTGCCGCACGCGTAAGCCACTAGCTTATCGGGCTTGTAGCGTCTAAGGGAGGTAAAGACATGGGACACCCTTGCTCTCGTCACGTCCAAGTTGGTGCGTTCCTCGGGAGGTAAATCCGACCGCTCATCCTCCTTTCTCTTAACTATTTGGTTAACGCCACCTTCGCTCTCAAAGTTGTATTTCATGACATGGTGAGGTACGCCCTTAATCCGGTAACACGCCCTGCCTTCCTCATTGAGGGTGTGTTCCATGAGCGTTTGTGAACAAGGTGCTTTATTCCCCTTCTTGGGTTTCCTCTCGTTCTCGTTGTCTCTGGCTTCTTCCAAGGAAGAGGGGATGAGCCCTCTCGCCTTTCTGTTCCGCAGGAGGACCCCTCCTTCAGACAACTTTGCTGTGTTGTTTATTTTCTCAATCACAATCTTGGTCTCATTAAAACCGGGAACATTTGTTTTCCCGCCTAATCCGCCTGCTCGCCCGGGTTTCCCTTTCCCTCTCTGACTGACCCTGTTTCTGCTGCTAGACCCGGTGTCTTCCAATATTAGGGCAGAAGGACGGGGGTTGACATAACCGACTTTCACCACAATGTCGTTACACTTTGATGTCGTTGGAATGCCGAACCTCTGAATGGCCATTTTCAAAATGATGTTTTGGTGTTTATTGAAAAAGTCTATGCTTTTATCCCCGTCGAATATAACGGAGCACCTCTTGCACACATCTACCTTCGTGACGGCGGTGTCCACCACGTCTCTCAGTGCGGTGTTGTGTACTTGGTTCCCTATCACGGACGAGCCACCCTCTCGTATGTAATGCAGAAGAACATTGAAAGCATTGGCCTTGCTATTGTACTCTTGGTTTGCTTTAGTGTTCGCCAGTACTGCGTCGGTACGTTTTTTAGCGGCCGCCACAACTATAGAGAACCCTCTTCCTATTTCGGAATCGGCTTCGTTCAATTCTTTTCTTGCTTTGTTGCTCTTCCGTCGTTATGCTAGTTGATGGTCTCGTGGGCCGTGGCTGCGTCAAGGTTGAACACTGCCATTGATTCTCTTTATCCTCATCCTCCTTATTCTTCTTCCTCTCCTTCTTTTCCTTATTCTTCTTCCTCTCCCTCTCCTCCTCGTCTTCTTGGTGATGTTGGATTGTAGAGGAAAGGAGAGGCGAAACATGAACCTTGGCCTGTTTGTGTTGTTGCTGCTTTGGGGGCTTCGTTGATTGAGAGAGACCTCTCGAGCAATCATGAAATGGTTGATGCCATTGCTGATTCTTCTTTGTTTTCTCCACAATATCGTCTATCCCGAGGAAATAACTCATTACTTTGGCACAAGATCCAGATTCACTATAGATAAAAACTTGTGAACGGTACGGGGAAATTTATTCGGCCACCAGTAAATTCTTGATGGGGTTTGGATAATAGCCTTCTTTCACGGGATCGTAATATATTGGGTGGGGCTGGGCAGTTAGATTTTTTATTTCACAGGTTATACGTAAATACGCTGTGCTTGTAGACACTACCTGTCCTCCAGCGTGCTCATTGTCCGTAGTCTGTGCCAGTGCCTGCACCGCTATAGCTCGCCCTGCGCCGCTCACGCCCCCTCTCACGGTAACGGGCTTAGGTACAAATAATATTTCCAAACCAAGAATGGAAGGAGGTCACAATACGCCAAGCCCTGTAGCACGGATTCATTGCAACCGAGATATCATAAAAAGGAAAAGTTTATTTATCTGAAATATAACTAATCTCGTTAACAGAACAGTGGACGGAAAGCCGGCATCCAAACTGTTAATGAAGGATACAAGTACGGCCGTCGAGGCATCTTTAGATACTTTGACTTCGTTATTATCGACGGCCACCGACAAGGGCCTCCTCGCGGATGACGTGGGCATAGTTAACGACAATTCCCTCTCTAAAAGAGGGATAGGCTTATTTTTAATGACGGTCAACTGGTGGCAATCTAACGTGATACCCTTTTTTTTTTTTTTTAGGAGACAATGAACGGAGGAAGGAAAAACACAGATAAAACAAAAAGGTCCATGTGCCTAAAGGCATCCTCCATTCATAAAATGTTTGTAACAACTGGATTTAAACTGTTGTAGATTGTAAGTTTGTGGAAAGCAACTCGAGGGAAGTGAATTCCAAAGAGTAGTAGTTCTGGGGATAAATGAATTTTGATAAGCAGAAGTTCTGCATTGTGGAGGAGAAAGTGTAAATTCATGGGCGCTCTCAGCTGCCCTAATTCTACGGGGAAAGATGTGGAGAGGCGGCACAATTGAAGCAAGTTCTTCGGAACAATTGCTGTGAAAATATCTGTAGAATAATGCACGGGATGCAATGTTTCTTCGTATGGATAATGTAGGAAGGTCCTGTGTGATTGCAGGGTTATTGATTAATCTAATAGCTTTATTTTGAATTTTGTCCAACTGCCTCAATGCAACCACTCCACTTCCACTCCACAGAGGTGAACAGTAATCCATCTGAGAACTCACATGACTTTTATATATTACGGCCAACTGCTCGTCAGTGAAGAATTCTCGAACTCTGTACAGGAGTCCCAGTTTTTTAGAGGCATTCTTAGCAATGCTTCTAACATAATGTGTCCAGCTCAAGTTAGTAGTTAATGTTACACCGAGAATGTCAATACTAGGGGAAGTGGGAATATTTACATCATTACAAAATATATGGGAGTCAGTGAGATTCTGTCGGTTAGAAAATTGAATGTACTTGGTTTTCTGTGCATTTAAGGAAACTAGATTCATTTGTCCCCATTCATTAATTCTAGAAAGGTCCTGGTTCAGAGAATTTGCAGTGTTTATTTTTGAATTTATAAGATCGGGTTGGGTGAAAGAATTGGTAAATGTGAAGGAACTGTGGAGTGTTGAGTCATCTGCGTAGGAATGTATTGGATTATGAGTGGTAGATATGAGATCATTGATATGAATGAGGAACAGAGTTGGGGCCAAAACTGATCCCTGGGGAACACCAGCATTTATTGAGTGAAATTGAGAATAAAGGCCATCTACCATTACACATATTTTTCTGTTATGAAGATAAGAAGAAATTAGTGGAACTAATGATGCAAGGCCGTAGTGTGACATCTTCAACAATAAGGATTGATGCCAGACTCTATCAAATGCCTATGATATATCCAGTGCTATTGTATGTGTTTCACCATGTTGGTCTGTAGCTTGGTTGATTTGATGCATAAGAAGGCAAAGAATGTCTGCAGTTGATCGACATCGTCTAAAACCATATTGCCTATCACTGATTAATTTATTATTCTCAAGATGCTTAATTATGTGATTATTTAATATAATTACAAAGACTTTACCAAGAGTGGAAGTTATAGCTATTGGTCTGTAGTTTGATGGATCTGAAGAGTCACCTTTTTTAGGAACTGGATGGATGTTTGCTTCTTTCCAGGATACTGGGAAGCATGAGGTATGAGTACACAGACGGAAATTTTTTGCCAATACAGGAGCGAGCACCAAGGAGCAATTTTTAAGTATCCTACTATTGGAGGAATTTCATCTGGACCAGGAGCCTTATCTACAGAGAGATTCTACAAAATAGTTTTGACATGTCTGGGGTGGATCTTAAGTGAAAGAATTTCAGGCGAATTAAAATTAAGTACAGGGACATCTTGATATATTTCATCTAAGGTCGAGATGGTGGAAAAAATATCCGCAAGAAGGTTAGCTTTACCTCGTGGATCACTTACAAGATTGCCAGTCGGAGATTTTAATGGTGGAATGGGTGAAGCAGTAGTGAAGTTGGATTTGAATGAGTTAGGAGTAGACCAAAATATTTTATTATCATTTGGATTATTTAGAAGTTTATTTGCCTGCTTGTGGAGAAAGTTTGATTAGTTAGATTTAATACAGTTTTGGCATGATTTCTGATGTTTCTAAAGTAATTAAAGGCTTCATGTGTTTTTGATCTTGTTCAGTTACTCTAGCACAATTATGGTCGAACCATTTAGGTGAATTAGATCTTTTACTGTACTTTTGATGAGGAATAAAAGTTTCCATTCCAATTTTTATAAAATCTTGTATGTGGCTCAAGGTGGAGTGTGCATCATTAGAAAAGAAAGAGGTCCAGGGAATATCAATAAAAAAATCTTGAAGACTCTCCCAGTCTTCCCTATCGTAATGCCATTTAGTCACCAAAACAAGTTCAGAGTGGGAAGGTGTGGTAGGGGATAGACAGGTGGCCTGTATCAGACAGTGATCAGAAGATCCAAGCGGGGACCTCACTGTAACATCATAATTTTCTGAATTGGTTGTTAAAAATAAGTCCAGTAGGTGGGAATTATGATCAGGATTATCTGGTACACGGGTGGGTTGGTTGACTAGTTGAGTGAGATTAAATGAGTCTGCAAATAGCTCACATTCAAGACCAGCATTATCAGTCCTGGCTGAATGAGTGAGCCATTCAATATTATGGACATTAAAATCACCCAACACAGTGATTTCAGAAGAAGCATTTAAGTTGAGGACACTGAGTTGTGAGGACAGAGAATTAAAAAGACTTTGCTCTGGAGGAGTATTTGGGGAACGGTAGATGCAACATATGTATTTAAATTTACCAGCAGAAATTAATTTGTATATAGAATAATCAAAATAGGGACAATTGAATCTAGTAACCTCCTCAAGGGCAATTTCAGATTTTGCGAAGCAACATACACCACCTTTAGGTCTGAAATTTTGGAGCAGTTGATAACCTGGAAAATTAAATCTAGATGTGTCTGATGTGGATGTTACTTGAGTCTCTGTCAAAAAAAGGAGAGTAGGGGATTCTGCTTGAAGAAATTGGTGTACAGAATTGATGTTAGAGTGAAGTCCCCTTATATTGCTAAAGAAAAAGGGCCGCGTTAACGAGTATCTGCGCATAGTCGCAATCTCTTTTGCCAGGTGTTGGGTCATGGCGTCGGGGCAGGAACTCGACGGTAAATTGACACTGTCCGAAAAAAGTTTCCTGAAAATGAAGGTGAAGGATCTCAATGTGGATAGATTAGTGAGTCGATTTGTGCAACTGCACAGGTTGAAAAAGGATAATCGTAATTTAGTGGACACATACTCTGAAGAAGATTCCCTCACCCGTTCCACTTGCATGCAAGTGGTCGGTAACGCCATTGTGTGTATGGCTTCCTCTACGCTCAAGGTGTGGGCTTCAATGGTAAAAATATCAGCTGAGCAAAATAAATTATTTCACCCAGGGAAAAAAGACAAATGCGAACCTCTGACGGATTTCATTAAACTTTGGGCTAAGATGGCTAGAGTGTACGAAAAGTATCCCAATCACAAGGAAAGGGACGCACAATTGTGTTACCTGATGCCGGGTGCCAACCGTAGGACCTCGGGTAAAATATTGAAAGGTCCGGTGTGCCAGGATACACGGCTCAAAGAATGTCCTCTTTCTTTCTTTCTCGTCTATCCCTTCAACACCTGCCCCTCTGTTCTTCTCTCTGATTACCTTTTGAAGTTGCTCATGGAGTTGTTTTTTTCACCCCACATTCACATCGAGTGGAAGATGAGCATGAGTAAGTTCGTCTCCGATAAAAGACCCAAGATGCTCTTCGCGCTTTTCAACAAGGCTATCTTGGACGACGCGAATGAGGCCAATCAACCGATACCGCGGAACGGGAAGGAGGGGAAAAATAAAAAAGAGGAAGGAGAGGTGGACAAGGAGGAGGAGGAGGAGGGTGAAGAGGAAGATTATGATCGGGCTAGTCGTTGTCGGCCCACTTTCCAAAATAAGAAATTGTCCGTAGAGTCTCAAGAACAATTTGTGACATTAATGCAAGAAAGATTAACAGTCCCTAAGCCATTTGGGAGAGAGTGGAACTCTACGGTCATACAACCAGTTGCCAGTAATTTTGGGGATTTCTGTCGTTCCCTCGACCCATCCCCCCCTTCTAAGATTGAATTTGCTTTTCTCGATATGGAAACCTACAACCCCCTATTGTCTAGTTCGGCCACTCCCTATGCCGCACTCTACGATACTTATCATACCAGCTGCAATCCTTCGGGGAAGGGACCGTGCCCTCTGTGTCACGAAGCGGAAGAGGTCAAGACAAATGTTTTGTATCCCACTTTGAGGAATTTGCTCAACATTAACGCTTACCTAGTCGCTGTTTCCACGAAAAGGTGGAGGTACTGCGGACAGGTGTTGATGTTGAGCCTGTCTCCCCGTTCTTGGTGTTATGCCCCCCCATGGTCTGCCCACCGAGATCATGCGCAGTAGTCTTCCCAAGGGATACTTTCTCACTTCCGTTGTGGATGCTATTAAAGAATCTAGGCTTCGACGTCGTATTGTCTGTGACCGGAGTGCCCAACAGTGTGACCTAATGGGCGATAGCACACTAGAGTTAAATACTTTATCTTTTGGATGCTCTGCAACATTGAGAGAGATACCGGGATATAGAGGTCACTTTAACGGGACGTCGGGTTCCTTCCCACCGCTTCATTCGTACATGAATAATTAATATTTTAAAGCACGTTTGCGTTTGCCCTCCAGAGACCGAAGAGTTAACCCTCTCACGTCCTTGACACAATTTTGAGCCTATTAGGGATACTTTAAAGCCTTGTATTGATAAACCTTTAGTTTATTTACTTCAACCTCTGCAGTTGTCTTTGAGTTAGCTGTGGGCAGAAAACTAATTTTGGAGAGGTAATTATAAGAGTGAGAGAAATCTATTTCTTATTGCTAATCTGGCAACCTCTGCGTCATAAGGACGTGCAAGGCTTTAAAGGCCCCCCGGACATACGCTTATCTTCAGTTATATATCATACTCAGTCAAGGATAGAATAAAACGAGTATACCGCCAAACTCAGTCAAGGGTATAGAACAAAAGAATAGCCGATATGGATAAAAGGACCAGAAACCTCGAAAAAAAAAAGAGAAGACGAAAGCCAAAGACGATGAAGATGAAGGTGAGAGGATTAAAAGGCAATCCCAACAGCAACCGCAGTATCGTCGACGTCGGAGCACCATCATGATATCTCCTCCACCGCCTCCCCCGACGAGACGTCGTGGTCGTAGTTGTACCGGCAAATGTTCGTCCGGCAAGATGCCGTCTGCCACAATGGCGGTAGTGGCAATGTCTGAACCTGTGAAGAGGTTGCCCGGTAGCGCAGTACAATCTACGTGTAGCCGATACCCCTCTTCACCCCCGGACCAGCCCCGGTCGTCATACCACAAGGACGCAAGAACAAACTCCAGTGCATTTCTTGGCCAGTTGACTCTTAATGCTGACCGCTTCGATAAGTTGAAGCAGTCGCATTTGCCACCACAGGGATTCGAAAATGAAAGTCAGCTAGGATCAACCATGCGGCCGGCGGTAGCTGTTCCAGTCGCCGCCGCCATCGTTGGCCCCAATAGATGGAGGGTCAATAATAACAGCACTGGAGACAGCTACAGATGTGGCGGCCGACCACATCACACCTATGCATTGAGGGGGCGCAACATTAAAGGAGAGATGCAAGCACGATTAGATGCAACCTCTGGGAATCGGGCACTTTCTAACTCTTATAGGAACAATAGCGATTTTCACGGAAGCGCCACCATGGCCAGGTCCTCCAAAGGCTACAAAGCTAATGTAAAATGGACACCGATGGTCACGGTGCCTGTTGAAAATATCGTCAACATGTCATCTTGTACGGGCGCTAATAGCAGTGGGTGCGCTAATTGTAGTGGGTGCGCTAATAGTAGTGGGTGCGGTAAGATCGGTAATTTTAGAAGAGACTCAAATAAAGACATGTGTAATGGTAGTAACATTGGAAAAACTCATGAGCCCCTCTCTAGGAAAAAGAAGATGAAGACAATGAAGACGAACAGCTTCCATCTCTCATGCACTTCCTTTACCGGAACCGGGAACTCGACCATGTCCATCTATGCATCTGGCAGCTCCATGAACACCAAGATGAAATACAATTTGATGTGTGAGTGGCATTTCATCCCCAAGATCCTGAGAGCGGGAATGGATCAAGACAGTTACCATGGTGTCGAATGTGTCCCGATTATGGACACGCTCAAGGTTCACATCAATGGGAAACAGGCACTTAAATGGGAGGAGGTGGAAGACCCGCCCATGTATTTCAGCCGGGTCGAGTGTAATGCGGGTCTCGGCGACTATACTAACAGTAAAGGAGAGGATAGTAGTAACATTAACCTGTTTGGCAAATATGCTGCCAGTAGAACCATTCTGCCAGACTTGCAATCAACTCTGCTACATTACGAGGAATACCTTCAAAGAGCAAGGGGCGTGGTGCAAAAGTCAAGCATAGCGGCACAAGAAAATCGACCGTCTACATCGAAGTGTTGGCCAGTGGGCCTGATGGGTTCGGTTTCTATGACGAAATATTGTATAAATCCACGGATATTACTGGATATTACTCAGGATAATAAGAATAAGAACAAGATCAAGAACAATAACAATAACAACAATGAGCCAAAGTGTAGGCTTACTCTGGATGACATAATAATGTTTTGACTTGGATGCTGATGCAAAACACAGAGTGAAGAACAGGCAAAAGACGCTGCTTGCGGAAGTATCAGCCACCTGTCAAAAGTGGGTTGAGAAGCGAGGATGTTTGGATATGCCTTCTTTCATTCCTCACACAGAGGTGGGCTGCACCACGGTTATCGGCGAAGACGAGAAATTCTACGTAATAAAAGTAGGAGTGTATTATGTCCCATCTCAAGGAACTGTGGTTTAGTTTCTGACTGATGTGATGAGTTACCCTGAATTTGTCATAGAGACGGCTGTCGGTTTCAATATCAGTCCCATAAAACGAATGGTTGGTGTGACAGGCGTGTGCCCAGAGGCCTTTTGTCTGGAGATGCCATTTGCAGGTATAAGTCTTCACGACGTG
The DNA here is from genome assembly GCA_032716605.1 of Paralithodes platypus. NCBI lineage: Eukaryota > Metazoa > Arthropoda > Malacostraca > Decapoda > Lithodidae > Paralithodes > Paralithodes platypus. The sequence goes on from CM064577.1 coordinate 2,294,639, forward strand.
ATTAATGCTGACTTTAACGGCAGTCATGTCTACCCTGGCCCTAATGAGGGGGAACCCCTGATACAGCACCACATAAGTCCAAGAAGACACAGGGTTGGGTGTCTCTTGGGGTTGAAGATGCTTGAGGCCACGAATCGCCTCCCCTCTGGCGCGATGGAGGGGACCGGTCACCACAGCGTCATGGACACCTACACGGCCACGTGTGTTGTCAATTTGATGAGACAACGCCTTCTCGACGAATTACCTTTTCTTTTGAGCGAGATATCCAAAATTGTGACGCGTTTGTCCCAGCAACATGTCGTCAATCCGGATATAAAGAGTGACAATATTGTCATAGACGGAAGGACTGGTCAACCCCTCATGATAGACTTTGGACTGGCGATGCCGAACGGAATGAGCGAAGACAGACACTTCCCGAGAGACGATCTCTGCAGATGTCCGCAAACTGCTCCCGAATACTTGCTGGGAGAGCCCTGTTCGGCGGCAACTATGGCATATGGTTTAGCTTACACCTTGAAGGATGTTTTGAACACACTCGTCACGAGGACGGCAGATCCAGCAGCAGTGTGTTTGTACACCAGCCAAACTCTCGGTTCTTGGATCACAAAGGCCTATTCGGCGAAACACCAGGACAGGCCAGCTACGTACATTGCGGCTCAGAGGATGGGAGCGTGTTTCAGTTTCAAATCCCACATTTCTGACTTGTTTGTTAAGCCTAAACACATTTAATCATTTAACCCTTCAGCGGGCACATGGCCTTACAGGGACACTGGGCTTGGAATTTGAATGCTTGAACTTAATGCAAAGTTCTGGTAATGCTATTCCTATTTCTGCCAATTTCGCCCTGAGAGCCAATTATTGAAGTTATTCACAGTGTTCCCTAATATTAGTATTACGGACAGGCCAGTTGCAAGAGTGACCTTCCCTAAGAAGGCTCTTCTCACAATGTTACCTAATATTGGTATTACGGACAAGCCAGTTGCAGGATGCCGTTCCCGAAGAAACATTCTTGTCCGAATGCCAGTTACGCACAGTGATCCCTAACATTTAGTAATACGGGCAGGTCAGTTGCAAGATGACTTTCTGGGATATTGGGGAAATAAAACCATTTTCATTTATTTGTGTTTTTATTGACCAATAATTGTTTTTCCTGAGCTTAGGCATTATGAAATGTCCCATATTCAACACTAATTTCAATTTATCATCATTCCTGGTAATCATTTCATCAGAAATAAAATTTCTAATTACGCCAAGGTAGTTATGGAGTCAGATCTGTATTGCCAATATCCTCTAACATCTGTCGAAGAATAGGCAAGTGTATTCTGCTATCATCTAGTATAAACCGGGGCACCCCTGCGGCACGCAAATATCCCAACACGTAGGCACATCTAATCAATATTGAGGCCACTTGCAAGAGTCCCGTTCCCTAAAAAGTCTCTTCTCACAATGTTACCTAATATTGGTATTACGGACAGGCCAGTTGCAGGATGACGTTCCCTAAGAAACTTTCTTGTCCGAATGCCAGTTACGCACAGTGATCCCTAACATTAGTATTACGGGCAGGTCAATTGCAAGATGACTTTCTGGGGTATTGGGGAAATAAAACCATTTTCATTAATTTGTGTTTTTATTGACCAATAATTGTTTTTCCTGAGCTTAGGCATTATCAAATGTCCCATATTCAACACTAATTTCAATTTATCATCATTCCTGGTAATCATTCCATCAGAAATAAAATTTCGAATTACGCCAAGGTAGTTATTGAGTCAGATCTTTATTGCCAATATCCTCTAACATCTGTCGAAGAATAGACAAGTGTATTCTGCTATCATCTAGTATAAACCGGGGCACCCCCACGGCACGCAAATATCCCAACACGTAGGCACATCTAATCAATATTGAGGTTTCGATGATACTTTTGGCCACATCTGCCCCCGCCGACAGGATGACGGAGGCAGTCGCTTGAGTGACGGAGAGTCCCTTATCGCACGGGAGAGAAACCCCCTTGCCCAGCTCGCTCACCTGGACAACAAGACCTCTATTCCCCATGGTATAGTGGAATTAGAAGGGTCCCCTTTTCCATAAGAAGGAGGTGGGAGATGGATATCCATAGCCGTCGGGGACCGCTTATTCTTTTTCCAGTTTTTGCCTTTTGTCACAAGAAGCCGTGCTACAATATCTTCTAACGGATGAGATTCGAGGTGGCTCTGTCTAAAGAGGGGAAGGTAAGTGTTTTTGCGAGGTTGAATACATTTTCATTTTTTTCTTCGCAGTCGGAACTGTCAGAGCTTCCTAAATTAAGAAGGTTGGTCGAGTCGGCTAATTCAGTTTACGGGAGATTGTGCTTGTATTATCCCGCCGTGGTTGACTGTCATGTGATCCATGATAGACTAACCCGGGAGAACACGAGTCACCTTCTTCCTCTGACCCAATCCTGCCCGTCCTCCCTCCGGCGAGTTCAGGCGACCTACATGTACAGTAGGAGAAGGAGGAAGAAGCCGAGGAAGGAAAACATAAACGGCATTCTGAGCGGTTTTCCCTCCTCCGCCATTTCTCCTCAATCAAATTGGTCACGTACTTACACAACCCATGTGTAGAACTCGCTAAGAGTTTGGCCGTTAAAGCATTGGAAACCGGTTGTTCCATTTGACCCTTGAGGAATCGTTGCCATTGCTCTTGCTGCTGTTGCTGTTCGACGCATTTCCGCAGCGTCTTGTCGGTGACAATTGCGTAACGCAGTGTGGAGAAAGCTAGCCTGAGCACATCCAAGTGAGGCCACGTTTTCCTCGGGTTGCAGGCAGAGTGAGTGATACAAACATTCCTTTCAGAGAAGAACGAGTTGTTCAGGCACGCAGTGATGAAAGCGCCTCCCGAAAACAAAATGTCCATCACTTCTATTATTTTGCAGTACCTCTCTGAAGAGATTCCTGTGACGGACACGGCTGAGAAATACTTTGCGTGCCACGGGCAACTCTCTCTATTATTGGCGATCCTAAAGCCTATGGTAGCTCTCAACCCTCCGATAATGCTACACAGTGTCTTTTTCAGGTTGGGTATCATCAAAGAGGGTATGCCCGTGCTGGGCAGACACTCGCTCAGGGAATCGAGATTGAACATCAGTTCGCTGGACGTATGGACCCACTGTTTCGCTTGGGTGGTCGCGTTACTGACACTTTGAAATAGGTTGCTCTCTTTACACTCCAACGAGAAGGTTAATTCACAACTGTAGCCCCTGTCATGATCCTGCACGACGATGCGTCGGCTAGGTGGACTGTGCCACTCCCAGCCTTCTCGCTCTGTCGTTGTTCCTGTATCTTGACGGCGGTGATGATTTTGTTTCGCCCTCTTCCCTTTACGCCGGGGGGTGGTCCTCCAGATGTGATGGCGTGACATCACCTCATCTTCCGCTACCTTTACCCTTTCCAATTGATTTTTCTGAACGGTCACGTATTTGCCAACTAAAGACTTGAACCTAGTAGATCCACTTAGTGAACAGCACATGTTGATGCACGCTTTAACTTCATTGGGTCTCATGAATAATGACACGAAAATGGAGGAAGATGGGTCGGATGCCATAGAATGTTTGACACTGCTCCTTTTGGACGACATTGACGATGATGAGTTTAATGTTGTATATTTCGATGAAGAGCGGGTGGGTAATTTACACCGGGACTGACTGGAGAAGTTGTGGATAAAAGTGGCTGGATTAACGATAGTGTCACTTCTACGTAAACGATTTCTCACTCTCTTGGGAGCTTTGGCTTTTGTTAAGAAGATGGCTGACAATGGTTGCACGATTGAGTCTTCGTCGTTATCGCCCCTAATGTCGCCGAGTCCGGGCATGTCATCGTTAACGGTCACCGACGTGCTTCTGAAGGGATCGCCTGTGGCGAATTCTTCGAAACTGTTATCGTCACTGTCTTCATACCACATGGACAGACTAGTACGTTCGATGGGCGGATTTTTTAGAGACGTGGCGCCACAGTGGATGCTGGCGGCGATAAGGTCAATAATGTTGAGCGAGCCTGACTGTCATAAGCAACACTTTCCCTGAGAAATGACAAGAGAGAATTAGAAACACTCGTAGGACGGGTCACCGTATTATAATAACTTGCCATTTGTGCAACGCTAGCGGACCAGTACCATATATTGAAAGGGCCAAGAAATCCCGCGGGAAAACCTTTCTGATGGGGTGCGTTAGGCAGCAGCATTTCGGATGTAGTGCCCGTTGGTATGCACAGGTCGAAAGAGCCTTCACCATCATCTTCACCTGTGGAAGTTAGACCCATCATACAGGAAGTAGCTAAGAGAGAAGTAAATGAGTCTAGAGTCAACATGAATATTGAGGTTTGAGCAACTCCGCTCTTATTATCCACCTCGACTTTTAAGGTGAGATTTTTGGTGTAATGGTTATTTCCTGACCGCTCGGTGTTAAACTTGACGATGTCAGACTCCCCTTCCCTTTTCCCTAGTCGTCTGGCCTTATCGACCATTCTCCCCAGCAGCTTCTTCTTGCCCTGGGCGGTTTTTTTTTCGTTACTGTAATAACCTCCTGCATCTTCAGGAGAGGGTTGCAGATATTCTTACCGTCGACCCATTTGTCGAAAGCTTCCGAAAAGTCGGTTTTATCCATCAATTTCTCTACCAAATCATCCTTGTATTCACTAGGGTTGGCCAAGACTACTTTCAGAGACTGGTGCATATTGTCGTAATCGGCTGTAGCCTTCACAAGAAAAGACCAAGTGTCGGTAAAGGCCCTCACGTAATTAATATACAAGTCCATTATTCTGGGGGTGTCGCCCATCATGTCGCAGACAGCGATAGAGATGCTGTTATCGCTGTCAGAGGCCATTATCTTCAGGGTCGCCAAGTGGCCAAGAAGTGAGCTAGGTTATTCACTTGACTTTGTTCGTCCTTGTTCACTGTCCTATGAACTGTCCCTCGGGTCGGTGGAATGACAAATGACTCAGTTTCACCTATTATGTCGAAAAAGATATCAGAGGGGGATTGGTCGTTAAACTCTGCAATTCCCTGGGTGGGTTCCGAAGACAGTTCCGTCGTCGCGGTGGTAGTTGTGGTCGTGCGCTGGCTGCCGGTGTCCTCTAATGAAGTCAAAGATTGAGACGTTTCGGGTGTATCCAGTGTCGTTGCAGGGGTTTCACGAGGATTATTCATTAATGGGGGACGGAACGATTCGGAGCGCACCTTACGAAATTCTTCGAACAGGTCCCGCTTTCGCACAGTCGACGACGATTTAGCTGGAAAGGTAATAACCTCTTCATCTATGAACGAAGACAGAACGAGGCGGAAAAAATCTGAAGGGGAGCCGGATTTCCCATCTTCTCCCGCTCTTAGCAGTGGAGTGTATTCACCGGGCGAAACCCATGACGTGTCCCCCACTCTCACCTCCTCTACCAACCTGAGTACTTCGTCTCCTCCGCCCTGTCTACAGGCGTGGTCGAGGGTCATTAAAGTGGCCGAGCTAGCGGGGTCTGTGAAGGAGTCGGATGCCTGAGAAGGATCAATGCTGAAAAAGAGAAATTTGAGAGCCCTACAAAAGTAGTGGTCGCATTTTTTTTCTCGTCTGGCTATGCGAGCCAGTGCTGCGTTCCAGACCGATGCATTTCAACTTGCTTATGCATTCCGGTAAAAAATAGTCTTTGATGCCACTCGAAGACGAAAAACCCGCTTCCCTGTAAGCGAAGTTATCGTCCGATATGTGTTGGTTCAGATAAGAAGAGGAAGAAGCGTGGGAGGAGGAAGGTTGGGGGACGTGATCGGCGTTCGATTTCCATCTCTCCCTCGCTTGGCGCATCTTATTGTCAGAAGGTTTCTAACCCTCCCACCCTCTCTGAAACCTAGGCCTACCCCTATTCAACGGGACTTTTGCACATTTTCGAGTCTCCGCCAAGAGGGGTAAATCGCCGTCGACGAAACAAAAGATGACAAGGTTCATATACTTGACGATATTCGACAACACTACATAGACCCCCAAATCTCCATTAGGGGCATGGACGATAGAAGTGAAAATGGGGTAAGAAAAAAAAGAGTTGAGTTGTTGTTCGTTCTGCAAGACCGTCTCGATGCTCTGGGAGTCCTTAACACCCACCAGAGACGGAGGGTCCATGAGTAGTTCTTTAAATCTAGTGGAAACGTGCTCCTCATTGGAAACAAAGAATTCCGGTTCACCGACCACATTTCCTGCCGTAGCGACTTTACTTTCGGTGAGCAGTGCGTCGCGTTTCTTGGCCGCATCCAATATGGCACTCCTGTCGCGGCCGCAGCTGTCGTTAAGGTTATCTTGTTTTACTTCTTCTCTTCTTCCTTGAGGGGTTATGAACGTCCCTTCAGTAGTTCGCTCGTTGACGTGAATACTGTTGAGTAAGGAACCGGACCGTAACCCATACACCTTATCGAAAAAATTCATTAAACATTTTAGAAACAGTTCCGATACCTGTCGTTTGGGATATGAAGTGAGGTCTTCATTGTGTCTTCTGTTGTAACGTGCAGTTAACATTTTCTGGACATCCTTAACGCGAATTTCTCTGTCTCCGTTGCTTATGGTCTTTATGATGAGACCAGGGTCGTCTCCTATGACATGGTGGCCACTCTTTAAAATACCTTGTTCGGATTTTCCGTCTTAGTCAATATCATTCTCATCGCTATTATTATCGTCGTCAACAACCTCACTCATTTGTTGTGGCGGGTGTTGTCTGTGTCCGTGCACGCCTTCCTCATCTTCTTCATCGTCCTCGCTTTCCATTTCCTCTCCCTCTTGATCTTGCTCTTCACTGTCACTATCTTCGTTGTATAGTCCCTCCTCCTTTTCTTCTTCTGCTTTTCGACCAACCCCCTTTCTCAATCTTTTGGACAGAGGTTGCCACGTTTTAGTTCGGCTAGCCTTCCTCGTCCCGTTATTCCTCAATGCTCTCCTGTATTCCCTGGTACGAACGATTTTATTCTCGGCCGCCACTAGTTCTTTAGCTGTGGCCACTTTAACCGTGTAGTTCACTACCATGTCCACGAACTGTGTCTTCATGACAGCACTGTGCAAGGGTTTGCCCATGCTAATGGCAATGGGTAAAGAGGCATCGTCGTCGACCTTGCCGTACAGAGAAGCAATGTCGTATTGTCCGTAATTTCGGGGAAGGCGCCGATTTTCAATAGCGACCCCTTCTTCGTTGCCGTTAGGGTCACCTCGGCAACCGTCCGTCACGGGTGCTGTCGCCGCCGCCATTGGATTCCTGGACAGCATGTTAGCGACCGTGGGATGCCCGGCCATTTCTTTGAGGACCTCCAAGTTGAAAGCAGCCGTCAGGAAAGTTTGGCCAATGCCTCCTTGTGAGAGAAAGACGGCCATGAGTGCGGGCACGTAGATCTTGAAAATCAGACGCCGGTGGGCCTCGTACCCGATGAGGTGCAGTATAGAGTGTTGTATCTGTTTCAAGAGTGCTTGCAGTAGAATCCATATGGCAGAAGTAGCAGGAGAGAAGAGGCAAGCGTCCGCGAGAACAGCCAACTTGGATTCCGTCCCGTTCCTTTCGTCGGCAAAAAAAAAACCTTCACACAAAGCCTGACGATGTTCGGAATTTAAGACCGTCTTGCTAAAAGACAAGAGTTCCAACATTTTGTTGGGATTATCTCCGTGCACGAACCTGATGATATTTTCCAGTGAGGGTACCTTCGACAACGATGAACCGTCGCCTCCTCCTTTTCCTCTTCCACTATCATACATTTTTCTCTTTAGGAATGTGTCCTCCCAAGATGTGCGCGCCAAGGTATCGGCGGCATCCCTACTGATGAGGGGGAGGGCATGGTTGGAAGCCTCTGCCACCAACTTGAACTTAATTATAGCGCGAGCGATGGCCCAAAAGTGGGACTCTTCTTCGCCCCGACAAATGTCGCTCAGAAGGACACTTTCCTTACAGAAACAATCTCCCAAAAATAACAAGGAACGGTCGTGCGATTGCTTCAGAGATTTAGCGAAGGCTTCTCTGTCGTACACGGAACAGCCCACCGCGAAAGGGTCGTATCGTATCATGCCACTTCGGCACGCTTCCGCTATCCATTGCATCGCTCTCCATGTACGAAGGCGACGAGCTGCCAACCTACCGTTGCGCGCCCCCCCCCCGCGTTTCAGATCCGGAATGGCCGTCGAGGCGTCGCGTGCCTTCACGGCCACGATCCCCAACTGGGTCGAACCGCACATGACGGTCAACCAGTTGACCACGTTGGCACCCACGGGAAAGACGAGGTGGGAGGGGGTGCGGCCACCATTGTACTTGAATCCCACCAGCTCTCCGCATGATTCTACCGGTTTAACGACGAATCGCGAATCATTCATCAGGCCCATGGAGAAGAGGCGAGTCTTTACATAGTCGTGTAGAGAAGGGTCGTTGAAGAGGCACCAACCGGGAGCATGGGCCGTGATGATCGTGTTCATGTAATTCATGATGGGAGCATCGGAGGCAGAGTAGCCCAGTAGGTGTGGTGGAGTGGTCTTGCCACTGGCCTGGTAATCCAAAGGTCCCGGGTTCAAATCCCGATGTATCAATGGGAAGATATTATTGGGATGGAATTTGTGCTGTACCTGGTATCAGTGCATTACCACAAGCCCACCGAAACGTCAATAAAATACCCTCATTGTTCCCTGATTAAATAGCACTGTATGAATATTCCCATTATTCAAAATATGCTATAGGGGTGCAATGCCTGGTGAGTTATCTGCTCAACAGGTGGCGTTGTGTGTGTGTAGGTGTGAGAGTCCGAGTGTAGGGGGTGAGACAGTGAAGCACAGGAACGAGGTGGCTTCAGAGATGGGGTCGTTTCGGGCCATGAGTGAGCACCGTGCCTCATGTGAAGGCAAGATGGCAGGTGCTCGTTGTACTCTACGTGCTTCACATGTCTCACTCCCTAGACTGGAACAAGACCTCACGGGCTTCACTGTTCATTGTAAAGCGGTGAATGTTAAGGCTCTCAGCCTATGCCCGAGAGGAAGTAAGTTGGAATATAGAAAACAAAACAAAAAAACAAAAACAAAACAAAAACGCGTTCGGTCCGAGGGTGCCCCGGAACTCACGAGGTAAAGAGCAGAGGCTGCCCCGGCTACGGTTTTGTCCATATCGACCTGCCTACTGTTGGGACCCCATTTAGTTAATTTCAACTTGGTCCTATAAGAGGATAATATAGAGGCTCCTCTGTGTGCATCACTCAGAAAAGGCTCCATCCCTGGACCCAGACACAGAATTACAGGATGGATTATTTTACGAGTAGGGATTTTTTTTTTACCAATAGGACTCCCCCGGCAATGATAGCGATCGTGATGTTAGTGCTTGCCATGTTTGTGGCCGTCGTGAGTGTCGCGGCAGTGTTTGTCCTCTCGAAACCCATGTTGGCCAATTTGCCAGTGTTGGCCGACCTGAAAATCCGAACCGGGTAAAAAATTATGGAAAATTCGGATCCGCAAAATGTCCTACAAGAATACCTGAAAGAGAAAACCGCTTTTGACAGAATAGAGTATGTCGACGATGCCGCTGCATATCCGCCTCATCCTTCCATCCACGATCTGATGGGTCTGACCGCGCCGGGTAATCACTGGGGCGTACCTTCGGACATTACCCGTCGCACCCTTCACAAACTGGATAGAACAGCTCTACCGCACCGTCAGATCCACACCAACGACATGGAATGGGTCAACATTGAATCGGCGGCGTACCAACTTGTGAGACGTTACGTGGACTCTATTCTGGGTCGTAACGTATCTTCCCGGGTAACTCAACTGCAGAAACAAATGAGGAACTCGCCTTGAGTTTCAAAGAGAGATCTAAGATTATTCCAATATGTGTTGGGGGCCAATTGTTCCAAGGTTTTTAACGAGCTTGAAGAGGAGGGAGAGGAAGAGGAAGACGACTACCGAACCGAAGGCTTAGAGACTAAGGGGAACAAAAATAAGAAGACGAATAGTAAGGTGAGAATGGACGACGATATCGATCTCCTCATTTATCACAGAGGCCGTCACTGTGCCAATCCTATACCGGCCGATCCCATGAGGACTTGCATAGACATGTGCGCTTCGGCCAGTGCCAAGAGAATACAAACACCGTTCGCGGCGGCTGGCAAGATCATCGTCGGAGAGAATCCGGGCTTTCGCCAGGACTACTGTTGGTCTGGTAAGCAGCGGTCAGGAGGTGAAGAGGGAGATGCTACCCTGCCTCCTCTCGCTACCACCGAAGTGCACGTGCCCGCCTTCCCTTCCGGCGACAATCGCGAGCCTATTCATCGGCCCTGCTCCACGGCGACGAGCGTCCTCGTCCCGACTGACAACGGAGGTTGGCAGTGCCGTCCCATGTACCCTCTCCTGTTCGGAGGCGCTGACGGTACAGAGAAGACGGCATGTGGGTTCAACCCTGTCATTCACGAATCCAAAGAGAACTACGAAAGTACGGTCACGTACATGGACGTGGAATCCGGAGAGACCATCGATTCCCACAGTGACATGACACTCAAATCCACTTTCATACGCAAGGCGATTGAAACCAGGTCCGTAGCCGAATTAAAAAACGTCGCTTCCGATCCTGAACTCTTTTTCAATTACCCCATAGTGTGCCAATGCGGTTCAAACAAAGACTTTTTGGGTAACCCCCTACTTGCTACGGAGTCATCGCTTGAAATTCATGGGCCTGTTCAGGTGTGTTTCCAATCCGTGCTTCATGACCAAAGTGGCGCGGAAGTTCGGATCCTTCGATGCCGAGAAGGGGTTGTGCACGAGAGGAAGCAAGGCTTCTATCAGCACGCTGAATGCCATAGTGGGAGATGCGAGGACGCCTCTGGTGGGGCAGATGCCAGCCATGGGTCTGATCGTAGCCGATGACGACAAACGGATAGACGGTATTAGCAGTGGCAGTTGGGGTGAACGGTTTGGTCTTCGACGAGGAAGAAGCGAAGAGGATCACGAGAATGGGTGCGCCTGTCGTACCCGCGACTAATCTCGATTCTGGCAATGAGTCTAGGAACGTCATGTTCGTTCCGGAGGCCTCCGTCTACACAGGAGCGCGCCGTCGTCTGATCAGAGCTTCCAATGTCATGCACGGGTCTTGCCTGCCGCCCGTTCACATCACGGCCAACCCTGGAGCCAGAGAAGAGCCGTTTAGTACTGCCGCCTTCTACGTCGAACCCGTCGCCGACATATTGGGCGGTGCGGTACCTCAAAAACCCTACGAATTCGATATGCTGGCTTCCGAATCTCTGAGAAACAGTAGGCTAGTGTCGGGAAACGTCCTCGGTGGCTCGGAAATTACCTACTCGAACCTGTTATCAACGGAAAGTAAGGGCGTCAACCGCGCTCCCGGTATTAGATTAACCGGCAGGAGGGGGCACCTGCGCATAGATAGAATCAGAAGCTTCTACGATAGGTTTATGACTAAGAGAAGATTATCTACTGCCGAATACATGCGCTGCACCAGGGCAGCGGAGATAGCGGGAAATACTCAGAGTGGGATACGGCATTCAGATCGAATGATTTTAATCAGAGCGGAATGACGAGTGTAGCAGACACGTTTGTGGTAAGGGAGGGGTTACTGCTACGTTCGTACGGCGCATACTCGGGCATGGTACTGGCGCCTCAACTGTACGACACAGGGTTCGTGGAGGATACCACCTGCCATTTGCGGGTGCACAATCCCGCTCGAATTGCTTTTCCTACCTCTTATCTTAACCTGGCCCGCCGCGACGACGACAATGAAAATGACGATGACATCTTCACGGTGGACAGGAGTAAGGGTCTTTGGCTCGACGACATTAAGTCTCTTCTTCGACAACCATAGCCAACGAAACACTCCCTCTTCTTTTCTATTTCCCGAGAATGATTCGCCCATGAGAGACTATAGAGTTTCCTTGAAGGATTACGATTGGGGATTGCAGACATTCAGAATGGAGTGGAATCCTCGTTCCGGTCTGTACATGAGAACGGATCCCAGACTCGCATTCGATCATCGGAAAATGAGATCCTTACCTCTCGGGGCCACGACGTTACCCTTTTCCATTTTCAAACGGACTCCGATTGAATGGGGCCACGACCACTCAGATATCGAGAAAGGCCGGTGGTTCAGAAATACCCTAGACACAAACATTGCCTATCGGAGAATGTTGCTAGAAACAAGCATAGTGCTACGACCAATGTGGTTTGCCGCTGCCTGGGAAAGAGACAATTATTATCACGTGAATACCCAAGTGCGTCCAGGCTGAAGCAGCGCTAACGGGATAACCGAGGAGGAGGAGGAGGAAAAGAAACAAGTTTTCGGGTTCAATAAAATATATTGTAAGAAATATGGTTCAATAAAATGTATTGTAAGAAGAATATCACCAGATTGGTTTTACAATGGCGAAATGTCCTTTCAGTAGATATATAGTGGTCAGAATGCAATTGACCACGCCAGAATTGGCGTGGTGGGCTGGCAATATTGTATTACTGTGTGCCTCTCACTGACGATACTGCTATGGACGGATGTGCCACTCACTGCGGCGCGTTCGACGCCGCAGTGAGTGGCACATCCGATGCCGCTAGTGGTGCATCCGACGATAGATTCTAAAGAAACACGAGTGTCCCGTGTTGGAAATTCAAGCCTCCCCCCCCCCCCCTCCATCTTTCATTGTGTAAGTTAGCCGACTGTGGCCTACCTACATGTGCTAAGCGCCGCAAGATGCCATCTAAACTAAAACTTGTGTATTTTTGAAGGGGGCGAAGGATAAAAGGGACCCTCCCAAACCACCTAACATCATTTGACGATCGTCCGCTTCAGGGTAAACTTCAGAATGGACATCCCCCAGGCTCCGAAGCAAGATAACCTCATAGCAGCCAAGACTCAACCCGAGGAATTACAAATGTTGACATTGGACGATGGACTTACCCATTACACTAGTCTCAATGATGGGAAAGCTATTATTTGCATTCAGAGTAATTGCGTTGCAACCAGGCTGCATAAAGGTTCTCTGAACGAGGCCCTCTATGGAAAGCTCGGTTACGAGAACCCCTACAGTACAAGGGCAAACAAGGGTCAATATAATAATTTGGCCTGCGATCGCTCTCAACCCTCTCCAGGAACCATTAAATTATTTAAGAATTCACAACCCAAACTGAAGTTTATAAAAGCTCAGGATGAAGGGCGCGGTTGGCCGGCAATATGCACTTTATTTGCCCAATACAACATGGGTGATAATTCAAGAATATACTATCGTGATGACCCTAACTACCTAAAGGGGTGCAAGGCAGACACAAAAGTTCAACGCGAGATTTGGTTCAATGAGTGTTTGCGATCACTCGGGGATTTCATGAGCACTGACGAAGGCGCCAAATATGATGTCATGCCTTGGGGTATAGGATGTACGGTAGCTGGCGGTGATAGGACACGTTACCATCAAATGTTATCTGATTTCTCTAAGACTGTGCGTCAGGCTGTGTGCATTGTTCAACTCAAAAAATAATAAAAAGTAAATGTAATATGATGTTTCTTTTTCCTTCCACTTTCTTTTATGTGACGGTGGAAGGGGTAGCGCAGGCGTGGTCGTAGGGGTGGCGAGGGTATTTTCATAGATGGTGGAAGGGGTAGCGCAGGCAGTGGTCGTAGGGGAGTTGAATGTGTCCTTGAATGTGAATGTGTCGCTGGATGTGTGTGATAAATTTCGTGGAAAAATTATAATTTTTTTTCTTTTCGAGGAGGCTAAATATTTCGAAGAGCGACTCTCCATCATTTCTCGGTGACGACTGCGGAAATGTTCGAGGGCATCTCAAAGGAAAATGTTGCCCCCCAAAATATTCCGCTATTCAAAAACGAGACTTCGCGGACTGAAGCATTCACTCTAACCCTTTGGCAGTATTTTGGCGAGCAAATGGCCTATCACTATATAATTTATAACGGTCACCATTTTACAGTTTGACCACTTGAGGGGTAATCATGGACCCTCAAAAGACTACATGTGAGCAAGTGGCCGTCCAACTCGGTAAAGTTGTAGAGTGCGCGTCTAGAAGAGGATGTCTACCAAACCTGTCAATCCTGTACGCACATAGTGCCTCGTGTCTGAAGCCGAATCACGGTTGCTATAAGCTGTGCCTGATATGGCGTCACGTACGACAACATGCGAGAATGGGACATTATTGTCCCATACAGGCGATTGACGAACAGTTCCTGCACACCCACGTATCTCTGTGCAAGTCCAACGATTGTGGCCTGCCTTCGTGTCTACCTCTCCGATTAGAAAAATTGGTGAATCAGCTGTAAGATGACGCTATAAAAAGGTGGCCAGTGGAGGATCTTGCATCATTGAAAGGTTGGCCACTATGGAGTCAACTACGTGTGAGCAAACCGGTGTGCGACTTCAGAGGCTTGTGGACTACGTGATCCAAGTAGGAAAACTGAAGGAATTGTCATTCAGGTACGGGCACAGTGCCACATGTCCGACGCCCGGTTGTCACCAGCTGTGTCTGATGTGGCGTCGTGTTAGGTGGCATCTACCAATATGTGCTACCAGATGCAAGCCGCCATCTAAACTATAACTTTTGTAGTTCTACTACTACTACTACTAGTACTACTACTACTACTACTACTACTACTTTTTTTTTTTTTTTTTTTTTTTTTTTAAATTTAATTTAAAAAACCACTCAGTCTGTGCATCCCCTCTTTGGACCCTAAACCAGGTCAGAACAGTCATCAAAGCATCCAACTTGGTAGTCATTCAGCTACTTACTATTCCAGGGTCAGCACTCTGACTCATCATCGTGGATTACTACTACTACATTGGTTTTTATTTAATATTGTTCATACATTTTATTTTACAAGCATCAGATTTTTTTTTTTTTTTTTTTTTTTTTTAAGAGACAATGAACGGAGGAAGGAAAAACACAGATAAAACAAAAAGGTCCATGTGCCTAAAGGCATCCTCCATTCATAAAATGTTTGTAACAACTGGATTTAAACATTTGTAGATTGTAAGTTTGTGGAAAGCAATTCGAGGGAAGTGAATTCCAAAGAGTAGTAGCTCTGGGGATAAATGAATTCTGATAAGCAGAAGTTCTGCATTGTGGAGGAGAAAGTGTAAATTCATGGGCGCTCTCAGCTGCCCTAGTTCTACGGGGAAAGATGTGGAGAGGCGGCACAATTGAAGCAAGTTCCTCGGAACAATTGCTGTGAAAATATCTGTAGAATAATGCAAGGGATGCAACGTTTCTTCGTATGGATAATGTAGGAAGGTCCTGTGTGATTGCAGGGTTATTGATTAATCTAATAGCTTTATTTTGAATTTTGTCCAACTGCCTCAATGCAACCACTCCACTTCCACCCCACAGAGGTGAACAGTAATCCATCTGAGAACGCACATGACTTTTATATATCACGGCCAACTGCTCGTCAGTGAAGAATTCTCGAACTCTGTACAGGAGTCCCAGTTTTTTAGAGGCATTCTTAGCAATGCTTCTAACATAATGTGTCCAGCTCAAGTTAGTAGTTAATGTTACACCGAGAATGTCAATACTAGGGGAAGTGGGAATATTTACATCATTAAAAAATATATGGTGATATTACTATTCAACACCATGCAACTTCAATCCAGTCTCCTTCCTATGCGACCCTCTGCCACTGCTGCCTTGTAGTCCACTTCTGCCACCGTCGCTGTTTGTGGTGCAGACAGTCTTGTTCCCCGCAGGCATAGTAGTGCTGATCTGAGCAACGAGAAAGATAGACGGCACCTCATCCAGGCTACAACGTGGCTCCTGGGCTGTTTCTTCTTCTCTGCGATGATCTCTGCAAGCCTTGAATAGAAGCACTGGGCCCTAGGTCCCATCCCTCCAGATGTGGTGAAGACTAGTGGGGTAAAGCTGCCATGTTCGATATTTAACCCTTATTTAGCGGCGAGCAACATAAGTCGAGTTAAATAAAGCTGGACTTTTTGGCGGCGCTCGACATAACTCGAGTGGCAATTTCAGCACGTAATGTGGCTGAGAGAGAGAGACAAGTGGTGGCAGGAGACTAGCGAGCGTATGACTGCTCCAGACCACCGCGGCGAACCTACTGACACAAATCTCAGCTCCCTCCTCCCTCTCTCACTCGCTACATACTCAATTATGTACTGAAAGTACCGAATTACCTGCTTTTTGCACTCGCGTTGCACGGTTATTGCAAGAAAACTATCCATCATACAAGGATCGTTATGGTGTCATTCGAAAGCTCTGTTTATGCCCTTTCAGGGATAGGTACTTGTTTTACGTTCTGGGTCTTATTTAGGCATGAAAATGATCACGTAAACAGCCCTATTTTGGCTAAAAACACCCCGCTGTGCGGTACACATAAATAAACCGCATAGGCCGCTCGTAAGGTGTTAAGATCCTTTCCCCATATGCCCTGACCTTCTCTTGTTCATACCTCTTGTGTGCAGCCTCCAGAGACAGCCCGCTGTAGCTATGGGCCATTGGGTCGAATATTCTTACGTCAAAGAATGCTCGCTGTGCTCTTGTCCAAAAACTTCTTGCACTAACATCCACTCGTGCTTCGTTGGATGTGTTGGCCGTCCTGTGCTGCAAGATCTCTCCCTCCAAGGGAATGAGTGATGGTTCGCGCACCACATCTCGACACACCTCCCTGAGCATGTTCGCCGTTACATCTCTTACTTCATCGTGCCTGATGCTGATGAATCCTCCCTTCTTACATATCATGCTGTGGTCTGCATCGTTGTTGATTCCACAAACGCATCGATCGGGCAGTCCTTCAATCGGCCAATCATACCTCAGTGCAATAGCATCATTAAATTCTTGTTTGTTTAGATTGAAGCCTTTTGCCTTGATTGGTAGTGTTGTCAGCCAATTTGAAGCACCCGTTTCTTGTGCTATTTGTACTTTTCTTGTTAGTCTCGGGGAAAGTTGTCGCATCAATTGTGCCAGGTCATTTTTCTGTGAGTTTTGCCTCTCTGACGTGATGGTCTTTCTGATGTTGTAGATGTCCGCCTGGTCCACTTCGCCGTCAGGATCTTGCGCTACGATGCGTTCAGTAAGAGATTCTGTTATCTTTACTGAGTTCTCGTGTTCCGTTGTCGCCCTCCTCACCGGATTGATGATTCCAAGCCCTCCTAACCTAGGAGGAAGTGCGAGCAACTCCCTCTCTGTAGCATTTGGGGTGTGGGACTTCATCCAAGCTGGGATGAGTTTGTCTCTGATGGCATCTTCTAGCGGTTGAAGTTGTGGACCCACGTTTGGAATGGTACGCATCAAGTAGGCCCAGCGGTGTTTCACCCCATATGTGAATGCCGAATATACAGCCTGTGGTTCCGTCTTTGCAATTTTGGCTAGTATTTCTATTTCGTTTACCCACTCTCTGACCTTCTCTTCCATGTATTGCTTCTTGAACTCTTCTGTGCCAATCACTGCCCCTAGATGACGCTGTCCGTCCTTTGTTACGACCACTTCACTACCGTTGAAAGCTTCTAAGGCATTTTCGTAATGTTCTGCTTTTACTATCAGTATAGACTTACTAGCATTTGGAAAGTATCCTATTTCTGGTCCCACTTGTGATACTTGCTCCCACCAGCTCTTGAGATCATTGACTTTCCCTGCTCCAGTGAGATCATCTGCATAGGCCGCCTGCTTAACATGTGTCGTCTCATGTCTTGTTAATGATAGCAACACCGAGAGACCTAATGCGTACATCGCCATTGCTACTGGGTCCCCTTGTGTGGTTCCTTCCATTGATTTCAGTGCCGTTCCACGTCGTGAGTTTTGGTTGTTTACTATGAAGAGGTCTGCAGGCTGTTTATAGGTATTCTCTACATAGGTGGCTAAGCTGGGGCATTTTACCTTGATGTTGTGAATTGCTGTCTTTCTGTTGATGGTGTTAAAGGCATTTGATGCATCCACTAACAGCACGGCTTCACATTCTTCTTGCTCATATATTTCTCTTATTGCATGAATTTCTGCCTCTCCCCCTGCTTGGTGGCCAGCACACACTTGGAGATTTCCAGCCGCTGCCCGCACATCGTCCTTCACCACCTCCATTATGCATTTTCCGATGATTCTTCTCAACACTTCACCCACCCCTACAGGTCTGCACCCTGGATTCTTGTCCAATGGTATTAGACGACAAGCTGTGTAGGCCTCCAAGTGTTGACAATCTTGAGTGGCCATTTTTCTTGCAAGATCTGCCAGCGCCCTGCGTAATTCGGTCGCTGCAACTCCGAAAAGTGTGCTGCTCAGGATTGTTCTCCAACCGTTTGCATCCATCCCTGAGGGTCCTGCACTGCCTTGTGTCCCTAGAGCCTTTTTCCAAATCTTCTCGCCTGTGATTTGTTCGTAGATGACGGGGTTCGGTGGTATATAAGCCCCCTCTAGCTTCTGACTCTCGGATATACTAGGTTGCGGATGTTTCTCTTCCAGCAGCTTGATGGTATCTCTTGTGATAGGCAACAGCCCACTAGCTGCCTCCTTTGTCAGCGATCGTATTGCAGGTGCCACTTTACCTTGTCTCATCTGGTCGCCGAATCTCCTGGCCTTGTCCTCAGTGTTTTCTCTTTTGTGTTGCCTTCTGCCTTGTCTCTCTTGTAATGCTCTGGCTTCACTGAGTAAGTCATCCATCTTGTTATCATTCCACAGTTTCACTCTATTTGTTAGCGCTGTTACATTTTCCGCTTGTCTAGAATTGCGGTGAGTTTTTTGCAAGAAGAGATGTGGAATGCTGAAAAATAACTTGAGAGCATACGGGGCTAAAGGTCTGTCATAGACATAGTTATAAATGAGCTTTTTCATCTCTGTCAACAGTTTGGTGGTGGCGTCACATTTAGGTGGGTTGAATAAACTGTGTGCAGACCAATCTACAATTTCTGAGTAAGCTGCCTCTGTCCACATTTTTACCTCCTCTCCCCGTAGTCCTTTCCATTGAAGGGGTCCTCCTCTGCCATCAACTTCTGCGGGTCTCTCCAGGGCTGCTTCCCTCTGTGGTCCCACCTCCCTGTGTGCTTCTCGGGGCTCTTCGTTGCGTGGCATTTCGTCGTTTCTACCAGCTATATTTGGCCTTGTTTGCACACCACCCTCCTCTCCAGCATCTCGGTGCTCGTCTCCGGGTCTTTGGACTCCGCTGGGCTCACCGTCACCCACCATGTCATGTGGTTGCCGCCCTTCTCTCGGGCCCCCTGAGGGTCCCGCACCTCCACATGCTCTGTCGGGTTGTTGCCCATCGCCGTGTTGTGTCCCGTCAGCTTCATCCCTTCGCACTCTCTGGGCACTGGCTGCTGCCCCTCCCTCTGTTATTACACTATTATAAGGGTTGCGACACCGGGAACCTTTATTACAGTTTATGCATCCTTTTTTTTTTTTGCACGCATTTGCATCTTGTACATGTATGCTCATTCTTTGTACAGATGCAACACTTGTTAGTCTTTGACCTTTGTGATAGGGTTTCATCTAAACTTTCATCATCCTCCATTATACCCTTATAACACTTCCATCTGTTCTCTTGCAATGTCTTTTACGCTTTACACTAAGGCTATTTAGCTTCTGTTTTTTTTTTTTTTTTCCAAAACTTAATTTATCTTATTTACAGTACCGGCCCGTAACTTCCGTAAAAACAACCAAATATTTTTCGGTATGTGTGCCTAGATTATTTTGTACTAGAGTGTGTATTCCCTATCGGTGTTGTTGTATGCCATATTTGATATTCCCCCTGGCTGGCTGGTGGGATGTATATATTAGGTTGTGTTGTATTTGAACAATTTGGTGTTATTATGTGACATAAACACACTGAGTAAGCGGCTAGATAGGACAACTAGGCAGATTTTGGCTTTAATTAAGATGTTCGTTATTTCCTTTATAAACCGTAATGTTAGCAGTACTAATAGCAGCGGTAGTTGTAGAAGTTGTATTATCAATAAGGATTAGACCTTGGTTAATGAGAAGATAGGATATTAGGTATTGTGGAGATTGAATTAGTTAAGAATGAGATTACTGCGAAAGAATAGATAGATAGGTAGCGAGAAAGAGCTAAAGAGAGAGCTAGAGAGAGAGAGAGAGAGAGAGAGATAAGCGCTGCTTAGGCTGTCTTAATCCAAAAGAATAGAGAGAGAGAGAGAGAGAGAGAGAGAGAGTCCTATTTAGCCTACCTATCCAGCCTGTATATCTCAGAAGTTTTCGACTGTAAGATTATCCCCTTGCGGTCACTGTTTTTCTTGTTGTTTCCGTACCCTACTATGACTCATAGATTCACTCTCCTTTATTTTATGACCTAGAGAGAGAGAGCGAGAGAGAGAGATAGAGAGAGAGAGAGATATTAGGTGCGACAGGTGTGCTCTTATTTTTACTTATTTTAATGTTAATTTTAGGGAGAGTGAACGATAGCGAGAACGAGAAAGAGATGATAGGTTTATATATGAGTATCTATATTGATTAATTGTGAGAGAAACATATCTGATGCATGATTGCCTTCCGTTATTGAGAGAGAGAGAGAGAGAGAGAGAGAGAGAGAGAGGTGTCAAGTGTTCCCTCCAGTTTTATGGGAGGGGTGGATTGGGTGTGGGGGAGGGGGGAGGGGATGAAGGGGGAGCGAGAGGGGGTGGTACACGTGGGGGAACGGGGAGAGGTGGGGGTGGAGGATAAGAGGTATTGAGATGGGATAGGGGAGGGATAGGGGATGGATGGATGGATGGATGGATGGACAATAGCTATAAAGAAACCATTAGGGGGATGAGGTTAGGGGAAGTTACTAATATGCAGTACGTAGTAAAGAAAATCTTTCTATTTTCCCATGGTATCACCACACACTCAGGATACACTCACCGGTCCCTTTCTATAATAGTTTTTCACAAATTTCGTTGGCGGGATATGATTTCCGCATATTTACTATCCTTTACCGTATTCTCTATATCACTCACTGGCTCTTATTCCGTGTCTTGAGTGGCGTGAAGGTTGTCTGGCGATGTGGAACGAATGTGGAGAAGCGATGGTGGAGCTGGGCTGTGGGCGGTGGGAGGTAGGTGGTGGGCGGTGGAGTTGGGAAGGCAGGGTAGGGGAAGGGAGGGGAGGGGTGGGGTGAAGTGAGGGGAGGAGGGTGTATTGGGTGGTTGGTGACCGTTTTGTTTTATGGTTGTGGTCACTACCCTTAACGGTTCCCCTCGTATGCCAGGGCTTGACCAAGGGCGCCCTTCCCTTTCAAAGCAGGCTCACTGATAAATTTAGAGTTGAATTTTGCTCAGCATTCTATTATATATTTATAGAATCACTTTCCTGTTATCAATGTCGAATGTCCTGGTCTTCGCCTTTCTGTTGATTATCTTCCCACCTCTCCCCTTCCACTCCTTCACTACTGTTGACTATAATCCTTGCGGGAGGTCACCAACACACGTCCTTCCTCTGCCAGGTCTGGACTACTACTACTATTACTACTACTACTACTACTGCCTCTACCAATAAATTATTACAAAAATATAAGCCAATGTAAAATCCACAAATATATTTTATTTCATTTTATCAATCATATATACCACATATTTTTCGCCAGTGTCCTGTTATTTCAAATTACCCGATTCGGTCGTCGTCATTGTCATCGATCATTAATATTCTTCGTATTCCGTGGTTATTCAGACCTGGTTTGGATTAATGGTGTAAAGGAAGGGGTCGATGTTCATACACCAGTCGGTGATAGCCCTCACTTCCCGCCCATTCACTGAATCTGCGTCCATCATACTCTCTCGGACGTTTTTGTGTGATAGCAATGTACAGTCAAACCTCGTCTTGGCACAGATCATTGAATCCTAAGTGAAATTGGTGCAACACTCCGCTTGGGTACCACAACCCTTCGCTTTGGTATACACGAGTTGTAGGGCCGATTTCAAACTGGGGAAATTGGCGCCGTCGCTCTTTTGGGCAAAGTAAATGACCGGTAGTCTTTCGTCTTTAGTTACAGTTACTTTCAGGGCGCGAGTTTGGTTGTGGCAGAATCACGTGTTGTACAATGCAGCGCACAGTAGTGTGAAGATCATGCGTTTCGAATTATCGTACAATATCAAATCTTTCAAATTTATAGCTTCTTGGAGCGAAAGGTAGCAGCTTTGTTGTTGGTGTTGTGGTATGTTGTTGGGGTCGCTACTGACGTTCACCTTCAACAGATGCGCCAGAAAATCGAAATGCGCCCTTTCTGTGTCATTGATGGGGGTGAGAGTGACAGGGTCATCGTCGGCAGTGGTAGCAGTATCGGCTTTAGGGATGTAGTAAAAATGATGGAAGGTGGTTGTACTCAGCTCGCCTGCGTATCACCGACACATAAAGAGCGCTACTGCTACCACCAATTTGGTACAGTGTCGCTTGTCGACACTAGTGTCACGTCCATTAACCTCAGCTATGGCACACTTGAGTGTCGTTACGAGCTCGTCGAAATTCACTTTGTACAATATACTGCGGCACGCCAGTGGCGATAGAGATGCTAGGGGGTCGTAGTCCGCTTGTCCCGAGATTTTGTTCGTCATGTACAGGTTCCGTGAGCGAGACTTCTGCGTCACTTTGCGGCGGTAGAGATCTAAATGGAACGGCGATATTTTGATCACCGCTAGCACAAAGATGATTTAGAGACGTAACATGTCTATCTTCTGGTTGGTGTTACATTTGTTGACCAGGTTGGCAATTCTGCAGGGCTGAATGGTAGCCAAATCGATCATGTTCGTCAAGTGGACATTGCAGTGCTTTTTGAGAGTTGTTTCGACGTGCCGAATATTGAGCGTCGCCGAGTTGCCTCCTCGCTGAATTTTCGCCAGTTTATAGAAATCGGTAATGATATGCTGCTTCCCATTTTTGGTGATGCTACCACTACCGCAGATTCTGCCGCTGCCATGGTGTTTCTTCTTATTCTCCTGTTGTGTGGAATTTGCCAATGTGAGGCGCTTATCTTACAAGCTTCAGTGTCTTATTGGTTCAATGAGTGTTTGCGATCACTCGGGGATTTCATGAGCACTGACTAAGGCGCCAAATATGATGTAATTTATATGCCTTGGGGTATAGAATGTACGGTAGCTGCCAGTGATTGGACACGTTACCATCAAATGATATTTGATTTCTCTAAGACTGTGCGTCAGGCTGTGTGCATTGTTCAACTCAAAAAATAATAAAAGGTAAATGTAATCTTATGTTTCTTTTTCCTTCCACTTCCTTTTATGTGATGGTGGAAGGGGTAGCGCAGGCGTGGTCGTAGGGGTGGCGAGGGTATTTTCATAGATGGTGGAAGGGGTAGCGCAGGCAGTGGTCGTAGGGTAGTTGAATATGTCGCTGGGTGTTGTCTTTGGGTGTGTTGTTGGGTGTGCAACTCGGTAAAGTTGTAGAGTGCGCGTCTAGAAGAGGATGTCTACCAAACCTGTCAATCCTGTACGCACATAGTGCCTCGTGTCTGAAGCCGAAGCACGGTTGCTATAAGCTGTGCCTGATGTGGCGTGACGTACGACAACATGCGAGAATGGGACATTATTTTCCCATACAACCTTACCTCAGATATCCCTGTAAGGCCATTTGCCCCCTAAAGGGTTAATTAACCTGCTGAGTACCAGCTAAATATTAATAAATGTACCACCAGGGACCAGCCGGTTTTGAAAACAGTTTTTTCCCCAGAAACAATAGCGAATGGATTAGAAATGAAGGGAAAACCACGAAAAACCGATCAAAAAGCTCAAAAAATGGTCCTACGGAGCCCCCGAAAACGGATTTTACAAGAGTAAAAAATTGAAGGCAATTTCCCCCAAAAAACAAGTTTTTGCGCACTCACGCGCACGCGGTTGGACTTTGAGAGTTTTCAACCATCGGCATGGGTGCGTGGGATACTTGGACAGTTCCCATACAAATCTGAGCCCTCTAGGTGCCATAGGACCGGAGTAATTGGGACCGGACCAGACAGGACGCAACGTATGAGTCGCTGGGGTTTAGCGTTACATACATTGTGGACGCAAACGCTGCGTCGCTGGGGCTCAGTGGGTTAATATTCTATTTTTTCTAGAGAAAAAAGTTTAGGAACTTTTTTATAGCATTGAGGTTATATTTCAATGTGTGTACTGACAAAGATTTTTTTTCGAAAAGATAATCTAAATATTTGAATATTAAAGTTACTGAGGATTGCTGTTGGTCAGATTCTATGATCCAAGTGGTAAAGGCCTTCCAACATATTTGGTACCTTCGTTGGGTTGTTTTTGAGTTCTGATTGAGTAGTTTGTGGGTCACACTTCTCCCATATATATTTTGCCATTTAGCACTCCCAATATCTTCCATATGGCAAAATTTAGCGAGGTCATGAGGTTTCCAACCGTGTCTAAGTGGAAGTGCGAGCTCGGGGTTGTCACTGGGTTCTCGCACCACGTCTTCAATTGCTTGTACCAAACTTGGATCAGCGGTGTCTGAGTTCGATGTGTTAGGTCTTTGTACCTGGACCATAGACCCTGACCTTGATGACCCTAGCCTGTCTGAAAGCAATGGGCGAGTGAGATCTAGCACATCTCCGGCTTGGTTCCTGGCCCTTAAGTCCTTGGCCTCACTCATTTCAATCGACCAGTGGTCCGGCACGGGTACTTCGGAAATGGACGGAGCAGTCGCTGGAGTTACAGTTACAAGGGGGGGAGAAGGAAAATCACCTTGAGATAAAACTTGCACTTGTCCTAGAGGTGGCACCGTCGAACCCATAGGTGTCAATACCTTCACTGGTTTGTTCTCTTTCAATGTCTTGATAATTTCACTTTGCCATCCAGTCGGTGACGAAGGGTGAGGAGAGCCCTGCATTCTAGAAAGGGAAGGAACAGTCTTGGGTATCTCTGAAACAAGCTTCACCACCTCAAAGGCCGGCCAATAGTTCTTCTTGAAATCTTCAGTTCCATCTACTATCTGTCGTCCCTCACGAATTGCTTGGCTATATGCGTGCAAGCCAGCAATGTGATTACAAGCACCAGGATACTTGTGGTGTATCTGGTTCTGTGTTGGGCCAGACGTGGACTTTATTGGGACGAGCTGGTAGGCTGAAGCAGGTGTAGCCAAGTTCCCATTGTTGTTCAGGTGAGGGAGAGAGTGTGAGTTGCCGCAAAGTGAATTGATTGGGTCCTATGATGGGAGTGAAGTCTGTATGGATGGATGTTTCAATATAACCCGGATCAGGCTGATGGATAGTTGCCAAGTACAAGGAAGGTGAACTATGCAGCACAAATACGAGTTGGCAACTTTACGCTTGGCCATTAGTATACACCCACTTATTCCTCTTGGGAACATAGCTCTTGAATGTCTTTTCATGGATCTAGATGGATCCTCAATGCACTCTTCCTGGAAAAAAGACAGATTTTTTACCCAAGAGCATTTTGCCAATAAAAAATATAACAAAGGATTAGATGATATTTTAATTTCATTATAGTAGGATATAACAATAAATAAACAGTGTTTTGTCATTATTTTGTTCTCTTTTTTAGAAAGTTAACTTTTTGGGACAATAATTCTCGATGTCAGCTACGCGAGAAGTGGTTCAGAGAGCACACTAACTGGGTGAACGAACAAAATTAGCTTTCTCGGAAAAGCAAGTGATTTTTCACACAAATATTTAGGCAAACTTCTGCACACCTTCCGAAACCGGCCCCGAGCGGGCCGGTGGATTACCTGCGGTACTACGCATCTCTTAGGCGGGCGAATCCCGAGTCCAAGAAACTCCGGAATACCCCCTTGGCCCCGACCAACGGGATCAAGGCGCACTACGTGGACTTTGACGCGGTGGGGGTGAAGGGCTTGTGTCGAGACCTGGGCGTCCCGCCGGGCGACCTGTGTTCGGCTCTGTATACAGGGCCATATATAACCCCGAAGCGGCAAAGCAATATTGAACCTTACCGACGTTTTTGTTGGACGGTGAGTCGTTTGCCCGAAAGGGCAAAAGGGAGAAAAATTATAACCACTCTCACTCTATCTGCTGCTGCTGCCACCACCACAGAGGAGAATGAGGAATGGTGGTGATGAGAAGGCTTCCGAACCTACGCCTACCAAAAGAACCATGGGTGTTGTACAAGAGAAAAAAGTTGATGGTGTTGTCGAAGAACAACAATTAGAATTGGAAGGTGGGGGGCTTAGGAGAGGTAGAGGCAGAGCCAGAGCCAGAGGTAGAGGTAGAGGTAGAGGTAGAGTTGGCGGAGGAAGAAGCAGTGACCGCAGCTATGACAGAATGGTTACACGCTCCGCCTATAGACACTTGATGCGCGAACAACAACAACAGCAACAACTACCGCCAACACCACACCACCCACCACCGCCAACAGCACACCACCCACCACTGCCAACAGCACACCACCCACCCTCGCCGGTACCACCGCCAACACCACACCACCCACCACTGACAGTACCACCGACACCACAACAACCAACACCCGGACCAACCTTACCCCAGTACGTCACCATCGTCAAGAACGAATACTGTGGAAGTTTATACGACATATCACTTCTTATGCCCCTTTCCCACTGGTGAGACAAGTCACGATTTTCGTCGCCGAAACCAATAAATTGGCACATTCGTGACATGTCTCAACACCTCTCATGAAAAATCGTTTGACTCTCAAGGCCTCTCAGGCCTCGCAAGGGCCCTCGCCGGTCGTCGCATAATGTTCGCACAGTTCAAAATTTTGGACGAGGACTCACGATGATTGGTTACCCTCGCAAGCATCGTCGAGCATCGCCGAAGGGTTTCTGCGATCATCTGCGACATCGGCGAGACATCGCGGAGTTTGTCGCACGAAGAAAATCGTTGAAATGTTCCAAAACGTCGCACAACGGATCGCCGATGCTCTCGGATGTTCCGAGAACATCGACGATCATCGGCGATTTCCTCGTCGATTAGTCGTCGACGTGCGCACGAATACTCGCCGAGAGTATACCCACCAGGGGTATGCTCCGCACGAGGCATGCGAAGGGCCTTGCAACGTCGCGGAATGCTCAAGACACACCTGCCGAGGCCAAAGAGCAACTTCGGAGAGGTGGGTAAATTTTTTTTTATTAGGCCTATAGTGAGATATCTTTCACCTACGGTGAAATTTCACATATTGTTATAATTATATGTTGTTGTTGTTGATGAAATCTTATAGAATAACCTTTCCTCTTGCCGTTCATGAAAACAAAACAATATAAAAAACAATTATTATGGGTGAAAACCGACTGAGAGTTAGGGCAAATACAGGGCGGACTGATGATATGCGTTCACCTACGGTGAAATTCCACATATTGTTATTTTTGTTGTTGTTGTTGATGAAATCTTATAGAATAACCTTTCCTCTTGCCGTTCATGAAAACAAAACAATATAAAAAAACAATTATTATGGGTGAAAACCGACTGAGAATTAGGGCAAATACGGGCGGACTGATGATATGCGTTCACCTACGGTGAAATTCCACATATTGTTATTTTTGTTGTTGTTGTTGATGAAATCTTATAGAATAACCTTTCCTCTTGCCGTTCATGAAAACAAAACAATATAAAAAACAATTATTATGGGTGAAAACCGACTGAGAGTTAGGGCAAATACGGGCGGACTGATGATATGCCTTCACCTACGGTGAAATTCCACATATTGTTATTTTTGTTGTTGTTGATGAAATCTTATAGAATAACCTTTCCTCTTGCCGTTCATGAAAACAAAACAATATAAAAAACACTTATTATTGGTGAAAACAGACAGAGTTAATATTTTGCTGCGGAATGGATTCTATAAGAGCGAAAAACTATCGTTATAGATTTATTTCTATAAAATCCAATAATGATGATAGAATAATCTAAACACCGCCATCATGTTCAGCGGACATATATATATATTCTTGTTTTGAGAGTAAGCTTAATTTGTACATTTTTCGACAGAAAAATGTCTCCGGCGAAGCCGGATTTCTCCATACAATGCTGGCTCCCTATCACTCGCCAGGAAGAAATCGACACCTGGATAGGGATAAACGTCTTAAAACAGTAGGCTGAACGGGGCCGAACGGATACAAGGCAAAGAAAGAGGGAGAGAAATAGAAAAAAAATAAAAAAACGAGGAGAGGGAGAGAAAGAGAAAACAACAAACAGCGGGTGGGCGGGTGGGCTCAATGTTTGCGTTAGGCTTAACAATTGAGCCCACCTCGCTTTTTTTAGTTTACTCTTTCTCTCTCTCTCTCTGCTCGTTTTTTTTTTTTCTATTTCTCTCCCTCTCTCTCTTTGCCTTGTATCCATTCGGCCCCGTTCAACCTACTGTTTTAAGACGTTTACCCCCATCCAGGTTTCAATATTTTCCTGGTGAGCGGTAGCGAGCCAACATAAATATTTTTTGTTTTGAGAGCAAGCTAAATTTGTACATTATTTGATAGAAAAATGTCTCCGGCGAAGCATTGCCAACCTCCGAATTAAGGGGAGATGGGTCGTTTTTCTGGTCCCCTTTCTTCCTCATGGTTAACCCCATAAGTTTTCATATTTTATGACGTTCGGCCCATTAGTTTGGCATGATATGCTAATTCCACTCTGCAATTAGCACATTCACGTTACATTCGCTCAGCTGCGCACACCTCGCCGATCTCGCCGACGTATGTGCGATGCCAACGCTGATGATCGACGATGAATCGCAAGAATTTGTGCCTTAAAAAAATACTCTTATCACCTCGCCGAAGTAAACGCCGAACCATCGCTTGGATCGCCGAAGACGTCGCAGAACATACGGCGAGTATTCTTTCATCCTCGCATGATCTCGCAAGAGATTTTTGATAATGTGACATGCCTCGCAGAGGTTCATCGGCGAAACATCGCTCACTTCCCCGATAACATCGCCGATGTCGGCGATTGCGTCGCCGACATCGGCGACATCTTCGCCCAGTATAATTTGTCATCTGTTTGTAATGGTCGAAATCGTGAAGGTCGCACGTATTCTTGCGAATTTGACAAAACGAAGGCATCGGCGACGAAAATCGTGACTTGTCTCTCCAGTGGGAAAGGGGCATTACGAACGCCTGTTTCAAGACAGGCCGAGGTTGATTGGTGTCTTGAAGAAGAACATGCGTATGCAGCCACATGAATTGATGTAAGAATTGATGTAATAAAGAAATAAAGAATAGTGTAGGTCTGTATTATATTTCCTATTCCTTTTTTCGTGAACGTCGTTAGATGTGTCGTTAGATCAGCCGTCATCGAGAAATGATGGAGAGTCGCTTTTCAAAATATTTAGCTTTCTCGAAAAGAGATTGTTTGTAATTTTTCCACAATTTTTTTTCACACACACAAATTTAGACCCTCCCGAAAAAAAAGGTTCACCTCCAACTCAAGTTGAATAGCAGAATTTATTTTTGGTGAGTCGTCTGCCTGGGGTTGTCGGAGCTCTCGAATCGAAGTATTTCCGATCGCTCCCAAAGCCCACCAACTCACGTTGGACAGCAGAAAATGTTTGAGTGAAAAATCACATGCTCTTCCGAGAAAGCTAATTTTGTCGCTAGTCTTCAACAGTTATCGATGCAATATGCGAAGCATGACCTCGATGTAAATTCCCGACAACAGGCAACATCTGTATAGTCGATGCGCCGGGACATCGTGAAACCGGGTGGGCCAACTCCGTGGAGTGATTACAATTTTCCTACACCGTCGGCCAGAAGGGATACTAGGGGACATTTTGCCTAGGAAGCGGTCTAAGGTAGCGGTCGAAAACTATTTTTTTTTGCCGAATGATGATCATTCATTATGAAAACCAAATGCGATGATGTACAGTTCGATGTATTTCTGATCGCTCCCAAAGCCCACCAACCCACGTTGGACAGCAGGTAGACGATTCACCAAAAATAAATTCTGCTATTCGACTTGTGTTGGCGGTGAATTTTTTTTTTTTTTTTCAGGCGGGTCTAAATGTTTGTATGTGATAAATTTTGTGGAAAAATTATAAAAACATTTTTTTTCGAGGAGGCTAAATATTTCGAAGAGCCATTCTCCATCATTTCTCGGTGACGACTGAGGAAATGTTCGAGGGCGTCTCAAAGGAAAACTTACCCCCAAAAATATTCCGCTATTCAAAAAAGAGACTTCGCGGACTGAAGCATTCACTCTAACCCTTTGGCGGTATTTTGGCGAGTAAATGGCCTATCAGTATATATAACGGTCACCATTTTACAGTTTAACCACTTGAGGGTAAAAATAACATCACAAAATAATGCATTTTACTTTTCTACAACTTTGCTTGCGAATAATTATAAATAATAAGTTTGTTCTTTTTCCTTGAAAGCGAAATTTTTGGGACAATATTTTTCGATGTCGGCTTCGCCAGAAGTGGTTCAGAGAGTGTTTGCAGTCACTCGGGGATTTCATGAGCAGTGATGAGGGCTTTTCTAGAAAGCTAAATTTTTGGGACCACATTGCACGGTGGTTCCTTTCGGACCAGGCTGGCTATCTTTGCCAAGTGAGAATTTTTGAATGCCTCACGTTAACAGAGGTACTCCCAAGTATCCCGCCGAGGGGCAGGAAAGCGCACCGCCTGGCATGCACACGCACCGCGCTCTGTCCACTGCCCTCTCTGTTTCATCTCCCCGAAAAGCATCTAAAGTGATGTCTGACCGTCTCTCGGTTGCAGTGGCGGATCCAGGATTTAGGAAAAAAGGGGGGAGGGGGGATGTTTGACATTGCTCGCTGGTTAAAAGGGCAGGACTCGTGGATGTTCATCACACTTCTGGGGAGGCATTCATCCACCCCACCAAAAGTACAAGACCGTAAAATGTTCCCTGGACAGGATGCTCTTGGATCCCGATGGAGGCTCGGGTCCCCTCATGGAAAAGAAAGCGAGGGGGACGACAAGTGCGTCCAAATAAGCATCGAGCACATTATGTCCATGTTGACAGACCTTCACTCTATCGCATCCCCCACCCAGAGTGATCAGGCTTCTGCCATGAACGCCATCAATGCTTCGTGTTGCACCAGCAGTGTCACCGATAATGTGGGACCGCGCCTTGATACGACGTGTCATGCTGTGTCCGATGCCATTGAACGCGATTTGGAAAAGTGCGTCCGCGAAGATGATGAGGTAGCATGGAAACTCATTTCGGAAATGCTAGGGGTAGTCGACGCCGTCGACGTTAATAGCGCTAAACCCCCTCGGACAGAGGGGGGTGGTGATAAAAATAGTATAATAGGAGGGGACGATGATAACGAGGACTGTCCCGACCATGTCGTCAAAGCCATTTCTAAAATATGTAGCATGGGAAACCCTTTGTTGATTTTGTAAATTTTTTGCTCGCTTGTTAATGACTGTGAGAGCACAGTAGTTGTCAAAAATCTATGGAGACTATTGCAAGAATCAAAACCCGCCTACATCGAACCTAAGAAAGAGAAGCAGCCTGAGGAACCCGCCGCCGGTAAATCTACAACATTCCTTAGCAACAAGCCGGGGGAACCCAACCCCGCTGCCACCCCCGAAATATTGAACGTCTTCCAAATTGTCCCGGTCGCGGTGGAAGCAACAACCGATGCAATAGCTAGACTCTTTATTATATGGAGTCTCTTTGGTGCATACGTCAATGTGTCGGATCTTTCAAAATGTAAAAGTAATAATAATAATACAAACAAAAAAGGTTATAGGTTAAATTGTGACAATGAGGCTTCAAGCGGCGTAAGGAGTGTGAACCACCCCAGAGTTGTTCACTCTGTTACCAGGGTGAATCGCATTCTACATAACATAAAACACGGAGGAGAGAAAGAGGGAACAGATGGCGGCGAAAGTTGGATTTCAGTCATGGCAAGAATAATTATCCCCTCTCTGCAGTCCATCTCGAATAATCTGTCCAATCCCGCTATAAGCAAAAGGGTCTGTAAACAACAACCGAGGCGTTGCAAACAGGAGCAAGAACGCTTGACAGAAGAAGTAAAAAGACAACTTGACTCGGATCTTGCTGTGACCAAAAATACTGAAGATAGGCTGACCGGTATAGTAGAAGGTCTGTTAAGCTTATTGGACGGCCAAGTTTCGCCCACCGCAGGTGGTCATGGTGGCGGTGGTGATGGTGGAGTTGTTGTTGTTGTTGTTGTTGTTCCCCAAGCTGCCTGGCCGAACAGCCCCAAGTCCCCGAGCAAGGCCAAGGCCACAACCGAGCGCCCCCACAGAACCCTCCCTGCCGACCACAATAAAGCCTGGGTGACCGAAGCCACTCCATGGCGGGGATCTGAGGAGGGAGCGGAAACACCCGGGAAACCAAAATCCCACCCAGGGCCTTGTGCCCCTCAGCAATTATGAAGAGAAAGTTGAGGGGCAAAGGAAAAATGTGATGCTTTGGCTTCCAATCTGGTAGATTGGGAGGTCAATCCACGGAAAAGACGCCGTCACTTGAGATCTAGAAAATATATAAGTAAAAGGAACAGTCAGAGTAAGCTATGGGCACTGCTAATAGACCACGAGCCTTCACTGACCCGGACTGTACCTTCGATACGCTCGATAGTATATTCAATTTGAAGTTGGCAGCCAGTGTCCTATGTGAGAATTAAACGGCCGTCGACAATCTGCAAGACTACCTCGTGAAGAAGGACAAGTCTTGGCTCTTGTATCCCGGTGCTATCGACATAAGTTTGAAAATACTGAAGAGTTATTTTGCCCTATGGTGGATTATTGGCTCTGGTATCTCCCTCAAAAGCTTAACCGCGAGTGAGCAAGACGAAATAGAATACACAGACGGGCAGCAGCCGAAGCCCCAGATACACAAGTCTCATCTGCACGTGTACTTGAGGGAGATTATAGGAATTACCTCTGATAAGAAGGACGTGAACAAAAACAACCATTGCCGACCTATACATAGGCTAGCCCAATGCCTGTCGATTCTGGGCTCCGATATCCCCCATTCGAAAATATTAAAGTTGATCATTATCCCGGTGTTGGACATATTTTCCCAACTGGACGAGCGACATGCAAGCTGCTAGGAGATTAGTAACGCTTTCGAAAAATATCGATTGGCCCGCTGTGGTAGGTGTAATCTTCGTCATTCTTCTCGTCGGACTTTGTGTGGCCATCACTTTTCGGTTCTTTGCGAGAAGAGCTTTATTTAATCGCCCAGAACATGAACAGTTCACAAAGTCCTATCTACCCATGGCTTTCCTTCGTAAAGTAGGGGATGAAGGTGAAGAACATATCGTATCTGAAGATATGTGGCTCACTGCCAACCAATTCATGGTCTTTTGTACCCTATTCGACAGGACAAAGAAATTCAGACATGGCATGTGCACCGACCCGGTGGGATGGACACATTTCTGCAATTACGCCGCCGCCGAGGTTTACCGAAGAATGGCACACATAGGAGAATTTAATTCGCCAATACGGAACCAGAGTGTCGAATATGTCATCGCCAAAACATTGGAGGATATCGCAGAGCCATATATTCGCTACGTCTTCGGCAAAGAGGATGTTGGTGCCGAAAGATTGTAGATATGTGGAACGTGTGAGAGGTATAGCACACAGAGATTACATAAAATTACATGAGGGCGGTGTACAAATAAAAACTGTTTATAAATTATATTTTATTATCCGTTTTTGGGGTTATTGGTTGTTTGTGGAGAGGTAATTTTCCAGGCTCTCCACTGTCTGACGACAACTATGGACCTGTGCCTTCAGACCCTCTATATCTAGATTGGTTTGTGCCAGTTGACCCTTCAGCTCTGTAGTTTCGTGATCCTGGGCTTGCCTCCGCCTTACAGCTCGTTGCCTCCTCGTCTCCTGCCGGGGGTCCTGTTGATAATCACAATTATCCATCTTTGGGGTGCTAATACGGCGAACCCTTTGATCTATTGGCTCATGGTCGCTCGTCATAGTGGACACTTGATCGCTCGCCATAGTGGCTAGTTCCGTAGCCTCGTTGATGTTGCGCATGCCACCCTGCCGCTGCCGCTAATAATGTCCATACAATAAAAGCCATTTATATAACGGGAATGTCAACAAAAAAAGCAAGATATTTACCAATTCGCCAGTATAGGCAACCGACGCATGCAATGGCACCTCTACAGGGAGAGGATACTGGTCAATAATATTATTATGATCTTTTCTCCCAATGTGGCACCAATACTCAGGAGAGTCAGACGATGTCGTTTGGATAGAGCTAACTTTGACAGAGCAATCTTTTTCTTTCTGTTTTTTTTGGCTTTCTGCGGGGTGTAACTCTTCTTCTTGCGTTTCGTTTTAGTATTGGGCAGGTCCTTTCTATTCCTTTCCGAATCGTCAACATTGACAATGTTAACCTTCTTCTTCGTTTTCCCTTACTTTAGAGAAAAGGTTTTCACCAAATTTGTGAAAGGATGTTTCTTCCCATGATTGATATCCTCTGAAACCTCTTTGAGTTTCTGTCTGTCCACTAATAACTGAACGGAGCTACCCCCGTACTCTAAATGGAAAGAGATTAACTCGTTCATGCCTTCGACGACAGCGTTCCCATAAACTTCCCGTGTGTCCTCTGCCTCGTGTTTGGGGACTTGTATGTCCTTTTCCTGACGCTCTTCATCCTCTCCTGGTACTATTTCTTCATTTTTGCCTATTATTTTTATTATCAAAGATTCTCTATCGTCATGTCGTTTAATTTGTGTCTCTCCTGCTTCATCCTGCTGTGGGAAGACTTGGATAACAGCCTTTTCCTCCTTTGACAAGTCTCCGGTTCTTGAACGGGCGGCGTTCACGGCGTTGCTCCAAGCTTTTCGCTTTTGGGATCGACAAGGTATTCTCTTCTGTCACTCCTTTAACCTCTGAAGTGTGCATGGGGGTAATTAGACACCTCTGCCTGTGCGCATGTATTTGAGCTGTTTCCATCACTAAAATATTCATTTTACCATAAATAGCATTAATACTTATCCATATGCGCCTATTATAGGTTGATTATAAAGGTATTAACCTGTTACAACAATAAAACAAGTGAAAACAGCGTTTGGATGGTCAAAATCGGCGATACAGGGCGGGAATTACATAATGTATGGGTGAGGCAACCTCCTTTCCCGCCAATTTCCCCCAAGGCTGGAGAGACACTGTCGATCGATACTCTCTCTCTCTCTCTTGCACTCGCTAACAGTGATGACAATGCCCTGCTTGCAACTCGCTAATGTTAGCACGAAAATATACCTCAGAATAAGGGAATAACAGGGAAAATAGGTGATAACTGAAGAGGGGAGGAAAGTGGGGAAGGAGGGGAGGTAGAGGAGTGATATTTTGAATGGCCCAGGAGCAAAACAATTTTTTTTTTTTTTTTTTTTTCGATGTTTAACCCATAATGTCGGGGCGCAACATAAGTCGAGTATAATAGATCTGGACTATCTGGCGGCGCTCGACATAGGTCGTGTGGCAATTTCAGCACGTAATGTTGCTGAGAGAGAGAGACAAGTGGTGGCAGGAGAGTAGCGAGCGTATGACTGCTCCAGACCACCGCGGCGAACCTACTGACACGAATCCCACCTCCTCCCTCCCTCTCTCACTCGCTATATACGGAATTGTATGGGGAAAGTGCCGAATTACATGCTTTTTGCACTCGCGTTGCACGGTTGTTGCAAGAAAACTAGCCATCATAAAAGGATCGTTATGGTGTCATTGGAAAGCTCTGTTTATGCCCTTTCAGGGATAGATACTTGTTTTACGCTCTGGGTCTTATTTAGGCATGAAAATGATCACGTAAACAGCCCTATTTTGGCTAAAAACACCCCTCTGGGCGGTACATATAAATAAACCGCCTAGGCCGCTCGTAAGGTGTTAAAGTTGATTTTTTTTTCTCTGACTCTTAAGAGTTTTCCCGCAGTCCTCCGGGGGAACTCTTAAGAGTCTTCCCACAGTTCCCGGGTTAACGGGCAAACAAGATGCTGGTTATTGTTTTTTTCCCCTTATACGGTCATTGGAAGATGTCTCGAGAAGAAATAGGTGGACGTCTATAACAGACACTTTCCTAGGCAAAATGTCCCCAAGAACCCCTTCTGAACCAAAGGTGTAGAAATTCGTAATGGTTGTCGCTCGCAGTCTAGTTCTAGTAGTGCATCGTTCAGATTTTCCCATTTTGCTAGACGATAGAACCTTCATTCTCGAAGAGAGAGAAGAGTCACCTGGGAAAAATTAAAAGGTGAACTTCAAACACATTTGTATTAACATTTTTCTGGCACTCTTCTATAGGATACACGTTGCATCGGGTCCATGGCATCTCTTCTCCTCTAATGCGCCATTGTATGCAGTACCATCTTGAAAATGAACCCCACCACGAGTTATTCTGGACAAACCCAAACGATGCCATAAGGAAACTTTTGAGACAATACGGGGACATACGGGGCATGGCCATTCTCAACGGTCCCGTACACACCAACGATCCGAGCCCTACTTGGGAGGAGCTACGCACCACACATTCGGCATCCAGAATTTACCCTTAGTTTTTTTCGTGGAGGCGGTCATTGACAAGTGCGCCTGTGAGTGGCGCAACCTAAATGATGGTCAATATGACACTCCCTTGCACCAATTGATGAACTGGAAAGAGTGTCACATCAACAAATTACACATGTGTCAGCGAAAAGAACTCTACATCCTGCGTTCTTTCATGGAGAAAAAAACCAGCTGAAAGGACAAGAGGTCATGCTTCGTATAGTGAGTCGTTCGCTGAGATCATGCTTCGCATAGTGCGTCGTTCACCGAGGTCATGCTTCGTATAATGCGTCGTTCACCGAGGTCATGTTTCGTATAATGTGTCGTTCACCGAGGTCATATTTCGTATAGTGCGTCGTTCACCGAGGTCATGTTTCGTAAAATGCGTTGTTCACTGAGGTCATATTTCGTATAGTGTGTCGTTCACCGGGGCATGCTTCGTATAGTGCGTCATTCACCGTGGTCATGTTTCACATAGTGCGTCGTTCACCGGGTCGTGCTTCGTATAGTGCGTCGTTCACCGAGGTCATGCTTCGCATAGTGCGTCGTTCACCGGGTCATGCTTCGTATAGTGCGTCATTCACCGAGGTCATGCTTCGTATAGTGCATCATTCACCGAGGTCATGCTTCGTATAGTGCGTCATTCGCCGAGGTCATGCTTCGTATAGTGCGTCATTCGTCGAGGTCATGCTTCGTATAGTGCGTCATTCACCGAGGTCATGCTTCGTATAGTGCGTCATTCACCGAGGTCATGCTTCGTAAGAAAGGCTCCTCCTATCGGAGCCCGCTAAAGGATTAAGTTGGCCGAGCCTTCATCTTCTTGCTGGGCGACGTGGTCTTCGTCACACTTTTTCTCTTGAAAGGGACCGTCCTAAGCTCTTCGGTTTCATTGCCGGGGCGGCAGTCTCTTGACCCTCGTCTCTTTGCCCTCTATCTTCTCCTCCTCCTCTGTTGTTTCTCTTAGCTATCCTCCATATAGACAGTATGGAGTCATTCCCTCGAAACTCTCATAGTTGTCGAACACAGCTGCATTACATGACCCGCCTTGGTGATATTAGCGGCTACGAAAAGGTCAAAGTGGTCATTCACAAACACGCTGTTTTCCTGGGTGAGGGTGAGCACGGTATGTTTTTTAGGACAACCTTCACACAATGGGTCTGCGATTCTTCTTTGATGGAAGACAAGAAAGGTGAAGAGGATGATGATGAAAAATTATAGTCGTCGTTGTCGTTGAGTTCGTCTGTGTCGACGTGTCGGGAAAGAGAGCTGACAAGAAAGACCTTCTTGGACACCACTTGGGGTTGTTTTTTGACTTGCAGGTAACTCGCCCCCATAATGGCATTGAGTCTGGACTCGCACAGGCCCTCCAAGTGTTCGTCTCGCCCCAGTATAGTTCTGACGGCCAAATAGGAATCCTGCAAGAGTTTAGAATCTCTCCTGGGACCAAAGTAATTATTCTGGAATTGTCTGAAATTCATAGTGTCGGAAGAGAGACGTCTGGCGATATTGAGAACGTAATTATGTTGCGGAGACCTTAGGGGTATAGAGGCATCGTAGAAGTCGTAAACGAGCTTTGGTTTTTCCTTCATCAAGGCACTCAGTACAACAGTGGCGTAAATTACGGGAATCATTATTAGATTATCTGTCTTCAACTCTATGAATATTTATCTCTCATATTTAGCACCCGGTCCGTGCACCCCTCTCCCAAAACACGAATGGTGTACACGACTGGCGCCAGCATCACAGATTGGACCGCCCCCTCCCAATTTCCACCGACGCTGCCTATTTCCGAAACAAGAAGAGACAAGAAGTTGGTTTCGAGAAACTCTTTGGAGTCGGTACCATTTTCCAAGTTGGGATTCGGATCGCCCGACTTTGATGTCTTGTGCTGGTTGAGCTTCAGGAAGTTGTGGAGGGCCCGTACGCGCACTTGCAATTTTTCTAGTCGATTATTACTCACACTACTACTAATACTACTGTGATTACTATGGGAATCGGTATGGATTAGAGGAGTTTTGCGAGGGCAGTGGATCAAAGCCAGACAAGCGTTGGAAAATAGGATTCGTCCCACCGCTCTCAAGAAGGCTGCCTTCAAGCGAGGCGTGAGCGTTCTCGCCATTTCGGCCGTGGTGAAACTATCGACCACCGCACCTTCCAAGTCGCGCAGGAGCTCTAAATGTTGGAAGGGTTCTCTCTCTTTGAGGTAGGCCATCACAATACAACTGCAGAGATCCAGTCCGAATATGACCGTGTCTACAAACAAGGAATTGGAATAATCAAAGCCTTCGACCATCACAAAGTATCCCTCCTCTTCCAGTCCAAAACTCATTCTGGCAAAGACGATGAAAAGGTCCACGTGTTTGATGTTGCACGCGATTATCCTGATCACGTTGCCCAATGTTTTAATTATGAGACCTTGGTCTAGGAATTGCTCTCGTTCATAATTGGCTGAGATGCACAGAGTTTTGTCACTGTACCTATCGGCAAACGAACCAGCTTTGGAATCTTTTATCCTATTCTCCAGACTGTCGAAAAATCGGTTCTCAGAGGGAGAGTCTGTGGAAAAAATTAGGAATGCGGGATTGGATGTCTGTCCGTTCCTGCGAGTTCTCCCCACAGTCTGCCTGAAGGCGACTGCGTTATAAGGCAAGTCGAGAATGAAGTGGAATCTCTTGGCGGTCACGGAATTGATCTTGGAGTCGTGCAACGATATTCCCGTGCTTCCCTTGGGTCCCAGAAATATGCAGTCAACCTCTCTCGAATTGTTGAAAGTTGCGATACTGCCAGAGGTGTCTGTCGTTTTCGCATTCGTCGCAATCTTGACAAGACCGTGGGGTGTGGCGCGACTCATCAGTTTCCTGTTGGTAATCTCGTAGTAACAATTTTGGCCCACCCCCTGTTCTATCTTGTCGAGAGTGTTCCCCTGCAAGACCAAAAAGGGTTCCATGGGGGGGCAATCAAGGCACGAGCATCACGTACAAGGGACGGCCGCCGCCGATCATAAGGTGCGTCAGTCGCTATGGCCAGACCGCGAGTTAACAACTGGTGGCCGTCAGAGATGATGTTGGCAAGAGGGGAGCCATCGAACGGGTCCACGTCCACCAAAGCTAAACTACTTTTGCTCACTGGGTTATCCGCTTCATCTTTCTTTCCCTCTCTCTTCTTCCTTTCCTCTCTGGCTATCTTCCTTTTTTCCTTCGCCTTCATTTTCTTTTCCAGGTATTTTGGTTTCGCCTTCTCTTGCTGGACTTCTATCTTTCTACTCGTCGCCACTCTGAGGGACATACGGCTCAGGTAAGCGTCGCCCGTCTGTTCCAAGGATATGACGTACTTCTTTCGTGTGTCGTCGCTCCTGCAGGTTCTTCGCAAGTCGCTCACGGCTTGCACCACAGATTGGCCTTTGATGCAGAGGAGAGCATTCTTGCACGCTTTAACGGACACACTTCCCAACATGACAAAGATTTGCCTGAAATATTTGTCACTCTCTGCTGAATCGAAAAACAGTTGCACTTCATTCTTGGTGGGAGGGTGTCCCTGATTGTCGTCATCATCTTCAGGTCTGTGACTAGGCCCTGCACCGACGTCAACCGGTTTCGGGTTTAATGTATTCTTCCCATCGGACCAAAAACTCACCATGTTAGCTTCATCCTCTCGCAAAGAAAGGACGTTGCTAATGTCCTCTTCGTCTTTGTGCTCCCCCACATTCTCCTCGGAAAGGAAAGATGAAGACACAGGGACAGGAACAGAAGCAGGGAGGTCTCCTGCCGCCGTTCCTTTGACCTGACTTGCGCCAAAATATTCCTCCAGAGACGAACATGGAAGAACATCTCTCTCTGACAAGACTACGACCCGACACGACTGAATAACCCGTTTCAGGACACTGGCCACTTTTCCTCCGTTGATATTTTTGACGAAGCGTTTAATTTCATCTTCTACTTCGTCGTCATCATGGATATTACATCGACGCCTCATACGCCGGGTGAATTTTTCGAGTTTCAGCAACAGAGTGGGGGCCACCAGTTTGGCTCCGCCCAGGACCTTTTTCATTTCCAGGCAATAGGAAGCAATGCAATCGAAAACATAGCTCTGCAAGGGTGTAGATTTGGTGTTGATGATCGAGCATTCCACATTATTACTGCTGATGCTCCTACTCACCAGAATGCCCTTGTAACTGAGAAGGGCGATAACCTATTCCAAAAATGGGGTTGCGTACTCCCTGTTTTCGGCTATGGCGTCAGGTAATGCCGAGCCGCATCCTGAAAATGAGTCCATGGCCGTGTAGGCCGGCAGCAGACCCCTGATGATGTGATCCACCGTGTGGAGATCCTGGTTGGCCAAAAATGGAGTGGCGCTCGCCATGAAGTAGAAACTGTTGAATTTGGTCAACTCCAAGAGCAGGCGAAAGGAATCGGCGTGTCCCAGAGATTTCAAGAAACGGGAAATGTCCGACGACGAGGTCGCCTTGTCTGCTGGCTTTTCTCCTCTGGTTCCTCCTCCCCCCACCGTGGAAGAAGATGAAGAAGAAGAACCCTTCCTCTTGCCATTATTCTTTAAGCTCTCAGCTCGATAAAAACAACCAACCGTGGAAGCGACCGAATGTTCGCCCAACCAGTTAGCGACTATGAGAGGCTCGCCACTCAGGACCCTGGTGTTCTCGGCGGTCCACCTGTTCGCGAGTTCCATCCTGAACCAATCCCATATGTTCTTGACCATGTGGAACTCGTCACACAGGACGGCAGTCAACAGGCAGTCTGGAATGTCCCGGGCGTCTTGCAGATTGGTCCTGGCGAACAGAAAACTCAGGGCAAACTCTAAATTGACGGCGAGGTTGGCATAAGTCATGAACAAAATGGTGGCCGAGGTCAATACGAACCTCTCGGCTGCAATTTCAACTCCTCCCTCTCTTTTCATCTCTTCACTCACTTTTTTGAGAGTTACGAACCTTATGTGTATTTTCTCCAAAGTACCGTTCACCAAACTGCATGTGGTTATACCGTTGTTGTTGAAGAAGGACACGCCCTCCGGAAACTGACCCCAATCCTTCTCTCTCCTCTGGCATTCGTCTTCATGCCCTACCTCCTCTTGCTTCTCCAATGTGAGGACTTTCTGTATATCATTTTGGCAACAGGCAATCAGTGCTTGGGAGGAGGTCAACCATAGAAAAAACGGTTGACGCAAGCAGGCAGCTCCCGCGGTAGCGGCGCTTTTGCTTATGCACGTCCATTGTACAGTTCTCTCCGCCATTATCACGCTGATGAGGAAAGCGGCCATCTCTCTGGTTTTTCCGACGCCGGTGCCATCGGCTATGACGAAGCCTCGACCATTGGGAATCTTGTCTAACGTCTTACCCTCTTTAGTATACCGGTTTTTGTTTGCAGAACTCGGCAAGTGAAAGTTACCTTTTCCGTGGGTCGACGCCAGCTCGATATCTGATTTGTTTTCTGTCCAGCCCCTGTGTTTATAGTATTGAACCAGAGAGAGTCTGACGGCCAAGGCTTGAGCGGAGTCTATCGCGAAGGGACACGGCAGGAAACGAGGCTGGGCACGCTCCCGCATCATCCTCTCCAACCCCACGCAGGATAGTGTCTCACTCTGATAGCTCTCATAAGAAGGAGCATTGTGAGAAAAGGTACCAAAGCTTTTGGCTTCCTTTTCGTCGGGAAAAAGATCTCTGTGTATCTCATTACCTGATCTGTAATTCATTCTTCTTTTTCCGAAATCTGTATTTCCATGTTTTGGTTGACGGTGAGAGTTGGTCAACCGAAGCCCAAAGACAAAACAAAAAAGACTTTGACGTACACGCCTCTCGATCACCAAAACTCCATCAGGTATGCCCGCGAGAAAGTTCGCCAGGAAGCCATCTATCGTTTGTGAGATGCGGTCTCAGGATGATAAGACCGCATCTCTAGCTGCCACTAAACCTGCAGCCAACCCTACTCCTGCACATGCCATTTCTCATCCACTTCCTCTCCCACCAGGAAGTGATCACCCCCATCTTATAACAGAATCTGCCCGGGGGCATCTAGCTACAAGGTACAGCCAGAGTCCAGGCGCGCCACCCCCAGAGCTACAAGGACATAACCACCACGCGCCAAATGCCCTTGATCCTCTCAAGCCAGGCACCTTAAGTAGGGGCAAGAAGATTGCCTTATACTCACCCAGCCTGGACATCAGTAACTAAGCTTGCCATTTGGTATTATTTAGTTCAGGGTAAGAACAGCCAGAGATAGCTGGTGTTCAACTTGTCAGTTGTGTGCTGTGATCGAAGATCTACCAGGTCGGGTTCCCCCCATCAGGAAGAGGACTAGCTTGGGCAACCCACTTTGGGCTCCCCCTTTCTGGCCTTTGATGGGGTGCACAAACCAAGTACCAAAGGATTCCTACCTTGTTTTGTTCAAGGGATTATGAGGATAGTGTAGTAACTTGAGATCTACCAGATCGGGTTCCCCCCATCAGGAAGAGGACTAATTTTGGGCAACCCACTTTGGGCTTCCCTTTCTGGATTCTCTTTTTGCTACATGGTTCTGATAGTTCCACGAACTAACAAGGAAGGAAGACACTTACCTTGACCCCCCTTAGACTACCTATAATGTCACTATCTAGACTGCTTGCCACTCTAGGTAGATCATTATGCTAGTCACCCTAACCCCCCAAACCTTGTAGCAGAACTCCAGCATATCCTTTGGGGATCACTGCACTGTGGGAGTGCAAGAGGAACCCGGTTGTCCCGTGGTAGGCGCCAAGGTCTAAGGAACCATCTTGTGACTCACTCTGGACCAGTAGCTGGAGTCATCACGCCCAGCCGCCCCCCCCTGGACCAACTTCCGGAGTCATCACGCCCAGCCGCCCTCCGGACTACTGGATCTTCCCTCGATCTACCGGCCCTCCTCTTCACTACAGCTCTCCTTTAAGTGCTTTTGTACCGTTTCTGGGTATAGAGTTGACTCAGGGTTGTGGTAGAAGTTATCTTCAGGGGTTCTCATTAACATT
The DNA here is from genome assembly GCA_032716605.1 of Paralithodes platypus. Lineage (NCBI taxonomy): Eukaryota > Metazoa > Arthropoda > Malacostraca > Decapoda > Lithodidae > Paralithodes > Paralithodes platypus. The sequence goes on from CM064577.1 coordinate 2,337,986, forward strand.
ACGTCTTGCGAGAGGTCTTTCTTCTCCCTACTTAAATTGACGTTAATTAGCCCACTTGCCGGGACCCATTATACATACCTATCAAGGGATCCTTATATATGCACCTTCCCGGGTTATTGGTCTCCCATAGCCCGACAGAGGGGGCGTGCCTATATAAGACCCATACCATCAAACACAAACACATATTTACACGTAATCTAGTCCCTTTGTATAACTTCTAGCCTAATTCATTTAACATTCTGTCAGGTTCATAACTCGAATAGATTTCACTCTATCTCAGCTCCCGACGATTGTTGCCTCAGCCTTCAGCACCTTGCTAGTACACAATTAGAGTTAAGGATTAATCTTTGCCAGGTGAGATCTAGCACACCTATAGTATTAATATCATTTGTGAGCCTTTCCGAGCCCACTTCATTGTTGATGACCACTTGGCCATTATTGCTTTAGAGTCAGTTAACGTCACTATATGCCGGGGACATCATTGCATGATCCAGACGGCATTTGCCATTACTGCACTCTTGTGTTTTGTTGAGATCCTCTCTGAGATCTATTTGGGTAGGAGGTGTACCTCCACCATTTTGGATACCTTATAATTGTATCCTAGGAGTATTATTATTACCTTGAGTCCGGACCCATTGTCCGACTCCTATTGCTTACTTGATAACCTGATTATTGTATGTCTTAATTATTCTCATTGTTGTTGATGATCTCCAGGTTACAGGTATAAAATATATGTCTTGCTCCTCCATGAACCAGGTGTTAAACTGAATAAAACCCATGTTAACTTGTTACCTGTGTGCTTACTATCCTGCCGTGTTGTCTCTTTATTTAAAGTTTAAGGTATACCTATCCAGTTAGAGAGCTGCTCAATGCTCATTGTATAAAGAATATCTCGCGTTCCAATTTGGACCGGGCATAACACTGGTGGCAGCGGTGTCTCTTTCTCGAAGGTAGCCTTTCAGGTTTTTCCTGCTTTAAATATTTTGAGAGTATCACGACAGGGATAAGTAGTCAGGATGGCAGGGAAAGCACTGGATATTATTCCTTTCAGACCAGAGGAAACTGACATTGCCACCTATTTAGAGGTTGTCAAGCCAGTGCTTGACATCATATTTAAAGATGAAGTTGACCCTAAAATACATACTGTAGTCATGAAGCTAGGGCGGTCTATGGCCCTAGTTTCCAGTTATGTAAAAGAGAACCCCGGAATGACCTGGGAACAGTTTGAAACATACACTAAAACTGCCATTAACCCCGTCTTAGGTACTGTAATAGCCGACCAGCAATTTCATGCCATCACCTATGACGGGGACCTCGACGCCACCATCAGCAAGCTTACCAGGCTGGCTTCCACCGCATTTACAACGGCTACAGCTGCAGAGAGGAAGGAGAACGTCCGCCGGACCCTGATGAGGATCCTTCCGCGTGCAGTCCGGGACCACTTTGCCATCACAGAACTGGCCGGATATGATACAGACCTCCCTATCATACGCCGTATTCTGGCCCTGCAAAAATCCCAGGAGCAAGGCAAGATCGCGGGTATCCAACGAGCTCCCACTAAGCCACAAGGAGCTCATTCCGGACCAACCTACCACCCTAGCCGCAACCAGGACAAGCCGGAAGAATGGGCCAGAGTCAAGCCTGGAGACTGGAAGCCCTGCGGGTCCCAGTGCCCTATTAATGGGTTGAAGAGGTCTTTTGCCGAGTTGCTGGCCAAACGCTCGAGGGTTCCACTGTTCTGGGGACAGATTCCCTGGCTGAAGCCCTCCAGAAGAGTTGCCACCATCCTAGAAGACGGCACCGCAGGAGCTGAGGACTGCGACGAGGTTGGTGACCCAGACGACCACAGTACAGTCGAGCCGGAAGTCATCAAACCGGGTTTTTAGACCGCCCCCGCCCACCAACTTGCAAACTGGCGGGGGCTCGAGATAGGGGCAGCTATGATATGATAAAGCCTCCAATTTACACCCACCTGACCATCCAGGGAGTCAACTCTCGACTCCTTGTCGACACCGGAGCTTCAAGATCCTGTATTTTTTCCTCTTACCACCAGAGACATCACAACACTTTTGGACCGATTCAACACTCGTCCACCACCCTCATTGATGCCAACGACAACCTTATTTCTAGTACTGGCATCACGGCCCCACTGTATGTGGCCACCCCTCAACCTAACCACGGCCATCACCACGCTTTCATGGTATTTCCCTCCCAAGAAACCACCTACGACGGATACCTGGGATTCGACCTTCTCACGGCCATCCGCACTACTATCCAGTGTGTTGAAAGAAGATTGTTATTTTACACCAAACCCCCAGGACTCACCACTCCGAAGATTGCCACACTGCTCCATGACCCTCCTCAAACCTTGAAAGCCATCCGTGTTGCATCGGCCATCACCATTCAACCCATCACCTTGCTGCCACATCATGAACAATGGGTACCCATCCATCCAGCCCTCAACGGAGAACTCATTCACACTCCCTCTCTTCAGAGCCCTTTTGACAGGGATTGTCTCACTGCTCCTGCCATTTTAAAACAAAATGCAGTAAGAATAGCCAACATCTCCGACCACCCTATCACCCTACCCAGGGGTCTCACCATCGGAGAACTAGAGACTTATGATGACCAGCCTTCAACCGACACCACCACCTCCATTCCTGCATCAACTCCATCACTCCCAGACGTTCCTACTCACCTCACCCCTCAACAAAAGGACGATCTGTGCCAGTTAATGGCCGAATACCAGGACATCTTTGCCGCCAACCCCCAAGATGTAGGCCACACCCATGTCCTAGAACACCACATTCACACTGTTGGACCCCCAGTCAGACAGGCTATACGAAGAAAGAACCCCCTTCAGCGCTAAGAAGAACAGAAGCAAGTTGCAGAGATGTTAGAAGCTGGCATCGTCAACCCCTCAACTAGCCCTTGGTCCTCTCCAGTGGTACTGGTCAAGAAGAAGGATGGGTCATCTCGATTCTGCATCGACTACCGACAACTCAACGATGTCACCATCAAAGATGCCACTCCACTACCACGCATCGACGACTCCCTAGACTCCCTCTTAGGGGCCAGATGGTTCTCCACACTGGACCTGCAATCCGGATACTGGCAGGTCCCCGTCGCCCCCACCGACCAAGAAAAAACAGCTTTCTCCACCAGCCAAGGGAAGCTTTACGAGTTCTCAGTGCTGCCATTCGGATTATGTAACGGTCCCGCCACCTTCTCCCGACTGATGGAATCCGTACTTCAGGGATTAACTTGGGAAACATGTCTGGCGTACTTGGACGACATCATAGTATTTGGTCGTACCTGGGCAGAACACCTCCAACGCCTCCGCCAAGTTTTCCAGAGGATCCAACAAGCCGGATTAAAGCTGAAGCCTACTAAATGCACCATGGCTCGACATCAGGTCCAATTCTTAGGACATCTGGTGTCAGAAGAAGGACTTGCACCTGACCCCAAGAAACTCCAAGCCATCCAGGAGATCCAACCCCCGAAGTCAGTAAAAGGAGTAAGAGCTTTCCTAGGCCTTGCCTCCTACTATCGGAGGTTTGTGAAGAATTTCGCCACCATTGCCAGACCTCTACACGACTTAACTAGGAAGGAAGAACCTTTTGTGTGGACCCCCGACCGTCTCCAAGCCTTCACCTCCCTCAAGGACCTACTCGTGTCTTCCCCTGTCGTCTCTTTTCCGGACTACCAACTACCCTTTAGACTCTACACCGACGTGTCCCTTCTCAGCGTCGGTGCAGTCCTCTCCCAAAATCGAGAAGGACGAGAGCACATCATTGCTTGTGCCAGCCGGACCTTAACCCCGGCAGAAACCAACTACCCGGTAACTAAAAGAGAATGCTTAGGCATCGTTTGGGCCCTCCAACACTTCCGGGCCTACCTAGCTGGCGTCAAGATCACCATCATCACTGACCACCAAGCCTTACAATGGCTCAGGAAATCTGACTCTAAGAATGCCCTAACAGTCCGTTGGCGAGAATCACTTGAGGAGTTTGATTTTGAGATTTCCTACCGGCCGGGAAAACTCCATACCAATGCAGACGCCTTATCCCGGCTCCCACTGGCACCAGAGCAACTCAACGCCATCCAAGAACCTCGACCACCACCTACTACCACTCCCCCTCTCATCCAGGCCTACCTCCGGAACGACAAACCAACTTGGATCTCCACCCGACTTTTTGGCCTCTTACAACGAAGGGGTGACACCCTCTTTACCCCAGAAGGTCAGATCGTACTAGGGCCTGAGGATGCTGAACAAATGATGTCTTCCTTGCACACCAACAACGGGATCCATCTAGGCCAAAAGAAGTTGAACACGTTCAAAGACATCTACTGGACTCCTCGCCCCTACACCATGGCCAAGAAAATCACTGAAGCTTGCCGTGCCTGCACCCTGGGAAAAGACCAAACACGCACCCCAGGACCTTCCGGCAAACTCATCGCTTCTAAACCCTGGCAACTTTTGGCAGTGGACGTCATGGGACCTCTACAAAACGACAGGGGATACCGCTACATCATCACCTTCGTGGACACGTACTCAAAATACGTGATCGCCTGCCCTGCCAGAGAACACACTGCTATGGCCGTCACCGAGGCATTATTACAACATGTCTTTCCCTATTTTGGATTGCCACAGGCAATCCACTCCGACAATGCCCCTGAATTCACCAGACAAATTTGGACGCAGATCTCCGAAATGTTTGGATTTCACATCAGCCACTCTTCACCCTACTGGCCAAAAGAAAACTCCATCTGCGAGCGATCTCATAGACCCTTGGCCAATCAAATCCGGACACGCCTCCAACAGATGAACTCATCGGACTGGACCAGCCAAATTCGCATCATACAATGGGGAATAAACACCAGCCCCAGAGACAACGGGATCACCCCTCATGAGATGGTTTTTGGGAGCCCACCTCTCCTCATACCACTACGTCACCTAGCTGCCCCTACTGAGGCCTCACCAGGTCTAAATACCAACCTCGTCCACCTCAGGAACCGCCTACGTCAGCTCCAGTTTACCCAAGATCTCCAGCCTGATGAAGCCCCCAAGAACAACCCTCACCAAGTAGGCGACCTAGTCATGGTCGCCATCTTACCTGTACCCTCCAAACTGAAGCCACGGTACAAGGGTCCATTTGAGGTCCTTAGGATCCCAAACTGTTTCCAGGTCATAATTAACTATCATGGGGAATCTCGCACTTATAGGAATAGGTTTGTCAGAAGGTTTCAACCTATTAATAAGAATATTACTGTTGTAGCTGAGCCTGATCAGGATGTTGACTGTACCCCTGTTTCAAATCTTCACCCTCAAACTTCCTGTCTTTCCTGACCGGTCCCTCTCAACCATGCTGTCCCTCTCCCTCCACCTCTTTCCACTCCCCCTCTCAATTCTCCTTTGCCTGCCCTTCACTCTCCTGTACTGCAACCTCCTGTCATCCTTCCCACTCGCCTCACCCAGTTCACCCCTTCTCACCTTCCTAAACATCGACCTCCTCCTGTTCTCTCTACTCAAACCCAAACTTCCCCCTCTTCTCTTTCACCTCCTGTCACCTTCACCCCTTCCCGCATTCCTAAGCCCAAATCTTCTCACATCTCCTCTCCTTTCGTTTCACCTCCGCAACCTCCTTCTCAATCATCGCCTTTAATTAACCTTGCCACGTCTAGTCTACCCCCCTCGCCACCACAACTCACCAACATACCCCCCACTTTGCCTATCACCCCCAGCTTCCGTCCTAAAAAACCCTCACCTACTCCTCCTATCTCTAAAACCCTACCTTCTTCTCCTCAATCTATTTCCCCTCCTTCTCAACTTCCCAGGCGAAAAACAATATCCAAATTTCGCTCAATGTCACCTCTAACTCCATCTCCCCCATTTCCCAGACTGCCTTCTCATACCCGCTGTAGAAGACCTGTGAAGCCACCCACCAAATGGGAACCAGCCCTGTCCCAGCCTAAAGAGAGAAAGGTTAACCCGTTGAGCCCCGGCTAGTTATAATATTTTGTTCACCCCAGTCCCAAGCCATTTTCACTTATTTGTTTTGTTTGCTAAAATGGAAGACAAGGATGAGAAATGAAAAAAAAACAAAAAAAAATCACCTCTGACATTTTTTTTTGGGGGGGGGGCCGGTGGGGGGTTGGGGGGGGGGAGCTTCAAACAAATTTGTTGAGCCAAAATGGAAGAGAATGGTGAGAAATGAACACACAAATAAAAACAAAATCATTTCGGTCATTTGGGGGGCGGGGGGGGGGGTTTCAATAGTTCGTCTCCCCCGCATGACCACCCGCCCGGGAGCACTAGGGTAAAAACTGAGTATGGCATTGTACGGCATACATCCTAAGGAGTACTCACATAAATCTCAAGCCTCTAGCTCCCATACGACCGGAGTAATGAAGGTTCAAAGTGGCGGTAAACTAGGGGTGTAAACTATCCCCACTAAGCCCACCACCAGCCGCGCGGCTGTCTCGGCCCGCTCACACCTACTGGCCCGGCTCCCCCACACACTACGGTACCTCCCCCTCCTATTCTCCCGCCATTTCCTACCTTACGAGCCACGTAAGTGTTTTTTATATGTCGGACGCACGTGATGCGTCGCTGGGAGTTGGTGATCAAAGACTGCCGACGCAACACGTGCGACGCTGGGTCTCAACGGGTTAAGGATCAAGCATCTTCAAGCTCCTCCCCCCAGCCTGGTACTTCGGCGTCCGCACCAAGCTCCTCCCCCCAGCCTGGTACTTCGGCGTCCGCACAACCTCATGACCTGGGCCAAGCCAGGCTCTCTGTCATCACTCTCCAACCACCTCCAGCCACAACAACGCCCTCGCTGACGACCACCACCAAGATGCGGATTGACATGATAACCCTGGTGCGGAAGGACTCCACCAAAGTAATCAAGTCACCTCACCAACTCCTGGACCATTTGAGATACTGTGACTCCTCTTCTCTCCTCACCCTCACCGGAGACAAGATGGCCACCCCTAACAACCAGGGAGTCATTTATTACCACTTCCTCCAGCACCTGACCCCTGTCTACGAAGATAATACTTCAAGACATTACCATCTCCAGTCCCGGGGTCGGGACTTTTCTCTACCAGACGGTAGTGAGATGCGATCTCAGGATGATAAGACCGCATCTCTAGCTGCCACTAAACCTGCAGCCAACCCTACTCCTGCACATGCCATTTCTCATCCACTTCCTCTCCCACCAGGAAGTGATCACCCCCATCTTATAACAGAATCTGCCCGGGGGCATCTAGCTACAAGGTACAGCCAGAGTCCAGGCGCGCCACCCCCAGAGCCACAAGGACATAACCACCACGCGCCAAACGCCCTTGATCCTCTCAAGCCGGGCGCCTTAAGTAGGGGCAAGAAGATTCCCTTATACTCACCCCGCCTGGACATCAGTAACTAAGCTTGCCATTTGGTATTATTTAGTTCAGGGTAAGAACAGCCAGAGATAGCTGGTGTTCAACTTGTCAGTTGTGTGCTGTGATCGAAGATCTACCAGGTCGGGTTCCCCCTATCAGGAAGAGGACTAGCTCGGGCAACCCACTTTGGGCTCCCCCTTTCTGGCCTTCGATGCGGTGCACAAACCAAGTACCAAAGGATTCCTACCTTGTTTTGTTCAAGGGATTATGAGGATAGTGTAGTAACTTGAGATCTACCAGATCGGGTTCCCCCCATCAGGAAGAGGACTAATTTTGGGCAACCCACTTTGGGCTCCCCTTTCTGGATTCTCTTTTTGCTACATGGTTCTGATAGTTCCACGAACTAGCAAGGAAGGAAGACACTTACCTTGACCCCCCTTAGACTACCTATAATGTCACTATCTAGACTGCTTGCCACTCTAGGTAGATTATTATGCTAGTCACCCTAACCCCCCAAACCTTGTAGCAGAACTCCAGCATATCCTTTGGGGATCACTGCACTGTGGGAGTTTAAGAGGAACCCGGTTGTCCCGTGGTAGGCGCCAAGGTCTAAGGAACCATCTTGTGACTCACCCTGGACCAGTAGCTGGAGTCATCACGCCCAGCCGCCCCCCCCTGGACCAACTTCCGGAGTCATCACGCCCAGCCGCCCTCCGGACTACTGGATCTTCCCTCGATCTACACGGGCCCTCCTCTTCACTACAGCTCTCCTTTAACCCCTAAAAGTCGGCGCGCAACTTAAGTCAAGTTAAATAAAGCTGGACTATGTGGCGGCGCTCGACATAGGTCGAGTGGCAATTTCAGCACGTAATGTTGCTGAGAGAGAGAGACAAGTGGTGGCAGGAGAGTAGCGAGCGTATGACTGCTCCAGACCACCGCGGCGAACCTACTGACACGAATTCACCTCCCTCCTTCCTCTCTCACTCGCTATATACGGAATTGTATCGGGAAAGTGGCTAATTACATGCTTTTTGCACTCGCGTTGCACGGTTATTGCAAGAAAACTAGCCATCATAAAAGGATCGTTATGGTGTCATTCGAAAGCTCTGTTTATGCCCTTTCAGGGATAGATACTTGTTTTACGTTCTGGGTCTTATTTAGGCATGAAAATGATCACGTAAACAGCCCTATTTTGGCTAAAAACACCCCGCTGGGCGGTACATATAAATAAACCGCATAGGCCGCTCTTAAGGTGTTAAGTGCTTTTGTACCGTTTCTGGGTATAGAGTTGACTCAGGGTTGTGGTAGAAGTTATCTTCAGGGGTTCTAATTAACATTACGTCTTGCAAGAGGTCTTTCTTCTCCCTACTTAAATTGACGTTAATTAGCCCACTTGCCGGGACCCATTATACATACCTATCAAGGGATCCTTATATATGCACCTTCCCGGGTTATTGGTCTCCCATAGCCTGACAGAGGGGGCGTGCCTATATAAGACCCATAGCATCAAACACAAACACATATTTACACGTAATCTAGTCCCTTTGTATAACTTCTAGCCTAATTCATTTAACATTCTGTCAGGTTCATAACTCGAATAGATTTCACTCTATCTCAGCTCCCGACGATTGTTGCCTCAGCCTTCAGCACCTTGCTATTACACAATTAGAGTTAAGGATTAATCTTTGCCAGGTGAGATCTAGCACACCTATAGTATTAATATAATTTGTGAGCCTTTCCGAGCCCACTTCATTGTTGATGACCACTTGGCGATTATTGCTTTAGAGTCAGTTAACGTCACTATATGCCGGGGACATCATTGCATGATCCAAACGGCATTTGCCATTACTGCACTCTTGTCTTTTGTTGAGATCCTCTCTGAGATCTATTAGGGTAGGAGGTGTACCTCCACCATTTTGGATACCTTATAATTGTATCCTAGGAGTATTATTATTACCTTGAGTCCGGACCCATTGTCCGACTCCTATTGCTTACTTGATAACCTGATTATTGTATGTCTTAATTATTCTCATTGTTGTTGATGATCTCCAGGTTACAGGTATAAAATATATGTCTTGCTCCTCCATGAACCAGGTGTTAAACTGAATAAAACCCATGTTAACTTGTTACCTGTGTGCTTACTATCCTGCCGTGTTGTCTCTTTATTTAAAGTTTAAGGTATACCTATCCAGTTAGAGAGCTGCTCATTGTACAAAGAATATCTCGCATTCCAATTTGGACCGGGCATAACAGTTTGAAAATGCAAGAACCGCTAACGTACGCTTTCGTACAGATCAAGAATCTGGGCGTGGAAGGATGGCGTAGTAATCTGAACATACGAGTGGAGCAGGGACAAACATTGCACCCCTATCGCAAGATCACCTACGATACTTCAAAATTGAACTGTGAACACTTTTCGTGCATACTGTAGTAGTAACCACATTTTTGTATTCCTATGTTGACATATTATGTTCCTAGTTGAGTTTCGTACAATATTCTGCCGATTTCTGCTACATTCATGAGGGGGTTTTTAGTGGGTATTTTTCCTTCACGGAGAAGGGGGATGCACGCTTGGGGGTCTTGTTCTACATTACACACGTGGAGGCTGAGTAGTGAGGGTGATCACCTTGGATTTGGGCAGGCAGGATTGGGGCTTTCTTATATGGGAGGGCCAAATACCATTCTATGAGCTTTTAAGTCCCTAGGGTGATTACCAGGTAACATATTCAGTGTGTAACCATTTAGGAGTGTTATACTGTAGGCTACACAAGCAGGTCAGTGATTTAGTTTAGGCTACAGTATCAGGCAAGAAGGTTAGATTACCATATATGTTTGCATTACTGGTACTGGTCCATAGACTGTTGAGTGTTGATCACTGAGCCTTGTGTAACCTATTCTACAGTACAGTATTTAAAGTTAGGCTAGGCTAGACTTTTGTATTAAGTTAGGTTAAATCAGTAGGCTTTGAGATAGGCTAGGCTAGCAGTAAACAGACTATAGGCTGTGTGAATCCTTGAGTGCTTGGTTTATCATATTTCTGCACATATCATTAATAAATATAATTGCCTGTTACATGTGTATTTATTTTCAAGAGTGCCTTTAACCCATAATGCGGCGCGCAACATATGTCGAGTGAAATAAATTTGGACTATGTGGCGGTGCACGACAGCTGTCGAGTGCCATTTTCAGCACGTAATGTTGCTGAGAGAGAGAGCTGAGCGGTGGGACGAGCGTAGTAACCTTATGACCGCTCCCCACGACCACCGTGGACCTACTGAACTGTATTCCACCCTTCTCCCCCCTTTCTCACTCGCTACACGGGGAATTATGTACGGAAATTACCTTATTTTAGGTTTTTTGCACTCATGTTGCAAGATCGTTGCAAGAGAACCAGTGGTCATACAAGGATGGTTCGGGTGTCATTGGAAAGCTCTGTTTACGCCCTTTCAGGGATAGATACTTGTTTTACACTCTGGGTCTTGTTTATGCATGAAAATGAGCACGGAAACAACCCTATTTAGGGTAAACAAAAAAACGCTGGGCGGTACATAGAAATTACTGCCTAGGCCGCTCTTAATGTGTTAATAACTATAATGATATTTATACCTTTATATGCTAGGTTATAGCCTGTACACATGTTATTAGGCTAATTATCAAGCCAGTTGTCCCAATATCAGGTAACCTCTATAATAAATATATATTTCTACTGCATACAGTAGTTGTGTATTGCTCACTGAGGCATTACATCAAATTCATAAGATCAGGGGAAGGTTTATATAAACGAATATAATTTCCACCCCGTGACAAGTGGCGACCGTGACCAGGACCTGATCTGGACGGCTAGCTTTTAATTTGTGATTTTGTGCAGTTAGGCTAAAATAATTGTTTTTCCATGTGATTTAGGGATTTTTGTGCAATTGATAGGCCTATTTTCCCATGTGATTTTTGTGCATTATATTTCTCCATGTTATTTTGTGCATTTTTGTTTTCTCGAGTGAGGCTAAGCATCCTCTCGTGATTTTATTTTTAGTGCATTTTTTTTTTCTCGAGTGAGGCTACGCATCCTCTCGTGATAAGTGTATTTATTTCCTTGTGATTTTATTCTTAGTGCATTTCTTTTCTCTCGAGTGAGGCTACGCAGCCTTTCGTGATAAGTGTATTTATATTTCTCCATGTGATTTTATTTTTAGTGCATTTATATAATTTTGCAGCAATGGCAACTATTCCTATTCAGGTACTCTACGAAGAAGGCAAGGATTTGGGTCTGACTAATCAGTCTTTGACCGAATATGTACAGTCCCGTAAAGATGAGGAATGGGAGAACCGTAGGCTTGTAAGAGAGGAAGCACAGGCGGTGCGTGGCCATGAGCGAGCCATGGCTGAATATCAAGCTGCAGCAACAGCAGCATCAGCAGCTGAAGCCGAACGTGAACACACACGTCAGCTTGAACTGATTCAGACTGGGTCTCGGTCCCATGGGTCTGGTGAAGCTTCGAGGGTCCTGCTTCGTATCAAGCTTCCTATGTACAAGGAGGGTGAAGACATAGAGCCTTTCATTCATAGGTTCGAACGTTTCTCTGACAAATATAATCTTGATGCCACTACGAAGGATCTGCAGTTTTTGCCCTTGTTTGATGGTCGTGCTCTGTCCCTTCTGCATCGTCTGGGTGACAACAGGTGCACCTACGACGGGATGAAAGACACCTTGTTGGAGGCGTATGGTCTAACATCTCAGGCGGCTAGGACGCAGTATCTTCAGGCTATGTTGGGGGAGAAGGAGACAGCTACGCAGTATCTCGCAAGGCTAGAGGGTTACCTGGATGTTTGGGTGAAGAAAGACCAGACCCCTAACACCAGGGATGGTCTGAGAGATCTCATGCTGCGAACCCAGTTTGAGAAGTCTGCTCCCACTGAACTGGTTGCACAGTTCAAAATAAATAAGGTAAAAACAGTTCAGGGTATGGCAGCTGAGGCTGATGCCTTCTTTGAAGCCCATGGGTATCAGAGGAGGAAGACCTGACACAAAGGTAAAGAAAACCAGGTTTCCTCTGAGACGGCCAAGCAGCAGGTACCGGTAAATCAAAAGGGTCAAGGTAAGTCTCACGCTCAACCCACTCACATTCAGACTAACCAGTTTCGGGGATCAAATGCATCAGGTTCAAGCAACACAGGTCGGTTGAGATCTTGGGGAGGCCGTCAGCAGGATTCTGCAGCTGCGAATCAGGTCACAGAACAGGATAAGACTCAGGCTGTAACACATGATCCAGGCCATGATTTATGACTAGGGCTAGTATCAGGTTCTGCCAGTGTACTTGGTAGTCAGACTAGGTTCCTTGTCCAGCCAGGTACTGTAGGTGGGGTGTCGGTCGAATTGCTGAGGGACAACGGGTCTTCGGGTTGCATTGTGCGTGACTCCTTGGTAGGTGACAACCAGTTCACAGGTAAGTTGATCCACGTCCGCATGATCGATGGTACCGTGGTGACTGTTCCCGAAGCTTGTGTAGAGGTCGACTCCCCATTCTTCTCAGGTTGGACGATTGCAGCAGTGATGAAGGATCCTATATATGATTTTATTGTCGGAAATATCCCAGGTGCTAGTTTTGGCCCCAGAAATGACGTAGCGACGCAAACAGGTGCGGCGGCAGTTACCAGGAGTGCTGCTAAGGCCAGTAAGTTCTAAGCCATTGTCCGTCTCGACTTCCACAGAGCTTGCCCAGAGTCACGATGTTGTTCAAGAGCAGCAGTCGGATAAGACATTGGGTAGTGTTCGAGAAAAGTTGGAGAAAGGCATAGTCTTAGAAGCTCATGGTCGTAAGTGTAAGTTTGCTCGCAAGAAGGGTCGGATCTACCGGGTCGTACAATTTTCCAACGGTGAGGAACAGTGGCAGTTTGTGGTCCCAAAGAAGTACCATGAGGCAGTGGTTAAGCTAGGACATGAGTCCGTGCTCGGAGGTCACATGGGTAAACAGAAAACAGAGGAACGAGTTCAGGTAGAGTTTTACGGGCCTGGCATTTCAGCAGATGTCCATAGGTGGATCCGTTCGTGCGATGTGTGCCAGAAGACTTGTAACCGAGGTAGTGTCAAGCCTGCGTTGCTCAAACCTTTGCCTATTATTTCTAGTCCCTTCGAACAAGTTGCGGTCGACATTGTAGGTCCAATCAACCCTAGAGCCAGTAACGGAGCAAGATATATACTTACTCTGGTCGATTTCTTGTCAAGGTCGCCCGAGGCTGTGGCGCTGAAGGATATCGAGACAACCACAGTTGCCGAGGCCATGCTAGAGATATTCTGTAGGGTAGGTATTCCCAAGGAAGTGTTGAGTGACAGGGGTACACTGTTCACTTCTGGAATGATGGAGAAGGTACTCCGGTTATTGTCTGTCAAGGGTCTTAGGACAACACCGTACTATCCACAGTGTAACGGCCTTTGTGAGAGGTTCAATGGAACTTCGAAAAAAATGTTGCGGCGGATGACGGCTGACCAACCAAAGGAGTGGCCTTGCTTCATTGCCCCATTGCTCTTCGCGTACCGGGAGGCTCTCCAGAGTTCACTGAAGTTCTCTCCCTTTGAGTTAGTCTGTCGGGAATAGGGTAATGATCCCGACAGTTTTAGGTCCAATAGGACATTTGAATTTGGCGGTATCGTATCGCATGTACGATTTCGGCTGGTTCTTTGTGTATTGTAGTTTATTCTTAAGTATAGGTTAAATATTAACTGTAATGTATAAATATCTACATCAGCTCTAGATGTATCATGAAACCAAGTTATGGGTTATAATTATTATAAGCCGGCAGCCATATGTAATTTCGCGAAGCGATCGGACGCCGGCCCTTTAGTCTCTCAATCAACACCATACAACCAACATCTCCCCCCCCCGGCTCTGACTCAACCCACAGTTCACCATGTGCTACAAATACTAATCTATAACAACAGTCCTACATCACCAGTCCTCTAAGCTAAGTTCATTGTATCGATATTGTATTATGTGAACATTCCTACATGTCATGCAATTGAATTAGCCGTGTGTGGGGGACTGGATTACACCCATCGACTACGTCGTTGGTAGTTATATTATAACTATTTGTTGGGATATTTCATGTACCAGTGATATGCAATTTAACCTCTTTATCTAAATTCCCAACAAATAATGGTCCTTCGTGCCCTACGGCTTCCTTACCGTAGTACCGTTTTGTTTACTTCCTTGACGCTTGTGGGCTTACAACTGGCTGCAGCCTCGCGCGTTGTTGGGCCGACTGCCGTTTCCCTAGTATAGACCCGGCTTCTTCCCTCATGTTTTTTTCCATTTAGGCGCCCGTCCCTATCTTTTTTGGGGCTAGTTTCCAGGTTTTTCTGGGCGTGTGATCCTTGGCGTTTTTTGGTGGGTTAGCTGGGCTGGAGATTGGGGTAGGGGTAATTTCGTCGGGCACCATTTCGCGCTCATAGGCTAGGCTAGGCTAGGCAGGCCAGGCCTGCAGGTGTCTGTGGTAGCTGTTCATTTCGCTTTGGTGGTGTGCCTGTGGTGTTCGTTGTGTTTTGTCATGAGACTCTTTTCTTCATTTTGCCGGTGGGGAGGGTTCTCATGTGACTCATTTAATTAAATTTTATAGCCTAGTTGCCTAATTACGGTCACAGGGTTCGGTCTCTGTTGATTCCTAAGCGATTGACAGCCAACAGACCTCATGATTGTGGGATGGGCAGCTGGGCTAGGCCTAATACTTATTACTAGACCTAGTCAGTTCTTTTCATTTACCCTTCTTTCTCTAGCCCTAGTTTGTTTCTGCTATTTGCCAATTTTGCTCAATTAATTCATCCTACTGCAGCTAGTAGCCTAATGACCGTTTCCAAATTGGGAGTGGCAATGCTATTGCCACATTTTTTATTAATTTGTTTAACTAGTTTGCTTTATAGTTTAAGAGAGTTAATAGCTTAGATTCAGACCTTAACGATGACAGATTTAAAGAAACTTAAGATTCTGAAGGGAGGGATGAAGGGAAGTTTAAATAGGTGTTTAAGAGATCTTGATGAATTTTTATTAAGTGCCACGGCTGATCAAATTAAGGGTAAATTTGCTACTGTTACTAAATCGCTAGCCACTTACGATAATTATGCTCAGCAGGTATATGGTTTATTGACAATTACTGATGATGTGGAAGAAGAAATGTCGGCAGATCTTGAGTACTTTGACGACGTTAATACAGCCTTAGTCAGACTATCTTCCACACAAGAATCAACCCCTGTTAAGGATACCGGTACACCAAAGGCGACTGGTTTTAACCTGCCGAAGCTTACTTTGCCTACCTTTTCCGGGGATTCCGCTACCTGGACTGGATTTTGGGATATCTTTGAGTGTTCCGTCCATCATAATAAAACACTCACATCCATCCAAAGGTTCACATATCTCCGTGGTCAATTGAAAGGGGAGGCATTGAAGTTGATCGGTGGGTACAAGCTAGAAGCTACAAGCTACGAGTCTGCAGTGGAGTTGCTAAAGAGAACTTACGGGAGAGAGGAAGTCATCAAGACCGCGTTAATTACTAAATTCTTCACTCTAGATCCTCCATCCTATGATGTGATGGACCTAAAGGAGTACTATGCCTCCTTTGAGAGCCTCCTCCGATCTATGGAGACAATGGCCATCACCAAGGAGGAGATATTTAGTGTAAGTATCTTGAACAAGATACCCTCTCCCCTAAAGGAAATCGTAAGACGACAACTAAGCGACTCTCCACTAAACTTGGAAGCGTTGGTGCAGGTGTACCAGACTGAAGTCTTCAATATGGAGAGTACTGGACACTACCAACAAGTGGAGATGTCATCTGTGGTACCAGTGTCCTAAGTATGCTAAGGCTACACAGAAGATTGGCCAGGCTAAATCGCTTAAGTTATGTACCAGCTGTCTGGCAAGAGACCACTTCAACAGTACTTGCACCAATTCCTACATCAAACCTTGTAAGTATTGCAAGGGGAAACATTGGTTTTCCCTTTGCACCCAGTCTGATCGGCACGACGGCAAAGAAAAGGGGAGAACCCCCAAAGAGTCACATGAGAAAGGTAAGAGCGAGGGTGATAAAGTATCTGCCATGTCCATTGCTTCTCGAGAATGTCAATTGCTTCCTACTATGATGCTGCCAGTAGTGAGGAGTAATAATAAGCCTATAATGACGCGCACCTTACTTGACCAGTGCTCACAGAGGTCATTCGTTCTGCAGTCATCATTACCCCAGCTCAAGTGTACCAGCAAGGGTCAAGAGATTTTGCGTCTCCATGGTTTCACTGGTGAAGTAGATTCCAGTGACTATGATATCGTAGAGATTTCTTATGTTTGTAGAAGAAAGGTATGTCCCATCAAGGCTGTTGTGGTCGACACACTACCCAGTTTCTATATAGCATCAGAGATTCAACCACATTTGAAATATCTCAGAAGCAAGGGTTATAAACTGGCTGATGATCAACTCTCTGCTAACAATGGTATTATGCTACTGGTCGGAGCTGATTATTACTACGATCTGGTTCACCCTGGATATCGGCGGGTATATAAGCTTATAATGCTCCCCACGATCCAAGGGTATGCCATTTCTGGATCCTATGCCACTTCCTCTCAAGACACACAGGTGGAGATGGTTATGGTCCTCAAGGTAGCAGTAAGCCCCATAGATAAATATATTAGGCCAAATGTGCCTGATAATACATGTACTGATATAGATAAGCTATGGGACTTGGACAATATTGGAATTGACCCACATGAACTTGATCGTGAGTCCAAGCTAGCGTTAAGCTCATATGAAGAGACTGTAACGTATGACTCTGGCAGGGGTCAGTATGTGGTAAGGCTCCCTTGGAATGATAACAAGAGTAAATTACCTACTAATTTCCATCTAGCACTTGGTAGGTTACGTGGCCTTCAGAAGCAGTTTGTCAAGGATCCAAATTATTGCGAGACTTATGCGGCAGTTTTAAACGAGCAGGTACAACGTGGATTTGTGGAGAGAGTAGATCTCAGTGAGTATGGGGATAACAACCATTACCTTGCTCACCATGGGATTAAAAAGGACAGTTCCACCACTCCTGTTCGTATTGTGTATGACTGCTCTGCTAAATCCAGTGATCGCTCCTATAGCCTGAATGATTGTCTGTACACAGGTCCGTCCCTGGTCTATGATCTCGCGCAAATTATGTTGTGCTTCAGATGTCATAAGTTTGCATGGGTCGCCGATATTGAGAAGGCCTTCCTGATGCTTCAACTCCATCGTGAAGACAGGGACTCGACAAGATTTTTATGGCCACGGGACCCAATGGATCTAGATTCAGAGTATCTGGTCTACAGGTTCAGAGTCGTCTTATTCGGGGCAACCTGTTCCCAGTTCCTTCTCAACGCTACTATCTTGCGTCATCTTGAGGAGGCTGGACTAGATCCTGACTTCAAGAATGAGATCAAGCAGGGGATCTATGTGGACAATCTTCAAGGCACTGGAGACAATGAAGATTTATTGCTCAAGAGATGCTGGGAGATCCGCGATATATTTGCCAAGGCTCATTTATACTTAAGAGAATGGGCCACTAATAGTGATCTTTTGAAAGGTCAATTTGCTTCTGATGGTGTAGCTACTGAGAATAGTGAGGTGAAGTTTTTAGGCCACAAATGGGACACTACCACAGATTGTATATCCTTCTGTCACACCCCATGCGGCAATGAGCTTATGACCAAGCGAAACTGCTTAAGCTTGTCAGCGAGGTTGTTTGATCCCCTAGGTTTTTTGCTGCCTGTAACTATCCGTGATCGTATGTTTTTACAGCAACTGTGGCGGCTAAAACTAGATTGGGACACGCCCATCCCGACTGAGTTACAAGATACTTGGCGGTTGATTCGGTCGGACCTTTCCACATGTTGCAAGGTCCAACTTAATCGTCAGGTTATTAGTGGTCAACAGGTGGATCTACATGCCTTTTCTGATGCTAGTAATAGTGCGTACGGTACTGCCATATACATATGCAATGGTAGTGAAGCGACGCTGGCTATAGCAAAGGCCAAAGTAAAGTTGGCCAAAGTAAAGGCCAAGCTATAAAGAAAATTACAGTTCCTAAATTAGAACTTACTGCATTGCTTCTGTCTGATCGTCTAATAAAGTTTACACTGGATGCTTATGCAGACATACTACAGATTAATAATGTCTATGTCTGGAGCGACAGTCAAATAGCACTTTCATGGGTACACAGCCAGAAAGTGTTACCTGTTTATGTTTCTAATCGCACTGATGAGATACATGACTTAGTTCCTACAGCTAAATTTCGCTATGTGAGCACCAAGGATAACCCCAGTGACATCATTTCCCGGGGGATCTCGGCGCAACAGTTTATATCGTCCTCAATTTAGTGGCATGGACCTCCATGGCTTATATCTCCAACTGAATGGCCCCAGGATTTCAGGGAAAGCATATCTGATCCTTCAAGTCGGCCCCAAGATGATGTGTTAAGTAGTTCGAATGTGAGTACTACACATCAGGATAACAAGTTGGTAGAGTGGGAACGTTACGGCAGCTATGATCAAGTAATACGGGTATTTGCATGGATATACCGTTTCATTAACAACATGAGAAGTCGGGCTCACAGGTCTTTCCTTAGTGAAGATTCGAAGCATATCAGACTCCATGAATTGAGATCAGCAGAAGCAAAACTAATATGTTTAGTACAAAAGGAATCTTATCCTACTGAACATCAAATCCTGAGCAAGGAGTCAAAGGCCAAACCCTCTAACTTAATGAGGCAGCTAGGATTATATATGGAAGGAGGCATAATTAAGTGTAGAGGCAGGATACAAAAGGCGGACATTATTGATTCTGCGAAATATCCTGTCCTCCTTAGCTCCTCTCATTTGATTACCAAACTGTTGATTCGCCAATGCCATAGAACCTGCCTACATTTTGGCGTAAATTATGTTCTGGCGTATATGCGGCAACGTTGGTGGATCCCTAAGATGCGACAAGCAATTAAAGGGATCCACAATAGCTGTACTATCTGTAAAAGATTACAGGGTAACCCTTACTCCCCTGTAGATCTACCTCCCTTGCCTGAGTTCAGGGTACAAAGGACTGAACCATTTCAGGTAACCGGGGTAGACTACACCGGAGCGATTCATGTTAGAGAATCGCCCGGTAATATCATAAAGGTATATGCCGTTCTATTCACATGTGCGGTAACCAGAACGATTCATATTGAATTGATTGACGACCTATCCAGTGAGTTTTTTTTTCATACTCTAGGACGCTTTGCAGGCCGCAATGGTTTCCCTCAAATTATTATGAGCGATAATGCGACTTGTTTTGTCGGGGCCTCTAAATATCTCCAGAGTTTAATGGATGACCCGCAGGTTGTGGCTACCCTCACTGGAAAGGGTTGTCAGTGGAATTTTATACCAGCACGTGCACCATGGTTCGGGGCGATTTGAGAGAGAACAATCGGTATTGTCAAATCTGCCATGAAGAAGGTATTAGGAAGGGCACTGGTGACCAGAAGGGAGTTGCAAACCATCTTAATAGAGATTGAGATGTCAGTCAACGACAGGCCCTTGACCTATACCTCGGCAGATGTTGATGACCTCTTACCCATTTCGCCTTCTATGCTAACACGTGGACCTTAATACCTTTCCTCGATCGTCAGTAAATGACGAAGATCTGCATGACCCTACGTTCGGCAATGCTGACGCCACATGTCGTCGCTTCCAGTATGTGAACAAGGTGTCAGACGATCTATGGAAACGGTGGAACCAAGAATATTTGCTGTCTCTTCGCGAGCGTCACTCTAATAAGATCAAAGGGACGAATCAACGATGGCCTCGTATCGGGGATATCGTACTGATTCATGATGAGCGTCCTAGGTTATTTTGGAAGCTTGGGAGGATTGTCGATTTGTTCCAGGGCATTGATGGTCTTATAAGGGTTGCTAGAATACGAACTTCGACTGGGGTTACTACTCGCCCAGTCGTAAGGTTATATCCCTTGGAACAGGATGTAGAACTGCCGGATGATCCTGGCGTCTCTACTGATACCCCTCCGCGGGAGAGTGCTGGTGACAGTGCTCCTCAAGGTGGGGCAGCTGATGATGAGAAGGATGATCCTCCTCTGGCTTCAGGTGGCGCTCGTCCCAAAAGGAGGGCGGCTATGAGTTCCGTGGATCTTTGGAGATCAAAGATCAAACAAGGTGATCTTTGAATCTTCGATGTCCTTTTTTTGTTCTCTGTATATAGCTCCTGTATATAATTTTTGGTGGCGGGCAGTATGTCGGGAATAGGGTAATGATCCCGACAGTTTTAGGTCCAATAGGACATTTAAATTTGGCGGTATCGTATCGCATGTACGATTTCGGCTGGTTCTTTGTGTATTGTAGTTTATTCTTAAGTATAGGTTAAATATTAACTGTAATGTATAAATATCTACATCAGCTCTAGATGTATCATGAAACCAAGTTATGGGTTATAATTATTATGAGGCGGCAGCCATATGTAATTTTGAGAAGCGATCGGACGCCGGCCCTTTAGTCTCTCAATCAACACCATACAACCAACATCTCCCCCCCCCCCCCCGGCTCTGACTCAACCCACAGTTCACCATGTGCTACAAATACTAATCTATAACAACAGTCCTACATCACCAGTCCTCTAAGCTAAGTTCATTGTATCGATATTGTATTATGTGAACATTCCTAAATGTCATGCAATTGAATTAGCCGTGTGTGGGGGACTGGATTACACCCATCGACTACATCGTTGGTAATTATATTATAACTATTTGTTGGGATATTTCATGTACCAGTGATATGCAATTTAACCTCTTTATCTAAATTCCCAACATAGTCTATGGGCGTGTAGTTCGTGGCCCATTACAAGTCTTGAGGGAACTTTGGGATGATGAGGTACCCGACACTGAGGTAAAAACCACCTATACATATGTTCTTGATCTTGCAGAGAGGCTACAATCTACATGTGACTTAGCTAGGCAGGAATTGACCAAGGCACAGGAGGTTCAAAAGTGCTATTTCGACAAGAAAGCTAAGGTACGTAGGTTAGACCCAGGTAGTCGGTGCTTGCTCCTCTTGCCTACAGCTAACAATAAGTTGCTAGCGCAGTGGAAAGGCCCCTACGTGATCACTGAGCGTGTGTCTGACTCCCAGTACATCGTCCAGATGGGGGCTCGTCAGAAACGATTCCACATCAACATGTTGAAGGAGTATCACCAACGAGAGGTAAGTGGAGCGGCACTGTCCCTTCACAGCAATAAGGTTGTAACTCCTGAAATGTTGGATACCTTAGACTTGGTGCGTGGGCAATATGATAAGTCAGACACCATTACCAATGCTGCAGCAGTGATCATGGAGAGTGAAGGTGATGGTCCTGTGACAGCTAAACATAGGCAGGAGGAAGGTCTCACACAGGTGCAACATGGCTCAGGTTTGTCAGACCAGGAAAGATGTCAGCTGGATTCTCTCCTTGGTAAGTATGGTGACGTGTTCTCTGATAAGCCAGGTATTGCTAGAGTAGAGAGTCACACCATCGAGTTGAACAGCACGGTCCCTGTGAGATTCAAGCCGTACCCTATCCCTCTTCGACTACAGGATCGGGTAAGAAAGGAGATACGAGAGATGGAGGCTGCAGGCATCATCGAGAAGTCGTCATCCTCATACTGTAGTCCAATGGTAGTCGTAAGTAAGAAGGATGGTGGGGTGCGTATTTGTGGGGATTATCGCAGGGTGAATGCGTTAACGAAGGACGCTGAACCCATGTGTGACCCACGTACCATCTTCGCCTGTCTTGCAGGTCTAGTTTCTTCTCAAAGTTTGATCTGACGAAGGGTTTCTTCCAGATACCCTTAGACCCTGCTAGTCATAAGATCACAGCTTTTGGAACACCTGACGGTCTGTACCAATACACTGTGCTGCCATTTGGTCTCACTAACTCACCTGCAGTGTTCAACCGGATGATGTGTAAGGTTCTGCTGGACATACCAGGCGTGGAGATCTTCGTGGATGATGTCCTGGTGCATTCATCAACATTCAGCGAGCACTTACAACTACTGGACAAGGTGTTGAGTAAGTTGCGTAAGTTCAATCTGACAGTGAAGCCCAGTAAATGCAAAGTCGGTCAGTCACAAGTACAGTACTTAGGGCACGTGGTAGGAGATAGATTTTGCGGGTGTCAAGACGACAAGATAACCAAGATTCGTGACGTACCTAGGCCTACAACGAAAAAACAGGTAAGGGCATTCCTAGGTCTAGTGGGGTACTATCGGGATTTCATACCCCAGTTCGCCACAGCAGCTCTTCCCTTGTATGACCTAGTTAAGAAGCACTCACCCAACAAAGTTGCATGGGGCCCAGAACAGGAAGAAGCATTGACATGTCTAAAGTAAAGGGTTGTCTCATTAAACAACCAATCTTACATCTGGCAGATTTCTCATGTCCCTTTGTCCTGCGTACTGACGTGTCATAAGATGCTGTGGGGGCAGTCCTCATGCAAGATAAGGATGGTAAGCTCTTCCCAATAGCATACCACAGCAGGCGTCTCAAGGGAGCTGAATCTAAGTACAGTACTGTTGAGAAGGAATTGCTTGCAGTAGTAGAAGGAGTTAAAAAGTACTACTTCTACTTGTTTGGGGAGAAATTTACCTTAGAAACTGATCATATGCCATTAACCAGTCTCCATACCTCAAAGAATGCAAATGCTAGGCTAATGAGGTGGGCAATGTTCCTCCAACAATTCTCCTTTTCAGTCCGGTACATCAAGGGTAGTGACAATGTTGGAGCGGATCTTCTGTCCAGACTAGTAAGTGGTGAAGACATCTGTGGGGAGGAGGGCAGTGCTGCTCGAGAAGCAACTGCAACGTAGTGTAATATTAATTGTGTAGTTGAGGATTTACTGTACTAACTGTAAGGAGAGATATAGAATATAGTGTGTTCCGTATGATTCTGCCAACATTTTTGTACACAGGTTGTGTTGTTGGCCTGCGCTGCTACTCGAGGACTCTAAGGGCGTCGTACTCAAGAGCACGGACCCTAAGACATCGCACTCGAGAGGAGAGGGTTTTTTACAGTACCGGCCGGGATCACTAGGATTTCCTTTCTATTATCTCTAAATTTATTATCGATGTATTGATACACCTTACAGTACCAGTTAGTTTGATTTCCATAGTCATTGTGGGTTTTCCCACTTGTTTTCCTTGTGGTAACTTTGTGGATTTCCACTAGGGTTTTGTCACTGGCTTGAGATGCAAGCTTAGGAGTTTTTCCCCTCTCAGTGGAAATTTTAACGTAAATGTTGAGGGTTTTTTCTACTCAAAGGTGACCATCATACACCAGTGACAAGGTTAGGTTTACATTACAGTATGAGTGATTGTGTGTGTCTTATACCTAGGTGATTTTAGCATAGTAAAATCAAATATTTTGGGGAGGAATGTAGTAGTAACCACATTTTTGTATTCCTATGTTGACATATTATGTTCATAGTTGAGTTTTGTACAATATTCTGCAGATTTCTGCTACATTCATGAGTTTTTTTTTAGTGTGTGTTTTCCTTCACGGAGAAGGGAGATGCACGCTTGGGGTTTTGTTCTACATTACACATGTGGAGGCTGAGCAGTGAGGGTGATCACCTTGGTTTTGGGCAGGCAGGATTGGGGCTTTCCTATATTGGAGGGCCAAATACCATCCTATGAGCTTTTAAGTCCCTTGGGTGATTACCAGGTAAGCTATTCAGTGTGTAACCAGTTAGGAGGGTTATACTGTACACATGTAGGTCAGTGATTTAGTTTAGGCTACAGTATCAGGCAAGAAGGTTAGATTACCATATATTTTGCATTACTGGTACTGGTCATAGACTGCTGATCACTGAGCCTTGTGTTCTAGTATTCTACAGTACAGTATTTAAAGTTAGGCTAGGCTAGACTTTTGTGTTAAGTTAGGTTAAATCAGTAGGCTTTGAGATAGGCTAGGCTAGGAGTAAACAGACTATAGGCTGTGTGAATCCTTGAGTGCTTGCCTTATCATATTTCTGCACATATCATTAATAAATATAATTGCCTGTTACATGTGTATTTATTTTCAAGAGTGCCTTTAATAACTATGATGATATTTATACCTTTATATGCTAGGTTATAGGCTGTACACATGTTATTAGGCTAATTATCAAGCCAGTTGTTCCCATATCAGGTAACCTCTATAATAAATATATATTTCTACTGCATACAGTAGTTGTGTATTGCTCACTGAGGCATTACATACAATTTATAAGATCAGGGGAAGGGTTATATAAACAAATATAATTTCCACCCAGTGACACGTACCCTTTGACATTGTCGCTCGACCTAGCACCGTAGACGACGATAGACAGGAGAGGGTCCTTCGGCCTGCAATTTCGCCGAGAGTGTATCCGTGTCTTTTCCCGTCAATGACCGGCACGGCAATACCATCAGGAGATTCACCGCTTGCGGACCGGGGTGTTACCTCTTCGCTAAGATGCGAAACACGCACACTGGTCAACCGGAGGCTTCAGGAGCGCTGATGGTGGGGGGCTCGGACGAGACCACAGGTGAGAAGTTCTGCCAATATGTTAACCAGTCCTTGGTCCTGTGGGCGGCTGTCCCAACCACCTGACGACAGGCGAACGAACAAATCAACGAAGGATACAATAGCTCCCACGTCCCGGGCTTTGGATTCGTCGTCGATGACGTCACGTACAGTAAAGTGGAACTGACCGCCAACTATTGCCGGTTCTTCAAGAGGTACTTTGATGAAGAGAAGGGAGAGTGTTTCAGAACGGGTTACATGAAATTCGTAAACTTTTTCTTTGGTACTTATTTCACAAACCTCACTTACGAAATGGCTAATCCTAAGACCTCTGTACACCTGGACCCCTTCTCTTTGTCCTATGTGGCTGGCAGGGCGTTTTATGCGGCAGGGGCCCCTCCAAGTGAGGCGGGGGTAGACTTCATCAGCCTGAAGGTGCCTTGGGGGAGCGATATCAACAACGACAACAACGAAGAAATGGATAACCATGATAATATACAACGACGAGATTTCCGAAAAGTTAACGTGGCTGAGAAATTTTCAAAGACACCTTTCAATCGGTTATCCCATCAGGAAACCGATCAGGAAATGTCCCAAAGAATTAGTGAACATTACTTTGGCGGCATGTTGGACCAGTCTAAGACTTCGCAGGCCATAGTAGAATACGTTAGGGGCCGCGAGAGCTTGGAGAATGACCCCAAAGGAAAATTACAAAACGAAATGGTAGAAAAGGACAGAGATGAGAAGACCATGGAGTTGTGTAACGCTTTGTTGGAAGTGGGGTTGCAATTGGAACTATTGAGTGTAGAAGATGCCACGGGACGGCGAATCCTACTGAAAGAAACTCTTTCCAATTCCAAGTCGTACAGGGGTGACCCCAAAGCCTTCGAACAGTCCATTAGACTGATCGGAATCATTTTGGCATTGCGAAAGGTTCTCTTTTCCAAAGAGGCAGTGCAAAGGAGACGTCGACGAAAAGAAGAAGACAAAGACGACGAAAAAGAAGTAGAACAAGACAATTCTGCCCAGTTATGTAAATTTGGACCAGAGCTTACGAATGCACAGGCCCTGCAATTTGCCGAGAAACAGTTAAATGGGAACAGCGACAACCGAAGCAATGGGTTCGGTGGGGGTGATTCTGCTCATTCTCGACGCCACCCGCCCTTCTTGGACGTGATCGCAGGCGTCAACCTAGACACCACTGCTTCGGAAGCAACCATTTGGACCACTTGGGACGGTGGCCAGGACGGCCAAAAAAATCACCGTCGACATAGTGAGACAGATAGTAGACATCTTCGAAGGTAGGATATTCAGGCATGGATACGACTGGTCCAAAAAAATTTCCCCTCTTGATAGGAGCAGACGAGATCTTGCGGGGGGTCCTGAAGGGAGCGACCAGATTGTGCACGAGCTTCGTAGCCGACTTCACGCCCGCCTATATGGCTTACGCGGCCGACACCGTATCTTCTTTAGGCACCAAGATGGTCACGGACGTAGCTTCACGCGTGGTCGGTTACGTCTTAGAGGAGGCGTTGATTAGGAGCGTGATAAGTGCGACGGTGCGATTTGCTCTACAGATATTCGTTAGGTTGGCCACTTTGGCGGCCGACATACTGTCGACCGCTGGTTTGGTGTTGATGGCAGTCACTCTTCTGGGCATCGGTCTCAATTTGGCTTTAGGCTTATACTGGTATGAGAATGTCATGACGCCGGATAGGTTGAAGGAGGCCGGCGACAATTTTGAAATTGCTTTTACTGAAGCCACTACTTCCCGAAAGGGTGCCACAGTTCCTGTGACGGCCGAAGAGCTCCTCTCCATCGCGGTTGAGTTAGAGATACAGGGTCTAGAGAAGAGTGGTTCTGCCTCACAGAGGAGACGGGAGCGTTCTGATGACACACCCATGACGACAATACAGTTCGTCAATAATAAAGATGGCGACAATGACTCAGATGCCGCCGGTGGGGCCGATGGCGTTTCTTTTTCACTCATGGGCAACGCTGCCCAACAGGGGAACCGAGGTGACCACAAAGCAGATCACTATACCAATACCTTCAACGAATTCCTAGAAACCTACTTTCACCTATCCCCCGTTCAAGAGAAGAGTACCGCCCAGTCTTTACAGGAGGCAATATTCGAGTACCTGGGAAGGGTCACCATGAACTCTTTAGGACAACCTTTAACTATCAACGATGGCGAGAGCGATGATGAGGACGGGGGCTTCAACGCGGAGAATCGACGCATCATGTCCGAAACATCCCATAGTATACAAAACTATGCCGACACGGTAACCTATAATGCGTCACGCATCGGTTACGTGGGTGAATCGTGGATAACGCGGGACGACACGGACAGCGACGCCGCGTAAGCAAAGTTTCAGAGAGCGAGCTCGAGTGCAGCAGGCGCGGGCCTGGCACTTGTAGGTGGAGTCGGTGTCCTGGCCACTCTGCAACACTCTGGCGGTATCGCCTCTGCAAACGTGGCCCTGTCCGTAGCAATTTTAGGATTGCTGATTTTCATTACTTTGGCCACAATATCTTTCGTGAATATAGATAGTTTGGGTAATGTGAATGCCGTTTCTTTAAATGGGGTAGAAAAGCTAATTTCGGGAAGTGCTATAAATTCTATCAAAAGGGCCGGAGTGCTTCAGTCTCTCACGCTCGCCGGTGCCAACGTCGGGGAGATTCAAAGATACCTCAATCCCTTCCTAGATCATTTAGATTCACCCAATTGAAAAGTGTTTAGCGAACGAAAACTCTCACGCGGTCAAGTGGCATCGACCGCCATCATGAGTAATTTGGTCGACGTGGAGCAGTTGGATACTTTTGCCCAGGATACCGCCAAGTTAATGACTACCAGGGACGGGCATCTTAAATTCACGAAAGAAGAGGTCATAAAAACCCTATCTCTGGATAAACTCTCCGATGGGGACTTTGCTAAGCTATGTGATGTTATGGCCGAAGAGAGTGTCATTTTCGGCCATAAGCAAATTTACGAGCAAGATAGTCAGATAGACCGCTTCGTCTCTTTCGAATGGAAGGAAACAGCTCGGGAAAGGGAGGAAGATGAAGAACAATTACAACAAGAAGAAGCAGCAGAAGAAAATGTCCGAGAAGAAGAAGATGAAAACAGCAGAGAAGAAGAAGAAAACGGCGGTCATCGTCAAGTAATACAGGAAGGAGGAGGAGAATGTGATACCAGTAGTCATGAAGCTGAAAACGCTTTCGATAAATATTGTACTGGGAAATATAAGAAATCCAAATATCTGTCAGTAGGTCACCCTTCAGTAAAAGAGAAAGAGAATTGCCATGGAGGGGCCGCTATACTCACAGTGTCTTCTTCGGTTGAGTCCTTGGCCGTGTGCTCAGGAAACAAGGACTTGACATTTGTTCCCTCTACATGCCATTATGTTTTGAAAGGTTTAGAGATAGAACCTGAACTGAGGACATTACCTGTTCGCCCTTCCAAAAGAAACATAGACCATATCTGGTGTCAGTTGAAATGTGTGTTTTCGTCCCATACAAGATACTTGAAAGTGAGCGACTCCAGTTTCAGATTCGTTAAGGGATGGATTGGGCAGGAAGGATAACCGCTACCCCACAGAGTTCAAAGTCCTATTTGCCCTGGACGATTCCATCTATCCAAACTCATCCTGGGGGTCGTGTCCTCTCCTAAACGTAGGTAGCAATTTCAAAACACCGGGAACATCCATGTCATACTATGAAGATAATGATGTCAGAGGAAGAGGCGGAACCGGCAGCAACGATAAAGATACTATCAAAAACACCTGTTTCGTATACTCCCAGAAAAATACTACCCTAGAGATCCCATCCAAATTGTGTGAGGCTGCCGTTATTATACAAGGGGTTGTTAACCCGGGAACGGCGAGGGGGGGGGTAATGAACTAGCTCCCCATGGGCGAGCATAATTATGGGCTCCATTCAGGCCTATAATCGTCATTTTACGATAAATATCGTTATTACCTATTCATATGAGCCTATTTTACCTTCACTATAAAGATAGTAACCTGTAACAACAATCAAACCAGTGAAAATATCATTTTTCTGGTCAAAATCGTGAATATAGATAAACCAGCCCATTCATGAATTTTGGAGAAAATTGAGGCAAGCCCTCCCTCCTCGAGGTTTCAAGCCACACTGAGCCTACTCATACACACACTCGCTTGTGTAACACACCTGCTAAGCACATCCCCCACACAGTTTGCTAATGGTAGCACAAAAATATACCAACAAATTAGGGGATAACAGGGAAAATAGGTGATAATTGAAGGGGGAGGGGAAAGGGAGGAAGAAGGGGATGTGGAGGTATAGGGAAATATTTTTTTTTTTTTTTTTTTTTTAGTGCTGTTTAAATGGTATTTTTAGGCCTCCCTCTTAAGAGCATTGCCGCCGTCGCCCAGTAAAACCTTTTAAGAGCTTTGCTGCCGTTTACGGGTTAAAGAAGCAACGGTCCTCTTCTCAGATGGAGCCAACTCCTTTTCTTCATGTTCCTGGTTGTTACGTTTCTGCATGGCCTTTTCACATCCAAAAGCCCGAGTGAGACATGTGGTCACAGCTTACATAGCAACTGTCCTTCCCCTGCTCAACAATATTAAAGAGACCCGTTGTTGTAATGGGAGTGAATATGTAATTGGTAAATCTTCCCGTTTCACCGTCAGTGGCCCAGATGCCACAAGCAGGAAAATATCCATTTCACATATAGATTGTGTAGCCTGCGAGGACACCCAGTGTCTTAATATTTCCACCAACTGTCCGAAACAGTACGGCGAGACCGAACACCTCTCTCACTCCTTTGGCAAACTATATTCCCGAGTCTTTGTAGCGTATCAAAAGAACAATGGAGGAAGTCTGGAATATGGGGATTCCCAGAGAGAGACACCCTCTCAGTATGTTATGCAACCATGCCATAGAGCCGCTGTAGCGCACAACTATTTTTGTCAGGGAGTCGTGCCTTGTTACATGAGAATCCTTTACGATGAGTGCGGGGACGAAAAAGTAAAACATTTGGATTTTAGTGATGTTGCTAACAATGACAACCACGAAGGAAGAGGAGAAAAAGAGAAATTAGTCTTGTTCGGGAAAATTATAGATGTAATTGCTCCCGCTCCGACCAGGTACGCTGTCTCGTCTATGGCCGCCCCCCCCCCCCCTCCTCTTCCACACTTTCAGAGAAACGCTTCCACCTTCAATAGGCGCCCGGTTGATAAGTTGCGAAGGCGAACTTTCTTCGAGCGGTCGAGGTCGGACACGTGCCAGAGCCCGTTTAATTCCAATGCCACTTTCCGAGACATACTTATCAGATCCTGCGACCTAGCTGCAGCTAATAGGTACTTGGAAAGGAACATTATCTGTCAACAAGACTGTCAACACAGGCCTGTACGCACGGTCGAGTTGGACAATTATCTCGCTACATTGAATGACAGAAATGGCACATGGGCCAATATATGTAGGGCTCAAAATCTACTTGCTGGCTCCGCCAGATCCTTTTATTGTGAAATTGCTTCTTTCATGAAAAATAAATCAACCATCTTTCCAGACAAGAGAGACCAACAATTTCGAGAATCGGTAATCAAATTCGCCAACGAATGTAGAGCCTTTAAAGAGTTGAAAAGGTGGAGCAAGTTCTTCAGCGACAGAGGAGAAACTGGGCGACAACAGATCCTCGACGCTTCCATCGACAACACCTTCCATTCGGACCACACAAGAAACAATCTGAAAGATAGTTGCAACACTATCATGGGTGCATTGAAAGACCTCGACGAGAAAGACGAAGCTTCCTTTAAAACGCTGATTAATAAATCCATGGTCATTTATTCCCGAACGATCATTGTAGGATCCCGATGTACTTTGACAATGTCCGACTCGAGGAAAATGGTGTTCGATGTGAGACAATACGTGTGCAGTTCCGCGGGCATGATCGTGGCGCCTGTGCAGGACGAATACCTGGAGGCGTTCACCCCCGTAAAGGGCGCAGTCTCGGCCGCATATGCTCCCGTAGATAGATTGCCTGAGGGGGCCTCAGACACTTGGAGAGTAAAGAATGCGGGCCTCGATAAAGATTAATGCCGCCCAAAGGCGTTCACTACCGTCAAGGGCGAGGCTCACGACGATACTGCCCCTAGCTACAGATTGTCGGAGGGCACGCCTCACATCTGGAGGCTTAAGCAGTCAGGGGCCAATGCGCGCAACTGTAGCAAGTCCGTCCATGATAAGAATAATGATAAAAAAGTAAGTTCTCCTTATAATAAACACAGGGTGTACGTGATCCCTCAGCGTAGATAGGTACGATGGTGTTGACAGTGCAAGGCCTTCCTACCATACCTCCTGCTGACATGACGACAACAACAACAACAACGGTAACGACGACATTAACCCCTTCATTACCAACGACGCCACCAAATCTGGAGGACCGCTCGACCAGAATAGAGAGGGAATTGAATGAAGAAGAAAGATTACAGTTGCATTTGAGTAAGCTATTGTACTATACCCACATGGTTAACGGTCTCAATATTTTTCAAGACTTGATGGCTCATTTCAGCTCCACTGCAAGTGGAGCTGAGCATATACCCACACTTAATAGTGAAGAAATTGCTCTCGTATTTACCCAGCAGTCTGGCGCGACCCTGAGCCTGTGCGCCGCCCTGTTGGCCATAGAGAGGAATGACGACCCCAATATCCCAGAGTCGGAGAGAGGTGTGTCCGAAGACTTGATATTGTCACTAAAAGAAGGTTTTTTGAGCACCAACGGAAGACCTTCAGTGGACATTGATGTACACTTCTTTCACCACACGAACGACCCCGCATTCGGTTTCAGAAAAAGAGGTGGCAGTGATGGCAACGAAGATGATTCCTCCACAAACAATAATGGAACCGCCTCCAGCATCCACCATAAAAAAAAATTGCATGGCAAATTGGACAAATTCAACCCTGAAAGGAAGATGGTGATCCACTCAAGAAGTTTTCCTCGTCCGGACCACATTGCGCCACCTTCCTCTGGCGATCCTCCCGATGCTCTATTAGTCGGACCCATCACTCGCTCAAGAGTGATGGCAATTGTAAACCTCTATTACAGAACGGATTCCGCAGCCGCCTTGATACAGAAGTTGCTTGTTGAAAACCAGCTTTTGTTCACATTATACGCTGTTCTGAATGGCTCAGCAATCAGCTACGAGGTTTATTGTTTACTAATAAAACAATTTTAATTTCTTTTGTGTTTTTATACCCCTTTAGTGGGCAAACAACTCACCGATATAGCCGGATACACCTAGTCGATGCTTGACATATGGCTAGTGGTGCTTTTGCCTGGCCGATTCTCTTGTGTAGGGTCTCGGTTTGCTGGGATGCTGTACCCATGGACTGTCACTAGGAGCCGAGCCCACCAGACTCTCAGTCTAGTGTCCCCGGCGGCCGAGTGCGCACCTGTCTCGCGTATCTCTCTCGTGTACATCGCTGTTTTGCCTCTTTATTACAGTAATTTGGACAGCTGTAGTGCACCGTGGCTCCTACCAAATCACAAGCGAAGCCAAAGAAAGGGCTACGCAGCTTCAAAGAACGGCACGGCATACGGGCAGTGGATGTGTGTGAGGTGAGAAACGATCTGCAGATCATGAAGGAGCCAAGGCCTACAGTACTGTTTTTGCTAAACTTGTGAAGGAGGAACATTTTACTCCCGAGCAATGGGAGGAGGTGAAAGACATTACGTTGCAAAAGGCCTGGGAGAAACAAGAAAACTACAAGTATGTGTTTCTTGAGGATGACTTTGCAGGCTTTGGTGAAGAGGAGGAAGAGCCAGCCCCCATCACACCACAGCACATCTACGAGATTGTCACTGCCATGCCTGCCAACAATCCCAAGAGGTTCACAAGGGAAGACATTGGTGAAAGTGATATAGAAGAGGATGACGAGGAGGAAGTGCAGAAAAATTGACCTGGGCTGAGGCTCTAGCTGGGCTGGAGAAATTTTTGAACATTGCAGAGAAGAACAAGTACGCCTTCACTGTTACTGAGGTCATGAACTATTACAGCATGCTCGGAGAGGTGTATAAGATATGGCAGAGTGTTGAGAGCCTGGAGAAACGCCTCTCCACAAACAACTAATATATAACCCCCAAAAAGGGTAAAATAAAATATAAATTCTAAACAGATTTTATTTGAACACCGCCCTCATATGGTATTATGTGTTTTGGTCAAAAATAGTGATTCAACACACATTGGACGGCCACTGCAAGTCACAACTGCATAGGGAAGAACATGAACAAGCCCATATAACTCAATTTTCTGATAGTGTTCACAAAAATGCACCTAGACATTGGATTAATCTTCGAAGAAAGAAAATATGACCAACTTTATCATTTCCTACTTACATATTTGGCTTTATCACTTTCATAGGGAACGTTATCTTACAACTGGCCTGTCCGAGATACTAATATTAGGGAACATTGTGAATAGAGACTTCTTAGGGAACCAGGGCGGTGACAATGGCGGTTGTCACGACGAAGGCTAAGGTCTCGGCGGAGTAGATGGGAGGTTCTCCGAGTGATGCGCCAACCACCGGACTGGTGGTCTGAATCTGGGTGGAGGGACTGAACGCATCATTATCACCGCTGTAAGGGCATTCATTGTGGTAACCGGATATGTTCTGTAGCGCTGCACCCGTGACGCCCGGTACGGCGCTGCACCGTCCTTCGTCCTTGTACCATGCGCAGTATGGATCTTGTAATCCCACGCATGAACATGCAAGTGTTGGCCTTCTGACAGCGGTGTAGCGGGATGCACTTGACCTCATCATCGGTGATAATGATGAGCCGACTCTCTCCATTGCTGGGTGAAGCCAACTGAAGGTTCACAATCAGCACCGGATGCTCGAACACACGGATCTCCTCGATGATCACTGGCTTGATGCTAGAGCCCTGGATGGCCCGTGTGTTGATGTCTTTGAAGATAACGCCAGTGTCGGTTGCGACGAACAGAACGTCAACCGTCTTGCCATCCAGAAAGATTACCTGGGGAGCCACCACTAGCTTCGAGAATCGGTACTCGAACGATGCCTTCATGAAAAGTGGGTGGCCGAGGAAGGCAGGTACGGCCTCGTCCATGAGGGGATGAGTCTTGGCGAAGTTAACGTTATACTCTGGCAACGTCTGACTGTTCTCCACGCAGCTTCCTGGTCGTGGCTCTGGGACATTGTTTGTCCGCACAGGCAGCCAGTTCGAGTTCATGTCCTCCTGTTCCTTGAAGGACGACTCGAATGTGTCCAGGATTAACTGCATGGAGAAGGCACAGACGGCCGAGCCTGGGATGGAGTTGGGCAGCGTGGTGAAGACTGCATAGATGATCTCAAGATTCTCCCCGCCATAGACGCCTGAGATGACGTCCGTTGTCGACTGTATCTCATCAAAGTAGAAGGGGTACTCTCCCGGCACTGAGCAGTTCAGCCGACTCTTGAGGAATGACGTCCAGAAAGTCTTGAACCTTGCCAGCCCTCCCCCTCTGTCCGACTTGCGCACTCGCCCCACCCGTGAGTACACCCGCTTCCCGCAGTTCATGTACTCTACTGCCGTCTCCCGGAAGAAGTAGAATACAGTCTTTGTAGTAGAACAAGTGCACAAAGTCCGGCGCATTGAGTTGTTTGTAGTCACTCTGGTCTGTTTTGAGAGGGTCCCTGAAGATGAGAGGTATGGTACCCTGGAAGTCCGCCACTGTGCCGGAATACAACTCTCCATCAACATAAACGAAGGTGGAGTTGTGTCTGGGATCATAGGGGCATTTACCCCACCCCATTAACTTCCGTAAAGTTAAAACTGCCATCAGTCTGGTGCGCATAATGCCGACACAAAGGCTTGTAGGCGTTGGTTCCACACACCAGGAACCGTCCCTCGCCCGCCTTGGCTAATATTTGAATGTAGTTCTGACACTCGTCCACAGACTTGCCCTTATTGAAGCACACAGAACTATCGTGCTCTTTGGAGAACCACACGATCCGTTGGCTCACATTCTCCTGTAGATCATTTACACTTATATTGTAAACGATATTCTTTGCACCAATAAGGAGGGAATCGCCATCCCTCTGCAATTGTCTGAAGTAGTCCCTCTCACTCTTGTTGCCCGCGAACACCTGGGACTCAACCTCATCTGGGAAACTGAGGGAGCGCGGGGTCAGGTCGGTGAGGAAGGCGTGTGCAGCTGAAGCAACCGTCAGACAAAAGGAGAACAGCAGTACCAGTGGTAGGGGTCCCACACCTCCATTACTACCGAAATAACGCAATCTTCGCGCTAAAGTCTTCAATAATAATTGTAACGAGCACAACAAAACTTTGTCTTCTAAGCGTAGTAGGGAAGGTATACTGTACAGTAGGGTAGTGATTGAGAGAGTGAGAGTGAGAACGGAGAAATGGATAGGCGACGAGCAGGGAGGTTTTCGGAAGGGAAGAGGATGTGTAGATCAGATTTTTACCCTGAATTGTGTTGTGGAGAAATATCTGGAGAAGCAACAAAAGGTGTATGTTGCCTTTATGGACTTGGAGAAGGCCTATGACAGAATGGATAGAGAAGGTTTGTGGAAAGTACTTAGAATATTACGGAGTAGATGGCAAGTGGCTGAAAGCAGTGAAGAGCATGTATGAGGGTGCAAAGGTGGCAGTACGTGTGGAGAGTGAGCAGAGCGAGTTCTTTGACCTGAATGTTGGATTGAAACAGGGGTGTATGATGTCCCCGTGGTTGTTCACTGTATATATGGATGGAGTCATGAAAGAAATACTATCAAGAGCAGTGGATGTTGGTGAAAAGGGAGGAAATTGAGTGGAAGCTACCTATACTGCAGTTTGTGGATACACGTACTGCCCCCTTTGCACCCTCATACACGCTCTGCACTGCTTTCACCAACTTGCCATCTACTCCGTATATTCTAAGTACTTTCCACAAACCTTATCTATCCACTCTGTCATAGGCCTTCTCCAAGTCCGTAAAGGCAACATACACCTTTTGTTGCTTCTCCAGATATTTCTCCACAACACAATTCAGGGTAAAAATCTGATCTACACATCCTCTTCCCTTCCGAAAACCTCCCTGCTCGTCGCCTATCCATTTCTCCGTTCTAACTCTCACTCTCTCAATCACTACACTACTGTATACCTTCCCTACTACGCTTAGAAGACATATTCCTCGGTGGTTACCACACACTCCTCTTTCCCCTTTGCCCTTATATAGGGGAACTATTATGCCAGTCTTCCAGTCATTGGGTGCACTCCCCTTCTCCCATGCTAGTTTGCACATTTTCCATACCCCTTCGATCACTATCTCACCACAATATCTCAACATTTCCCCACACACTCCATCTGTTCCTGGTGCTTTCCCCAACTTCACTCTTTTCATGGCTTCCCACACTTCTGACCGCCTGATCCCCACCTCCTCGACCACTACTTCTCTTGTTCTCCCTCCCATACCATATCCAGCTATGTTTGCTGGCTCTTCATTCCTTACATATAGCAACTCATTGAAGTACTCCCTCCATCTTTCGACTCTCTCTTGCTTCTCGGTTAGCATTCTTCCATTCTTATCTTTCACACCCTTACTGTTTCCCTTGCTACCTTCCCTAACTTTCTTGACTTCTTTCCTGAACAGTTTCTTACTCTCCCTCCATTTTACACTCAGATTCCTTCCAAATTCCTCATCTACTCTCCTCTTACTTTCCTTCACTACTCTCTTCACCACACTCTTACTCTCCACGTACCTCGCTCGTTTCTGTCTCTCAAAATCTTCATTCCCTCTACTACCCAACCACTCTCTATATGCTCTCTTCTTTTTTTCCACAGCTATCTTTACTTCTTCTGTCCACCATGCTGTACCTTTCACTCCCCTCCCTCTTCTTCTCACTCCACACCCCTCCTCACATGATGCACAGATCTCATCCTTAAACACCTTGCTTTTCTCCTCCACTTCCTCCATAACTTCCAGGTTAAACCCACCTAGTCGTCTTTCTACTGCTCTCCTGTACTCTTCCCTGATTTCCTCCTCCTGTAACCTCTCCACCCTCCTCACCATTCCACCTTCCTCTCGCCTCCCCCCAGCTCTCCTCACCCACTTCTTTTGTATCTTAACCTTAGTTACTACTACATAATGATCCGACAGTCCCCTCCAATACCCCTATACGCCCTAGCATCCATCACAGATTTCTTCATTTGTCCATCGACACATACATTATCAATCAATGACTTTCGTTCCACCATTGTCTTATCCTTATCCTTCATCGTCCACACCCGTTTCCACGTGTACCTGTGGATCATTCTGTGTCGGAAGAAGGTGTTGGCTATCCACTGCCTCCTCCCCACACATACGTCCACAGGTGTACTACCATTCCCATTCACCTCTGATGGTACCCCCCACCCTCCCACCACTCCCCCAACTTTCCTATCACACATCTTACCATTCATATCCCCAATCAGAAATATTCTTTTGTTCTTGTCAAACTTCTCCAGGCACGCCTCCACATTCATCCAGAACTCCTCTTTCTTGCTTTCAAGTTGATCCTCCGTCAGGGCATACACACACACAATCACCCACGTTTGTATTCCTACTTTCATTCTCACCCACACAATCCTTGAACCCACAGACCCATACTCTCTTACACATTCCTTCCATTTGTTACTTACAAACAAACACGCACCTTCTCTCGCTGTACCTTCACTCACTCCAGCACACACACACATTCCACATTCCCACTCTCTCACATCTGAACCTTTCCATTTGGTCTCTGTCATTCCACATACATCCAGCCTGGCATTCACTAGCACTTCCAGAACCTCTCTCTCTTTTGTTTGCGTTATATATTGTGCAAAACAAAAATAAGATATTTTTTTGCATTATGTACATCATATCAATATTCAATTATAAGAAATTGTCTAAATAATGTAATTTCCCTGTTCTACAGGCTAAAGCGAAATGGTATCGGACCAAGAAGATGTTAGTAGCAATGGTAGCTGTGCAGATCCGCAATTTGATATTGTTGCGGAAGCAATGCAACGAAAACGGAAGGGTGACTTGTCTTCAGAAGAAGAGAACCTACTTGCCACGACAGAGGAAACACGGAAGATGATGCAAGTGAAAAAAAAAAAAAATAACCCCAGCTCCAACATTAATGGTAAGTATCATGTATTACATTTGTTCATACAAAGATGACCTCAATGACAATAATGCTCAATAGTATTGGACCTAATGAAAACATTTTCACATTTATAGACACGACCATCAACTAAATGCTGGCCCGCGAAGAAGAAGAAGATCAAGCATCGATGTATAGCGGTATAAATGAGACGGAACACATCCAACTACGCTGGGAAAAAAGACAAGATATTTCCGACACCCAGTTGTCTGATGGTCACGAGGAAGAGGCACCAGAGCGTTCGGTATCTCTCATACCTCATGATCGAGAGGAACAAGAAGACGACCCACTAGCAGATGACGTCCTACTTGCCACGACAGAAGAAACACGGAAGATGATGCAAGTGAAAAAGAAAAAAAAACCCAGCTCCAACATTAATGGTAAGTATCATGTATTACATTTGCTCATACAAAGATGACCTCAATGACAATATTGCTCAATAGTATTGCACCTAATGAAAACATTTTCACATTTTTAGACACGACCATCAACGAAATGCTGGCCCGCGAAGAAGAAGATCAAGCAGCGATGTATAGCGGTATAAATGAGACGGAACACATCCAACTACGCTGGGAAAAAAGACAAGATATTTCCGACACCCCGTTGTCTCATGGTCACAAGGAAGAGGCACCAGAGCGTTCGGTATCTCCCATACCTCACGATCGAGAGGAACAAGAAGACGACCCACTAGCAGATGACGTGCTACTTGAAACAACTGGTGAGCTGGCACCTTTATCTTTTCTTAATGTTTCCCTTGTGTAATACTTCTATCTATCTATCTATTGCCTAACGCCGCGATCCCCGAAGGGGTGGCCACAGTAATCTAGTATTTCAAAGCTTTTTCTTTTTCTACACAGAACTAACAGAAGAGAGGATTGATGAATTAAAAAAGCTTGTACTTCAAAATCCACATGACCGAATAAATGCGACGAAGCACCTCTCTCGACAGCATAGACTACAACTGAACAAGGAGATCGATTGTGTCCGCAAAACTAAGACTTTACGGACTATTAACCGTTTATACGACCACGAACTAGCGAATCAGTCAACCTACGGAAGCACATGGCCCTTTGCTACTCGTACCTAACTAACGATGATAGAGAGAATGTTTTGGCTGCAGCGAGTAGGTTCTTTAGGAAAAAGTCCCTGCCACCAACAAATGCAAAGAAAACAAACCTACTGTATATGATTGTCCCTTCTGCTCAAAATCAGTTAAACGGATCGATATGCACTTAAGAAATGTTCACAAGAAAAACAAAGACTCCATGGAATACCAGGAACTCTTCAGACACGTACGTAAGGTTTGCTTTCCATAATTCAATTATTTTCTTAATAATAGGCCAAACATTAAAGAAATAAAAACAATTCACTTTAAAGTAAAGAAACATTGTAATGCATTTGTAATTAATTATATGCCAACTAAAACAGTACAACTTTTATTGTATATAATTTGAATCATTAATTAGATATATTTCACATGAATATTGAACTATTTTGCAGAAAAATAAAGCAACGTCACCTGCCGAAGTTGAAGATGTACCCATAGTAGCTGGCACCATAGCCATCACCGAGAATGACCACGTCAAAATGTTCTTTAAGGAGTACGAGGATTACCTAGAGGACACACAACCAATGAAAACAGTGACAGTCAAGAAAAATGGCTGTCTTCTAAGACATGCACTCTTTGGGCCACGCGGAACAGAGGAGGAATTTGCGAGAAATATCTTTGGGGGGCTTAAGATAATTCATCTCACCCGGGAAGCTGTCATGACCGGAGGATCAATAATGGCACACTCTGAAACCCTCTCCGCGACCACACTTAGAATGATGACCGACTCTTGTATGCATGCTCTCAATTTTCTCAAAGAAACAGAGAATCAACAATTCCAAGTAACAGAAACTCTCTCAGGCGAGCTGTCGCCAAAGCAAAAAGTAAGTATAATGTTAATATTGTTATCGAGTAATTATTTGAATGTTTCAAATTTTCGTTTTATATATTTGAAGAAGTGATTCCACGAGTTGTACAACTATTTATTGTGTTCTGTCCTATTTACTTCCACAGAATACTTTGGCACGGAAGAGGTGGGACAGAGAGAACACCGTAAACAACAAAATGAGGCTGAGATATTAGCGTTGGAGGATGTACATTTCCTGGAAACTAATGATGCTGTTGAAATTCCCATAAACAATGCGGCATCATTAACCACGATGGACGTGCACCAGCAAAGCAACTTATAAAGAATGACTTTGTCAGCCTGAGAGATGCACTGATTGTGAGACTGTCCGTTCGATGCCTACGAAGAAATCAGGAGTTTACTGAATTTACAATCAGCGAATACGAGGGAAGATCAACAGAAGTCGAAGATGGCAGAAATGTAACCTGCATACAGGTAGCACGACACAAAACGGGGTCCAAAGACCCCTGCATCTTATACTTAGGCAATACAGTGGCAGCTGCTCTTGAGGCGTACATAAAATATTATCGCCCAATAGTTGCCACATGTGTAAGGCCAAAATGTAAGATTTTTGTGAATCGGCAAGGCAACAACACCGATAGCCAATGTTGCTCTCAACTCTCAATAGAAAATGTAGGGAAAATCATTGCCAAGATGGGACTGAGGGCAGGTATTGTTGGGAAAGTGGGCAGCCGGAAGCTACGACATGCACAGATCACAGCTGCCCTCAAAGATGAGGATACACTTGCCAACAGACAAGCCCTTACAACCTTGGCCTGCCACAGCATGACGACATGCAGAAA
The DNA here is from genome assembly GCA_032716605.1 of Paralithodes platypus. Lineage (NCBI taxonomy): Eukaryota > Metazoa > Arthropoda > Malacostraca > Decapoda > Lithodidae > Paralithodes > Paralithodes platypus. The sequence goes on from CM064577.1 coordinate 2,378,854, forward strand.
TTACTATGACTTCACAAATCGCAGGACTACTGGAAACAGAGTTGTAAACAATCTGAAGGATCTACATTTTGATGCAGCATCAGGGTAGGTGTTAACCTCTCCGCGGCGCACAGGGGGTTTTCTACAGGGTAAGACTGTGATGATTTTGGAACCTATTGCCAATTTCGATAAAAAGTACATCATCGTGTAAGGAATGTTTGCGTGCATCGGCCCATATATATTTGACCCCCCAAAAAATGTCTGGGGGGGGGTGGGGGAACGGTCCGTAGATGAAAAATGTGGAGCGAATGGCACCGCGCGGCTAGATTGTCATCGAGCGGCGAGATTTCCCTGCCGAATTTTCACGCGCCCAGGGGATAGAAGGAGAGGGAGGAGGGGGTGGGTTACCGCGTATTATCACGTATATCTCCTTTTTTGAGCCCTTTTAGGCTATTTAGAGTATGTATACGTGTGTAGGCCACCCATATAACAATGAATATGCCTCATAGTGACCAAAAATTGCAATATATAAGGGAATTATAAGATTTTTTTAGACGGGAATGAAGATGTGTTGGAGGTTTGGCGGAAATTTATGAGCTGAGAGTGTGGTTTACGCCATACATATCACGTATATCTTGTACGTAGAGCACTGTCATGCTATAATACAGACTTGTACGTATGTATACGTGCCATATATCAAAATATATACCGCATATAGACCAATTCATGCGATATTTATGCACATTATCAATGAGTTTCTATGCGTGAACCAAGGTGTGAGTGAGTTGTGCTGGGAATGAAAGGGGGAGAGGGTGTGTTACGCCATAAATATCACGTAAATCTTGTATTTAGAGCACTGTCATGCTATAATAAAGACGTGTACGTATGTAGGCGTCCCATATAACAAGGAATATACCGCATATAGCCCAATTGATGCGATATTTACGCAAATTGTGAATGTGTTTCTAGCAGACGGAAGCCTGAAAGGGTGGGTTGGGGGTGGGTGGGTGGGAGGGAGGCATGCAGGGGTGCAGTGAGTGAGTGAGTGAGTCGTGGAGAGATGGAAGTCAGGCAGATCTCTAGATAGATAACCAGCTTTGTGATAATTGTGGAGGCGCCCGAGGCGTATTGATGTCTTGGTATTTTGAACCTTATGTCTACCAGATGTCTGGTGTTCGTTGCCACCAACAGGTCTACAATAACATGAGTCAGGAATGGAGAGAGAGAGAGAAACTGAGACATGCGTATGTCGTACGTATAAATGGACTTCAGAATTGCATTTTTATGCAAGCAGACATTGCATTTTAGACACATGTGAAGTACCACAAAAACATGTAGGCCATTGACTGTAAAATATAAAGTACTATATTATAGACCACCAGCGACGGTGGTGAGTAAACACAGGCAGATTGCCTTTTGTGATAAAGGGCTAAATATAGAATGGTGTCTCCTTACACTTGCGAAAGGGTAGATTGCCACCAGAGAAACGTTTACTTATTTATTTCCAAGTAATATGCAATCTAAATGTATATTCGAGACCTACTGCAATTATTTGTATGACAGTCATGACTATGTATAATCCAATATACGCGCGTAGGCGAGACATAAGAAAGCTGGTTGAGCAATTTTCGACACCCACACAGTTATTATTCTTTTTATTTACAATATTATACAATACAAATGTATTTGTGAAGAGTATTTTATCCATTATTGTATTTATACAAATTTTGTTCCCAGACAGAGCTGCTGTTGCTGGTGTAGCTGGGGCATAAAGGAGCGGCAAGGGTCACCGCTTGACCGTGTGAAAATGAGTGGAGTCGCACTGAGAGGGGCAATTTTGCTGAGTGTTTTGGGCAATTTTTGACAGAATAAAGTTATATAATTACTAATTCTTGACAGAGACAAACTTTTATAAACCTTGGCATGATATAATTGATAATCCCATCAATTAACAAACGTAAATTGGTGGGATAATTCATTTTTTTTTGTATATTGTCATTTCGATTGTAGACACAAAGTTTTGAGTGATGTTTGGTATGAGCTCCTGTGGCATGGTTGGTAAGGTCGCGGACTGGAAAACTCAAAGTGTGGTAGGGTTGTGTGATCGAATCCAGGAGGGGGTTATGGGGAAGGTTTTATATTGTCTAGCATTTTTTTTATAAATTTTTGTTTTTACAAGATCATGCCATTGTATTCAAACAATATGAAATATTCATAGAATATATCATATTGTAAGAATACAATGACATGACCTTGTATTTTTTTTTGTTTTTTTATTTTTTTTTTTTATTATCTTAGTAGGTTTGACAGGATTTATTGAAACATATTTATTTTTGTACAATTCATGTGAGGTAAGAAAATAATTATATACACATTACTTTGGCTAATAACAAACATATATATTGATATACTAAAAAAAGAAGGCATATTACATGTAAATCTTTGAAACTTATAAACTAAATAATGAAACATACAATTATATAATGTAAAAGCTATATCACAGGGACATCTTTGGAACTTATACATTATATAATATATATGTTACATTATGAGGTAGCGTGATCAATTAGGTCAGGTCAGGTAAGGTAGGGCGCGAGTCCAGGGCAGGGCAGGGGGCGAGTCCAGGGCAGGGCAGGTGGCGAGTCCAGGGCAGGGCACGGGGCGAGTCCATGGCAGGGCAGGGCAGGGGCCGACACTCAGTAGTTCTTGAAGGTGTGGTAGTCCCTGAAGCAGTCACCCAGGCAGAGTGGAACTTTGCACTCGGCGCACATTGAGGTGACTCTTTTGGTGACATGGGGTTTCCTGACACTGGAGCTGCAGACGGTGCACTGCGCCTGCCTGTGACGAGTGCCAAGCATCTCAGTGTTGATGGGGTAGTGTCTTTCGACACCCAGCTGGATGCGGTCAGGAACGTGATCCCCACGCCATGCCGTACGTCTGTGAGTGGTGGTGCCATACTTCTCCAGGAGTTGGTATGAGACGTTGTAGACGAACTCCCGGAATTTCAGCTTCTGGTTTGGGGCCATATCCTTTTTCACCAACCACAATTTGTAGGCGTTCAGCATCGTTATATCAACTAGGTGGAGGAAGAGCTTGTGATACCACTTCACAGTCTTCCTCAGACACTCAACGCCTGACAGCTGACAGTCAGACTTGTCCACCAGGCGCATGTTCTTAGTGTAGTCCACTACCATGTCGGGCTTGTAGATTGTCTTCCTGGTTCGGTAGTGGATTTTGCCATAATCCATCTGGGCACCTGTGTGGACGGTGGAAAGCAGGTGGACGTCTCGCTTATCCTTCCACTTCAGGGCTATCAGTTTCCCACACTTCTCGAGCTGCTTGTATTTCTGCCCCTTTCGTCGCCTTCTTCGCACATGCCTCTCGCGGTGTTCCTGGGCCAGGTCGTCTTCTGAAGGTGTGTCACTGGAGGAGGCATCTGTGAGAGGAATGATATTACCTGTGAACTTTGGCATAAACTTTCTTGTCTTTCTGACAGTCCCACATGACCCCGTTTGGTTGTCATGAAGAAACTGGCAGAGAGCAGGAGAAGTATACCAGTTGTCAGTGTAGATGATGTGGCCTTTGCCCAGGTAAGGTGCCAACATTTTCCTGACGATGGCACCTGACATGCCCATGGGGTCATTGGCAGCGGCTTTCGGTATGTCAATGTCAGTGCCTGTGTACACGATCATGTCAAGCACTATTCCAGTTTCGCAGTCACACAAAACGAAGAGCTTGATTCCGAACCTATGCCTTTTCAAGGGGATATACTGCTTGAAAACAAGACGTCCTTTGAAGAGCACGAGCGACTCATCAATCACCAAATTGAGGAAGGGGTAAAAGTATTTCCTAAACCTCTCCAACAACATGGTGAACACATCCCGAACTTTGCATATCCTGTCAATCCTGTTAGGATTTTCGTTGTCTGCAAAGTGCATAAATCTTAGCAGCAAAAAAAATCTGTCACGAGTCATGAACTTATTGAAAGTTGGGGTGGCGATGAGAGGGTCGTGCTTCCAATAGTGTTGCAACACATGCTTCTTGATCAGAGGCATGAGGAACAACAAGGCAAAGAACGTCATAAATTCTTCCACAGTCGTATCCACCCAGCCTCGTATTCTCGCTTTTGGAGAAAGGACGTCCAATCTGCCAAACACCCACCTGTAGTAGGCGTTTGTTTGGGCAACGATGTACGTCATTACCTCCATGTCGAAAAAGGCGAGGAAGAAGTCGCTTTCATTCGCTTGATCGTCACAGGGCCAGTCGTCAGTTGTTCCTGACATCCCAGGATTGAACTGGGGCACGTCAGGTACAAAATTGACCCCGTCAGACCAATCGAACGAAGGCAGCTCAGGGATCGGAATGTCGTCTGCGTCTGCTTCATCGTCTGAAATATCGCTTCCATGGTCGCGATACAGCACTTCATCATCATCACCCTCCTCTTCACTTGACAGACGATGCCCTTCCTCATTTTCGTCACCGACGTAGGACTCACTCCCACTGTCCACTCCCAAATCCCCCCACCCTTGGTCCCGTGCTAGGGCTTCGTCGTCGAAACCTGGGCTGCCAATGTCCTGCGAATCACCATCAAACAGCAGGGCGGCATACTTTGATGGTGTCAGAGTTTTCCGGGTCACTTTTGCACGTGCGGGAGTCTTATGGACAGGGACAGCAGAGGCGGTGGCAGGGGCGGTGGCAGGGGCGGCGGCAGGGGCAGCAGTGGTGCGTGGCCTTGATGGCAAGATGATGGTGGTGCCGGTCGCCCTTCTTTCTGTTCCTTGGGCAGGGGCGGCATGGGCGGCAGGGGCAGCAGGGGCAACAGGGGCAGCAGGGCCGGCAGGGACACCAGGGCCAGCAGGGCCAGCAGTCGCTTTCCCTCTCCCTTTCCCCTTCCCCTTCCCTGTTCCTTGGGCAGGGGCGGCAGGGGCGGCAGGGGCAGCAGGGGCGGCAGGGGCAGCCGGGCCAGGGGCGGCTGGTGGTGGTGGTGGTGGTGGTAGGGGCACTGTGGCTGGCGTACGGGTTCTCTTCCCTACGCCCGTGCCTTTAATTTTTCCTGCTCCCGCAGGTTCTGCAGCCCTAGGGCGGCCTCCTGCGTCGCTGGTACCGGTGGCAGGGGTGGCAGGGGCAGCAGGGGCGGCAGGGGCAGCCGGGCCAGGGGCGGCTGGTGGTGGTGGTGGTGGTAGGGGCACTGTGGCTGGCGTACGGGTTCTCTTCCCTACGCCCGTGCCTTTAATTTTTCCTGACCCCGCAGGTTCTGCAGCCCTAGTGCGGCCTCCTGCGTCGCTGGTACCGGTAGCAGGGGTGGCAGGGGTGGCAGTGGTGGCAGTGGTGGTGGTAGTGGTTGTTGTAGTGGCCTGGGTCGTGGTGGCAGTGTCCCGAAACACCAATGACCTCTGTACCTTTCTTGTGCTTGCACGTGTTTTTCGTGCTTTGGGTGCAGGTGTTTCGTCCTCCGAGCTGTAGGGCGTGTCGTACTGGTAGCTAGGGTCTTTAGCAGCCACCCTCTGCCTTCCACGGCGGCTAACACCACCAGAAGGAGGGCTGGTTGTGTCATCAGGGAGCGAGCGTGAGGGACGTGTGGGCTCCATGACTAGTGTGTGGCTACTGGCGCGGTGGTGCTTGCACGAGTGCGGGGCGAGCGTTTGGCGGGGTGGTATCGAGAGTTGACATGTAGTACTATACCCACACCAATTTTCAGCTGCCTGGCTATAAACGCGCGGTTTTGGTACGCGTTCAAAAGCTCTGCTCTTAAGAGTCTCCCCGCAGTCCGCCGGGGGAACTCTTATGAGTCTCCCTGCAGCTCCCGGGTTAATGAGGCTTACATGAAAGTTACAATTTTATTATTTTTATTTGGCAAAATGTACAAATGCTTCATTAAAATGGGGTCCGAGAGGTGAGAGACATACGGTAATATAATTTTGCCAGTTGGTAAACATGCCAGAGGGATATTGCATTCAAATTCCAACCTTCCTCAAAGGCCATTTGCCCGCTAAAGGATTACATTTGCTTCAGAGGAAATATAGTGAGAATACTAACAGCCGGCATTTTTATCATCTTTCAGGAAACAGCATGGCTTGCCATTAATGGAGATGGGAGAGGATGCCAGAAAGTCACGCCCTTCAAAGCTTTCACAGGATGTATATGCTGCCTGTCCTCTTCCCGGTCCTTCAGGATACGTTCCACCAAGGTAAGTACACACAATTTGAAGAAAGAAATCAAAGTGCTTCGTGTATTTAGGGAATTATCGTATACTAATAAATCATGCTACAATTAACTTTATATTTGCCCTAAAACAACTTATGCATATTTTTTGCCCCACACTTTTCGGGCGACGGTCAACTAATGTACCCTTGGATGATGGGACTCGGTCAGTTCCAGACTGTGGATCTCGGTCCTCAGTGCTGATAGGATCCATTAGTGAGGTGATTACAATTCAGGAGGAGACTAAAATTCAGGAGGACCATACACCATCTGCATCAAACACGGATCTTCAGTTCTAGCCTGTGGATCTCGGTCCGCAGTGCTTGCAAGGATCCTTTAGCGATGTGAAAACACTTCAGGAGGACAATGTGTAATTTTATTACTTACATTTAATTGAAATATATGTAATTACAATAATATTATTAAATATTATTACAGTGTGAATAATACTTTGATACAGAAACTTTAAATTTTATTATTTTTATTTGGCAAAATGTACAAATAATTAATCGAAATGGGGTCTAAGAGGCGAGAGACACAAGGTAATCCAATTTTGCCAGTTAGTCCACATGCCAGGGGGTTATTACATTAAAATTCCTACCTTATCTCATATATCCCTGTACGGCCATTTGCCAGATAAAGGTTTAAATTTGTTTCAGGAGAAATATAGTGAGAATACTAACAGTAGGCATTTCTATCATCTTTCAGGAAAAAGCATGGCTTGCCATTAATGGAGCTGGGGGTGGACGCCAGAATGTCACGCCCTTCAAAGCCTTCACAGGATGTTCCCTTGGATGATGGGACTCGGTCAGTTCCAGACTGTGGATCTCGGTCCGCAGTGCTGATAGGATCCATTAGTGAGGTGATTACAATTCAGGAGGAGACTACAATTCAGGAGGACCATACACCATCTGCATCAAAACACGGATCTTCAGTTCTAGCCTGTGGATCTCGGTCCGCAGTGCTGCAAGGATCCTTTAGCGAGGCGACAACACTTCAAGAGGACAATGTGTAAGTTATTACTTACATTTAATTGAAATCTATATAATTGCAATACTTATTATAAAATATTATTATAGTGTGATTAATAATAATAATAATAATAATAATAATAATAATAATAAGACTAATAATAATAATAATAATAATAATAATAATAATAATAATAAATAAGACTAATAATAATAATAATAATAATAATAATAAATAAGACTAATAATAATAATAATAATAATAATAATAATAATAATGATAATTACTATTATAAAATATACTGGGCAACTTTATATATATATTGTTTTTTACTCTTCAGGTGAATCAACCTTGTCAGTTTCGGTCTGTGGATCAAGCTCTGCGGTTCTCCAGGGGTCCATTAGTGAGGCAACGACTCTTATGGATGAGCAAGGGCCTTTTTCGCCAGTTACACCAACCATCATATAAAGTGCAGGATCACAATCGGATATTGAGATGAAGCAAGCAGCCCTGGAGGGGTCGATCAGTGAAGCATCGACAAGGTCCATCGTCAAGAAGACTTCAAAATTGATAGATCATGGATCTGTTAACATTTTCAAAGTGCCATCATTGCCGATTCAAAAGATTCCCACTATATATGAGGATGTGAGGCATTTATCGGGTAAATTCCCCCGAAAAGGTACAGGGAGACGGGTTATTGATTGGAATGTAATGAAAATCTATCTAGAAAGAAAGAAATCAGTTTACGTTAGATTCAAAACGGCTGAAATACAACGACAGTACCAATCAAGACGGGAGGAGAACAAAAATAAACAAAACAATTAAATTTGGTGTTGGGACGCGGCAATCCAAACACAAATATTAGTATTTAATGGGGTAACGGGCAAATGGCCTTACAGGGATGTTTGAGGTAAGGTTGGAATTTGAATGCAATAACCCTTTTGGCATCTGGACCAACTAGCTAAATTGTCTCACCTCTCCTACCCTATTTTAATTAATTATTTGTACATTTGGCCAAAAATACGAATAATAAAATTAATAATAAAATTGTACTACTCTATTTCTTGTTTTTGTAACTTTCCACATAGATGTATTTATTTATAGGAAAAACCACAGACGATCCAGTATTTCACTCTAAACAAATATTGTTAAAATATTTCACACCACAGCAGTCTCTTTTTTTTTTAATAGCAGAATATTTTTAGGGGTAGATTTGGAGTCTTCTGCTGAGGGTCATTAGGTGGCCTCTCGAATAGAAATCTCTAGAAATTTGTCCTAAACATTTTTTTCTGTTCTTTCACATCAGTCGCCATGGCCCGGCGAGGACTCTCCCAGGATGACATCTCTTCGATGTTGGACGACTTTGAGGACGCCTCTAGTGATTCTGACAACAATATCGACAACGAAGCTGAACATGACGACATCGAGGACGAGCTTATAGATATAGAGCCCACCCACATTGTCGCTCCGTCGCCACCCACGCCAACCCTGGTGCCGGCGCCAGACACGGATGCCCCCACACCTCCTCGTGCTAGCACTTCGTCATCACCACGTACCACCAGGAGTACTTTGGCGTCATTACGACGTGACTTTTCTTTTAGGGGCAGGGAGGAGCGACAGGAAAGGCAGGTAGTCACGGCTGCCATACAACCCTCCACTCACCCAAAGAAGGCAGGACTACCACGGCAACGTAGAAGGCCTCCCTCCAATTACGACAGTACCGACGATAAAGAGAGTGTGGATGACCTGCCACCCTCCACACCTGCGCGTATCGGTGGACCGCACGCACCTACCACACCTGTCACACCTTCCACACCTGCCACACCTGCCGCAACTCCCAGGGGCACTACCCGATCACCTGACGAAGCTGCAAGAAGTCTGTGTGTGGCCACCACCAGCTCAAGACCTGCATCTTATGCAACTCCTGAAGGTAAGAAACTACATCTTTTTTATTCATTTTAATTAGGTTTTTAAGTATCAAAGTAAATAATATTACAAAATAGAGGTCATAATTGTCAAAATCTCATTGAAAAGTCGGCCCTCTCAATGTAACGTCAAATAATACTTATTTTGGCATTTTTCGTTTGCCAATTTTTTTTTTAAATTTTCATGTGTTTTTGGATAGTTATTTATACTTCATGTGGCATGGGATATAAATCCATGCATATTTACTCACCCCATACATTTGCTCATACAAAGATGACCTCAATGACAATATTGCTCAATAGTATTGGACCTAATGAAAAATTTTTCACATTTTTAGACACGACCATCAACGAAATGCTGGCCCGCGAAGAAGAAGTAGATCAAGCAGCGATGTATAGCGGTACAAATGAGACGGAACACATCCAACTACGCTGGGAAAAAAGACAAGATATTTCCGACACCCCGTTGTCTCATGATCACGAAGAAGAGGCACCAGAGCGTTCGGTATCTCCCATAGCTCATGATCGAGAGGAACAAGAAGACGACCCACTAGCAGATGACGTGCTACTTGAAACAACTGGTGAGCTAGCACCTTTATTTTTTCTTAATGTTCCCCTTGTGTAATACTTCTATCTATCTATCTATCTATCTATCTATTGCCTGACACCGCAATCCCCAAAGGGGTGGCCACGACCGAACCGCCCCCACGCACCTCTGTCCCCAGTCAGTCGACGCCCCTCCCCCCAACCAGCACCGCCTTCGTCCATATGCTTCTTCACTCCATCCTTCCACCTCTCTTTCGGTCTACTCTCCCTCTCTGTCCCTCCACCTCGCTCTCGTACGCCCTCTTAGTCATTATCTCGCTTTCTATACGTTCCATATGACCGAACCATCTCAAGTTGTTCCTTTTCACAATTTCCAGCACATCTACCTCCACACCACACCTCCTTCTTACTTCCTCATTCGTCTGTCTATCCCTCCATGTAACTCTGCATGCACTTCTTAAGTCATTCATTTCCACTGCTCTCACACTCTTGGTCTGAGTCTCTCAACCAACGTCCATGCTTCGCTTCCGTAAGTCAGCGTCGGGATTACGACACTGTCATGCAAGGACTTTTTCACTTCCATACTGACCACCCTATTTCTTGTTACTGCTTTCAGCGTTCCTACAACCCTCTTCCCCTGTTGTACCCTCTCTCGCACTTCTTCATCCATAGTCCCATCTTTACTCAACACTCTGCCCAGATACTTAAAAGAGTTGACGATCTCCATAGCCTGACCGTTCAGCTTCACCTCACACTCTGTGACTTCACCCCTTTCGAAGACCATAACCTTGCTCTTCCCCGCATTTACCTTCAAATTCCGTTTTTCGCACACTGTTCCAAACTCATTTACTGGACCCTGCAACTCCCATTCATTATCACTCATCAGAACTGTATCATCCGCAAACAGCAGTATAGGTAGCTTCCACTCAATTCCCTCCCTTGTCAGCGATACACAAACATCCACTGCTCTTGATAGTATTTCTTTCGTGACTCCATTCATATATACAGTAAACAACCACGGGGACATCACACACCCCTGTTTCAAACCAACATTCAGGTCAAAGAACTCGCTCTGCTCACTCGCCACACGTACTGCTGCCTTTGCACCCTCATACATGCTCTTCACTGCTTTCAGCCACTTGCCATCTACTCCGTATATTCAAAGTACTTTCCACAAACCTTCTCTATCCACTCTGTCATAGGCCTTCTCCACAACTGCAACTCCCATTCATTATCACTCATCAGAACTGTATCATCCGCAAACAGCAGTATAGGTAGCTTCCACTCAATTCCCTCCCTTTTCAGCGGTACACCAACATCCACTGCTCTTGATAGTATTTCTTTCGTGACTCCATTCATATATACTGTACAGTAAACAACCACGGGGACATCACACACCCCTGTTTCAAACCAACATTCAGGTCAAAGAACTCGCTCTGCTCACTCTCCACACGTACTGCCGCCTTTGCACCCTCATATACATGCTCTTCACTGCTTTCACCAACTTGCCATCTACTCCGTATATTCTAAGTAATTTCCACAAACCTTCTCTATCCATTCTGTCATAGGCCTTCTCCAAGTCCATAAAGGCAACATACACCTTTTGTTTCTTCTCCAGATATTTCTCCACAACCCACTTCAGGGTAAAAATCTGATCTACACATCCTCTTCCCTTCCGAAAACCTCCCTGCTCGTCACCTATCCATTTCCCCGTTCTCACTCTCACTCTCTCAATCACTACCCTACTGTATACCTACCCTACTACGCTTAGAAGACATATTCCTCGGTGGTTACCACACACTCCTCTTTCCCCTTTGCCCTTATATAGGGGGACTATTATGCCAGTCTTCCAGTCATCGGGTGCACTCCCCTTCTTCCATGGTAGTTTGCACATTTTCCATACCCGTTCGATCACTATATCACTACCATAACTCAGCAGTTCCCCACACACTCCATCTGTTCCTGGTGCTTTCCCCAACTTCACTCTTGTCATGGCTTCCCACACTTCTGACCTCCTGATCCCCACCTCCTCCTCCACTACTTTTCTTCTTCTCCCTCCCATACCACATCCAACTATGTTTGCTGGCTCTTCATTCCTTACATTTAGCAACTCATTGAAGTACTCCCTCCATCTTTTCGACTCTCTCTTGCTTCTCGGTTAGCATTCTCCCATTCTTATCTTTCACACCCCTACTATTTCCCTTGCTACCTTCCCTAACTTTCTTGACTTCTTTCCAGAACAGTTTCTTACTCTCCCTCCATTTTACACTCAGATTCCTTCCAAATTCCTCATCTACTCTTCTTTTACTTTCCTTCACTACCTTCTTCACCACCCTCTTACTCTCCACGTACCTGGCTCGTTTCTGTCTCTCGAAATCTTCATTCCCTCTACTACCCAACCACTCTCTATATGCTCTCTTCTTTTCTTCCACAGCTATCTTTACTTCTTCTGTCCACCATGCTGTACCTTTCACTCCCCCTCCCTCTTCTCCTCACTCCACACCCCTCCTCACATGCTGCACAGATCTCATCCTTAACCTCTGAAGTGCGCATGGGGGTAATTGGAAACGTCCCCCTGTGCTGACGTATTTGAGGTGTTTCCGTCACTAAAATATTCATTGTGCCATTAATAGCATTAACCCGTTGAGACCCAGCGTCGCACGTGTTGCGTCGGCAGTCTTTGATCACCAACTACCAGCGACGCATCACGTGCGTCCGACATATAAAAAACACTTACGTGGCTCGTAAGGTAGGAAATGGCGGGAGAATAGGAGGGGGCGGTACCGTAGTGTGAGGGGGAGCCGGGCCAGTAGGTGTGAGCGGGCCGAGACAGCCGCGCGGCTGGTGGTGGTGGGCTTAGTGGGGATAGTTTACACCCCTAGTTTACCGCCACTTTGAACCTTCATTACTCCGGTCGTATGGGAGCTAGAGGCTTTGAGATTTATGTGAGACACTCCTTAGGATGTATGCCGTACAATGCCATACTCAGTTTTTACCCTAGTGCTCCCGGGCGGGTGGTCATGCGGGGGAGACGAACTATTGAAACCCCCCCCCCACCCCCCAAATGACCGAAATGAGTTTTTTTTATTTGTGTGTTCATTTCTCACCATTCTCTTCCATTTTGGCTCAACAAATTTTTTTGAAGCTCTCCCCCCCCCCACCCCCCCAAACCCGGCCCCCCCCCCAAAAAAAATGTCAGAGGTGATTTTTTTTTTGTTTTTTTTTTTCATTTCTCATCCTTGTCTTCCATTTAGCAAACAAAAAAAATAAGTGAAAATGGCTTGGGACTGGGGTGAACAAAATATTATAACTAGCCGGGGCTCAACGGGTTAATACTTATCCATATGCGCCTATTATGGGTTGATTATAAAGGTATTAACCTGAAACAACAATAAAACGAGTGAAAACAGCGTTTGGATGGTCAAAATCGGAGATATAGCCCGCGAGTTGTATAATGTATGGGTGAGGCAATCTGCTTTCCCGCCAATTTCCCCCAAGGCCACTGAGACACAGTCGATCGATACTCTCTCTCTCTCTTGCACTCGCTTGCTATCAGTGATGACCACACCCTCCAATCGGATTTCTAATGTTAGCACGAAAATATACCTCAGAATAAGGGAATAACAGGGAAAATAGGTGATAACTGAAGGAGAGGAGGAAAGTGGGGAAGGAGGGGAGGTAGAGGACTGAGATTTTGCATGGCCCAGGGGCCAAAAAAATAATTTTTTTTTTTTTTTTTTTTTTTTTTTTTTTTTTTTCGATGTCAAAAGTTGATTTTTTTTTTCTCTGACTCTTAAGAGTCACCCCGCAGTGCGCCGGGGGAACTCTTAACCCTTATTTAGCGGGGTCGGACTTAAGTCCGATACGAGAAAATTGGACTAAATGGCGGGGTCGGACTTAAGTCCGTGGGCGTATTCCCGCCCTAATTTAGGTGGAAAGCGAAACTTGGTGGTCAGGCGGTGTACTACAAGGGCCCACCCACACATCCCCACTGTGTGACCGTGACTAAGTGACCCTCAAGCAGCCATAATGGAAGGTCAAGATTTGCCCGTGTTCGATTCGGTGGCCGCCATCCCTAGTGCGTCGCGCCACCCTACTAACCACGCCCGGCTTACCACCCAGGAACTAGATATCATGCTGACCTCTTCATAACTTTCTAATAAGTTGTGGGATGAAATCGTCGAAGGTCTGGGTGAGAGTTTTGGTAGTGTGGATGACTCTGAAGACGAAAATAACCCGATCATAGGCTTTCACCCCAAGCATAATTTGCGTGGGGTGGATGTTGTGGTTGATATTGGACAGACCCTTGAGCAAATTGGAGACGTTCCTGACGAAGAACATACTGGTGTGGGTGTTGGTAAGTACAATTTATATTTTATAATTGCTTGAAAATGTGATTGCAAGCATTTTATCACCTTACGAGCGGCTGGTGGAGTATATTTCACTGTGCCGCCCAGCGGGTTTTTTTTTTACCCTAAATGGGGTTGTTCCGTGCTCTTTTTCATGCATAAACAAGACCCAGAGCGTAATACAAGTATGTATCCTGAAAGTGCGTAAATTGAGCTTTCCAATGACACCCGAACCATCCTTTTACGATCACTGGTTGTCTTTCAACGATCGTAAAACACGAGTGAAAAACCCTAAAATACGGTAATTTCCTTATATAATTCCCTGTGTGGCGAGCGGTCTGAGGTAATATATGCTCCTAATCACCGCTCCGCTCTCTCTCAGAGCACATTACGTCCTCAAAATTGCACTCTACAAGAAATTTCCTTTGCATTTTATAGCGTATTATTTGCAGGCGTTCGGTAAATTTACGGTAATACAAACAACGAAAGATTGAATATTTGTGCTTGGCATTATATGATTGTGGAGAACAGATGTAGACCTACCGTATATATTATGTTTCATATATATGATACATGTGTAACATTTTTATATTATCACGACTCTCTCTCTCTCTCTCTGTCTCACTCTCTTTGTTTGTACTCCTTTGTACTCTCTTTGTCTGATGTAGGCCAGGGCACGCCCCTAACTAATCTCTTCCCTCCCAGGGGAAATCACACCTAGCAGATGTTTTTGACATCCCCTCTCTCTCTGTCTGTCTCTTCATCTCTGGGTCTACCTATACTGCATGTGACATTGAAATTGCTTGAGAGTTTGATTGCAAGCATTTTATAGCGTATTATTTGCAGGCGTTCGGTAAATTCTCACGATAACCAGGGTGTATGGTACATTTCTCACGATAATACAAGAAACAACGAAGCTTGGCGAAGATTGTGGTCTACAATATACCTTTTTATAATTGCATGTGACCTTGTAATTGCTTGAAAGTTTGATTGCAAGCATTTTATAGCGTATTATTTGCAGGCGTTCGGTAAATTTCTCACGATAACCAGGGTGTATGGTACATTTCTCACGATAATACAAGCAACAACGAAGCTTGGCGTAGATTGTGGTCTACAATATACCTTTTTATAATTGCATGTGACCTTGTAATTGCTTGAAAGTTTGATTGCAAGCATTTTATAGCGTATTATTTTCAGGCATTCAATAAATTTGATAAATATATCAAAATAAGTCCTGTGGGACTATGAAATAGCTATTATTGGACAAGGAAAATATTTTGTTCATCCCTCCACTGGAACATCAACAACAATGTCAACAACGTATCGCCGTCGGCAATCGTAAGATTCAGAGTCGTAAAGATTCCAGGACGAGCTCAATAGAAAATGAATGAATGAAATTAATGAGTGTGCAGTACTGCCAATACGTATAGCGACTTCCGCTAGATCTAGAGACCTTTACTTCGATCTAGCAGCAATGACTTACACTAGCGGTTTTGTTTTGAAATTTCAGAACAATTTCGAAGTGATATTATATGGATTTTGCCAATTCATATTTCTAGTGGTATTTATCATGTCTTACATCTAACAATATATGCTAGCGGATTTAACTTCAATTGGTAACCCTCCCGCTCGAGTCGGCTCCAATAAAATAGATAATGGTGGCACTTTAGTAAACAGGTGATAAACAAACCCGCATGCGGATCGGTTTGGTGTATCGGTATTATGGTAAGTTGGCTACCTACTATTGTTTATACGATATAGTAAGTAATGATAAGTAAATTATTATATATTATATATAAAACAAAAACAAAATTCCTGCAAAGCAAGCGAAACAGAGGGAGAGAGAGAGAATGCAGAAACTGAACTGAAGAAAGAGTGAAAAAGATATAATAATACAGAAATATTACAAGCAAATAAATGAAATAGAGGGAT
The DNA here is from genome assembly GCA_032716605.1 of Paralithodes platypus. Taxonomy (NCBI): domain Eukaryota; kingdom Metazoa; phylum Arthropoda; class Malacostraca; order Decapoda; family Lithodidae; genus Paralithodes; species Paralithodes platypus. Next base: position 2,394,758 of record CM064577.1, read on the forward strand.
TAGTTAGAGAAAATAATAATGAGAAATACATAATACGGATGAGGAAGAGGGAAAGCGACAGAGCCAGAGAGAGAGAGAGAGAGACAGGAGGAGTGGGAGAGATTAGAGAAAATAGAGAGATTGCAAGCATTTTATAGCGTATTATTTGCAGGCGTTCAGTAAATTTCTTACGGTAATACAAACAATGAAAGATTGAATATTTGTGCTTGGCATTATATGATTGTGCGGAACAGATGTAGGCCTACCGTATATATTATTTTTTCATATATATGATACATAATTATGTAACATTGTTATATTATCACGACACTCTCTCTCTCTCTTGTCACTTCCTCTCTGGGTTTACCTATTGCCTACATTTATAATTGCATGTGACCTTGAAATTGCTTGAGAGTTTGATTGCAAGCATTTTATAGCGTATTATTTGCAGGCGTTCAGTAAATTTCTTACGGTAATACAAACAACCAAACAACGAAAGATTGAATATTTGTGCTGCACATCCCTCATACGAAATACCATTCCCACCGTATAGAGAGAATACAGAAACTGAACTGAAGAAAGAGTGAAAAAGATATAATAATACAGAAATATTACAAGCAAATAAATGAAATAGAGGGATTAGTTAGAGAAAATAATAATGAGAAATACATATACGGATGAGGAAGAGAGAAAGGGAGAGAGAAATAAATAAAGAGAGAGAGAGAGAGAGAGAGAGAGAGAGAGAGAGAATACAGAAATAAGGAGAAATAAGAGAAAAATAAGACCGATTACCAAAGGAATAGTAGACGCGCGAGAGGCCGAAGTCAGGCCAAAGCGAACGCAACCGAACGCGCTCGGGAAATAGACCAAAAAGTACCTCCTCTTCCTCACCTCTTCCCACCCTCCACACTCATTCATAACATCCATTCATAGACTTATATGGGGAGACAAAGAGTTGCTCTTTCCAAAAATGATCGTTTCGTTCGCATTGGAGCCATAGTAACGGCACTAGGGCGAGTGAAATTGAGCGAATATTTCGGGATTATGCCCGCTGAGCGATACAGTGTAAAATACCTTACCACCCGCTAAATAAGGGTTAAGAGTCTCCCCGCAGCTCCCGGGTTAAACACCTTGCTCATCTCTTCCACTTCCTCCATAACTTCCAGGTCGAACCCACCTAGTCGTCTTTCTACTGCTCTCCTGTACTCTTCCCTGATTTCTTCCTCCTGTAAGCTCTCCACCATCCTCACCATTCCACCTTCCTCTCGCCTCCCTCCAGCTCTCCTCACCCCCTCCATTTGTATCCTAACCTTAGCTACTACTACATAATGATCCGACAGACCCCCACCAATACCCCTATATGCCCTAGCATCCATCACAGATTTCTTCATTCGTTCATCGACACATACATAATCAATCAATGACTTTCGTTCCACCACTGTCTTATCCTTCATGATCACCCGTTTCCACGTGTACCTGTGGATCATTCTGTGTCGAAAGAAGGTGTTGGCTATCCACAGCCTCCTCCCCACACAGACGTCTACAAGTGCACTACCATTCCCATTCACCTCTGATGGTACCCCCCACCCTCCCACCACTCCCTCAACTTTCCTATCACCCACATTACCATTCATATCCCCAATCAGAAATATTCTTTCGTTTTTGTCAAACTTCTCCAGGCATGCCTCCACATTCATCCAGAACTCCTCTTTCCTGCTTTCAAGTTGATCCTCTGTCGGGGCATACACACACACAATCACCCACGTTTGTATTCCTACTTTCATTCTCACCCACACAATCCTTGAACCCACAGACCCATACTCTCTTACACATTCCTTCCACATGTAATACTTGCGATGTGTTATATGTTTATGTTCCTAATAATTGTACAGTAATCTAGTATTTCAAAGAATTTTCCTTTCCTACACAGAACTAACAGAAGAGAGGATTGATGAATTAAAAAAGCTTGTACTTCAAAGTCTACATGATCGAGTAAATGCGACGAAGCACCTCTCTCGACAGCATAGACGACAACTGGACAAGGAGATCGATCGTGTCTGCAAAACTAAGACTTTACGGACTATTAACCGTTTATACGACCACGAAATAGAAAAGAAAACAACTGAACTAGATGAACTGAAGAAAAAGAAAGACCGAGAAAAAAATACTACACTCCTGCAGTGGCAGTGTGCAAGAAAGCTTTTAAATGAAAACAAAGGCCGAAATCGTAAATATCCCAGAGCGATCAGCAAGGCAACAAAGAGACCTGGCAGACCATGCCCAGTCGCCGGTTGCTACAGCAAATCAGTCAACCTACGGAAGCATATGGCCCTTTGCCACTCATACCTAACTAACGACGATAGAGAGAATGTTTTGGCTGCAGCGAGTAGGTTCTCTAGGAAAAGGTCCCTGCCACCAACAAATGCAAAGAAAACAAACCTATATGATTGTCCCTTCTGCTCAAACTCAGTTAAACGGATCGATATGCACTTAAGAAATGTTCACAAGAAAAGCAAAGACTCCATGGAATACCAGGAACTCCTCAGACACGTATGTAAGGTTTGCTTTCCATAATTCAATTATTTTCTTAATAATAGGCCAAACATTAAAGAAATAAAAACAATGCACTTTAAAGTAAAGAAACATTGTAATGCATTTATAATAATTATATGCCAACTAAAACAGTACAACTTTTATTGTATATATTTTGAATCATTAATTAGACATATTTCACATGAATATTGAACTATTTTGCAGAAAAATAAAGCAACGTCACCTGCCGAAGTTGAGGATGTACCCATAGTAGCTGGCACCATAGCTATCACTGAGAATGACCACGTCAAAATGTTCTTTAAGGAGTACGAGGATTACCTAGAGGACACACAACCAATGAAAACAGTGACAGTCAAGAATCACGGCTGTCTTCTAAGACATGCACTCTTTGGGCCACGCAGAACAGAGGAGGAATTTGCGAGAAATACCTTTGGGGAGCTTTAGATAATTCAGCTCACCCGGGAAGCTGTCATGACCGGAGGATCAATAATGGCACACTCTGAAACCCTCTCCGCGACCACACTTAGAATGATGACCGACTCCTGTATGCATGCTCTCAATTTTCTCAAAGAAACAGAGAATTAACAATTCCAAGTAACAGAAACTCTCTTAGGCCCCGTCAGGCGAGCTGTCGCCAAAGCAAAAAGCAAGTATAGTGTTAATATTGTTATCGAGTAATTATTTGAATGTTTCATATTTTCGTTTTATATATTTGTAGTAGTGATTCCACGAGTTGTACAACTATTTATTGTGTTCTGTCCTATTTACTTCCACAGAACACTTTGGCACGGAAGAGGTGAGACAGAGAGAACACCGTAAACAGCACAATGAGGCTGAGCTCTTGGCGATGGAGGATGTACATTACCTGGAAATAAATGATGCTGTTGAAATTCCCATAAACAATGCGGCATCATTAATCCACGATGGACGTGTACCAGCAAAGCAACTTATAAAGAAAGACTTTGTCAGCCTGAGAGATGCACTGATTGTGAGACTGTCCGTTCGATGCCTACGAAGAAATCAGGAGTTTACTGAATTTACAATCAGCGAATACGAGGGAAGATCAACAGAAGTCGAAGATGGCAGAAATGTAACCTGCATACAGGTAGCACGACACAAAACGGGGTCCAAAGACCCCTGCATCTTATACTTAGGCAATGCAGAGGCAGCTGCTCTTGAGGCGTACATGAAATATTATCGCCCAATAGTTGCCACATGTGTAAGGCCAAAATGAAAGATTTTTGTGAATCGGCAAGGCAACAACACCGATGGCCAATGTTGCTCTCAACTCTCAATAGAAAATGTAGGGAAAATCATTGCCAAGATGGGACTGAGGGCAGGTATTGTTGGGAGAGTGGGCAGCCGGAAGCTACGACATGCACAGATCACAGCTGCCCTCAAAGATGAGGATACACTTGCCAACAGACAAGCCCTTGCAACCCTGGCCTGCCACAGCGTGATGTCATGCAGAGATTACTACGACTTCACAAATCGCAGGACTACTGGAAACAGAGTTGTAAACAGTCTGAAGGACCTACGTTGTGATGCAGCATCAGGGTAGGTGTTAATGAGGCTTACATGAAAGTTACAATTTTTTTATTTTTATTTGGCAAAATGTACAAATGCTTCATTAAAATGGGGTCCGAGAGGTGAGAGACACACGGTAATATAATTTTGCCAGTTGGTAAACATGCCAGAGGGATATTGCATTCAAATTCCAACCTTCCTCAAAGGCCATTTGCCTGCTAAAGGACTAAATTTGTTTCAGAGGAAATATAGTGAGAATACTAACAGCCGGCATTTTTATCATCACGCTGTTGCATGGCTTGCCATTAATGGAGCTGGGAGAGGATGCCAGAAAGTCATGCCCTTCAAAATTTTCACAGGATGTATATGCTGCCTGTCCTCTTTCCGGTCCTTCAGGATACGTTCCACCCAGGTAAGTACACACATTGTGAAGACAAAAAATCCAAGTTTTTCGTGTATTTAGGGAATTATCGTATACTAATAAATCATGCTACAATTAACTTTATATTTGCCCTAAAACAACTTATGTATAGTTTTTGCCCCACACTTTTCAGGCGACAGTCAACTAATTTACCCTTGGATGATGGGACTCGGTCAGTTCCAGACTGGATCTCGGTCCGCATATAGTCCGCTGATAGGATCCATTAGTGAGGTGATTACAATTCAGGAGGAGACTACAATTCGGGAGGACCATACGCCATCTGCATCAAAACACGGATCTTCAGTTCTAGCCTGTGGATCTCGGTCCGCAGTGCTGCAAGGATCCTTTAGGGATGTGAAAACACTTCAGGAGGACAATGTGTAAGTGTATTACTTACATTTAATTGAAATGTAATTTCAATAATATTATTAAATATTATTACAGTGTGAATAATACTTTGATACAGACACTCTACATTTGTGTTATTTTGATTTGGCAAAATGTACAAATAATTAATCGAAATGGGGTCTAAGAGGTGAGAGACACAAGGTAATACAATTTTGCCAGTTAGTCCACATGCCAGGGGGTTATTGCATTAAAATTCCTATCTTACCTCATATATCCCTGTAAGGCCATTTGCCAGATAAAGGGTTAAATTTGTTTCAGGAGAAATATAATGAGAATACTAACAGTAGGCATTTCTATCGTCTTTCAGGAAACAGCATGGCTTGCCATTAATGGAGCTGGGAGAGGATGCCAGAAAGTCATGCCCTTCAAAGCTTTCACAGGATGTAAGTGCTGCCTGTCCTCTTCCCGGTCCTTCAGGATACGTTCCACCCAGGTAAGTACACACAATTTGAAGAAAACAAATCAAAGTTTTTCGTGTATTTAGGGAATTATCGTATACTAATTAATCATGCTACAATTATCTATATATTTGTCCTAAAACAACTTATGTATATTTTTTACCCCACACATTTCAGGCAACAGGCAACAGTCAACAATTGTACCCTTGGATGATGGGACTCGGTTAGTTCCCGACTGTGGATCTCGGTCCGCATATAGTCCGCTGATAGGATCCATTAGTGAGGTGATTACAATTCAGGAGGAGACTACAATTCAGGAGGACCATACACCATCTGCATCAAAACACGGATCTTCAGTTCCAGACTGTGGATCTCGGGACTGTGGGACTCGGTCAGTTCCTGACTGTGGATCTCTGTCCGCAGTGCTACAAGGATCCGGTAGCGAGGTGACTACAATTCAGGAGTACCATACGTCATCTGCATCAAAACATGGATCTTCAGTTCCAGACTGTGGATCTCGCTCCGCAGTGCTGCACGGATCCGTTAGCGAGGTGACAACACTTCAGGAGGACAATGTGTAAGTTATTACTTACATTTAATTGAAATCTATATAATTGCATACTTATTATAAAACATTATTATAGTGTGATTAATATTTGGAAATAATACTAATGATAATAATAATAATAATAATAATAATAATAATAATAAGACTAATAATAATAATAATAATAATAATAATAATAAGACTAATAATAATAAGACTAATAATAATAATAATAATAAGACTAATAATAATAATAATACTAATAAATAATACTGATACTAATACTAATAATAATAATAAGAAGAATAAGAATAAGAATAAGAATTACTATTATAACATATACTGGGCAAATTTATATATATATATATATATATATGTATAATTATTGTTTTTTACTCTTCAGGTGTGAATCAACCTTGTCAGTTTCGGTCTGTGGATCAAACTCTGCGGTTCTCCAGGGGTCCATTAGTGAGGCAACGACTCTTATGGATGAGCAATGGCCTTTTTCGCCAGTTACACCAACCATCATAGAAAGTGCAGGATCACAATCGGATATTGAGATGAAGCAAGCAGCCCTGGAGGGGGTTGATCAGTGAAGCATCGACAAGTTCCATCGTCAAGAAGACTTCAAAATTGATAGATCATGGATCTGTCAACATTTTCAAAATACCATCATTGCCGATTCAAAAGATTCCCACTATATATGAGGATGTGAGGCATTTATCGGCTAAATTCCCCCCGAAATAGTACAGGGAGACGGGTTATTATAGGGAGACGGGTTATTGATTGGAATGTAATGAAACTCTACCTAGAAAGAAAGAAACCGGTTTATGGTAGATTCAAAACGGCTGAAATACAACGACAGTACCAATCAAGTCGGGAGGAGAACAAAAATAAACAAAACAATTAAATTTGGTGTTGCAACACGGATTACCACACTGTCATGCAAGGACTTCTTCACTTCCATACTGACAACCCTATTTCTTGTTACTGCTTTCAGCGTTCCTACAACCCTCTTCCCCTGTTGTACCCTCTTCCGCACTTCTTCATCCATTGTCCCATCTTTACTCAACACACTGCCCAGATACTTAAAAGAGTTGACGATCTCCATAGCCTGACCGTTCAGCTTCACCTCACACTCTGTGACTTCATCCCTTTCGAAGTCCATAACCTTGCTCTTCCCCGCATTTACCTTTAAATTCCATTTTTCGCACACTGTTCCAAACTCATTTACCAGACCTTGCAACTCCCATTCATTATCCCTCATCAGAACTGTATCATCCTCAATCAGCAGTATAGGTAGCTTCCACTCAATTCCCTCCCTTTTCAGCGATACACCAACATCCATTGCTCTTGATATTATTTCTTTCATGACTCCATCCATATATACAGTAAACAACCACGGGGACATCACACACCGCTGTTTCAAACCAGCATTCAGGACAAAGAACTCGCTCTGCTCACTCTCCACACGTACTGCCGCCTTTGCACCCTCATACATGCTCTTCACTGCTTTCAGCCACTTGCCATCTGCTCCGTATATTCTAAGTACTTTTCACAAACCTTCTCTATCCACTCTGTCATAGGCCTTCTCCAAGTGCATAAAGGCAACATACACCTTTTGTTTCTTCGCCAGATATTTCTCCACAACACAATTCAGGGTAAAAATCTGATCTACACATCCTCTTCCCTTCTGAAAACCTCCCTGCTCGTCACCTATCCATTTCTCCGTTCTCACTCTCACTCTCTCAATCACTACCCTACTGTATACCTTCCCTACTACGCTTAGAAGACATATTCCTCAGTGGTTGCCACACACTCCTCTTTCCCCTTTGCCCTTATATAGGGGGACTATTATGCCAGTCTTCCAGTCATCGGGTGCACTCCCTTTCTCCCATGCTAGTTTGCACATTTTCCATACCCCTTCGATCACTATCTCACCACCATAACTCAACATTTCCCCACACACTCCATTTGTTCCTGGTGCTTTCCCCAACTTCACTCTTGGCATGGCTTCCCACACTTCTGACCTCCTGATCCCCACCTCCCCCTCCCCTACTTTTCTTCTTCTCCCTCCCATACCATATCCAACTATGTTTGCTGGCTCTGCATTCCTTACATTTAGCAACTCATTGAAGTACTCCCTCCATCTTCCGACTCTCTCTTGCTTCTCGGCTAGCATTCTCCCATTCTTATCTTTCACACCCTTTCTGTTTACCTTGCTACCTTCCCCAACTTTCTTGACTTCTGGTGATGGGCTGGTCTATCAGAGTGAGAGTTGAGCGTTCTCTGCCATACCCATAGCTTACTCTGGCTGTTCCTTTTACTTAGATATTTTCTAGATCTCAAGTGACGGCGTCCCTTCCGTGGATTGACCTCCCAATCTACCAAGATTGGAAGCCAAAGCGTCACACTTTTCCCTTGCCCCTCAACTTTCTCTTCACAATTGCTGAGGGACACAGGGCCCTGGGTGGGGCTTTGATTTCCCGGGCGTTCCGCACCCTCCTCAGCTCCCAGCCCTTAAACACCTTGCTCATCTCCTCCACTTCCTCCATAACTTCCAGGTCGAACCCACCTAGTCGTCTTTCTACTGCTTGCCTGTACTCTTCTCTGATTTCCTCCTCCTGTAACCTCTCCACCCTCCTCACCATTCCACCTTTCTCTCGCCTCCCTCCAGCTCTCCTCACCCACTTCTTTTGTATCCTAACCTTAGCTACTACGACATAATGATCAGACAGACCCCCTCTTATACCCCTATACACCCTAGCAATCATTGCCGATTCAAAAATTCCCACTATATATGATGATGTGAGGCATTTATTGGGTAAATTCCCCCGAAAAGGTACAGGGGGACGGGTTATTGATCGGAATATAATGAAACTCTACCTAGCAAGAAAGAAATCGGTTTGTGGTAAATTCACAACGGCTGAAATACAACGACAGTACCAATCAAGTCGGGAGGAGAACAAAAATAAACAAAACAATTAAATTTGGTGTTGGAACACAGCAAACCAAACACAAATATTAGTATTTAATGGGGTAGCGGGCAAATTGTTTGAGGTAAGGTTGGAATTTGAATGCAATAACACTTTTCACCTCTCCGACCCTATTTCAATTAATTATTTGTACATTTTGCCAAATAAGAATAATAAAAATAATAATAAAATTGTACTACACGATTCTTTGTTTTTATAACTTTGCACATAGATTTATTTATTTATAGGAAACCACAGACGATCCAGTATTTCACTTGCCGGAGTTGAAGTTTCTCTTCACAATGTTCCTTAATATAAGTATTATGGACAAGCCAGTTGCAAGATGATGTTTCCTAAGGGATTATCCTATCCATAAAACAGGCAGAAATAGAGCAAGCTTTACCAAAACTTTGCAATGGGATTAGAATTTGATTGATACAGAAATACGCTTTCAAAAAATGGATAGCTCAAATCTTTTAAGGACTTTGCCCAAATCAAGCAAAACTATCCCGTCCGTACTCCTTACGGACTGACCTGAGCCAGGTAATATTCCCTAAACATGTCTAACATTGGCTCCTCAAATATTTTAACCCGTACAGCCCCAGCGACGCGCCTGACGCGTCGGCGATGTATGTAACGCACAGCCCCAGAGACGCGCCTGGCGCGTCACCCTAATTGCGCCGACCGTAACCTCAGGTGTAGCCACTCAAGAGGGCTCAGATTTGTATGGGAACTGTGTACGTATCCCACGCAACCGTGCCGATGGTTGAAAACTCTCAAAGTCCACGTGCGTGCGCGCGAGCGCGCAATAACCTGTTTTTTTGGGATAATTGCCTTCAATTTTTTACTCTTGTAAAATCCGTTTTCGGGGCTCTGTAGGACCATTTTTTAAGCTTTTTGAGCGGTTTTTCGTGGTTTTTCCTTCATTCCTAACCCATTCGCTATTGTTTCTGGAATAAAACCATTTTTTGAAAACCGGCCGGGTTCTGGTGCGCAAACATTACAAAACTAGCCGGGGCTCCACGGGTTGATGACACTCCTCAAATATTTTAATGACAATGCCCAAATCAAGCAAAACTATCCCGTCTGTACTGCTAGATGCATTTTTGAAATCAGCGTAAAAAACTACTCATAATGCAAAGTTCTGGTAAGGCTAATAATAATAATAATATAATAATAATACTTTATTTCAGACTCACACAGTACAGAGGGGACCATACTGGGGTCCATATATACCTTACAGTAACATAAATATATATAAATATATATAAGCTACTGTACATAGGCTACATAAAATAAAAAGAAATTAAATAATACCCAGCTTGCTATCATGTAGTTCACAGCACTGCCTCAACCAAAACCAGTGGTCATCAAACTACTGTGTTACCAAAACCACTGTCCTAATTGTGTACTAGTCCTAGTCCTATTTCTGGCAATTTTTCCCTGATAGCCAATAATTGAAGTCTCTATTCACCTTGTTCCCTTATATTAATATTATGGCCAGGCCAGGTACAAGAGTGATGCTCCCTAAGAAGTTTCTATTCACAATGTTCCCTAATATTAGTATTATGGACCAGCACGTTGGAAGATGACGTTCTCTAACAAGTCTCTATTCACAATGTTCCCTAATCTTTATTTTTATTAATTTCACCACAACACCAGACACCCCCAATGAAATTAATTAAAGTATATATGATCCACCGGGATTCGAACCTGGGTTATCACACACAGATTTTTGCCACCTTAACCATTACACCACCAGGACGGTTAAAGGTTTATGCACACGCCTACGACTTATTATCCATTCTCGAATACTGGATATTAATCTAATCATGTTCATATTCCCAACCGCGCTATGGTATCTCGGACAGGCCGGTTGCAAGATATAACGTTCCCTAAGACACTGTCCTGTCCGAATGCCAGCTACGGACTGACCTGAGTCAAGAAATGTTCACTAAGCATCTCTAGCATTGGTTCACAAGGCAAAACTGGCAGAACTATGCAATAGGAGTAGAATTTGATGCTTATTCCAAATTTGGCATCCGTTTTGTAATAATTGAAAAACAAAATGAAAGTGATAAAGCCAAATATGTTAGTGAGAAATGACAAAGTTGGCCATATTTCCATTCTCTGAAGATTAATCCAATTTCTAGGTGCATCTTTGAATTAGAAATCAGCATCAAATACTACTCCTAATGCAAAGTTCCGGAAACGCTAGTCCTATTTCTGCCAATTTCGCCCTGAAAACTAGCCGCTGCACTAAGCACTAGACGGCACACTGGCTGGGTACACAAAGCACTAGATGGCACACTGACTGGGTACACGAAGCACTAGATTTCACACTGACTGGGTACCCAAAGCACTTCAGGCACACTGACTGGGTACACGAAGCACTAGACGGCACACTGTCTAGGTACACGAACCACTAGATGGCACACTGCTTGGGTACACGAAGCATTAGACGGCACACTGACTGGGTACATAAAGTTGAACACTAGACAATGCAATTGATCCATTCGGTTACCAAAACCCCAGAAGTGATTTTTTTTTCCCAGACAAGCCCGGGCTTCGCCCTCTGCCTCTTCGCGGCGGAGGGCGAAGCCCGGGCTTGGTCCGGCGGCGTATCTATCTTATGTGCAAAAAATTGAGATCTATGTGTAAAAACAGGAGACAAATAAAAGGTTAACTTCAAAATGTTGTTTTATTCCTTACTTAATCTAACAGTTTTGCTTTTTGTCTATCATCTGTATCATTATTGCAATTTCTTTCTGCAGGTGTTCGTTACTCTTCTCAACTTCCTTCAGAAGGAGTTCGAATTTCTTCTCTTGTTTCCTCCGAAGGAGTTCGTCTTTCTTATCTTGTTCCCGCCGAAGGAGTTCGTCTCTCTTCTCTTGTTCCCTCCGAAGGAGTTCGTCTCTCTTCTCTTGTTCCCTTCGAATGGTTTCGTAGCTTTCTTCAAATGACTTCCATAACTGCTCACACTCTTCGAGTTGCTCGTCCATCTTCTCTACCGCCATATCGAAATCCTCAACGGATATCTTCAGTACTGCCATCATGTCTTCTGGAGCGAATTGGGCCTCAACTTCAGCGTCACACTGTCCTAAATCTATATACTTTCGCTGGAGCTCAATGTCAGCCACAATGTCTTCTCTTGAATGATGATTCCGGTGTCTATCAACCTCGAATATTCGTCAGCTAACGACTCTTGTTCCATAAACACGTCAGGGTATACGACGTTATCTAACACACATGGTCCCTTTTCCTTCTTCTGGATAAAAATACTCAGCGAATCCCAACTTGTGACCCGAGAGCAGGCAACGTACAGCTGCCCGTGAGAGAACACACAGGTGTGATACAGATACAGACCGCAATGTTGGATAGTTTGACCCTGTGCTTTATTTATAGTTATTGCAAAACTTAACTTTACAGGGAATTGGAACCGGGAAAACGCCACCGGGGAGTCATTGGCCACCAACTTTACCCGGGGAATGCATACTTGCTCTCCATCGTACGTGCCACCCAGAATCCTACCCACAATGATGGTCTTCTTCAGGTTATCGACGACACTTCGGGTGCCGTTACAGAGTCTGGGTGGAGCAAGATTCCTTATTATCATTACCACAACACCCACTTTCAGTTTGAGCTGGTGTTCGGGTAACGAAGAAGGGTTCAGTTATTGAGTGTGGAAACCTGATACTCCATATCGTCTTCCGAATCAAGTTTGTCTTCACTCAGATAGATCTTCTCGTCCCTGGGCAACATGTCTAAGATCGTAACGTTGACGTCGGAAACATCCACGTTGAGAGGCGATACGATGGTACAACTGGCAAAATAGCGATGATCCGCAATGTGATCGGCGATATCGGGGTAAACACTCTCGATGAACTCTTTTTCGTTATGGTAGAGAACCCCAAAGTTGGAAGGGATAACGAAGAGTGAAGAGTTACTCTGACCTATCTCTAATAGCTGGCTGGCAAAGGTCGTGTTTTTCGTGTCGGATACGGGCCCCCTTAGTCGGATGTTCTCGGACAGTGCATATTTCCGTAACTGGGGCCAGAAGTAAGTCTTCTTGATGGTGGCTGCAACTTCCTGGTTGTACCCTCCACCCCTCACAACCGGAAGAATCTGCCTGAAATCCCCAGCGCACACAAAGGGGACCCCTCCCATTAACCTGTCACTGTCAAGGAGATCCCGAAGGGTGACGTCAACGGCCAGCAGCATATTTTTGTTGGCCATCACCACCTCGTCCCAGACTATCAGGGAACATAACTCTAACAGTCTAGACAATTGGCTATTCTTCTTGATTGAGCAGGACCTGAACTCATGTGATTCCATGAGCGGGATCTTGAAGGTGTTATGGGCTGTTCGGCCTCCATGTAAGAGGGTGGCAGCAATGCCAGATGACGCCACAGCCAGGGCAATACCACCTTTGGCCCGAACGGCATCCAGAAGCAAGTTGAGCAGAAAGGTCTTTCCTGTACCACCGGGAGCGTCGATGAAGAACCTGTGTCTTATTACGGGACACGCCGCTGTGTGCGGTTCCTTCTTCGTCCCTATAATGCCAATAACGGCATCAAAGACTTGGCGCTGTTCCTTGTTCAGCAAAGGTAGGTGGGAGCAAGTACTTTCCAACTGTTGGGAAGTGTGTAGCTCCATTCTCGCCTTAGGAGATTGAAGCTCTTGGCGTTCCCTCTCGAAGGTGGCAACCCATAATCTGTAATGTCAATACCACCAAAGTTGTACATGTGCTCTTGGATATCATCCAATGCATCTTTGTATATCTCGTCGTTGTATTCCTTCAAGCCACTGTCCTGTAGGAAGTCGCTAGCAAAGTAGTCGCGAATCTCTACCCACACATCCGATTGGTCTTCCAGGTCGCAAAAACCAACATGGTAGCGTATGTTATTCTGAGTTCCTTCCTGTTGTTGGTGTGATTGATGATTTCCATTAGGGTGTTCTCCCAATGGTCCTTGTCCTTCATCAGACCCATAGCCTTGACGGTCTCCCTGTACGTTTCGTATGTCTCCCCGTCAAAACACTTCAGAGCGGAAAATGACGTTGGTCCCTCAACGTGCGATAGTAGCAGTCTCAGGTAGAAGAGTTCAGGGTTTTTAGTGCTGGTGGTCTGCATGCAACCTATGGCGATGGAACTGTTACTCCTCGGTGACCACACGTTCTTGCTACAAAAGGTGTAGTGGATGGGCACGTCGGTGTACATTAGGCCTCGTGCAAACTCATCGCTCTCACAGAGCTTAAAGAAGGCCATCAGTGGCGTGTCTTTATCGATTTTCTCCTGTAGTTTCGCATCCGCATCCCGCTCCGAGTAAAAGATGTTCTGTTGACCTTCCAGGTGAATATTGAGGTATGTGACGGGTGGATAGTACTTGTGGATGGGAAAATTGAACAGCCGCCACGTCGCTTCGTTGGCGTTGACGTAACGGGCTTCGCGATAGTTTTTTATCTCGTCCACGGGTTTATCCTTATTCTCATCCTTCGTGTACATGATCCTGTCGGAACCCTTGTTGACGTACTTGGTCACGTATGCAATACACATGATTGAATTGCAGCATTTAACGTTGATGTGAGCGTTGTATTTGAGGCAGAGGTAGGGGTTATGTGGGACCACCCAGGCATTGTCGACTCGCACCATGTCTTTCTTTCCCTTGGGAGCCTTTTTGGTGAAGAACCTCCCACCCGCCTCGCTCGCAGCGCGTCTACGGTATAAAGGATAACCGTTGTTCCCAACGAAGGTCTCGTCCTTATACTGCTTAGGAAAGTTCTTGGTGCAACGACCGTTCCGGATACAGGGACTGGACTCATCGTACCCGACACAGGGGTTGTGTATCATGTTCGTTGTAATGATGTTATAGAGTCTTGGCTGGGTCTCTGGATCAGGTATTTCAGCTGAAATGTACTTATCGTTTTCAGTCTTCTTCATTTTCGTCTCTAACCAAAGGAGAATGTAGACGTGAGGTAGACCTCTCTTTTGCCATTCAACACTGTACAGATACGCCTGCGTACGGCCAAAAATGCAAGCCTTCGTCAAGTCGTCCATTAGAGCATTAACTTTCAACCGAAAAACGCGACTAACTAAATCGGGCCTGTCCGATGAGCTACACCCTAAACCCCCCTCCTCCACAATGGGGACCAACTCAGGCCAGTCTGGGTTCATTGTGAATGTCATGAAAACGTCAGGGCTCCCATACCGTCCTATGAACGTGAGAGCATTCTGTTGCTTCTGCTTCATGTATCTTGGGCCACCAACGAACGAAGGAGGTATGATGACTCTCTGCCCCACTACATTAGGAGTGTGGGTAGCATCACTCTTTAGCACATCGAATTGCTCTCTTCGGAGTGTATTCTGGTTATGTTCTAAGAACTTGAGCCAGTTTGTTTAGATCTTGACGTAATTGTCCACCACAAACTTTTGAAAGAGTCTCCTACCCCGGTTGACGTAGTTGAATTCCCCTACCTTGTCCATGTACAGTTGACTGTAGTACATGCAGCCTGTGAGCCTCTTGTCCGACTCCTCGGGGTTGTCCACGGAACACCTCTGATCAGATGGGGCGGGACCGGCACGACTACGGCCATAATTGACCATAATCTGCTTCGCTTTCTTTTGGGTCACGCTATACCCTTTGTCTCCATTGGGAATCAAGAGAGGATATTGCATGAGATCGTAGAAATAGTTCAAAGAGTTGATGATCACGCAGGAGTACTTGGAGTCTTCTTTGGGTGAAGATAAGACCACTTCCAGGTGGCGAGGTGCGCTGGAGGCGTCAGCGAAATCAACGATAGCACCAACCTCGCCATGGGGCATTGGCAAATTGTATGTCCCTTTGTGTTGTTGGAGCTGTTTGCCTTCGGCTTGACGAAGTTTGATTCTGACATCGGGTAATTTACCCAACTGTTGGGTCTTTGATTCCACCAAATCAATGGCATCCACGAACTCGGACAATAAAGGCTTCAAGGCTACATTGTTGGCGCTCAAATACTTCTGCAAAATGGTCACGATGCTCAGGTTATCGGCATACTTTTTCTCTTCGGCCGTTCGTCTCCGAAGGGTTGAAGAGGGTTTATTGGCATAGAGTTACGGTATCCGCTCATATCTTCAGTTGCTTTTCAGCCTCACAGTAAAAGTACAAATCCAAAAACTTGGGCTGGGGGGTAGTATAATCTGGTTTCTTCTTTACGTAGATGTCTTTTCCGTCGTTCTTGAGGAAATATTCAACGCTCGTACCCTCTCTCATGTGTCTGGGTTTCAGTGTGCCCATTCGGTGATAGATCTGACCCTTGATCTTGTAGCACATTGCCGACTCGGACGAGCTTCCCGGACGTGGCAATAGACGTGAAGAAGAACACGTTGTTAAAGTTGAAGATGTTAGGCAGGAATATCTTTGAAAGACGCGTTTTGCCTTCGTATAGCTCCTTCATCTCGAGAGAGAGTGAACTGAGAGGGGGGTATATGGATTGGCCACCACTGCAACACAGGGATACTGCTTCTCCCTTCCATCGCTTCGCGTTGCACACAGGACATACAACATCCCTGGGACCAATGTTGTGTTGGGGGACCTTGTTTTCGTCGTTTATGCAACCCAAAGTGTCTCTTATTGGCGGTAGGCACTGCTTGGAGCTCTTTAGCGTTCTCAGTTCTTGAGTTCTTTGGGCTTTTACGGTAGCTTCTTTAGCTGCTAACTTTTCCGCTGCCTTGGCTTGCCGTCTCCTTGTACGTTCGTTGGTGGCCTCCAGCTTTAACTGCAATTTCTAAATTTTTTCTGTAGCTTCTTCTGTTGTATTTTGGAGGCGATCTCGTCCAATTTCGTTTGCCTTCTTTCCAAGCGACTGAGTCGGTTGCCTTCAATGGTGGCTGACTTTAGTTCTCTCAACCTATGCTTTTCTGCCCTTCTTTCCGCCTGTTCTTGTGCCTTGGCCTCCTGTTGTAGCTTCTTAGTGGCCTTGGTGACACGTTTCTGTTCAGCCTGTTCCTTATCTTGGTGGCTGAGCGCTAGCAGAGATTCGATAGACAACACAACCGCTGGTGCGTCTGCGAAGGACTGTCCTCTCACTACACTCAAAGGCCCGGCAACAGCTCCATCTTCTTGCTCAAAAGACACAACCCTTTTGCCTTTTGGCTTTGTTACAATATTGGTATCAATGTTGTTAAGCTAAATATATAATCTACAGGCGAGCCGATATCAAGGCAGGGCTTCCTAAAACCTCCCTTGACGACAGCTCTTTATTGCTATGTAACCAGCCACACCCCAATACATGTAGAACCACTATCCAATGTGTCTCATTATGAACCCGATATACTGTATATACCCATATCAACATGGTGGCAGCTGGGTAAGAAGTGTACGTGTGAATGAAGCTGACCAAATTCTACAGCAGAACTAGTGAGTTATCCTTGGATTTAACCTCAAAAAGTCGAAAGATATGAGTGACGTCATGGCATTCACTTCACAGCCGATGTTCGTCTGCACTTCTGAATTTGAGCAAGCTGTGGCGTGGAGGCGTTACAAGAAGAAACTCGATCTCGAAATTGTTGATTGGAGGTGACATTTTGCTAGATATCTACGATTCTTTTGGAATAGAAGATGAATCTGCTCTGACTTATGCAACATTAATTGGGAAATTTGACAAGCATTTTTCACCAAGAGATGAGCAGCTGATGGCGAGGTACAACTTTCATGATAGCATGCAAAGGAAAGATGAATCCTTGGAATCTTTTATCACTAGGCTGAAGACTTTGTTAAGACACTGTGGATATGGAGAACTTCAAGATGAACTTCTGAGGGATAAAATTGTTTTTGGTTGCCAAGAGAATACACTTCGGGAAAAATTCTTTAGGGAGGATAGCCTAACCTTGTACTTAAGATGTGTACTGCCTATGAAACTTCAAGGAGATCAATGACAGCATTTCGAAGTGACAAGCAGGAGTCTCTACACAAACTCAGTGCAAAACCCAAGAAGAATAATCTACAATCAACAAAGACTAAGCCCAAGCTCAGGCAGTGCGACTTGTGTGGTCTAGCACATTATTGGGGTAAGAAGAACTGTCCTGCAACTGATGCCAAATGTCATAAATGCAAGAAAACGGGACACTATGCCAAGAAATGTCCAAGTAATGCAGCAACCGGCGGAGCACCAAGAAGCGCAGTGACAGGAGGCAAAAAGAAGACATCGCGCAGGGTCCATGCGGTAGAAGATGGAGACACAGAAGAAAGCGACGACTCAGAAGATAACTCTAGAGGATGGGAATGAGTAGAGTAGAGTAGAGCCAGTGATAGCCACCAGTGATAGTGCTCTTCAGTTTTCCATACTTTACTACAGAAATATCTACCCATCAACAACAAAACAGTGCAGTGTTCCACATAAGCATCCAGTGCACTTATTGCAGAAAAAATTACCAAGAAAAATTGTGTGATTATTAAGTAATAAGTGAAAATAAGTTCATCCCACTCTCAAAACAAAGATGGCGTCCAAGATGGCGGCGGTCAGCTGTTCAGAAGAAGAAGATGTAAACAACAACATTGAGTGTGCTACATGTGGACTCTCCAGTGATATGGACTACTCCATAAGTTGTGATGACTGCAGAAAATGGCTACACTATGAATGTTGTGCTCTACCAACCTTTCAAATATTTTGTTATGCTGCCTCAAAAAGAAAATTCACTTGCCACCCATGCACCCTATTGAGGTTTGGGGACGAGGACACTGAGGAGTGGCTAAGCAATGCAGAGGAAGCTAAACACAGGCAAAGAACTGTAATTAGGGCAGAACTGAAAAAGAAAGGTGCAATCACCAAAGACACACTTCTGACAGTTAAGGCCAGGCAAATTGGCTCAAGTCAAGCTCTGCCTGAAGACAAATCTGAGGATATCTTGACACAAACCGAGGCAGCTCAGACCCTAACTACACCAGAACTACCAAACAACTCTGATGACCCCAATAGGAAGCAAGAGGACAAGACTGTTGACCTAGGATTAGGGAATACACCAGCAGACCTCAATCTATCGGTCGAATTGGCTCTCAGTAGGCCTAGGTATAATTCCCAGAGCCAAGGCCATGAATGCAGCCTTGCTAGAACTAGGCCTAGCCCAAGACAGAAATCCTCAGATTCCTCAGCATACCATCATTCCCATGTCACCAGAATCTCACCACAGGACAGGAGAAATGGCAAGTTGACTCAGCTTGCCCAAGAAACCCCCATATGTAGGTACCACAGACGGGGAACATGTCGGCACGGCAAATTTGGGACAAAATGTGAGTACCGTCATCCTAAGGTCTGTCGTAAACTCCTAAATCATGGGCCAAATAGAGACCAAGGATGCCAACTAGGGAAAAAATGCACATTTCTCCACCCTAAGATGTGCGAGGACTCCATCTCCAAGCAGGAATGTTTGAATAGTAACTGTAAATTACCTCACATCAAAGGGACAAAGAGACACCAAGCCAAGCAAGATGTAAATCCAGTACCGGTACCTGCCACCGCTCAAGTGCTCCACATGGCCTCGAAGAAAGTCGACGCTGTCCAGGATACAAATTCAGCCCCTGCTTTTTTAGAATTAATGGTGGGGGTGAAAAGGACCCTCGACACGCTAACGAAAGCCATGGAGTTACAAGCGTCCATAATCAGCACACACCTAATGGGCAATCAACACAACAATGTCCCAACACATACCCAAATGTTTCCATGGCTAAATGCCATGAAATCATGATAGAAAATGCAATGATGGGCAATATTCAAGGTCTATTCCCTAAGACAAATAAAAGCAAGATCCCCTTCATTGCTGAGCTTGCCGAAGACAATTACCTAATGTTCATTGCCCTGACAGAGACTCATCTCCAAAGTGAGGTGAGTGATGCAGAAATAATAGTGTCAAATTACACCTCCTACAGAGCAGATCGTGAAAATAGAAGCCATGGTGGAGTCATCACATATGTAAGAAATGACCTAGCCTCAGATACAAAACCAATACTAGTCTACTCTGATACTCAAGTAGAAATGCTGGCTCTCCACATTAAGTCACTCAAAGTAATTATTCTCAATTGCTATCGCCCCCCATCATGCACCCTTGAAAGTTACAATAATTCACATAGCAGAATCGACAAGCTAATCGACGATATGCCAACCCCAACACCAGACATCATCATCTGCGGAAACTTCAACTTTCCTATCATCCATTGGCCAGAAGGAAAGGTCTCAGGAGGTACCAGAGAGGAGCAAGCACAAGCCAGGCTTCTCCTTAAACTCTCTGACAAGCTTTTCCTCACACAACTGATAACCAAGCCTACCAGAGTCAATAACACACTCGACCTCCTCTTCACTAACAACCAGGATATAGTTGCCGACTACTCAGTGGAGAAGACAATATTCTCTGACCACAGCCTTGTAACTATACACACTATGTACAGGAAGGCTGGGGCTCAAGCTGAAACTGTAACTCCGCCAACAAAACCAATAAACTCATTCTCAAATTTGAACTTCTTCAGTGAAGCAATTGACTGGGTAAATCTCCAAACTTCCCTCTCCCAGACAAATTGGGACCTGATCCTCCATGACAAGGATCCAAATGCCATGCTTGACACCATCCTCAGCACCCTACTGAAGGAGTGTCAGCATCACATTCCCCAAAGGAGGAAACCTTCCAACGCTCGGCACCTCAAAATCCCGAAGGACCGAAAAATCCTAATGCAGAAAAGATCATCACTCAACAAACAGCTCAATAACACCCAAAACAAAACGAGGAAGCTTGCACTATCTACCAAGATTGCAAGCATAGAAACTCAAATTAAAGCATCCCATGAGCGTCAAAAGCAAAGAGAGGAAGATCGTGCAGTACTGAACATGAAGCGGAACCCCAAATTCTTTTACAGTTACTGCAGGCGCTTCTCAAAAATTAAGACGCAAGTGGGGCCATTAACCCGGCAAGCGCGATAGGCCTCACGGAAGGCTTCCTATAGGGAACGCGATAGGCCTCACGGAAGCAAGACCATAAAAAAAGCCTTCCAAAAAAAAAAGGGCCTATCAAAACAAAGGAGTTTGTCTCTAGGTGAGATAATTCCCCTCTAGTACTCATCCATGTGTTTCTCACCCCTCCCCCTCCCCTCCCCCCCTCCTCAATTATCACCTATTTTTCCTCTTATTATCATCATTTATCAGTTATTTTCTCTCCCGCGATAATGTAGCACAAGTGGGTTGCATAAAAGATCGTTATGCAACACCCAGACACCGGCACACACCGCCCCGCTCGTCTCAGTTGACTCACAGACACCGAGAGGGGAGGGTTGCCTGTGGCTCTCTCTCGCCTGAGATTATGACCGGGTGGCCAATATCTTCGTTTTTCACCACCCAAATGCTTTTCCAACTTATTTTAGCACTCTTGAAGGTTCATATATACATCATATATGTAAAATAAAAGCATACCAAAAACAAATAATGGTCTATATTGTAAATATAACGAATTCTGTCAGAATCCAAGGCTAGAAATGCACAAATAACTACCCTAGCCCCTAGGTCTATATCGCGCTTGTCAGGTTAAGAACAGAGGATGGTGAAGCTGTAAACGACCCCAAAGATGTATGTCGGATCCTGCGAACACAGTACGAGAATGTCTTCAGCACACCACGGCCAGCAACTGCAATCCAGGACCCCAAAGCTTTCTTCACGGAAGACACTCCACAACCGACTCGACTAAGTGATATTGAACTGACTGAGGCAGACCTACGAAAAGCCATCAAAGAACTGAGAACGAATGCAGCTGCTGGTCCTGACGGAGTACCAGCCATACTGCTGATTAAATGCTGTGACGCCCTGATTCCTCCTATCTGCAAGCTTTGGAGACACTCAATGGACACAGGCACAATTCCATCCTTACTAAAACAGGCCATCATTACTCCAGTCTACAAGGGTGGTGAAAAGAGCCTGGCGAAGAACTATCGACCGGTAGCTCTAACATCCCACCTCATCAAGATATTTGAAAAAGTCCTGAGGAAAAAGCTTGTCAACTTCCTGGAGAAAAATGGCCTTATGAACTCCAGCCAGCATGGCTTCTGGAAAGGCAGGTCATGCCTTTCGAAGCTCCTGGCACATCATGACTGGCTACTCCACAGGCTTGCAGAGGGAGAAAATGTGGATGTCGTGTTTCTAGATATGTTCCAGTGATATGGACTACTCCATAAGTTGTGATGACTGCAGAAAATGGCTACACTATGAATGTTGTGCTCTACCAACCTTTCAAATATTTTGTTATGCTGCCTCAAAATGAAAATTCACTTGCCACCCATGCACCCTATTGAGGTTTGGGGACGAGGACACTGAGGAGTGGCTAAGCAATGCAGAGGAAGCTAAACACAGGCAAAGAACTGTAATTAGGGCAGAACTGAAAAAGAAAGGTGCAATCACCAAAGACACACTTCTGACAGTTAAGGCCAGGCAAATTGGCTCAAGTCAAGCTCTGCCTGAAGACAAATCTGAGGATATCTTGACACAAACCGAGGCAGCTCAGACCCTAACTACACCAGAAC
Organism: Paralithodes platypus; assembly: GCA_032716605.1. Classification (NCBI taxonomy): domain Eukaryota; kingdom Metazoa; phylum Arthropoda; class Malacostraca; order Decapoda; family Lithodidae; genus Paralithodes; species Paralithodes platypus. The sequence goes on from CM064577.1 coordinate 2,417,095, forward strand.
TACCAAACAACTCTGATGACCCCAATAGGAAGCAAGAGGACAAGACTGTTGACCTAGGATTAGGGAATACACCAGCAGACCTCAATCTATCGGTCGAATTGGCTCTCAGTAGGCCTAGGCCTAATTCCCAGACCCAAGGCCATGAATGCAGCCTTGCTAGAACTAGGCCTAGCCCAAGACAGAAATCCTCAGATTCCTCAGCATACCATCATTCCCATGTCACCAGAATCTCACCACAGGACAGGAGAAATGGCAAGTTGACTCAGCTTGCCCAAGAAACCCCCATATGTAGGTACCACAGACGGGGAACATGTCGGCACGGCAAATTTGGGACAAAATGTGAGTACCGTCATCCTAAGGTCTGTCGTAAACTCCTAAATCATGGGCCAAATAGAGACCAAGGATGCCAACTAGGGAAAAAATGCACATTTCTCCACCCTAAGATGTGCGAGGACTCCATCTCCAAGCAGGAATGTTTGAATAGTAACTGTAAATTACCTCACATCAAAGGGACAAAGAGACACCAAGCCAAGCAAGATGTAAATCCAGTACCGGTACCTGCCACCGCTTAAGTGCCCCACATGGCCTCGAAGAAAGTCGACGCTGTCCAGGATACAAATTCAGCCCCTGCTTTTTTAGAATTAATGGTGGGGGTGAAAAGGACCCTCGACACGCTAACGAAAGCCATGGAGTCACAAGCGTCCATAATCAGCACACACCTAATGGGCAATCAACACAACAATGTCCCAACACATACCCAAATGTTTCCATGGCTAAATGCCATGAAATCTGCTAGAAAATGCAATGATGGGCAATATTCAAGGTCTATTCCCTAAGACAAATAAAAGCAAGATCCCCTTCATTGCTGAGCTTGCCGAAGAAAATTACCTAATGTTCATTGCCCTGACAGAGACTCATCTCCAAAGTGAGGTGAGTGATGCAGAAATAATAGTGTCAAATTACACCTCCTACAGAGCAGATCGTGAAAATAGAAGCCATGGTGGAGTCATCACATATGTAAGAAATGACCTAGCCTCAGATACAAAACCAATACTAGTCTACTCTGATACTCAAGTAGAAATGCTGGCTCTCCACATTAAGTCACTCAATGTAATTATTCTCAATTGCTATCGCCCCCCATCATGCACCCTTGAAAGTTACAATAATTCACATAGCAGAATCGACAAGCTAATCGACGATATGGCAACCCCAACACCAGACATCATCATCTGCGGAAACTTCAACTTTCCTATCATCCATTGGCCAGAAGGAAAGGTCTCAGGAGGTACCAGAGAGGAGCAAGCACAAGCCAGGCTTCTCCTTAAACTCTCTGACAAGCTTTTCCTCACACAACTGATAACCAAGCCTACCAGAGTCAATAACACACTCGACCTCCTCTTCACTAACAACCAGGATATAGTTGCCGACTACTCAGTGGAGAAGACAATATTCTCTGACCACAGCCTTGTAACTATACACACTATGTACAGGAAGGCTGGGGCTCAAGCTGAAACTGTAACTCCGCCAACAAAACCAATAAACTCATTCTCAAATTTGAACTTCTTCAGTGAAGCAATTGACTGGGTAAATCTCCAAACTTCCCTCTCCCAGACAAATTGGGACCTGATCCTCCATGACAAGGATCCAAATGCCATGCTTGACACCATCCTCAGCACCCTACTGAAGGAGTGTCAGCATCACATTCCCCAAAGGAGGAAACCTTCCAACGCTCGGCACCTCAAAATCCCGAGGGACCGAAAAATCCTAATGCAGAAAAGATCATCACTCAACAAACAGCTCAATAACACCCAAAACAAAACGAGGAAGCTTGCACTATCTACCAAGATTGCAAGCATAGAAACTCAAATTAAAGCATCCCATGAGCGTCAAAAGCAAAGAGAGGAAGATCGTGCAGTACTGAACATGAAGCGGAACCCCAAATTCTTTTACAGTTACTGCAGGCGCTTCTCAAAAATTAAGACGCAAGTGGGGCCATTAAGAACAGAGGATGGTGAAGCTGTAAACGACCCCAAAGATGTATGTCGGATCCTGCGAACACGGTACGAGAATGTCTTCAGCACACCACGGCCAGCAACTGCAATCCAGGACCCCAAAGCTTTCTTCACGGAAGACACTCCACAACCGACTCGACTAAGTGATATTGAACTGACTGAGGCAGACCTACGAAAAGCCATCAAAGAACTGAGAACGAATGCAGCTGCTGGTCCTGACGGAGTACCAGCCATACTGCTGATTAAATGCTGTGATGCCCTGATTCCTCCTATCTGCAAGCTTTGGAGACACTCAATGGACACAGGCACAATTCCATCCTCACTAAAACAGGCCATCATTACTCCAGTCTACAAAGGTGGTGAAAAGAGCCTGGCGAAGAACTATCGACTGGTAGCTCTAACATCCCACCTCATCAAGATATTTGAAAAAGTCCTGAGGAACAAGCTTGCCAACTTCCTGGAGAAAAATGGCCTTATGAACTCCAGCCAGCATGGCTTCCGGAAAGGCAGGTCATGCCTTTCGAAGCTCCTGGCACATCATGACTGGCTACTCCACAGGCTTGCAGAGGGAGAAAATGTGGATGTCGTGTTTCTAGATTTTGCTAAAGCATTCGACAAGGTGGATCACGGCATCCTCCTTCACAAGATTAAGAAACTCGGCATCCAAGGGAAAATAGGTGTGTGGCTGCACAGTTTCCTCTCCGCAAGAACGCAGACTGTTGCTGTTAAGGGCCACACATCTGAAAAGTCCCACGTCATTAGTGGAGTACCCCAGGGATCAGTATTAGGACCTCTGCTCTTCCTTATACTGATAGGGGACATTGATGATGGAGTTGGTCAATCAGTTATCTCTTCCTTTGCTGACGATACGAACATAAGTCGTGTCGTCAGAAATGAAGAGGATATTCATAATCTCCAGGATGACCTCGACAAAATCTACAAATGGGCAGACGAAAACAACATGACCTTCAACGAAGAAAAGTTTGAAGCGTTACGATGTGGCCCCGAACCAAACCCTCAAGGACACCACCAAACTACTCACTGCAGGCGGCCACGACATCACCCCCAAGCCACATGTGAGATGCCTAGGTGTGCAATTGTCCGACGATGCCATATTTCAACACCACATTTCTGCAGCTGTCAAGAAAGCCAAGGGAATGACCGGATGGATCCTACGGACGTTCAACTCCAGGGAACAAGAAACAATGCTAACTCTCTGGAGGTCTATGGTACAACCCTTCCTTGACTACTGTAGTCAACTATGGTCGCCACACAAAAAGGGGTACATACGAGATCTTGAGTCCGTCCAGAGCTCCTTCACGAGAAACATTCGGGGGATGAAGGACCTTAGTTACTGGGACCGGCTCAAGAAGCTAGGGCTGTACTCCCAGCAGAGAAGGCGAGACAGGTACTGCGCAATTTATGTGTGGAAAATCCTGGAGAAGCTGGTTCCAGATCCAACTGGTAATGAACTCCAGGAAAAACAAAATGGTCGGACTGGAAGGAAGTGTGAGAGGAGATCCCTCCCAACACAGGCACCAGAACGAGTGAGATCCCTCCTCGCGTCCAGCCTAGGCCACAATGGACCAAACAATTTCAAGTCGCTGCCCAAGGAAGTGCGAGACATAGAAGGTTGCCCGGTAGACAGGTTCAAAGGGTTATTAGACAAGTTTCTAAAGACCCTCCCAGATGAACCACCAGTGTCTGGATACACTGCTAACTGCCGGGCGGCCTCAAACTCTATACCGGACCAGACGGACCTCCTTCGAAGGGACGCACAGGACGGACGCAGCGGTGGCGGACCACGACTGTGAGGACGGGACCTCTAGACGACTTCAAGTAAGATTCAAGTAAGTAAGATACATCATGAACGTATCGACCGGATCCAGAGGAAAACACATAATGCTAATCTCATGGTCAACGGTAATAAAGTGAAGTTCCAGATCGACAGCGGGGCAAGTGTGAATGCCATTCCAAGTCATCTGGTACCGGACGCAGAGCTACAGCCGTGTGAGTCAACTCTTCAAATGTGGAACTCTACTACAATTCAGCCGTTGGGAAAGTGTAGGATTGATGTCCGCAACTGCAAGCAACCACAAAGGTACTATTCTGTTGAGTTTGTTGTTGTAAAACAGGTTGTTACACCAATTCTTGGTAAGCGAGCGTCTGAGAAGATGGGATTCATCACAGTTAACTATGAAAATATCTGTGCAATGAATGACATTCTAACAGACTACGAAGACGTATTTGCTGATGAAGTTTGCTAGATACCAGGAAATGTTCATCTAACAGTGGATGAGTCGGTGAAACCTATTGCAATTCCTTCATGTAGAGTACCATTGAGCATCAAGTCGAAGCTTAATGAGAAACTGGAGCAGTTGGAGCAGGAAAATGTCATTACTAAGGTCGACGAGCCTACAGAATGGGTAAGTCGAATGGTAGAAGGAACCAAGAAGTCGGGGGATCTGAGAATTTGCATTGACCCTCAAGCTCTGAACAAAGCACTCATAAGAGAGATGCACCCTCTACCGGTAATCGACGACATTCTGCCTGACCTTGCAAAAGCCAAAGTTTTCTCCAAGTTTGACCTCAAGAATGGCTACTGGCACTGTGTGTTGGATGAAGATTCACGCAAATTGACAACATTTCAAACACCGTATGGGAGATACAGGTGGAACAGACTTCCTTTTGGTCTGTCTGTAAGCAGCGAAATTTTTCAGAAGAAGCTACAACTGGTTCTGGATGATCTACAAGGCGTAATTTGTGTTGCTGATGACATTTTGGTCTTTGGAGTTGGTGACACTGATGAAGAAGCTACAAGAGATCATGACTCAAAGCTGAGAAACCTACTGGACAGATGCCGAGCAAAGGGTCTGAGGCTGAACAGAGCAAAGACTGAGCTTTGTAGCACAGAGATCACATTCCTAGGTCACAAGTTCTCACGGGATGGTCTGATGGCTGACCCAAAGAAGATTGAAGCAATCGTGCAGATGCAAGCACCAGAGGATGTGACTGCAGTACGACGACTGTCTGGAATGGTGAACTACTTGAGTAAATTTGTACCCAGTCTATCGGATGTCATGGAGCCTATGAGGAAGCTGACCCATAAGGATACCGAGTGGAAGTGGACAAGAGAACATGATGAGGCGTTCAAGAGGATCAAGGTGATGACCCAAACACCCATCTTACAGTACGAGAACCCAGAGCAAAAGTTGGAGATTCAATGTGATGCATCTCAGAAAGGTTTAGGAGCAGCGTTACTTCAAGAGGGTAAACCAATCGCTTTTGCAAGTTGAGCACTGACTGACACGGAGACACGATATGCGCAGAGAGAGAAGGAGACTTTGGCAATCGTCTTTGCACTGAACAAGTTTCATCAGTATTTTTGGGAGGAAGACGACAATCCAGAGCGACCATAAACCTCTAGAAGCTATCCAAAATAAGCCGTTGTCAAGTGTACCAAGACGACTGCAAGGGATGTTGATGAGGATACTACAGTATGATGTCGAGATTGTTCACAAGAAGGGCAAAGAAATGTATCTAGCCGACACTCTATCAAGAGCTTATCTGCAAAACACAAGAGATATGCAAGAAGAGGTGTTTGAACAGATCAACATGACAGACTACGTACCCATCCGAAGTGAACGATTGCAAGAAATCCATCGAGCAACTGAGGAAGATGAAGCATTGCAACTATTGATGGAGGTAATTCTCAAAGGATGGCCAGAAGACATGAGTGAAGTAGAGATCATACTGAAACCATACTTTAACCCTTGTCTATCGGGGCCCGACTTAAGTCCGTATCGAAAAATTTGGACTATGTGGAGGGGCCGACTTAAGTCCGAGTGCAATTTTGGTGCAATATTGGCTCTGAGAGAGACGCCACGGCCGCCGTGGACCTACTGAGATTTACTCCACTTACATCCACCCTCACTCCCTCGCTACATACGTAATTATATTAAGAATTACCGTATTTTAGCGATTTTGCCCTTCGGTTGCACGATCGTTGCAAGACAACCAGTGATCGTAGGAGGATGGTTTCGGTGTCATTGGAAAGCTCAATTTACGCCCTTTCAGGGATACATACTTGTATTACGCTCTGGGTCTTGTTTATGCATGAAAAAAGAGCACATAAACAACCCCATTTATGGTAAAAAAAAACGCTGAGCGGTACAGTGAAATATACTCCACCACCCGCTCGTAAGTGTTAATGTACGAGCAGAACTGTCATTTCAAGATGGATTGATCTTCAAGGGAGAACGTGTTGTAATTCCTACCAGTTTACGTCAGAAGATGAAGTCCGCTATACATTCGTCACATATGGGAGTTGAAGGTTGTCTACGATGCGCAAGAGAATGTTTGTTTTGGCTAGGAATGAATGCAGAGATGAAGCAATTCATTTCAGAGTGGTGTGAAATTTGTAACACATACTCTACAGCTCAACAAAAAGAACCTCTGATGACTCATGAGCAAACCAGCCGACCATGGGAGAAAGTATGTGTAGACCTTATGACAATCAAGAGTCACAACTATCTTGTTACAGTGGACTATTTCAGTAACTTCTGGGATGTTGACTACCTGGAAAGCACCAAGTCAAGCGCTGTTATCAGGAAGTTGAAGGCGCACTTTGCAAGATATGGACTGCCAAATGTACTAGTTAGTGACAATGGTCCGCAGTTCAGCAGTGAAGAATTTCAAGAATTCGCGGAGAAGTACGACTTTGAACATCGAACGAGCAGCCCACATTATCCCCAGTCTAACGGTAAAGCAGAATCAGCGGTCAAGACGGCGAAGAAACTAATCAAGAAAGCTGTCGAGAGTGGTGAAGATCCGTTTTTAGCGATTCTAGACTACAGAAGCGCAACTCAACTTTGGTCGACGTACGAGGACGTTACTGCCAACTACTAGCAAGTTGTTGGAGCCGAAAGGAATTATGTTGGAGCAAGTGAAGCGGAAGAAGATGCTGAAAGATCTCAAGAGCAAGAAATACTACAACAAAGGTTCGAGAGTTTTGGAACAATTGGTTGAAGGCGACGTGGTGCGAATCAAACCAACATCACTAGGCAAGAAGAAGTGGGAACGAGGAGTTGTAACCAAGAGATTAGACGAGCGATCGTATGAAGTGGAGACAGAAAATTGAGCGATAAGACGAAATCGAGGTCATTTACGGATGACAACTGAAATCGCTGACATAAGAAATAATGGAAAAGTCACTAATACAGACAACACCACAACCATTAGATCTACAGATAGGAATTCTACAGACATATGTGTTCCAGTCTACACAAACAACAGACACGTGAGAGACACACACAGTAGACTTGATGAACCTGTCACTACACATGAGAACAGGACGAGCGTAAGACGGAATAGGAACGTATTACCTACCAGGTACAGAGAGTTTGACATGACCAGGTAAGAGTACAGTACCGGTATGACTGATTGCATGTCTGACTAACAGTCCAATACTGGTATGAGATGAGGCACTGGCAGAAATGGAAATGCTGGATGAGAATGTTACAGGATGAGAAAGATTATCTAAATGGAGTAAGTGAGTGAGAATACGACTGCAGCCACTGAATGAGGAGTAACCTAACATTACATTCTGAATGATAAAGGTTTTGTAATGTGAATGGGAGTTTAAGGATATTATAATGCAGATCGGAATGCAAAGAAATTGTAATGCGAAAGGAAAGAGATTGGATGAAATTGAGTACGGTAATGGGTATCAGGATCTATAATTTTAAGTCAATCATATAACCTTTATTACTAATTTACTAATGCTGCATGATATAACCAATAACTTTGCATGAAACATTTGTCATATGCAGAACATTGAATATTAATGTTCTAGTGTACTAACTTTACTAATATACCAACAATTACTAAGCCCTTATAATCTCTTATATAATCTCATAAAATATATTTTTAATGTTAAGTTGGCACAAGGGTATACAATATATTTTTGTATCATAATTATATATTCACTATTTTTGGATATTCTCGTGTAGGACAGTATTATCAACTAATAATAATTAACCTACCTCACCTAGTCTTGTAATACCATATCAATAAATTTGACTGATATACCTCATCTACTTCATATCTCATATTTACATACTAATAGATTAATATTCTAACAAAATTAATCACATTCCATACTGTATTAAAAATACTAATTACTGTACCAGTAACATACTGTATACAATACAGTACCAGTAACTATCAAATCATAGTACTGTAAAATTTTATAAATCATATTAGTACTATTATTACTCTAGCTCATGTGCCATAATAGAATAATATTACTTAATAATCCTAGGAAACTACAAAATATCATTATTCTTCTAATACCAATTTCACTTGTAGCTATCATCTGAAAAGAGAGAGGATGTTACAATATTGGTATCAATATTGTTAAGCTAAATATATAATCTACAGGCGAGCCGATATCAGGGCAGGTCTTCCTAAAACCTCCCTTGACGATGTAACCAGCCACACCCCAATACATGTAGAACCACTATCCAATGTGTCTCATTATGAACCCGATATATATACCCATATCAACAGGCTTCACCTCTTCCAATTTCTTGTGTTTGGCCCTTTGAATGTAATACTGGTTATCGGTATCCTTCAATTGATGTTGACGGTCTCGGGAGGTTATGCTCTGCCGGATATCGCTAAAATGGATCTGGAAGTCTGTGGGAACGTCAGCGGTTATGGCCCCTCCATTGTGATTAGCTTTGGCATAGTCTCTTATTTGGGCCCAATAATGCTTCCTGAACACCTCAATTTCTTCCGCTCTACCCTCGACAAATTTCTTTTGGGCCGTTAGTTCGCATTCACCATCTTCCAGGTCACACTGCTCGTTGAAGTAGTAGATGAATACCACATCATGCGATGAGTACTTTTCTAGCGGTAATTCTCTCTTATTGTCGGGCCCCATTATCGGACCAAGGTTTGGATATAGATTTTGGTGTTCTGCCTTTAAGCGGCGCTTCAAGTAAATGTCTGTCACAACATCCTTCCGTTTTATCTTCCCGATCGTAGACACCCAAGCCCAGAAGTGGCGTTGAGTTCGTAGTTGATATGCCCTTGATCCATTCATCGTCTGCAGCGTCTATTATGGTCTTTATTTCGGCTGTCCCATCGGATCGACATATAGCACTTACACCCCTAACCATTGGACCGTGATGATGCATTTTCGGAAATCGACATGTGACCACATTTACCAACTTCTTCAAAAAACTGGCACGTCTCTATAAACTGGCACGTCTTTATATTTGTATTGACTTAGATCTTTTGTCGAGAAAGCTAAATTATTCGAAGAGCGACTCCCCATCATTTCTCGATGACGGCTGAGGAAATGTTCGAGGGTGTCTCACAGTTAAATTTACCTCCCCCGATGCTTCGTATAGTGTGTCTACCTATACTCAGTCAGTGTGCCACCGAGGTTATGCTTCGTATAGTGAATCATTCACCGAGGTTATGCTTCGTATAGTGAATCGTTCACCGAGGTTATGCATCGTTCACCGAGCTTGTGCGTCGTTCACCGAGGTCATGGTTCGTATATTGCGTCGTTCACCTAGGTCATGCTTCGTATATTGCGTCGTTCACCGAGGTCATGCTTCGTATATTGCGACGTGTCTACCTAGGTTAGTGCTTCGTACACCTAGGTCATGTTTCGTATAGCATGCCACTCCGCATGGACACATCTTGTTACCTAACCGGTATTTGGTATTGGTAAATTGTCCCGCCTCGATTTTCAAATCTCTGCCAAACTGATAATTGTTGATGGTGAGTCCTGGTTTAAGGGTTAGAATGAACAGTGGGAATAAAGCTTCCTCCTTCACAAGAGGTGTTCAGCCTTACTTCTCTTAATGGAGAACGATGATTTTGACTGTTTTGATTAGGAATAGGCATCCTGCACTCTTGGTGTGATTAAGCAACTTCCAAAGAAACATGCGCGTCTCGTTTCAAACTGTCGAGCACTAATTAAAGTTGCTTGTTGCCCGTGCAAAATTACAAACAATTTTTTTTCGAGAAAGCTAAATGTTTCGAAAAGCGACTCTCCATCATTTCTCGATGACGGCTAAGGACTTCTCTGATAGTCTGGGACGAGGTGGTGATGGCCAACAAAAAAATGCTGCTGAGAAGAGGGAAGGCAAGAAGGTGACGATAACCCACATGTCTCTGGCTTCTTCCAAGGAAGAGGGGATGAGCCCTCTCGCCTTTCTGTTCCGCAGGAGGACCCCTCCTTCAGACAACTTTGCTGTGTTGCAATCTGAAAATTCAAATGGCTACTCTCCCTCAATCGTATACCTAGAGAGATTAAAATAATATGAGGGCGGTGTACAAATAAAAACGGTTTAGAATTTATATTTTATTATATCCTTTTTGGGGGTTATATATTGGTTGTTTGCTATGTCGTCACCTGCATCCTCCACTTTCTTAACTTTAGGATCAAGTGACCTAAAATTAATGGGAGTAACTGGTACTGTGGTAGACTTTGACGCCATGGTCGATAACGATGATCTGATGGGAGGGGATTGAGAGGAGCTTAGTCGGTTGTTGTCAAAGATACCCAGAGAGAGACTATACCTGGTCGGGCTGCTCCACCCAGAGAGAGACTACCTGGCCGGGCTGCTCCACCCAGAGAGAGCTGGCTACCTAGCCGGGCTGCTCCACCCAGAGAGAGACTACCTGGCCGGGCTGCTCCACCCAGAGAGAGACTACCTGGCCGGGCTGCTCCATCCCCCAGGCAGACGACTCACCAAAAATAAATTCTGCTATTCAACTTGAGTTGGTGGTGAACCTTTTTTCGACTTTTTCATCCCTGTCAGAGACGCATTGAGGCAAGGAATTGTTCCCATGGAGGAGGCAGTGAAGTGGGGATATATGTCCCTGAAGATGGGGAAAGCTGGCATGGAAGTGACCCTCTGGATGGGGCAGGGATCTGGTTCAACTGAAAGACAAGAAGGTTCCAGTATCGCCAGGTCTTGGGACAATCTTTTGTGAGTTTGTCGGGTATAGCACACAGAGATTACTTTAAAATAATATGAGGGCGGTGTACAAATAAAAACTGTTTTGAATTTTTATTTTATTATATCCTTTTTGGGGGTTATATATTGGTTGTTTGCTATGTATTCACCTATATCCTCCACTTTCTTAACTTTAGGATCGAGTGACCTAAAATTAATAGGAGTAACTGGTACTGTGGTAGACTTTGATGCCATGGTCGATAACGATGATATAATGGGAGGGGATTGAGAGGTGCTTAGTCGGCTGTTGTCAAAGATAGAGTGAGGCTAATACAAAACAAACTCACACTATCTAGTTGAAGTCTCTATTCACAATGTTTCCTATAACTATTATGGACAAGCCAGTTGCAAGATGATGTTTCCTAAGGAATTATCCTATTCATAAAACAGGAAGAAATAGAGCAAGCTTTACCAAAATTATAATAATTTTTAGAGTTTAATTAGATAATAAGCATGCACAGTTTTGGTTATGCTAGCCCTATTTCTGCCTTATTTGCCTTGAGAGCCAACATCAAATTATACTCCTTAAAGGTAATTTTAATGTATCTGGGACACAAATACACCATTTGGTAGCTTTAGTGTCAATCTGGAAAAAAACTGGCCTGCTTTAGGTATATAGGGAACATTTCTTGACTCAGGTCAGTCCGTACCTGGCATTCGGACAGGACAGTTTCCTAGGGAACATTATCTTGCAACTTGCCTGTCCGAAATACTAATATTACGGAAAATTGTGAATAGAGACTTCTTAGGGAACATCATCTTGCAACTGGCCTGCCCATCATACTAATATTAGGGGGACATTGTGAATAGACACTTCTTAGGGAACGTCATCATGCAACTGGCCTGTCTGCAATACTAATGTTAGGGAACACTGTGAATAGTGACTTCAATTATTGGCCCTAATGCTAGCCCTATTTGTGCCAGTTTTGCCTTGTGAACCAATGCTAGTGACGCTTAGGGAACATTTCTTGACTCGGGTCAGTCCGTAACTGGCATTCGGACAGGATAGTTTCGTAGGGAACGTTATCTTGCAACAGGCCTGTCCGAGATACTAATATTAGGGAAAATTGTGAATAGATTCATGGTTAGGCAATATATGACTAGTACATATTTCAGTTATCTGAATTTTATTTTGCTTCGTATAATGCGTCATATACCGAGGTCATGCTTCGCATAATGCGTCGTTCGCCGAGGTCATGCTTCGTATATTGCGTCGTTCACCGGGGTCATGCTTCGTATATTACACCCTGCTACCTCAGACAGCTTCCTAGGCAAAATGTCCCCTAGTACCCCTTCCGAGCCGACGGTGTAGGAAAATCGTAATAACTCTACATAGATGGCCCATCGTGTTACACTATGTCCCGGTGTTGGATTACATCCGTCCGATATGTGCTTCGGTTCGTGTCAACATCACTCTTTCTACTATTTGTACCATTCCCATTTGTGACGCTTCTGCATGCGCGCGCGTCGGCTGCCCAGCCGTTTAGAAACCGGCTGGTGGTAGCCTGCCGGTTGGCTTTCCCTTAGTATATATCCTACGACAATGTAACTAATGTCTGGGATATTCTTATGTTGTTTCATAGCTTGAAGCTGCACTTATTCTTAACCAACGCATCTTAGTATATTTTATTCTCGATAGTTGATTGTTTCATTATAATATATAAGATGTAAGTCTAGTGAGAGCGGGAAGAGACGAGCGGGAGAGAGAGACCGGCTTGGGACGTTGCTTCGCGCGGAGAGAGACCAGCTTGGGACGTGCCTGAAGCGCTGCCACATGCATTTGATTGCAACGTTAGGCTTAGTTTCGACTCACGCACGGGGTAGAGGATTTTGAGCAGGCAACTGTGTTGAGTGTTGCCAAGCCTGGGATGTATTCTGCATGCCTAGGGTGGGGTCCAGACGGATTCAAGACTCAGAGCTCACCTCATTGTCGTACCTTTCGGACCCCCTTGATATCTATCCCTCTCAACCCCACTTAGAAACGTTCTCTCTTACTTTGTATACCTTCTTTCCACTACTTCACCAATCTATTTAATTATCCCATCCCCTTGATAGACCTTATATCTATTATTGTATTAACGACGAGCTCTCAGATAACTAGATAGGATTTTGGGCCTTATGCAGGGATGTAAAAGTTAATGAGACCTAGGAAGCTTTTTTGTTGTCTCATATTTGGTGGTTTCATGCTTGCTAGTGTGTTCTTGTGTCAGGTTAGCAGGGGCTAGACCGGAGGGGAGGCTTTTTGCGATCCTTTAAGTAAAGTCTGCTGGTGCGAGTCCCGTGGACCCGCACGACTTTACTAGGATACCCGTGGGAGTCTGGGGGCATTTTCTTGTCTGCGTCCCTGTGTGTCTAGCGTTGTGTTGTGTGAGGGCCATTGCCTAGTCCACTCAGCACTGCGCTAGCACGTCTTGCTTTTGTTTTAGGGTCGCCAGGAGAGAGTCAGATACTTGCGATCTGAGTCTCTCAAGAGAGCACCCTTTCAATTAGAGTAATTTGGCGCACAGACCTGGGAACGTCCCTAGGCTAGAGCAGGTGGCTCAGCCCGGGTATCCGAAGCCTATATCCTTCCAGCTAGACCTCTGCCACCTGGCAGATTAACAGCTAGGGGTTTATTATCTCTGTATGCTTGTTATTGTGCCACAGTTTACCGTTTTTGTGAGCATTATGAGTCAGGGTGTGGCTTAGAGACTCTGTCCGAGCAGGCTTGCCTGACTAAGAGTGAGAAGCACACCTGTATGTGGTTATGTTACGAGTTGCTGCCTTTATTTAATTATACGTATGCCATTATACGCTGTATGTCCTATCACTAGTATTTATTCCTGCTTATGAGTTAAGAGTTCTCTGAATCCGTAACGTACTTTCTTTGCTAAGCATCAGATCCTACAGTAACCGCATGCAGTTTAGAAACCCGCATCGTGTCTACCTGTACGATGTTTTGAGGACTGTTTGCTTTCACCTTCTTTCACGCAGGGGTGATTAGTTGTATTAATTAACGTAACGTTTAATGTACTTTCTTCTAGTTTGTTATTAAATTGTTTCTGCAATTTAATTCCGTTATCTATCTTTTCCTTGAAGCTTTAAGTCAACTTAATTGTGTGATCTTTCATATAGCCTGCTTGACTATCACCAGTATATAGTGCGTGCACCCTGTAACCGAGTCATAGGATACCTCGTTGTCCAGGCAGGACTCTTGACGGTTTAGGGTGGTTTGTTGCCTGGGTTTATAGATAAGGGGTGGACCTAGCGTTTTCCGTTGTTGCTTGTTGCCGCATACCTAGTCCAATAGAAAAAGCCCAGTGTTTATAGATCCCAGGACGTAACAAATGGCGACCTTGCATAGGATTTACTGAACAGAGGAATATAGTGGTCATTTGTTATGAGATTCCTTATGATTAGAGGAATACAGTGGATATAGAGTTTTTTTTGGAGCAACCAATATAACACATTAAAGACTTTAAATAACATTAGTATATACATACTTGCATAGGAGATAAGGCACATTCTATAACCGTGATAATTACTGCAGTACACAAACATGTCTAATACATCAGAACACAGTGATGGGTCAGGTCACGATACGGGCTCGGAGGGAGAAAGACCTGTGGAGTGGCTAGTCGATAGCGAGGAGGGTGCTAGAAGATTTTTAGAGGTGCCCCTTACCGCTGCCAGGGTGTTGAAGCTGAATAAGTATGGCTTAAAGTGTGTGGCAGGTCTTCAGGGCCACCAGGGTTTAAGTGGCATGAGGAAAGATCAGCTGAGGACTTTGATATTGGGTTTAGAAGGGAGAGACCTGGGTGGAGAGGCGACTGGGGGCCCCGGTACCCAGCCCCACCTACACTCTACCTCCATATCAAACGTCAGGGTACCTGAATTTAGTACATACCCCCAAGTTGATGGTCAATGGCAGCGTGGAATTCAATCACAGGGACCCTCTCCATTAAATGCACCTTCCCCTCCTCAAGGGTTGACTCCAGATTTGTTGTTTCGGCTTGAGATGGCCAAGGTTGAGGCCGCCGAAAGACAGGCTAGAGCTCAGGCTGAGGCTGCAGAGAGAACAGCTATACGAGAGGCTGAACTGCAGGCAGAGTCTACTAGGTATCGGGCTGACAGGGAGCTGGAGAGATCTCGATTGGAGGTAACAGGGCGAAATATTGGGGGAGGTAACAGACATCGGGACCAATCATTGTCGCACCTGCTTAAACTAGTTCCTGTGTTCGATGAATTATGTGTGGCTGAGTTTTTTATGCGATTTGAGAAGAAGTGTCAGGAACACCAGTGGCCTCAGGAAAAGTGGGCAGCATTAGTTTCATCAAGACTCCTAGGAAAGGGGCTAAAAGCGTATGATGCACTACCTTTAGAGTCCTGTGTAGTTTATGATGAGCTAAAGAAGGCTGTGCTACGGGCCTACGAGTTACAACCAGAAACTTACCGCTTGAAGTTTAGGGGTGTTACTAAGGGCAAGGATAGTACCTTCCTAGAACACGCCCGGGACTTGTCTGATGCACTACGACATTGGCTGCGTTCTGAGAGGGCAGCTACTTTTGAGGAGTTGAGTGAGCTGGTTCTCTTGGAGCAGTTCTTTAAGTGCACAGGCGGGGACTTAACATTAAATATAAAGGAAACAAATCCTAGAACTCTCCAGGAGGCAGCAGAAATGGCTGACCGCCGACTGTCATTAATTCGAGGGTGCGGAGCAGCAGCTAGGAGTGAGTCGGGTGCAAAGGATCGTACCCCTCCCCCTCCCAAGAATTTTGATACACATAAATACACAAAACCATCTAGCACTGACAATAAAACTGAACATAAACCAAATACGTCCCGTATAAGAAGTCTAATGGTACCTCCCACTCCCAAGGGAAACCAAAGAGTAAAGAGTGCTTCGCATGTCACAAGGAGGGTCACTTTGCAAATGCTTGTCCGAACAAGCCACCAAACAAGGTTGTGTCATTGGCCCGCAGCATAGGGGTGTCGCCTATATCTTCTGAGTTTGCCAAGGGTAGTTCGTCAGAGGGTGGGACACAGCCTGTGTTCAAGAGTCCGGAAGGCCCGAACCCTGTCCGCGACGTCTTTGGGGGTCATAGAGGGCATGGTTTTGTGAGGTGGGCTGGCGAAAGGCGAGGAGTTAAGCTATTGCGTGATACGGGGGCTTCTCAGACCTTGTTAAAGAACTTTACTGGTAGACCGATTAAGGCTGCTCGGGTGGTGGTAGTTCAGGGGATCAATGCTACGAAGTCCTACCCGCTGGTGCGGATGGAGCTGGAGGTGGGTGGTGTGGCGAAGGAGCTGGATGTAGGAATTGTAGAGAACTTGCCTGTTGGGGGCGTCGACCTCCTCCTCGGCAACGACTATGCGGTGCCTGCTTCTAAGGTTTCACCCTTGGTCGTTGCCGAGAAGGCGGCCGACGTTAGTAGGGAGGAACAGGAGTGGGTTGAGAAGTGTACCGTACAAACCATGGCGTGTGTTGTGACGCGTTCTCAGACATCCGGAGCCTTGCAGCCACCACCTCAGTCTATCAAACCGCGGAGGAAAGGTTACAAGAAAACGGGAAGTGTTGGTCAATTGGAGAGTTTTGAGCCGGCAGTGTTTCTTGGTGACTCATTATTGGCACCGATGTTAGAGTCTGGAGAGGCCCAGGGGCCTGTCACCGCTAGTGCAGGTGCAGGGCAGGAAGAGACTCTGCGACAGCATCGTTATGCGCAGCGTGAGGAAAGGATGGCTCAGCGGGACATTGAAGGTGGAAATAAATTATTTAAGATGAACTTGGATAATCTCGCACCTGCTGATATATGTTCCTTGCAGCTTGAAGATCCTGAAGTCAGGGCGTGTGGTAATGGTGCTGTCGAACTGGAGAGCGATGGGGATGCGCAGCCTGGTGATTTTTTCTTGTCCGAGGGGATCTTGTATCGGAGACATCAGGATCCCAAGAAAAAGTGGGATGGCGGGTCAGGATTAGTGGACCAGTTAGTAGTACCGAGGGTGTGCCGTGAGAGCTTATTGAGATTAGCTCATGATGTGCCTTTGGCAGGGCACCTGGGGGCACGTAAGACGGAGGCAGCTCTGAGCAAGCTTTTCTGGTGGCCTGGGTTAAAGGCGAGTGTCGTGTCATGGGTGTCACAGTGTCACACTTGTCAAGTTGTTGGGAAACCCAATCAGGTCATCCCGAGAGCCCCGTTACAACCCATCCCTGTCAGTGGGCCGCCCTTCAGCAAAGTAGTTATCGATATGGTTGGCCCATTGCCCCCCACTAGTGCCGGCAATACATTTTTACTAACTGTAATGGATGTAGCAACACGGTATCCAGATGCTTACCCCATGCGCAACGGGATGGCTAAGACTGTTGTCAAAAACCTACTTGTCTATTTCTCTCGTTATGGCTACCCTCAGAAGATCCAGTCTGATCAGGGATCCAATTTTACTTCTGCTCTGTTTAAGCAGACCATGCAGCAACATGGGATAGTGTCTGTGGTGTCATCTGCCTACCATCCCGAGAGTCAGGGAGTTTTGGAAAGGTGGCACTCGACTCTCAAGAGTATGTTGCGGTGTTATTGCATGGAAAATGGGAAGGACTGGGATCTAGGTCTCCCATACGTTTTATTTGCTGCGAGAGAAGTACCTGGGGAGAGCTTGGGATTTAGCCCGAACGAGTTGGTTTTTGGACACAGGGTCAGGGGGCCCCTCCACATAGTCAAGGAGATCTGGGAGGGAGTCACAAAGCCATGCTCGCTTCTAAAGTATGTTGTTGAAAGCCGTGAGAGAATGCTAAAGAGCCTGGAGGTAGCAGGTCGGAACCTTACGAGTTCACAAGCTCAGATGAAGGACAGATACGACCAGAAGGTGAAGCTGAGGGAGTTTGAAGTAGATCAGGAGGTACTGATACTACTGCCTCTGGTGGGACACCCCTTGTCTGCCAAGTATTCTGGTCCGTATCGGGTTGTAAGGAAGGTTTCTGATTTAGACTATTTAGTAGCTACTCCTGATCGTAAGAAAAAGAACCAACTTTGCCATGTAAATCTGATGAAAGAGTATGTGAGGCGCCCCTCCGAGCCTCTCACTGTCCCGGTGTTGATCTGCAGCGATCGTGGTGGAGAAGGAGGAAGGGACAGTCAAGCTACGGGGGAGGATAATTGGGATTGTCATGTTTCCGCGGATCAGTGGGCGGGGAATTCTAGACAAGTGGCTCACGAGTTGATATTGTACCTGCCTGAGCAACAACGTGTAGCTGTGCAGCACTTGTTTGATTCAAACCCAGCTGTTTTCGCGGAGCATCCTGGCCTCACTACTCAAGCGGTGCACGATGTCGATGTTGGGGACCACCCGCCCTTTAAATCAGTGCCATACCGTGTTCCCCCTATTAAATTACCAGCACTTAGGGAAGAGCTGGATTATATGCTGAAACGTGGGCTGATTTCTGAGGGTGCAGTAAGGTGGACTTCCCCAGTCACACTGCAGCCCAAACCAGATGGCAAGGTGCGGTTTTGTATAGATTTCCGCAGGTTGAATGGTTTAACCCCCACAAATGCCTACCCTCTCCCTCGCGTGGACGACAGTGTGGATAAGATAGGAAAAGCCAAGTTCCTCACTAAGATAGACCTTGTTAAGGGATATTGGCAAGTGCCCTTGTCTGAGCGAGCGCGAGAGGTGTGTGGGTTTGTGGTGGACGGTGCCACATATCGTTGCCATGTTATGCCATACGGGCTGAAAAATGCCCCTGCAACGTTTCAGAAATTAATGAACGACATTGTAGCCGACATTCCCAACTGTACGGTGTACCTAGATGATGTCATAATATACGACGATGATTTTAACAGTCACTGTGCTCACATCGGACAGCTTTTTAATAAACTGAATGAAGCAGGTTTGGTGGTAAACCTGGGTAAGTGCGATTTTGTCAAAGCCACAGTTTTGTACCTGGGGTTCGAGGTGGGGATGGGTCAGGTGTGCCCTCCACAGACAGAGATCAAAGCCATCGATCAGTTTCCCCAGCCTACGACTAAGAAACAAATCATGCGGTTTCTAGGTATGATAGGCTATTATCGTCGCTTCATCAAAGGCTATTCGACTGTACTTGCACCTTTAACTGACTTATTATCTAAGGACAAGAAGTTCCGGTGGGTTCCTGAGTGTGCAGAGGCGTTTTCCTTGGTGAAACACCTGTTATGTACCCACCCCATACTCAGGGCCCCGGACTTCAGCAGACCTTTTCAGCTGGCGACTGATGCCAGTGGCGTAGGGGCTGGGGCTGTCTTGTTACAGACAGATGATGAAGGTATCGAACATCCAGTGAGTTTTTACAGTAAAAAATTCAATAGTACACAAAGGAATTACTCTGTAATTGAAAAAGAACTCCTGGCGATAGTGCTGGGGCTCAGGCACTTCGATGTATATGTTCCTGCTTTCGGACCAGTCGTAGTGGTTTATACCGATCATCACCCTCTGAAATTCTTGAATCAGTTTCATAACCGGAATATGAGGCTGACCAGGTGGTCACTCATGCTTCAGGAGTATAATCTGGACATACGCCATATTGCCGGTTCTGATAAAGTGATAGCGGATTGTCTATCAAGGGTGGATGATGTTGGTTAGACTGCCACAGGATTGAGGGTTGAGTGTGGAGGAAAATAGGCTGTCACTGTAGTCCAGCCGAAAAAAACAAATTAAAAAAGCAAAAACCTTATAAAAACTATTTATTTTTTATAACGTGTAGAATTTTGTATAAGATGTTGTAGCAGTATCTAAGTTGAATGTTTTCGCTTATTGTCGCTGAGTTAGTTGAACTTGCTCGGTGGAGTGCAACAGTCTTTATTTTATTTTTTTATATATGGTGCCTTGTGTCGCAACAGTGTGTGGTACTATGAGAAGCTTTCTGTTAGATATGAAGAACTTAGTCAAGGGTCTTATATCTTGGGGGAGGTGTGACGCTTCTGCATAGTAACCACGTGCGGGCATGCGCGCGCGTCGGCTGCCCAGCCGTTTAGAAACCGGCTGGTGGTAGGCGGCCGGTTGGCTTTCCCTTAGTATATATCCTACGACAATATAACTAATGTCTGGGATATTCTTATGTTGTTTCATAGCTTGAAGCTGCCCTTATTCTTAACCAACGCATCTTAGTATATTTTATTCTCGATAGTTGATTGTTTCATTATAATATATAAGATGTAAGTCTAGTGAGAGCGGGAAGAGATGAGCGGGAGAGAGAGACCGGCTTGGGACGTTGCTTCGCGCGGAGAGACCAGCTTGGGACGTGCCTGAAGCGCTGCCACATGCATTTGATTGCAACGTTAGGCTTAGTTTCGACTCACGCACGGGGTAGAGGATTTTAACCAGGCAACTGTGTTGAGTGTTGCCAAGCCTGGGATGTATTCTGCATGCCTAGGGTGGGGTCCAGACAGATTCAAGACTCAGAGCTCACCTCATTGTCGTACCCTTCGGACCCCCTTGATATCTATCCCTCTCAACCCCACTTAGAAACGTTCTCTCTTACTTTGTATACCTTCTTTCCACTACTTCACCAATCTATTTAATTATCCCATCCCCTTGATAGACCTTATATCTATTATTGTATTAACGACGAGCTCTCAGATAACTAGATAGGATTTTGGGCCTTATGCAGGGATGTAATTGTTAATGAGACCTAGGAAGCTTTTTTGTTGTCTCATATTTGGTGGTTTCATGCTTGCTAGTGTGTTCTTGTGTCAGATTAGCAGAGGCTAGACCGGAGGGGAGGCTTTTTGCGATCCTTTAAGTAAAGTCTGCTGGTGCGAGTCCCGTGGAACCGCACGACTTTACTAGGATACCCGTGGGAGTCTGGGGGCATTTTCTTGTCTGCGTCCCTGTGTGTCTAGCGTTGTGTTGTGTGAGGGCCATTGCCTAGTCCACTCAGCACTGCGCTAGCACGATCTTGCTTTTGTTTTAGGGTCGCCAGGAGAGAGTCAGATACTTGCGATCTGAGTCTCTCAAGAGAGCACCCTTTCAATTAGAGTAATTTGGCGCACAGACCTGAGAACATCCCTAGGCTAGAGCAGGTGGCTCAGCCCGGGTATCCGATGCCTATATCCTTCCAGCTAGACCTCTGCCACCTGGCAGATTAACAGCTAGGGGTTTATTATCTCTGTATGCTTGTTATTGTGCCACAGTTTACCATTTTTGTGAGCATTGTGAGTCAGGGTGTGGCTTAGAGACTCTGTCCGAGCAGGCTTGCCTGACTAAGAGTGAGAAGCACACCTGTATGTGGTTATGTTGCGAGTTGCTGCCTTTATTTAATTATACCTATGCCATTATACACTGTATGTCCTATCACTAGTATTTATTCCTGCTTATGAGTTAAGAGTTCTCTAAATCCGTAACGTACTTTCTTTGCTAAGAATCAGATCCTACAGTAGTCGCATGCAGTTTAGAAACCCGTATCGTGTCTACCTGTACGATGTTTTGAGGACTGTTTGCTTTCACCTTCTTTCACGCAGGGGTGATTAATTGTATTAATTAACGTAACGTTAAATGTACTTTCTTCTAGTTTGTTATTAAATTGTTTCTGCAATTTAATTCCGTTATCTATCTTTTCCTTGAAGCTTTAAGTCAACTTAATTGTGTGATCTTTTATATAGCCTGCTTGACTATCAGCAGTCTATAGTGCGTGCACCCTGTAACCGAGTCATAGGATACCTCGTTGTCCAGGCAGGACTCTTGACGGTTTAGGGTGGTTTGTTGCCTGGGTTTATAGATAAGGGTTGGATCTAGCGTTTTCCGTTGTTGCTTGTTGCCGCATACCTAGTCCAATAGAAAGAGCCCAGTGTTTATAGATCCCAGGACGTAACACATTGTTATTGTCGATGCTACAATGGCCTCTGTCATAGCGGCACTGACCTCAGTTGTCACCACTGTAATTACCTCTGGCAGCGTCGCCGCTGTACGGGTTCTTGTCGTGATTTTAACACACAAACCTTTAGGCGATCTTCTGTTGTCCAACGTGAGTTGGTGGCATTGGGAGCGATCGGAAATACTTCGATCCGAGAGCTCCACCAACCCCAGTCAGACGACTCATCAAAAATTAATTCTGCTATATGACTTGAGTTGGCGGTGAACCTTTTTTCTTCGGGAAGGTCTAAATTTTTGTGTGTGAAAATTTTTGTGGAAAAATTACAAACAATCTTTTGTCGAGAAAGCTAAATTATTCGAAGAGCGACTCCCCATAATTTCTCGACGACGGCTGAGGAAATGTTCGAGGGTGTCGCACCGGAAAATTTACCTCCCCTGATGCTTCGTATACTGTGTCTACCTATACGAAGGTTATACGAAGGTTATACGAAGGTTACCACCGAGGTTATGCTTCGTATAGTGAATCATTCACCGAGGTTATGCTTCGTATAGTGAATCGTTCACCGAGGTTATGCGTCGTTCACCGAGGTTGTGTGTCGTTCACCGAGGTCATGGTTCGTATATTGCGTCGTTCACCTAGGTCATGCTTCGTATATTGCGTCATTCACCGAGGTCATGCTTCGTATATTGCGACGTGTCTACCTAGGTTAGTGCTTCGTACACCTAGGTCATGTTTCGTATAGCATGACACTCTGCATGGACACATCTTGTTACCTAACCGGTATTTGGTATTGGTAAATTGTCCCGCCTCCATTTTCAAATCTCTGCCAAACTGATAAGTGTTGATGGTGAGTCCTGGTTTAAGGGTTAGAATGAACAGTGGGAATAAAGCTTCCTCCTTCACGAGAGGTGTTCAGCCTTACTTCTCTTACTGGAGAACGATGATTTCGACTGTTTTGATTAGGAATAGGCATCCTGCACTCTTAGTGTGATTAAGAAACTTCCAAAGAAACATGCGCATCTCGTTTCAAACTGTCGAGCACTAATTAAAGTTGCTTGTTGCCCGTGCAAAATTACAAACAATCTTTTTTCGAGAAAGCTAAATGTTTCGAAAAGCGACTCTCCATCATTTCTCGATGACGGCTAAGGACATTTCTGATGGTCTTTGACGAGGTGGTGATGGCCAACAAAAAAAATGCTGCTGAGAAGAGGGAAGGCAAGAAGGTGACGATAAGCCACATGTCTCTGGCTTCTTCCAAGGAAGAGGGGATGAGCCCTCTCGCCTTTCTGTTCCGCAGGAGGACCCCTCCTTCAGACAACTTTGCTGTGTTGCAATCTGAAAATTCAAATGGCTACTCTCCCTCAATCGTATACCTAGAGAGATTAAAATAATATGAGGGCGGTGTACAAATAAAAACGGTTTAGAATTTATATTTTATTATATATTTATTATATTTATTAAATCGTTAAAATGGGCAAAAACCGACCTAAATCGACGTTTTTCACCAAAAGTACCCCCAAATAGTGAAACACGTGTTTTGGGAGCTTTTTATCCCATTCTGAGCTCAAATGATCAAGATTGTTTATAAACACGTAATTATGCTGTTTTCGGGCAAAATCGTAAATTTAGCCTAAATATGACCAAAATGGACATTGTCAAGCCAAAGTGGTTCCAAATGGTGCATCACATGATTATGGACCGTTTTAGCTCATTCCGCGCAAAATTCGCCGAGATAGCTAACAAACACTCATTTCGCCTGTTTTCCAGTGAAATCGTTTAAATGGCCAAAAAACGACCTAAATCGACGTTTTTCACCCAAATTATCCCCAAATAGTGAAACACACGTGTTTTGGAAGCGTGTTATCCCATTCTGAGCTCAGATGGCCGAAATAGCTCAAAAACACGTAGGCCTATGTAGGCTGTTTTCGGGCAAAATCGTAAATTTAGCCTAAATGTGACCAAAATGGACATTTTCAAGCCAAAGTGGTTTCAAATGATGAAACATATGGTTATGGACCGTTTTAGCTCATTCTGGGCCAAATTCGCCGAGATAGGTAAAAAACACTCATTTCGACCGTTTTCCGGGAAAATCGTTAAAATGGGCAAAAAAACCGACCTAAATCGAAATTTTTCACCAAAAGTACCCCCAAATAGTGAAACACGTGTTTTGGGAGCGTTTTATCCAATTCTGAGCCAAGATGGCCAAGATAGCTCAGAAACACTCATGTAGCTTGTTTTCGGGCAAAATCGTATATTTAGCCAAAATGTGACCAAAATGAACATTTTCGAGCCAAAGTGGTTCCAAATGATGAAACACATGACTATGGACCGTTTTAGCTCATTCTGGGCCAAATTCGCCGAGATAGCTAAAGAACAATAATTTCGGCTGTTTTCCGGTGAAATCGTTAAAAAGGGCAAATTCAACGTTTTTCACCAAAAGTACCCCCAAATAGTGAACCACGTGTTTTGGGGGCGTTTAATCCCATTCTGGGCAAAATCGACGTTTTTCACCAAAAGTACCCCCAAATAGTGAACCACGTGTTTTGGGAGCGTTTTATCCTATTCTGAGCTGAAATGGCCGAAATTGCTCAAAAACATGTATATAGGCTGTTTGCAGGCAAAATCGTAAATTTAGCCTAAATGTTACCAAAATGGATATTTTCGAGCCAAAGAGGTTTCAAATGATGAAACACATGGTGTTGGACCGTTTTGCCACATTCTGGGGCAAATTCGCCGAGATATCTAAAAAACACTCATTTCGGTTGTTTTCCATGGAAATCGTTAACATGGGCAAAACAAGACCTAAATCGACGTTTTTCACCCAAAGTACCCGCAAATAGTGAAACACATGTTTTGGAAGCATGTTATCCCATTCTGACCTCAAATGGCCGAGATAGCTCAAAAACACGTATCTACAGTAGGTTGTTTTAGGTCAAAATCTTACATTTAGCCTAAGTGTGACCAAAATGGATATTATCGAGCAAAAGTGGTTCCCAATGATGAAACACATGATTTTGGACCGTTTTAGTCCATGTTTGGCCAAATTCGCCGGGATAGCTCAAAAACGATAATTCCTGCTGTATTCCGGCGAAATCGTTGAAATGGGCAAAAACCGACCTAAATTGATGTTTTTCACCAGAAGTATTCCCAAATGTTGAACTACGTGTTTTGGGAGCGTTTTATCGCATTCTGAGCTCAAATGGCCGAGATAGCTCAAAAACACGTATGTAGGCTGTTTTCGGGCAAAATCATAAATTTAGCCTAAATGTGACCCAAATTGACATTAAGTTTTCGAGCCAAAGTGGTTCCAAATGATGAAACACATGGTTATGGACCGTTTTAGCTCATTCTGGGCCAAATTCGCCGTGATAGCTAAAAAACACTAATTTCGGCTGTTTTCCGGGGAAATCGTTAAAATGGGCAAAAACCGACCTAAATCGACGTTTTTCACCCAAAGTGCATTTTGTCTGTGGCACACCATTAGATTTTGCAACTAAAAGGTTTAAACACCGCCCCGGATTCCTTGAACCTCTTATAATGGTCAGAGACAGACAAGAAGATAATTAATAAAGTCTTCTTGCGTTAGTCCGTTATAGTGCTATTATGTCATAACTGAGGCACTATATTTAAGACCCTACTCCAAGAGCACCTTAACGGAATTTCATCAAAGGTAAATATAACGGTCAGGATAGACGAGTAGCAACCGTAACGCTATAGGCTCTGTATACTCGCGTTAGTCCGATTTGGTGCCCAACGTTTAATTATAAATTACGGAGCCACATTTAAGACCTCAAACCCATTAACCCATCTGTAACCTACTTCCACGACCGGCCAACCTAGACGACTACGGAGACTAACAAGACTACAAGCAGCTAGTGTTCTACACATCTACAGAAACAACAGCCTAACCAACCGGGTGCTCTTTTTGTAAATCAGACGGGTAAACGTCTTACGAAGTGGTAATTGGCAACTTTGTTAGTAGATGTGATCCGGGAAAGTAATCCGGGAGCCGTTGGGCGAGCTCATGATATAAGAAAAAGGGCAGTATCACTTAGATTCTTAAAAAAATACTCAGTCACTGATATTCAGCAGATGCATTTATGGGCATCAAATCACACCCTCTTAACACGTTACCTGTCTGTTACTCTAGATAAACCACGAATTACCTGTGTCGCATTGAGACAGCGGGTCTGAAGGTTCGGTGCGTTTTATTAATTGCTAGTTATAAGAAGAGAGAGGGGGGGGGGGGAGGTTGTTAGATTAAGACCCTCAGCCCCCGCCGGACGTGGTTAGTGCGTATGTGCACTGATACTCATTATCCTAAGGTTACTCAAGGACATGAACAAAAAAATGTATTTTGTTTACATAGATACAAAATGTATGTGATACTCATTATCATAAGGTTACTCAAGTACTTGAAATATAGTCATGAGTTGGAGAATATTTTTGTATATGGTATAATAGAATATACATAGACAAATATTTTATTTTTTATTGTTATGCCCTGATTTTACTCAGGATTAACAATTAGTTAAGGTGAGTTCTTTCAAGACTGGGATTTCCAAATTCATACCAATACATATATAGAAGACAATAGGGATACACATAATATCAGAATATAGTTTGTAGTACAGTTCATTCACTTAATTCCTAAATACATAAAACTGAGGGCTAAAGATGCTAACATAAGAAATGCATAGGGTACAACTTAATTCCTTATTCTCCCAGCACGATCGCGGATCTAGATGGAGCTCAGGTATGATCAGCTTAGTTTTAATATCAAACACTTTATCTACATTTAAATAAGATGCCTCTTGGACATAGGATCACTTTAGTCAGATACCTAACG
Source organism: Paralithodes platypus (assembly GCA_032716605.1). Taxonomy (NCBI): domain Eukaryota; kingdom Metazoa; phylum Arthropoda; class Malacostraca; order Decapoda; family Lithodidae; genus Paralithodes; species Paralithodes platypus. The sequence continues at coordinate 2,443,813 of CM064577.1, forward strand.
TTCACTTTATACTTAATGTAGAGTATTTAGTTGCTGTTATTGTCGAGGGCCAGCTAGAGTATTCAGGTTGATCTTCAATTAATATTGTCACCCACACACTGGTGAACTCATTAGATCAATTAAAGATTTTTGTGGACTCTGACTTATTTATCACTTGGTGGAATTATGGCAGAGTTGATATATGTCAAAATCGGCTTATTTGGATTTAATTCCTTGTATATATCAGAAAAATGTACGAATAAGGATTCTGAACACTGGTACACTCATAGGCAGAATCTGTTACTATAGATTCAAGTTCGTTAACACTTTCGATTATTAAATTCGAAATAAGGAACTTCTGGGACTCTGAAATATTTATCACTTGCGCGGAATTATGGCAGTCAATATGTACGAAAATCGGCTTATTTAGATTTAATTCCTTGTATATACCAGAGAGGTGTACAAATAAGGATTTTGAACACTGGCACACTAATAGAGGGAATCTGTTACTATAGATTCAAGTTCGTTAACATTTTCGATGATTAAATTCGAAATAAGGAACTTTTGGGATTCTGAAATATTTTTCACTTGTGCAGAATTATGGCAGAGTCAATATGTGCGAAAATCGGCTTATTTAGATTTATTAATTCCTAATATATCTCAGAGAAATGTACGAATAAGGATTCTGAACACTGGTACACTCATAGGGAGAATCTGTTACTATAGATTCAATTTCGTTAACACTTTCGATGATTAAATTCGAAATAAGGAACTTCTGGACTCTAATTTATTTGGCCTCGTCACTGACATCGACTTGGGTAGGTTTTCCAATATTTGTTTATGTAGATGTGTAGAACACTAGCTGCTTGTAGTCTTCTGAGTCTCCGTAGTCGTCTAGGTTGGCCGGTCGTGTGAAGTAGGTTGCAGAGGGGTTATAATGGGTTCGAGGTCTTAAATGTGGCTCCGTAACTTATAATTAAACGTTGGGCACCAAGTCGGAGTAACGCGAGTATACAGAGCCTATAGCGTTACTCTTGATACTCGCCTATCCTGACCGTTATATTAACCTTTGATGAAATTCCGTTAAGGTGCTCTTGGATTAGGGTCTTAAATTGAGTGCCTCAGCTATGACGGAATAGCACTATAACGGACTAATGCAAAAAGACTTTAGTAATTATCTTCTTGTCTGTCTCTGACCGTTATAAGAGGTTCAAGGAATCCGGGGCGGTGTTTAAACCTTTTAGTTGCAAAGTCTAATGGTGTGCCACAGACAAAATGCACCTAGGACTTGTGTCTGCAGAGTCCCCGTGAGGGTGTCTCGCCAAGCCCTTCTAACACAAGTGACCGTGGTATGCCAAGATCACTTGCGAGAAGTGGGAGTGTTTACTCTTAATAATAGAATGTTGCCTGTGTACCTCAACTTCTACTATCAAAAGTAGAGCCTATGAAAAGGCGTCTATGTTAGCCACTGGTATGCCTAGTGGTAACAAGGATCCTTTCTATAGGACACTTGTGAACTTTCAATAGTAAAACTCTGAGGGCTATGGTATGCCTGTGCACCTCGGTCTTCCACTATGGAAAGCGTAACCTAGGAGAAGGCGACAATGTTAGTTACTGGTATGCCAGTAGTAACAAAGTTCCTTTTCACAGGGCACTTGTGAACTCTCTATAGTAAAAAAAAATTGAGACTTAGATATGCCTGTTACCTCAACTTTTTCACTATGGAAAGTGTAACCTAAGAGAAGGTGTCAATGTTAGTTACTAGTATACCAGTAGTAACAAAGATACTTTTATAGGACACAGTTACCGTACTACAATAATAAATGTTGAAGGGCTATGGTATACCTGTGTCCTTCAACTTTTAATACTGTTGGTACAGCCTACTAGAGACCTCGATGTTAACTGATGGCATGCCACAATTAACAATGTTACGATCGGGTCTCGTATAAATCAGTGGCTCTTATACATTGGACTAGACTGGCATAAAAGCAACAACGGAAACGCTAGATCCAACCCCTGATATATAATCCCGTCGAACAAAAAACACATATACCCTCCAGAGTTATATCTGCGATAGCGGGGTATCTTAACTCTCAGTATCTATGTGCTTCTACTATAGGCTGATGTTCTCTGAAACAGCCTATTACCTATAACATATGGTTGCTTAGTTATGGTACACAAGGAAAAGATAGTTAACTTAATTAAATCACAAGAGTGATCTAATGCAAACAAGAAGAAGGTTTACTTAACGTTACTTTAATCAATAATATCTGTCACTCCTTTATGAAAGAAAGTGTTGTAAAGTCCTCAAGCACCGAACAAGGAATCATCTGAATAATGTCGGATGCTACTAAGAAGAACGTATCGGAAATGCAACCACAAAATAGCAGGAGGCAGGACAATGCACGTGTAGGCTAAATACACAAAAAGGCTGGACCTATAATGTTATTGGACACAAGAATATTATTAGCGGTGCAACAGTAATAATGCTCGCCACGAAAAAGTAGTACTCCTATTAACAAAACCGGTCTATGCTGGTTGTGTCTCTCTACAGCAACCTAGACCTCAAAATACTTGTGTAGAAATAATGGGTATGCATAAAAGAGTATATGATCTAATCCAGCTAATGTCTACCCGGGTTAATAAAGTCTAGCTGGGATGCGCAAAGGTACAGAATTCTGGTGGAGCCAGGCAGCTCCTAGCCTAGTGTGGACCTTGGGTCTGTGCGGCCTGATTACGTTAATATGAAGGGGTGCTCTCTTGAGGATTCTCGATCACAAGTATCGAGTATCCTCCTGGCGACCCTCAAAAGTAAAAGCAAATAGAGTTAGAACAGTGTTGGGTGGATTAGGCAAGCAGCCCTCACACACTACACAGTCTAAACTCCAAGGTACACAGACAAAAGATCCACCCAGGTAACCCACAGAATCCGTAGTGTCGTGCAGCTCAAAAGTAGCCTACACACAGTGAAAACACCAACAGCAAGGTACCTGATCCCTAGTCTAGCATTATTTAACCCTGTAGAAACATTAGTGATTGAGGGAGACAGTCCGAGCAATACAATCTCCCAAAAAAGACAACGACTCTCTTCAACCTTAGCCTAGTACATAAGAAATGTGAGATCCAGCATATAATACAGTCTGGCCACCAATTCAAGGTGTGGATGCAGGGAACCAGAGGGGGATTGATATTAATAAAAGGTGAGGAAGTAGTGGAAATGATAGAGGCAGTAGAAGAGAAAGATTCTAAGACAAGAGTGTGGAACAGTTCATGGGAGATGCTTAGAGTACGCTGTCTGGGAAGGATCTAACAAGGATATTCCCAGGGACCGCCTCGCTGGAGTCCCAGTTCGCAGGAATGGCACGAGGACGCGCGACAGTCGCCCAGTAAGCAGCCGCCTAGTAGGCAGTGTTAGGCAGGAGGCAACGAATCCCGCGAGGCCTATATAAGGGGGCCAGCCACGCGCCACACTCACCACCAAGTCACACCACCTGGTCTCTCTCTCTCTCTCTCTCCCGCTCGCCTTCCCATCATTCAACTACTTAACACAATACTTTCAATTGACTAAATAAAATAGAAAGGATTGTGACAGACGAAAATAAAGAACAGTTCTGAACTGTCAGCAACACAAGCTTTCTCGAGAAGGAAAGTACACAATGATAGGTAGACTGTAGCTACATTCTCTGCCCTGGTGAGTCCTAGCGAGTAAGCCATGCGGTTCTGGGGGAAGCGGTGAGCGTCACAACAACGATTCCTTAATAGGATTTTTACTCACAGACAATATGGACTTCGGTATGCCGTTTATCCAACTGAATGGGAGGGTAATCTTGAGGTTTCTCAACGCAGTATGCCGGTGATCGAGAAGCCTCAAAATTTCTTACTTCCTTCAGATTTCCCTGGCATAGTATTCACAACTACTGAAGGGTACCCGTCCACCCTTTGAGGAGAGCAAGGGCGTGAGCGCGCACTCTCTGTTAGGACGGGAAGTTCTTCTTGTCCTAGGGGGAGGTCGACTTCCTTTACTTTACTTAATAACTCTACTATACTTGAGGATATTACAAAGGCGGTATTTTATGTAGATAGGACTCAAGCCAAGGCTTATTTGGATTTACAGATCAACAGGCAGGGGCATGAGGTTGCGGAGATAATTTCACTTTTGTTCAAGGTTTTAGGATGCTTGGGCTTCAAACTTTGAGTGGGAAAATTCAGGGTGAAGGGGTCAAAATAAAAGTGAGGTTTGATATGCGCATTAAGGTATTTCTTTTAACACCTTACGAGCGGCCTATGCGGTTTATTTATATGTACCGCCCAGCGGGGTGTTTTTAGCCAAAATAGGGCTGTTTACGTGATCATTTTCATGCCTAAATAAGACCCAGAACGTAAAACAAGTACCTATCCCTGAAAGGGCATAAACAGAGCTTTCGAATGACACCATAACGATCCTTTTATGATGGCTAGTTTTCTTGCAATAACCGTGCAACGCGAGTGCAAAAAGCATGTAATTCGGTACTTTCCCCATATAATTCAGTATGTAGCGAGTGAGAGAGGGAGGAGGGAGCTGAGATTCGTGTCAGTAGGTTCGCCGCGGTGGTCTGGAGCAGTCATACGCTCGCTAGTCTCCTGCCACCACTTGTCTCTCTCTCTCAGCAACATTACGTGCTGAAATTGCCACTCGAGCGCCGCCACATAGTCCAGCTTTATTTAACTCGACTTATGTGGTGAGCCGCTAATTAAGGGTTAAAGGAGTAGTCTGTTATACTTAGGTTGATATCAGGGGTAGATGAGCAGTTGTGTTATCTGATTATCTGAAAGCTGGTAATTGAGGGGCTTCTTTATATACAAGATGTGTATCTATACGTGCACTCTGATTCTGGAAGGTTGGTAGGCCGGCGAGTTCATGTTGGTACTCCCGGGAGCTTGGGGATTAGCTGAGAGACGTGAAGGGGTGAGTGCGTACGATAGACTCGAGAATAAGGACTTGTCTTAGTGAGAATGAAAAGTATGAAAGAAGGGAATGTGGTTTGTTTACTAGGAGAATAGCTTAGTGATGAGAAGGCACGTGCATATGTGTGTTGGAGAAAAATAGGTAAATGTGTTTAGCTAGCTTCTAGGTGATATGAGAGAGTTTTTGCATAAGTAAAAAGCCTGGCAAAACGTCATGTTATAGTTGGTTGTAATATTCGCTTTGCAGGATCGTGGAAAGGGTAAAGACATATATATTTCAACATCATAATGGTAGGTATATGAACCTTCTTAATATTAGTAATCTGGTGGCCTACTATGGCTTGGTAGGATATGTTTCTTACATCAGTAAACACATGCATATATTTAACATCATAATAGTAGGTGTAATAACCTTCTTAATTTTAATAATCTGGTTACCTACTAGGGTTGATGCTAGTAGGTCGACATTAAGGGTTTATATCAAGATACGAAGGAAGATAATGTGATTTGTTTACTAGGAGGATAGTTTAGGAATGATAAGACATGCAAATATGTGTGTTGGAGAGAAGTGAATAAAAGAGTTAATCTGTGTGTAGGACATGGTTCTTGCATAAGTAAAGACATATATTTTTTAACATCATAATGGTAGGTATATGAACCTTCTTAATATTAGTAATCTGGTGACCTACTATGGTTTGTGTTAGTAGATCGAACATGGTAGGGGAACAGGGAAACATTCCGTCATCATTGTGGCGACTCGGGTGTCCTTGGCGTCGTTCGTATTGGTGTGAGGTCTTTGTTTTAGTTATCCTCTTCTCGCCGTTTTCTCTTTCGTTGTTTTCCTTCCGTTTTCTTCTTTTTCGTTTTTGGGGGAATGACTCTTTCTTCTTCTGGGTCTTCGTTTTCTGGGTATTTTATATATAACAGTTACATATGTTGTATACATGTAAGTAATCTGTTTGTACATATAATCGATAAGTTTATAATTATGAAGTGCAATTTTTCAACAATCTCTAGCCTAAGATTTAAGAATGATTGTACACAGATATATTTTTAAGTACGCTACCTGTACCTCTTTACAATTTTTACTGTATTTTGTCACAAAATAAAGAAAGTTAGAGATCTATGAACTGGGTTTATTCTCATCCTATTGTTATTTTGTTAGTGGTTTGATATTTATCACGAATGTCCCCCTCGAGACTTGTGATAGCAGGCATATCGTCAATGATGGAGGGGCCACTAATAAATAATAGGTTTGAGTCCCGATGGGAAGAAGGAAAACCTAATATTTAGTAGTGGCCCTGGAATCATTGACGAATCCGGCCCTCCCTTCCATCCCCTTCCCATTCATTTCTGATGTTTCTAGGTTATCTTGATATGTCAGTGAAGGACGAATGACGTATCAGCATCTTGGGGCAAACCCACGCTATCAACATCCACACGACGGGAATCATAGCAGATTAGTAGTTCTAATCTTTTTTCTTTTATTATTTTTTAAATAGTTTTTTCGTAGTGGCATCCGCATCATAAGGATGAGTCCGTAAGTAATTATGAGTGTACGCTTACGATGTTTGGTCTCTTGCGCTCCGGAGCGGGTGATTTGAACAGCTGACTCTGGGATTCAAAGAGTGCCATCACTGTTTAAGGCATATCGTCAATGATTCCGGGGCCACTACTAAATATTAGGTTTTCCTTCTTCCCTTCGGGACTCAAACCTATATTCGGGACTTCGGTGAGACCTTTCTAATGCATTAGACATATCAAAGGCCTTCGATAGAGTCTGGCACAAATCTTTAATTTCTAAACTACCCTCCTTTGGTTTCTATCCCTCCATCTGTGTCTTTGTCTCTAATTTCCTTTCCGGCCGTTCCATAGCTGCGGTTGTGGACGACCATCATTCACGTCCCCATCCTATCAACTCTGGTGTTCCTCAGGGCTCTGTCCTATCTCCTATTCCCTTTCTAATTTTCATAAATGATCTTCTCAACTGTACCTCCAGTCCCATCCATTCATACACAGACGATGCTACCTTACACTACTCAATTAGTTTTCCGGAACGCCCCAGCCAGCAATCCCTCAAAGACAAATGTAATGAAGCCATACAACACTTATCTTCTGATCTAACTGCTATTTCCAATTGGGGCAGAGAAATCCTTGTTGCCTTTAATGCTTCCAAAACCCAATTTCTCCATCTATCTACACGTCAGGAACCTCCAGAGGACTATCCTTTATTCTTCAACAATACAAAATTCAATCCTTCATATTCTCTCAATATTCTTGGTGTCTCTTATTCTTCTGCTCTCACTTGGAAGGACCATATTACCAGTCTTGCTAAGGCAGCCTACTATAAGCTGGGTGTGCTCAACCGCCTCAATGGGTTCTTTACCCCTGCACAGCTTCTTGCTCTGTACAGGGGCACGGTGCATCCTTGTATTGAGTATTGTTCACATTTGTGGGGAAGGTCCTCTCACACAGCACTCCTAGACAAAGTAGAAAGGAAGGCCTTTCGTATCATTAACTCCCGTCCACTCACCAACTCTCTGCAATCTCTCTCTCTCTGCCGCAATGTTGCATCTCTCTCGCTATATATAATAATCAGTGTTCCTCAGAGCTCTCCCAGTGTATACCACCTCCTCTATGTAGGGCACGTGGTACCCATCTTGCAACACAATCCCATATTTTTTTTTTTGCTATGTGAATGAGGGAGACAAAAGGCATAACTGCCTGCAGCGAGTGCCTCCCCCAGATTTCAAAGAGTGACAGGGCCGAAATCAAGGGACGTGCGAGCTAAAATGCCTGGACACACAGAGTTTGAAGCAATTTAAGTCATAGGAAGAGGGAAAGACTGATTCTGGGAGAGAGGTCCAGAGCTCAGCAGTTGAATAGAAAAAAGTCTGCGAATAGCATTTCACTCTTGGGTTGGAAAGTTGCACAGCGTAGGGGTGGGATTGTGTTGCAAGGTGGGTACTACGTAACCTACGTAGAGGAGGTGGTATACACTGGGAAAGCTCCGAGGAACGCTGATTATTGTAGTAGCGATAGAATAGTGAGAGAGATGCAACATTGCGGTGAAGAGAGAGAGATTGCAGAGAATTGGTGAGTGGACGGGAGTTAATAGATACGAAAGGCTTTCCTTTCTACTTTATCTAGCAGTGCGGTGTGAGAGGATCCTCCCCACACATGTGAACAATACTCAATACAAGGACGCACTATGCTGCTGTACAGAGAAAGTAGCTGTGCAGGGGTAAAGAACCCCTTGAGGCGGTTGAGCACACCCAGCTTCTGGGAGGCTGCCTTAGCGAGACTGGTAATATGGTCTTTGCAAGTGAGAGCAGAAGAAAAAGAGACACCGAAAACATTGAGGGAAGATGAAGGGTTGATTTTTGTATTGTTGAAGAATAAGGGATAGTCCTCTGGAGGTTCCTGATGGGTAGTAAGATGGATAAATTGAGTTTTGAAAGCATTAAATGTAACAAGGTTTTCTCTACCCCAATTGGAAATAGTAGCTAGATCAGAAGATAAGCATTTTATGGCTTCATTACGTTTAATTTTGAGGGACTGCTGGCTGGGGCGTTCTGGAAAACTAATTGAGTGGTGTAAAGTAGAGTCGTCTGCATATGAATGGATGGGACTAGATGTACAGTTGAGAAGATCATTTATGAAAATTAGAAAGAGAATATGCAACTCTCTAACCCAAGAGTGAAACTTTACTCTTAGACTTTCTGCTATTCAACAGCTGAGCTCTGGAACTCTATCCCAGAATCAGTCTTTCCCTCTTCCTATGAATTAAATTGCTTCAAACTCTATGTGTCCAGGCATTTTGGCTCGAATGTCCCTTGATTTTGGCCCTGTCACTCTTTCAACTCTAGGGTAGGCACTCGCTACAAGCAGTTCTGCCTTTTGCCTCCCTCACTCACATAGAAAAATACAAATGTATATCGATCAGGTTTGAGCCCTGGCAGAGGCATTTTCCCCTTTGGATTGTATGGTACAATCGCGCTAAGAAGTCATGACTCGATTCCCAGTACCTTTTGTTCAGAAAGTGCTATCTGGCAACTATTGAGGCTCTACTATATTCATATATTGCACACTGGGGAGAACTGTATTGAAGAGCAAAATACCAAAAACACAATATATAAGTATTGTTACAATATATTTATCTCATTATGTGAGAGCAAACCAAATAATACGAAAGTTGAGACTAACCCGAACGAAAGAATGTGAAACTCATATTATTTCGCTCACTAGATTCAGGATTAAAATGTGGAGGAAGTCTCTTAACCTAACAAGTGCGCATGGGGGTAATTAGACACCTCTCCCTGTGCGCATGTATTTGAGGTGTTCCGTCACTAAAATATTCATTGTACCATTAATAGCATTAATACTTATCCATACGTGCCTATTATGGGTTGATTATAAAGGTATTAACCTGAAACAACAATAAAACGAGTGAAAACAGCGTTTGGATGGTTCAAATCGGAGATATAGCCCGCGAGTTGTATAATGTATGGGTGAGGCAAGCTGCTTTCCCGCCAATTTTCCCCAAGGCCACTGAGACACAGTCGATCGATACTCTCTCTCTCTCTCTTGCACTCGCTTGCCATCAGTGATGACAATGCCCTGCTTGCAACTCGCTAATGTTAGCACGAAAAAATACCTCAGAATAAGGGAATAACAGGGAAAATAGGTGATAACTGAAGGAGAGGAGGAAAGTGGGGAAGGAGGGGAGGTAGAGGACTGAAATATTGCATGGCCCAGGGGCCATTTTTTTTTTTTTTTTTTATTTATTTTTTTTTTTGATGTCAAAAGTTGATTTTTTTTTTCTCTGACTCTTAAGAGTCTTCCCGCAGTCCGCCGGGGAAACTCTTAAGAGTCTCTCTGCAGTTCCCGGGTTAATGCTTTTATTACTTTTTAAGCCAACAATACTGGGAGAAAGTATCTCATAAAATTAAAACCAACCGTTAAAAGTAATATTCAACCCATGAGTGTCAATAAATCACGTAAATAAACATATAACAGATTGTTTTTTCCACATTTAATTATCTAAGTGGGACAAGTCTGCATTAAAAAACAAAGCGGTTTCCAGTATATTTTGGGATAAAGCTTGAATACTCGAGAACAGCTTGTAATTTGTATAGACAGACGATGAAATTTCTCACTTATAACATATATAATAGCCCATAGGGACACCCATATAGGAACGAAAGATGGAAAGGCATGTAGTAAAGGACAAAGGTGGATATATGAGTGGAAGAGATACACTCTCCCTCATATACTGGCAGTGACTGACTTGCATTTTTTTGCAGGCCTCCAGGCGGCAGGTCCAGGGAGTGTAACATGCTAGATAGCGCCAGGAAATTAAATACTTTCATTATTCTATAAAGATATTGAAAACAAACCTTACTTATATATATTCAAACAACAACATAAATATAATTTAAAAGGCCTAAATAGGTTAATTTTGTCAGTAGGCCAATTATTGGGAATATCCGGAGACCTATAGTTATAAATTAGGAAATGGCTGGTCTCTGACGGGCAGTGGAGAGTTGCCAGCAGTAGCCAGATTTGGGGACTTTTGTCCGAGCCTTAAAAAAATCGAGTCATGGACTTCTTAGCGCGATTGTACATACAATCCAAAGGGGAAAAGTGAATCCGAAAAGTATCAGAACCCTCAAGTATATCAATCAGGTTTGAGCCCTGGCAGAGGCATTGAAAGGACTGAGAAAATAAGATTTCTGGTCTCGGGAAAGTACCAGAATTCTTGATTAAATCGATCAGGTTTGAGTCCTGGCAGATTACCTCAATCAGGTTCGAGCCCTGGCCGAGGAATTGAGCAATCTGAGTAACTAAGAGTTCTAGGTATTGTTCGTGAGGACCCCTCGGGAATCCCTGACCAACATCAAACTCGAGACACAGGCTCTCCCTTGTTTAACCCCTACTGTACCATAGGGTACAGTAATAAAAGTCCTCCTCAGTCTCAAGCAATGTGGCCAAAATGGCAAGATATAACAACCTCCCACCTCAAAAGATGGAGGAATACTGGCTCTCCCAGTCTGTAGAGGCTTGGATATAAGCTGAGAAGTGTTGCCAACTGTAGAGCAGTGCTCAAACGGTCGTGGTGCCAGGCACTGTCTGATACTGGCAGTTACAATGAAAGTATATTACTAACGGCTCTCTGATATTGCTGGGACTGGGGAGTGATTTATCATACTGACGGCAGAGAGCCATCGCTGGTACTGAACGGGTTAACTTTGACTAAGTCTAAAATCAAAGCGAAACATTCGGGTTAAGGTATTCGAGTCGCCCCCCAGAAATTACCTCCTACTCCGGACGAACATACTGATAACCCTAGAGTAGCAGGGAAAACAGTCTCTTCCCCCAGGGCCATTGTGAGTGAGCATCGAAGAGCCAGCCGTGAGGAAATCAAAACGAAGAACCGTGGCAATAGGATTTGGGAATTGTTTGGCCCTGAGTGAAGCCAGAGGTAAAGGGACTTAAGCGACGTGTGCTGAAACCAGTGTGTCGTGTGTCCCTCTCGCCAAATCAAGTGTCCAGAATTACTGTCCGAATCGTTCTCCCACGCCTCTTCCGAAAACTCCTTTAAGTGCCCTTGTATTCATATCATAGTGGTAACGTGATTCTTGTGAGGGTCTAGACCCAGGTGTGCCGAGGATTTGGATATTTATTTAACATAGAACTAGAGAGTGCTTTGCTCCCCCTTCTTGCTTGTTATTGTTATCCTGTTTGTGGGAAACAAAACACTGCTGTCCACACCGGGTATTGATATATATACTTTCTCGGATTTCGTGCTCCCGTGATTCACCAGAGAGAAGACATAAATATCTGATTGCTCTATTATTTTATACAACACTAAGAGTCTTATACAGTACACCTAAATAAGATCACTCGTTGGACACCTGTTTTTATGCGTTCTATGTCACTAGGTTCCTAGCCAAAATAGTAGATGTCTCCTGTGCAGAGTTGAATGCTTCAATTTATTGATTTATGCTAGTTTGACGCATATTTATTAATTTAATTAACTTTGAGTACTTGTCTGATTTAAATTCCTATTATTCTTAAATCTTGTATTTAACATATTGTCACCTGTGTATTTGTTGTTTAGATCGTTCTGTTGTACAATATACAGGGTTTCTCAAAATAGATGCAACCTATTAACATTATAATAATTTATTACTCAGACATGAAACTCCAAAAAATATTACATTTTCTAGAAGCTGATATTATAACAATTAAAAAACTAAAGATTTGAGGTCTCTAGCTTAAAGGATACATCCATTAGAGCACATGTTCCAAATGACTACCGTTGCGCTGCAGACACACTTGAAGCCGACGAGCAAAATTGTCAATCACCAAAATGGTCCGATTATGCCATGTTTTGAGATGGCCACCCAGGCTGTGCATTTCACAGAGTGCAGATTCGTGCCATCCGGAAGGAAGAGTGTGTCAGGGTGATTTTTTTTTTTTTTTTTTTTTTTAAGAGACAATGAACGGAGGAAGGAAAAACACAGATAAAACAAAAAGGTCCATGTGCCTAAAGGCATCCTCCATTCATAAAATGTTTGTAACAACTGGATTTAAACTTTTGTAGATTGTAAGTTTGTGGAAAGCAACTCGAGGGAAGTGAATTCCAAAGAGTAGTAGTTCTAGGGATAAATGAATTTTGATAAGCAGAAGTTCTGCATTGTGGAGGAGAAAGTGTAAATTCATGGGCGCTCTCAGCTGCCCTAGTTCTACGGGGAAAGATGTGGAGAGGCGGCACAATTGAAGCAAGTTCCTCGTAACAATTGCTATGAAAATATCTGTAGAATAATGCAAGGGATGCAATGTTTCTTCGTATGGATAATGTAGCAAGGTCCTGTGTGATTGCAGGGTTATTGATTAATCTAATAGCTTTATTTTGAATTTTGTCCAACTGCCTCAATGCAACCACTCCACTTCCACTCCACAGAGGTGAACAGTAATCCATCTGAGAATGCACATGACTTTTATATATTACGGCCAACTGCTCGTCAGTGAAGAATTCTCGAACTCTGTACAGGAGTCCCAGTTTTTTAGAGGCATTCTTAGCAATGCTTCTAACGTAATGTGTCCAGCTCAAGTTAGTAGGTAATGTTACACCGAGAATGTCAATACTAGGGGAAGTGGGAATATTTACATCATTAAAAATATATGGGAGTCAGTGAGATTCTGTCGGTTAGAACATTGAATGTACTTGGTTTTCTGTGCATTAAAGGAAACTAGATTCTTTTGTCCCCATTCATTAATTCTAGAAAGGTCCTGGTTCAGAGAAATTGCAGTGTTTATTTTTGAATTTATAAGATCGGGTTGGATGAAAGAATTGGTAAATGTGAAGGAACTGTGGAGTGTTGAGTCATCTGTGTAGGAATGTATTGGATTATGAGTGGTAGATATGAGATCATTGATATGAATGAGGAACAGAGTTGGGGCCAAAACTGATCCCTGGGGAACACCAGCATTTATTGAGTGAAATTGAGAATAAAGGCCATCTACCATTACACATATTTTTCTGTTATGAAGATAAGAAGAAATTAGTGGAACTAATGATGCAAGGCCGTAAAGTGACATCTTCGACAATAAGGATTGATGCCAGACTCTATCAAATGCCTTTGATATATCCAGTGCTATTGTATATAATTATGTGTTTCACCATGTTGGCCTGTAGCTTGGTTGATTTGATGCGTAAGAAGGCAAAGAATGTCTGCAGTTGAATGACATCGTCTAAAACCATATTGCGTATCACTGATTAATTTATTATTCTCAAGATGCTTATTTATGTGATTGTTTAATATAATTTCAAAGACTTTACCAAGAGTAGAAGTTATAGCTATTGGTCTGTAGTTTGATGGATCTGAAGAGGCACCTTTTTTTAGGAACTGGATGGATGTTTGCTTCTTTCCAGGGTACTGGGAAGCATGAGGTATGAGTACACAGACGGAAAAAATTTGCCAATACAGGAGCGAGCACCAAGGAGCAATTCTTAAGTACTATTGGAGGAATTTCATCTGGACCAGGAGCCTTATCTACTGAGTGATTCTGCAAAATAGTTTTGACATTTCTGGTGTAGATCTTAAGTGAGGGAATTTCAGGCGAATTAAAATTAAGTACAGGGACATCTTGATTTATTTCATCTAAGGTTGAGTTGGTGGAGAAAATATCCGCAAGAAGGTTAGCTTTACCTCGTGGGTCACTTACAAGATTGCCAGTCGGAGATTTTAATGGTGGAATGGATGAAGCAGTAGTGAAGTTGGATTTGAATGAGTTAAGAGTAGACCAAAATATTTTGTTATCATTTGGATTATTTAGAAGTTTATTTGCCTGCTTGTGGAGAAAGTTTGATTTAGTTAGGTTTAATACAGTTTTGGCATGATTTCTGATGTTTCTAAAGTAATTAAAGGCTTCATGTGTTTTTGATCTTGTGTATGCATTGTAGGATATTGCTTTTTGTTCAGTTACTCTAGCACAATTATGGTCAAACCATTTAGGTGAATTAGATCTTTTACTGTACTTTTGATGAGGACTAAAAGTTTCCATTCCAATTTTTACAAAATCTTGTATGTGGCTCAAGGTGGTGTGTGCATCATTAGAAAAGAAATAGGTCCAGAGAATATCAATAAAGAAATCTTGAAGACCCTCCCAGTCTGCCCTATCGTAATGCCATTTAGTCACCAAAACAGGTTCAGAGTGGGAAGGTACAAAGTACAAAGGAGTACAAAGGAAATCAAGCAACAACATATCTAGTGACCCTTCTAGGTTGCTTGTCCTCCAAAACACTGAGGATCAAGTGTCCAAACAGTGGTTTAGAGTGGGTAAGGGAACATTGGAAAGGGAATTACTGCCCTGGAACTAATGTCCGTGGCAGGATTAGGAAGTTAGTAGGGGACAGATGGGTTAGTAACTGAGGGGGGGATAAAATAAAGTTATTCATTTACAAACGCAGTCAGTCGCGGGTTTGATGCGAGATATTTGTCTAGGCGGAGTTTAAATGAATCAACGGTGATGCAGTCTATAACGTTTCGGGGAAGCCCATTCCACAAGTTGACAACTCGATTGAAGAAGAAATTCTTAGATTCGTGTGAGTTAAAAGATTTACCAATAATTTTGCAACCGTTTCCCCGCGTGTAATTAGATTGGTCGATAGTGAAGTACTTACTACAGTTCATATTGTCGATGCCTTTGATGATTTTGAACACTTGAATTAAGTCACCTCTTAATCTGCGCTGGGTTAAAGGAAATAGCTTTAATTCTCTAAGACGCTCTTCGTATGGTTTGTTCTTTAGGCTAGGTATCATTTTGGTAACTCTACGTTGAACTCGTTCTAGCTTGTTTATATCTTTTTGGTAATAAGGGCACCAGGATTGAACGCAGTATTCCAGAAGAGGGCGGACTAAGGAATTGTAAAGGGTTAGGATAACTTCTTTGGATTTATGCTCAAATGACCTGCCTATAAAGCCAATTATTTTGTTTGCCTTCTTAACCCTCTCACGACCATAGGACGCAGAGGTTGCCAGATTAGCAATAAGAAATAGATTACTCTCACTGTTATAATTACCTCTCCAAAATTAGTTTTCTGCCCACAGCTAACTCAAAGACAACTGCAGAGGTTGAAGTAAACAAACTAAAGGTTTATAGATACCCCTGACGGTAACAAAGGATTTAAAGTATCCCTAATAGGCTCAAAAATCGCGTCAGGATGTGAGAGGGTTAACAACTTCTGAACATTGTTGACTCGGTTTTAGGTTACTCGATATTGTTACTCCCAGATCGGTTTCTCTGTTTACATTCTTAAGCTGAGTGCCATTCATCGAATAGTTTGCTTTCTCATTTAGGTATCCGATATGTAGTACTTTACATTTATCCGCATTGAAACTCATTTACCAACTTTGGGCCCAACATGACAATTTATCTAGATTGTGTTGCATATCGTCAACTTGTTCTTTTGAGAGTACGCTATTTGCAATTTTTGTATCGTCAGCAAATTTTGAGATTGTACAGGTGAGACCCTCATCTATGTCGTTGATGTAAATTGGAAAGAGAATTGGTCCTAGTACCGATCCCTGGGGTAGCCCGCTACTTACATTGGTCCATTTAGATTTAGGTGTGGTAGGTGATAGACAGGTGGCCTGTATCAGACAGTGATCAGAAGATACAAGCGGGGACCTCACTGTAACATCATAATTTTCTGAATTGGTTGTTAAAAATAAGTCCAGTAGGTGGGAATTATGATTAGGATTATCTGGTACACGGGTGGGTTGGTTGACTAGTTGAGTGAGATTAAATGAGTCTGCAAATAGCTCACATTCAAGACCAGCATCATCAGTCCTGGCTGAATGATTGAGCCATTCAACATTATGGACATTAAAATCACCCAACACAGTGATTTCAGAAGAAGCATTTAAGTTGAGGACACTGAGTTGTGAGGACAGAGAATCAAAAAGACTTTGCTCTGGAGGACAACTTTGCTCGTCGGCTTCAAGTGTGTCTGCAGCGCAATGGTAGTCATTTGGAACATGTGCTCTAATGGATATATCCTTTAAGATAGAGACCTCAAATCTTTAGTTTTTTAATTGTTATAATATCAGCTTCTAGAAATTGTAATATTTGTTTTGGAGTTTCTTGTTTGAGTAATAAATTATCATAATGTTAATGGGTTGCATCTATTTTGAGACACCCTGTAATTTGTTTCAGTACTTCGCCATATTAACTTCGTACTTATACTCTTTTTGGCTTTGTCATACTAAAGTTGTTTGTGCATCCTCTGCTGATCGTATTTCGATCATCATTTAGAACGATTTATCATATGTGTGAGGTTATTACCTCTGATTTGTATTTAACTTTTTGTGTTTTATCTGATTCTAGCTATTTGTTAATCTCTGAGACCTATATGATTTATGAACCTCTGCGACTATTGAATACAAACTTGTGTAACCTTACTTTGTGTTCTGTTTATGGCCTGTTATTTTGTGTGGTAGTTTGGAAATTACGGTCAGCCTTCACTCAGTAGAGCAGCCTTTTGTTGTATCACAATATATCACGTTTCCTGGAAACGTGGCATAACAATTATACTTACTCATATTTATCACATATTAATTTTAGTTTTAGACTTAAGTTTCCCTTTAACCAAAACAGTTAATATTTGTACATACACTATCTTTAAAGATATAATTCACAATCACGGATTTGATCAAACTAATTTGTTAACCTGACAAGCGCGATATGACAGTAGGTGCTAGGGTAGTTATTTGTGCATTTCTAGCCCTGGATTCTGACAGAATTCGTTATATTTACAATATAAACCATTATTTGTTTTCGGTATGCTTTTATTTTACATATATGATGTATATATGAACCTTCAAGAGTGCTAAAATAAGTGGGAAAAGCATTTGGGTGGTGAAAAACGAAGATATTGGCCACCCGGTCATAATCTCAGGCGAGAGAGAGAGACAGGCAGCCCTCCCCTCTCGCTGTCTGGGAGTCAACTGAGAAGAGCGGGGCGGTGTGTGCCGGTGTCTGGGTGTTGCATAACGATCTTTTATGCAACCCACTTGTGCTACATTATCGCGGGAGAGAAAAATAACCGATAAATGATGATAATAAGAGGAAAAATAGGTGATAATTGAGGTGGGGAGGGAGGGGGGAATAAGGTGGGGAAGGAGGGGAGGGGGGTGGGTGAGATTTACATGGATGAGTACTGGAGGGAATTATCTCACCTAGAGACAAATTCCTTTGTTTTGATAGGCCCTATTTTTTTATGGAAGGCTTTTTTTATGGTCCTGCTTCCGTGAGGCCTATCGTGTTCCCTATAGGAAGCCTTCCGTGAGGCCTATCGCGCTTGCCGGGTTAAGTGAGAGAGAGCGAGCAAGAGAGGAGGGTCTGTGTGTGTGGGGGTGGGGGGGCGGAAGCGGGGAGAAGAGAGATCGTGATGAGTGAATGTGTGTGTGTGTGTGTGTAATCGTAGTGGTGTGTGAATGTTTGCCATGGCGGACATTTAGTGGGTGTGGTAGTATGTCCTAGCGTGTTTCACATGCTCGCACCCGTCGGGGGACACCTCGACGACGTATACAGACTAATAACACACATAACAAAGCCACTACAACAGCTTCCTCTCTCTCCAACACCCCTTCTTCTCTCTCTACACATGCTACTTTGTGCCGTTGTAAAGGCTTATCCCTCAATACCTTCACCTGACCTGACCTGGTGGTAATGGTGTGTGTTTGGTGTCTGTGTTTTTGTGAGTGTGCTTGTATGTGTGTGTGTGTGTGTGGTTGTATGCGTGTGGGTGGGTGTGTGTGTGTGTGTGTGTGTGTGTTGTTATTTGGTGATGGTATTGGTGTGATGTGTGTACTAGTGACCTTCAAGTTTAATCAGTGTGGGAACTGTGGTGTGGTTGGCGTCACAGACAACTACTGTACAGTAAACAGGCTCTTATCACTGTCTCACTCTCTCACGCAGCATTCTGGCTCACACTACTCCCTCACTCGCTCGCTCACACTTCACTCAGCTTCACTCTGCTTTTCGTCTCAAATACTGATCGTTTTCACTTCATTCTTCATTCACTCACACAAACTTCATTCAGCCACATACTACCACTTGCCCGACAACAATTCTCCCGTACTTACACTAAGTTAATTTATATTCATTACTCCCTACCACACACACACACACATTTGCATTTTCATCCCCACAAAAACACTCTCACCCTTCTATTTGATTCCTGCTGCTCCCTGTGTCCCTAGCAGCTCCACACCATGGCTTCCCTTACAACTACTCCTACTACTACTACTACTGGTGGTGGAAGGCTGGCTGGCAAGCAGTGTCTGATCACAGCTGCAGCTCAGGGTAAGTTCATTGATTACCAATAACTTTTTTCAGAATTTTGTGATAGGTTATTACTCTGGCTAACGTTAAAGACCTTTTTCACACGGTCATGTTTTTATCCGTCCTCCAGTGAGGGCTGAGCATTGGAAGGGCAAATCTCGCTGTGGTGTCATATTTCACTGGGAAATTGAGGAAACCAACATGTTGGTTTCTTAGTAATTCGCCGCTCCCAGGTCTCGGCGTATATTCGATACAATGACTTGGCCGCTTGCTTGGCCACCTCTCGTACCACACGAAAAACAAAAGACGTTAAGTAATGCGTGTTTGTTTACATTCATACCATTCCACTTCAAGAAACAAAAACGATATATTAAGCAGGCCATATACGAAGAGGATATATGATATTAATCTGAGAAGATAAGAAGAAAGAAGAGGTAAAAATAATAATTACATAAATATGAAAAGAAGGATAAAAGTCGGTCAACTCATTCACTTGATAATAACAAAACAAATAGGGAGGCCAATTGAAAGACAATCTCACTAACCTAACATCAACCAAGTTGTGTATACCACTATATCCCAAGCACCAGCAGACGCATTAGGTTTATCTTCGGCTCTTCTTAACCCGTACTGTACCGTACGATACAGTAATAAAAGTCCCCAGCAGTCCCAAGCAATGTGGCAAAAATGGCAGGAGAGACCACCTATCCACCTCCAAGGATGAGGCAAGACTGGCTCTGTCACCCTTCAGTGGGTCTCATATAAGCTGAGAAGTGTTGCCAACACGGGAGCAGTGCTCAAAAGGTCGTGGTAACTGGTACAGCCTTGTACAGGCAGTTACAAGGAAAGTACATTACTGACGACTATATCCGTCGCTGGGACTGGGGAGTTACTTAACAACTAACAACTATAGTCGTCTCTGGGATTGGAGGGGTTAAGTATGTCTGCCATAACAAAATGCATCCGATTTTGTGAGTTGTTACAATATCCATTGTTAATATTTTACTATAGTTTTCTTTTAATTGCTCCCATCATTGTATTGTAAGTGCCCGCATTCAAGGACTTGCCAATACTAACAACTAGAGCTTACCTCATGTATTTATCTCACCCCTGCTCATTATAGCCATCATCCTGCACCCCTGAGGCCCTCTACAAACATGAGTGGCCCAAAGATGCACTGATATCACTATGTAAATTGATGCATGTGCTTTCTACTTGGTCATTCTCCGTCCACAGTCCATAACCTTTGACTCGCTCTCTCGTGTGACCACTTTTTGAATCTCGCCAGAAATTTTACGGCAACTTTTTCCCATCCTTCCCAAGGAATGGAAACTAAAAATGACTGTGTGAACTGGCCTTAAGGCCTGGTCACACAGTCATTTTCAGTTTCCATTCCTTGGGAAGGACGGGGAAGAGTTGCTGGAAAATTTCCGGCGAGAATAAAAAAGTATTCACACGAGAGAGCCGAGTCAAAGGTGGGGACTGTGGACGGAGAATGACCAAGCAGAAAGCACATGTATCAATTTACATAGTGATATCAGTGCATGTTTGGGCCACTCATGTTTGTAGAAGGCACCAGGGGTGCAGGATGATGGATATAATGATCAGCAGTGAGATAAATACATGAGGTAAACTCTTGTTGTTATTATTGGTAAGATCTTGAATGCGGGCGGTTACAATACAATGATGGGAGCACTTTAAAGAAAACGGGTGATGGCGAACTATAGTAAAATATTAACAATGAATATTGTAACAACTCACAAGATCGGATGCGTTTTGTTTTGGCAGACATAGTTGATGAGTGATGTTAGGTTAGTGAGATTGCCTTGCACTTGGCCTCCCTATTTGTTTTGTTATTATCAAGTGATTATTATTTTTACCTCTTCTTTCTTCTTATCTTCTCAGAATAGGATCATATATCTTCTTCGTATATGGCCTGCTTAATATATCGTGTTTGTTTCTTGACGTATGATGTGGAGACCTTGATATGAATATAAACAAACACGCATTACTGAACGTCTTTTGTTTTTCGTTTGGTACGAGAGGCAGCCAAGCCTTTGGATCGGAATATACGCCGCAGACTGCGAGAGGAGATATACCAAGAAACCAATGTGTTCAACTTTGAGCCAAAGGCACATCACTATATACACAATGGTTGACAAAACTATACTATAACTATCCCTCAATATGTCCTTTAATCACTTTAACAATATTAGGACTGAGGATTTTATCAGTATGTTCTCACATCACTATGACAATATCAGAAACACTTATTCCTTTACATGAGATTAAATCACCTTAATCATATCAAACACGAATAATGAACCCGTGGGTATTAACATCACCATGACAATATCAGTAACACTTATTTCTTTACAGGAGATTAAATCACCTTAACCCTTATTTAGCGGCGAGCAACATAAGTCGAGTTAAATAAAGCTGGACTATGTGGCGGCGCTCGACATAGGTCGAGTGGCAATTTCAGCACGTAATGTGGCTGAGAGAGAGAGACAAGTGGTGGCAGGAGACTAGCGAGCGTATGACTGCTCCAGACCACCGCGGCGAACCTACTGACACAAATCTCAGCTCCCTCCTCCCTCTCTCACTCGCTACATACTCAATTATGTACCGAAAGTACCGAATTACCTGCTTTTTGCACTCGCGTTGCACGGTTATTGCAAGAAAACTATCCATCATACAAGGATCGTTATGGTGTCATTCGAAAGCTCTGTTTATGCCCTTTCAGGGATAGGTACTTGTTTTACGTTCTGGGTCTTATTTAGGCATGAAAATGATCACGTAAACAGCCCTATTTTGGCTAAAAACACCCCGCTGTGCGGTACACATAAATAAACCGCATAGGCCGCTCGTAAGGTGTTAATCATATTAGACATGAATAATGAACTGGTAGGTATTTACATCACCATGACCATACTAGTAACCAATTATCAATCCGTGTTCTTAAATCACCTTTACAATATTGAACACAATTACTAAATCAACAGGTATTTATGTCACCTTTACAATATCAGAACGCTATGTCCTTTAGGTGACTTTAACAATGTTACAAACTACTATTCAATCAATGACATCCTTAACACCTTACGAGCGGCCTATGCGGTTTATTTATATGTACCGCACAGCGGGGTGTTTTTAGCCAAAATAGGGCTGTTTACGTGATCATTTTCATGCCTAAATAAGACCCAGAACGTAAAACAAGTACCTATCCCTGAAAGGGCATAAACAGAGCTTTCGAATGACACCATAACGATCCTTTTATGATGGCTAGTTTTCTTGCAATAACCGTGCAACGCGAGTGCAAAAAGCATGTAATTCGGTACTTTCCCCATATAATTCAGTATGTAGCGAGTGAGAGAGGGAGGAGGGAGCTGAGATTCGTGTCAGTAGGTTCGCCGCGGTGGTCTGGAGCAGTCATACGCTCGCTAGTCTCCTGCCACCACTTGTCTCTCTCTCTCAGCAACGTTACGTGCTGAAATTGCCACTCGACCTATGTCGAGCGCCGCCACATAGTCCAGCTTTATTTAACTCGACTTATGTGGTGAGCCGCTAATTAAGGGTTAAAACTAGTTGGCTAGATATTTACGCGCAATCGAAAGCATGCTGTCAACGAGGTGAATATCTAAATAATAACTGTTGCCTCCTTATAACAAAAGTAATATTTCATGGGTCTGGGCTGAAGCCCTTCTCTAACTATTTCTTCAGCTAGGTCTAACCTATTGTGCAGATGCTAAACCCCGGAAAACTGCTCAGGTAAAGTAATCTCCATTACATGGGCTATATCAAATATTTCTCCCTATAGCTTTATCCCGAAGAACTCACACTATCTTTACTTAATAACCTATAAGATCCTGTACCATTGCTAGCTAACTGGCTGAGTGCCTTTACTAACAATAAGAGCTATATCTCTCAACACATCATCTCTTTATTCCAACATTTGTCTAATCTGTTTATCTTTTGCTGTTCTATAAGAACACATACGTTTTATGGTTAGAACACACTGGCTCAGTCTAGCATTTAACTTTTTAGTAAGTCTGTTCGGGCCCTTAACCCATTGGCTGCGGGAGACGTTCCAGAACGTCATGGCAATTTACAGCAATTTACAGGCTTTTAAAGCCTCTTAAAGCCTGTAGAATCGAGTGCGATGGAGCGGGAGCACGACAGGCCATCCATCCTTCCTCCAGCCAGCCGGCTGGTGCACTGAGGAGCATGAGCCATACTCTCACTAGATATACAGCGCTGCCAAAGGCAAATTTAGCGTGACATTAGCGATAATTGCTCATTTTAGCGAATACTTTTGTGCCCAGCAGACAAGATCGAAAATGGTTTAATGCCCAGATGACACCGAGGCACTCTCTTTTTGTGGCAGCATAGTTTCGTTGTTCGGCATTCAAAGTGGCACTGGTGCAAGCGATTATATGCTCCCGCCCATCCTGTACTTGAGCCAGGACGGCTCCGATGGCATACAGAGATATGTCAGTATATAACCGGATTTTTTTTTTTTTTTTTTCTATGTGATTGAGGGAGGCAAAAGGCATAACTGCCTATAGCGAGTGCCTCCCCCATAGTTGAAAGAGTGACAGGGCCAAAATCAAGGGACGTTCGAGCCAAAATGCCTGGCCACATGGAGTTTGAAACAATTTAAGTCATAGGAAGAGGGAAAGACTGATTCTGGGAGAGTGTTCCAGAGCTCAGCTGTTGAGTAGAAGAAAGTTTGAGAGTAACATTTCACTCTTGGGTTGGAGAGTTGCACAGAGTAGGGGTGGGATTGAGTTGCAAGACGGGTACCACGTGCCCTACGTAAAGGAGGTGGTATGCACTGGGATAGCTCTGAGGAACACTGATTATTATAGTAGCGATAGAATAGCGAGAGAGATGCAACATTGCGGCGGAGAGAGAGAGATTGCAGAGAGTTGGTGAGTGGACGGGAGTTAATGATACGAAAGGCCTTCCTTTCAACTTTGTCTAGGAGAGAGGTGTGAGAGGAACCTCCCCACACATGTGAACAATACTCAATACAAGGGCGCACTATGCCCCTGTACAGAGCAAGAAGCTGTGCAGGGGAAAAGAACCCCCTAAGGCGGTTGAGCACACCCAGCTTCTGGGAGGCTGCCTTAGCAAGACTGGTAATATGGTCCTTCCAAATGAGAGCAGAAGAAAAAGAGACACCAAGAATATTGAGAGAAGATGAAGGGTTGATTTTTGTATTGCTGAAGAATAAGGGATAGTCCGCTGGGAGATCCTGACGGGTAGATAGATGGAGAAATTGGGTTTTGGAAGCATTAAAGTTAACAAGGTTTTCTCTGCCCCAATTGGAAATAGTATTTAGATCAGAATTTAAGAGTTCTATGGCTTCATTACGTTTGTCGTTCAGGGATTGCTGGCTGGGGCGTTCTGAAAAACTAATGGAGTAGTGTAAGGTTGAGTCGTCTGCGTATGAATGGATACGAATTAAGGTACAGTTAAGGAGATCATTTATAAAAATTAGAAAGAGAATAGGAGATAGGACAGAGCCCTGAGGAACACCGGAGTTTATAGGGTGAGGAAGTGAACAATAGCCGTCCACAACCGTGGCTATGGAACGGCCGGAAAGGAAATTAGAGACAAAGGCACAGATGGAGGGATAGAAACCGAAGGAGGGTAGTTTAGAAATTAAAGATTTATGTCAGACTCTATCGAAGGCTTTCGATATGTCTAGTGCAATAGAAAAAGTCTCACCGAAGTCCCGAAAGGAGGATGACCAAGAGTTAGTAAGATATGAAAGAAGATCACCAGTAGAGCGACCCTTAAGGAAGCCATACTGGCGATCTGAGAGCAGATTATGAGAAGAGAAATGCTTAAGAAATTTGGAAGCAAGAATGGTTGTTTATAATCTGGGAATGCGACTATGGAGGCTTGCACCAGGTGTTGTTTGAGGGCATTGAAAGCCTTGTCCCTTTCCGAAGTCCATTTGAAGGGCTCGTCTTTCTTGGTTCATGAAGGGGGCGGTCCAGGGCAGCAAAAATCTTCACGAACCTTCTGTAGTAGGTGGCTAGACCCAAGAAGGAGCGAACGCCTTTGACGGTGGTAGGGGGAATCTGGGCTGCAATTGCAGAGAGCTTACGAGGGTCTGGTGAGATGCCCTCGGCCGAGATGACGTGGCTGAGGAAACCCACAGTTGTCCGGGCTACTGAACACTTCGAGGGCTTCAGTTTTAGTCCGGCTTCCCTGATCCGCTGGAGTACCTGACGGAGGCACTGTAGGTGTTCTACCCAAGTTTTCCCGTAGCCTATGACGTCATCGAGGTACGCTAAACATATTTCCCAGGTGAGACCCTTGAGGACGGATTCCATTAACACCTTAAGAGTGGGTGGTGGAGTATATTTCACTGTGCCGCCCAGCGTTTTTTTTTTTTACCATAAATGGGGTTGTTTCCGTGCTTTTTTTCATGCATAAACAAGACCCAAAGCGTAATACAAGTATGTATCTCTGAAAGGGCGTAAATTGAGCTTTCCAATGACACCCGAACCATCCTTCTACGATCACTGGTTGTCTTGCAACGATCGTGCAACCGAAGGGCAAAATCGCTAAAATACGGTAATTTCTTTATATAATTACGTATGTAGCGAGGGAGTGAGGGTCGATGTAAGTGGAGTACATCTCAGTTGGTCCACGGCGGCTGTGGCGAGCGGTCATGAGGTAACCCATGCTCCTCCTGTCGCTCTCTCAGAGCCAATATTGCGCCATAATTGCACACAGGCTTAAGTCGGGCCCCGCCACATAGTCCAAATTTTTCGATACGGAATTAAGTCGGGCCCCGATAGACAAGGGTTAAGCGTGAAAAAGAGGCAGGCTAGCTGCAGAGACCGAAGGGGAGCACATTGAACTCGTAAAGATGTCCCCCACTGGTGGAAAAGGCGGTCTCTGTTGGTGATCTTTTTTTAGAGGAACTTGCCAATATCCAGCCTGTAGGTCCAGGGTGGTTAACCATTTGGATCCGTGCAAGGAATCCAGAGAGTTATCTATCCTGGGTAAGGGCGTGGCGTCCTTGATGGTGGCGTCGTTGAGTCGTCTGTAGTCCAAACAGAGCCTAGTAGATCCGTCTTTCTTCTTGACTTAGACGATGGAGGAAGACCATGGACTGACGGAGGGGGTGGCATTTACTGCGTCGAGCATTTCCAGCAATTGGCGATCTTCCTCCTGATGTTGCAGAGGATTTTTTCTCCGGGACGGTTGATGGATGGGGGGCCCTTCAGTGTGGATGGGGTGTTCGACGACTTTTGCTTGCCCGATTTCTGTGGACGTCTGTACGAACATATCCTCGAAATCTTGGGGGACTTTTAACCTAAGAAGTGCGCATGGGGGTAATTAGACACCTCTCCCTGTGCTGACGTATTTGAGCTGTTTCCATCACTAAAATATTAATTTTACCATAAATAGCATTAATACTTATCCTAACGCGCCTATTATGGGTTGATTATAAAGGTATTAACCTGAAACAACAATAAAACGAGTGAAAACATTGTTTGGATGTTCAAAATCGGAGATACAGGCCGCGAGTTATATAATGTATGGGTGAGGCAACCTGCTTTCCCGCCAATTTCCCCCAAGGCCACTGAGACACAGTCGATCGATACTCTCTCTCTCTCTCTTGCACTCGCTTGCTAACAGTGATGACAATGCCCTGCTTGCAACTCGCTAATGTTAGCACGAAAATATACCTCAGAATAAGGGAATAACAGGGAAAATAGGTGATAACTGAAGGAGGGGAGGAAAGTGGGGAAGGAGGGGAGGTAGAGGAGTGATATTTTGCATGGCCCAGGGGCAAAAAAAAAAAATAAAATAAAAAAATAAAAATAATGTTTTTTTTTTCGATGTTTAACCCTTATTTAGCGGCGAGCAACATAAGTCGAGTTAAATAAAGCTGGACTATGTGGCGGCGCTCGACATAACTCGAGTGGCAATTTCAGCACGTAATGTGGCTGAGAGAGAGAGACAAGTGGTGGCAGGAGACTAGCGAGCGTATGACTGCTCCAGACCACCGCGGCGAACCTACTGACACAAATCTCAGCTCCCTCCTCCCTCTCTCACTCGCTACATACTCAATTATGTACTGAAAGTACCGAATTACCTGCTTTTTGCACTCGCGTTGCACGGTTATTGCAAGAAAACTATCCATCATACAAGGATCGTTATGGTGTCATTCGAAAGCTCTGTTTATGCCCTTTCAGGGATAGGTACTTGTTTTACGTTCTGGGTCTTATTTAGGCATGAAAATGATCACGTAAACAGCCCTATTTTGGCTAAAAACACCCCGCTGTGCGGTACACATAAATAAACCGCATAGGCCGCTCGTAAGGTGTTAAAGTTGATTTTTTTTTCTCTGACTCTTAAGAGTCTTCCCGCAGTCCGCCGGGGGAACTCTTAAGAGTCTTCCTGCAGTTCCCGGGTTAACAGTTGCTTTTTCTATGGAGTCGTTAATGTCTCTGGAATTGAGAGTAGGATGAGTGGGGCTGCAGTTGCGTGAGGGGAGGGTGTGACATCATCAAACGTTTCCAAATCGCCAATGATGAGGCCCTTGGGTAGTGTAAGGGGCTCGTCAGAGATATTGGCGACAAGGGCGGCACCTCTATTAGGGGATACTATAGCAGGTTGTACTCTGCACCTGTCAGCTCGAGGTTGATCGAGTTGAGGCGTAACAATCATAGGCCTGTCTGCTGTGTGATGTCAGAGCACCCACTGTTGACGTTGGGCAGGTATCAGTACACGCTGCGAGGTCACTGCGGGAGCCACTAAGGTGATGGTGAAGGTTTTGAGGGTTTGGGCAGGGGGGCTTTGTTGAGGTAGGTGGTTTAGTTTGCGGTGTCATGGAGGCGGTTGTAGTTTTGGGGGGTGGGGCCTTTGGATGGTATTAGGGGCTCCTTGTCTTCTTCATAATGTTGTTCCTTGGGATGACTTTAGGTGAGGTTACAGGAAATTGATTTTTTTTTTTTTTTTTTTAAATGTCAGACATCGTTGGCCGCAATCCAATTGAGCTTGTAGCCGTTGCAATGCGTCCAGTCCCATATATACATCGTATTGGGTGCACTCTGAATAAAACACCATAAAAGGATGACAGCAGGAGGCTTCTGGGTCTGGTGTGGTAATATGCAGGGGTGTGGTCTCCTCAGATGAGTAGGGGTGTGTCGCCTGCACTGATGAGATTTGTGGTAGTGGCGTGCAACATTACAAGCTTGCGGCGATGTTTGTCATAAAAAGTATTGAACAAACAAGATCTCGCAGCTCCGGTGTCAATCAGAAGGCGGACTGATATGCCTTCAATTTTTGCCAGATGGTAAATAGGGGGTTGTTTGGTAATAATGGACTCCCCCACCGAAGCCATGATGGGTGGGGGAGGTTTTAAAAAAATTGAGGAAGATCTTGAGGAAGATAATAGTCCCCCTATATAAGGGCAAAGGGGAAAGAGGAGTGTGTGATAACCACCGGGGAATATGTCTTCTAAGCGTAGTAGGGAAGGTATACAGTAGGGTAGTGATTGAGAGAGTGAGAGTGAGAACGGAGAAATGGATAGGCGACGAGCAGGGAGGTTTTAGGAAGGGAAGAGGATGTGTAGATCAGATTTTTACCCTGAATTGTGTTGTGGAGAAATATCTGGAGAAGAAACAAAAGGTGTATGTTGCCTTTATGGACTTGGAGAAGGCCTATGACAGAGTGGATAGAGAAGGTTTGTGGAAAGTACTTAGAATATACGGAGTAGAGGGCAAGTTGCTGAAAGCAGTGCAGAGCATGTATAAGGGAGCACAGGCGGCAGTACGTGTGGAGAGTGAGCAGAGCGAGTTCTTTGACCTGAATGTTGGTTTGAAACAGGGGTGTCTGATGTCCCTGTGGTTGTTTACTGTATATATGGATGGAGTCATGAAAGAAATACTATCAAGAGCAGTGGATGTTGGTGTACCGCTGAAAAGGGAGGGAATTGAGTGGAAGCTACCTATACTGCTGTTTGCGGATGATACAGTTCTGATGAGTGATAATGAATGGGAGTTGCAGGGTCTGGTAAATGAGTTTGGAACAGTGTGCGAAAAACGGAATTTGAAGGTAAATGCGGGGAAGAGCAAGGTTATGGTCTTCGAAAGGGGTGAAGTCACAGAGTGTGAGGTGAAGCTGAACGGTCAGGCTATGGAGATCGTCAACTCTTTTAAGTATCTGGGCAGTGTGTTGAGTAAAGATGGGACTATGGATGAAGAAGTGCGGGAGATGGTACAACAGGGGAAGAGGGTTGTAGGAACGCTAAAAGCAGTAACAAGAAATAGGGTGGTCAGTATGGAAGTGAAGAAGTCCTTGCATGACAGTGTGGTAATCCCGACACTGACTTACGGAAGCGAAGCATGGATGTTGGTTGAGAGACTCAGACCAAGAGTGAGAGCAGTGGAAATTAATTAC
Organism: Paralithodes platypus; assembly: GCA_032716605.1. Taxonomy (NCBI): domain Eukaryota; kingdom Metazoa; phylum Arthropoda; class Malacostraca; order Decapoda; family Lithodidae; genus Paralithodes; species Paralithodes platypus. Next base: position 2,473,030 of record CM064577.1, read on the forward strand.
TTAAGGAGTGCGTGCGGAGTTACATGGAGGGATAGACAGACTAATGAGGAAGTAAGAAGGAGGTGTGGTGTGGAGGTAGATGTGCTGGAAAGTGTGAAAAGGAACAACTTGAGATGGTTCGGCCATATGGAACGTATGGAAAGCGAGAGAATGACTAAGAGGGTGTACGAGAGCGAGGTGGAGGGACAGAGAGGGAGAGGTGGACCGAATGAGAGGTGGAAGGATGGAGTGAGGAAGTACATGAACGAAGGCGGTGCTGGTTGGGGGGAGGGGCGTCGACTGACTGGGGACAGAGGTGCATGGGGGCGGTTCGTTCGTGGCCACTCCTTCGGGGATCACGGCATCAGGCAATAGATAGATAGATAGATAGGAAGATCTTCTGCTTCTTCAATATCCTCTTCTTTCTCAATTGCATGAATTGGGTAGAGTTCAGGAGGGGAATATTCCTCATCTCGGTATTCTTCCTCCAATTCCAATTCCCGGGCTGTGAGGATCCGGTTTGGTGAACTTCTTTGTTTGGCTTGGTCCCTGTCCAAACTCTGATATGGACAGTCTTTAAAAGCTGCATTTTGTGTCACCCCAAAGTCTGATAACCCACCCACTTATCAGTGGGGTGGCACAAAATGTACAATTTTTACGAGCCTGCCTTCAAAATGTATATGCCTACATAATATATACAACATTTGCTTACTATTGCTGAACATGAATGTAAATATATATTACAAAATGACCATTACAAAGTAAAACAAAGAATATAATACAGATGAAACATCGTAATATAATAAATATTATGAGGTATTTCAGGAACTGCAATGATCGACGACTAGACATATCGGCAATAACTTAGAATATATACAATTGAAGATTGTTTGTGACATCATATATGAGGTGGAATTATATAAAACATTTCTCTTTGTAACATTAGAGTAATAAATAATTGCTTAGGTTAACATTTCAATAATTCTGAGTATGAGTGGCGGAATATTGTAGGTGACGAACACTACCATGCAGCCGCTACAAGGGCTCTCCCGAAACTCAGTCCACCTCCCAGCTATAGCAGACGAATACCGGCGTGCTTGGCATATATTTACCTCTATGGTAAAGCAGCCGCTATGCCCGATCTACATTCTTGCCTAATCACGATTTTATGTCAATGTATTTAACTTGGCTTTATTGTATTGACTAAACTGACCAACAATAACTAACCTAATCCAATAAAATCAAGTACAATACATCAAAATATAATCATGATTACTGATTGTAAACACGAATGTAGCGGCACTACGGCTGCGGCTATGCTCAGACATTTCTAAAAAATTTGTTTTGACATGTCAAGATTATTATTTGAGTACTTATTTCGGGATTATTTTGATATACTTGGATTGTACAACATTGTGATGGGTATGCATATAATATAATGGCTTAATTTTTGAGTATATGTATACAAAGTCTAATATAGGTTATCACCCTTTCATATGATTATGACGCTTCTTTCGGATATTCTGAGGATATAGCTAGGTACATTTATAATTATCACATCCAAATCGATTATTTGTATATGGATACATACACAAAGTATTAAAACTGTTATCAAGCTCCGAAAGTCTGAATCGGGTTGAGTTTCGACCCTGTGTAGGTGAAGGGTTAAGTTGGCTTGATATTGGACACCCTTTTATGGCATTTGGGTGTGAAATACGACACCATTTCCAGTCTATCGGAGATAGTGATGGTAAAGGAAAATGCGGCATTACTTTAAGTATTACATTAAGTATTTAGTATTAAGTTTGTGGGATCAATGGTTATATAGAATAATTAAGCAGTTAATAATTATGTTCTATATTGGATATTGGGTAATCTATCATTCCTATTAACTTAGGTAATTATAATTGGGAGGGAAAATAAATCCCTACCTATTTGCGCATGCGTGATAGCGGCGCACTTCCCGTGAAACGTGAGGGCCCCGCACTCACTCTCTACCTAGCAGCCACCACAACCAGACCGTCTGCTTACACTCTGTGTTTCACCTCACCTTTCGCCCCATTAATGATAGTACTTAGCTCATCAATTCTCCATCTATCCATAGATCATTAATCATCATTCCCATCAATCATTAAGTATAGTGGCCCCCTTAGTCCATGAGCCAAGACCCGAATTTTGGGATATCGGTACCACCCGGGGTGACTAATTCTCTTAGGTGTTTTTAGCTTGCTACATGTCTCTAGTTTATGTTTTGATATGATAGCCCTTGCACATTGGTAGCTTAATGGTCGTTATCACTTCTTGAATAGACATACCCTACCGAAAATTCCGAATTTTTTTAAAATGTCAAATTTGGGGACAGGAATGCCTAAATGTCAACAAAATGCATATAGTAATTGTCACATTTAATACAAGTCCTGTAAATACACACTAAGCATGCCATGGGCTTGTACATACTATTATGGCAAATTACTACTCCTAAATATCATCTACGTCAGACTCGGAATCTGACTGTTGTGCCACCGGCTCTTCTTCAATAGCCTTGTTCTGACATGTCTGTAACCTGCACATGTCCGTGCATTTTAGACCATTGCTGAGGCAAGTACACTTAGGGAGTTCGCATGACCGCACACACTTGCAAGACAGTAGCTGCATAACAGCATCTGGTGCTGGTGAGCCTCGCATCCAGTTGACGGCAAGCTTACCGTCCTCATCTGTCATCCAACCGCAGTCTGTTGGGTTCGCAACAAATGGCTGGCTCTGAAGACTTCTCCTCCAGATCGCAGCCTGGTAGTTTGCACGCAGTGCATGCATGAAGAGGCAGTCCTCACAAGGAGGGAGTTGACTTGACTCTACCTCTCCACGTCTTGCACAGAACAGCTCATACCGAAGCTTGTTTACCTTAGTTGTGTGGGTAGATGGTAGGTACATGTGGCAGGTGATTTCCTGTAGCTTCTCAAAGAGTTCAGGAGACACTTCCCATGAGCGTCCAAGTTCGTGAAAAGCATGCTGGTATGTCTTGTCCATCTTCACCTGCTTGAGTGTCGTCATCTTCCCTCGGCCAGCGAATGCACTGACGGTATCACAGCCTGTAAAGGCATGCATACCAATCAATGAATCACACACGCTGCCTCCCAGTGTGCGGCTCAGTGTGGTGATATCCAGGAATCTTGTCCGGTTCTTCGTCCCGCACTTCTGGAACAGATGGGATGGGATCTTGTGGCACATGCCAAGACACAACACCATGACGTCTGTATCTTCTGCAGTGATGATGACAGACTTGTTCCCAGATTCTGCTGCATGAAGTGCATGGAGAAGAAGGCGTGTGTCTGCTTCTTCTTGAGTTGACTTAAGCTCAGGAGCCTCTTCCCACTGCTCTTTGGTGATCTTGAAGCAGCGCTGCTCACATGTGACATACAGCTCCTTGTCCTTGAGCTTCTCCCTGTGCTGTGGTGCCTTCCATTCTTCTACCAAGAACTTGATAAGACTTGCCTTGTTGGAGGAACTACCGAGTAACTTTCTCCACTGCTGGATGTTGTGCCCAGGTTGAATGTTCTTGAAATGAATTCCTGTGCCTGCACTTCTTTTGGCTCGTTCTGCATCCTTGATGAATGTCTCCTTGTAGATATCAAACACAACATCAATGCGCCTGCTCTTAGCACCTTCATGAACAGCGTGACTCAGTGCTGTACCTGCAAGCTGTGAAAAAGTTTTGTCGTTTCCCTTCAGTTTGTGGACCAGGCTCATCCCATCAATTATGGTAGCAGAGGGCTCGGGTATCACTTCTGCAGGAGAAACATTCCTCTCTAACTCCTTTGCGAGGGCAGCCTTGTTGGTCTTGCGGAGAGACCCATCACCGCTGGCAAGTGCCCAAGGCAAAGGCCCCAGGGGATGAGCCAAGACATCACTCATTTTGAGCTTTCTGTTCTCGGCAACAAGGATCATCTGGCCAAATAGGTTCCTGTCAGCCTTTAAGATAACCTCCTTGGCATGGTCTTGTGAGCGTGGCTTCATTCTGATGTTAGTGAACGTTCTCAGTTTCGTCTTCGTCATCGTGTCATGAAACTGTATAGTTGGCGTATCGATCTCCAGGCGCTCTTCCTTGAAGGCTTGATATGCATCCTCTCCTATTCTGTAGGCCCCTAGAAGGTCTTTGACAACTTCTGGTGGTGCCATAGTCGCAGTTGACAAACTGACAAGATCTTCTTGCTCTGCGTTGAAGGGGTTCAACCAGCTGGTCTCCATCAGTTGAACTAAAGATTGGACATCGGCCTCATCTCTTCTAATCCTGGGCATCTGTAGGTCTGGGTGGCTGAAGTCAGTATACTTTTGGCCTACTACCATAGTCCTGAGCTGCCTTAAGTACCTGCTGCGATACTCCAATGTCAGGTAGTACCTGGCGACAGCTCCGCCTTTCAGGCTGAAGCCTTTTGTGCCCCCTGGTGTCTGGGTGTCTTTGTTGATCGTCTCTTCGATTGTCTGGTCCACAGGGATCCGTCCAAAGGGATTCTTGCTACCGATCTGGACCGAAAAGCCACCTTGCATGAAGTGTTCATGGACCTCTGGGTGTTCAATGGGCAGTCGAGACATCAAGGCATAGTAGTAGGTTTGGAACCGGGCATAGTTCACTTTGTCATAGGCAAAACACCACGGTATCATCTGTCGGATTGCTCCTAGGTGGAGCATCCAGTTGCCTTCTCTGGAGGCTCGAATTAAGTCCAGCATGATCTCAACCATGTCCAGGTATGACATCCAGAATGCTGAGAGGTTGTGTTCATCTCTGAGGGTCTCAAGATAAACTTGGAAAAGCTTCATGATATGTGTGCATGATTCACTCTCCATCAGCTCTTGAAAGAGTCCCTGAGACACATTGCTGTGAAAGCTGTTGATGTCCTTCAGTGTTTCATCTAGATGGTGTATGTCCCTTGAATGGTTTTCTTCTAGCCATGAAAGGAAGCCTTTCCATGCAAGCCTCATCAGTGCTTCATACACGAGCTTGTGTAGTCTCACTGCTCTGTTGTACCTCTTGCCGTTCATCACTCCTGACACTGATCCTTCTGCGATGATACCTGATTCCACACACAGATCTCTAAGACCTGCATCTTGAAACCTCTTTCCTATGGTGGAGATGAGATTACAGATTGTGTGGAAGACGCCCATCCTGATGATAATGTTCTTGAACTTCTCTTGTTTCCAGATAACTTCGGCAGCTTTGGCATAGAGTGCTTGATCAAACACGCACACAATCTTGTTAAGCTGTAAGGACTGCATGATAGCATGCGTTTGTTCCAAGATTTCATTAACGGTGGACATTTCTGTTGCGGGAGCATTGATAGTGGGCAGGTAGCTTACAGTGTCCTGAACCACTGCAATGTCTCTGCGCATTTTGATGTTGAACCCAGTCCAACTGCTGATGGACTGGTCCTCATGGTCTGACATTCGAGTAAGAAGCCAGATATGGTTCTTTGTCTTTGAATCCTGGACTTCCTTGGTAGTGTCGACATACGCAGTCTCAATCCTAGGTGGCCCTGCCCGCCGCCCAACATTGTATATTGGCAGCATTGATGATGTCTGAGTGATGCTTCTTATCTTGGACTTGGTAATCTCTGGCAGGACTTTCTCTGGCACAGAGCCTGCAACCTTGGACTGGACAGCAATGCCATTGACTCTATGAGAAGTACCTGCTCCACTTAGGGTCTCTTCAAGTCGGTCAATGTTATCCCAGGCCAGGGTTGTGAACACACCAGGGTAGATGTTTGCTGGCAGTGGAATGTCATCCTTTGAGCATTCCAGCTTCTGGATACAAAGGGCTGTATCGATCTCCTCAAACATTGAGTAAGACACACAGTGACCAAGACGATTCAGAGTTCGGATCAGTTCTGTGTTTCCTGTCAAAGACTTTACAGCATTGGTCAGCAGTATGTGCTTGGGTGGTTTTGTCTTGCCACTGGTAACAGCAAAGACCAAGTCACTGCCAAAGGAAGTGGCAAGACGTTGAGCTCTTTCAGAGGGAGTTTCACACTCACACTCTCCTGTCAGCAGGGTGTGCAGGAATTGAGTGACTGCTGCAGGAATGACATTCTGATCTGTATCGGGAGGCCATGGCTGACTCACATCTTGTTTATTGATCTCATTCCTCAGCTGCATTCCTGCTTTGGTTAAGACATCTTCAGAGTTAGCTGCTCTTGCTTCTTGCAGGTCTTTTGCCATTTTGTGTGCTTGCCGGGCAAGGTCGTCCATTGAGAGGCTGCGTGGATAGATTAGAAGCTTTCCTTTCTCATCTGGGACAAAGCGTAGTGATTCTCCAAACTCGGTTTCAATCTTTCGGCGAACATGTTTCTTTGTCGCTGGTTTCAGTTGGATAATACCACGGGACATCATGGATCTCTCAAGCCTAGATGTGAGGTTTGTCATAGGCAGTACCTCTGGGTTGGGGAATAATTTGGTCCTTATATACAAGCAGAGTTCCTCGAGGGCTTCTGTCTCAACCTCTTCGTAGCGTGCTTCCTCGCTTTCTTCCTGATTTTCACCTGCACCCGACCTGGCGGCCGCTGGGAAATCATCTTTTGTGAAGAGTTTGTAGCACGACTTGTGGTAGTGACCCTCTGCAGCAACAAGGTCTCTGCTAACTAAACCAAGGATTCTCTGGTTGAGTTTCCTTATTGCTGCTCTGCGAATCTTCTCATCTGCTCGTAGCTCAACACACTGTATGAGTGGCTCCCTTGTCTTTGTTGTTTTTATGTACTTGCTTGACTTCTCGCAGAAGATACATACTTTGGCATACACCCTGCTAGTACTAGGGGCATCCCTTGATGCCCTCCTCCTGGGGTCGACGCTTGCTGATTCTATCTTGACACCCTTGGCAAGGATAGAATCCAGTGACTTCTTCATTGTAAAGAGACTACGACATTTACGGTGATAATGTATGTGTGGTATTCCTCCTTCTTCAAGGCCCTTGGCTGCTTCCAGGACTGGATCATGCTGCCTGGTTTCTGCAGCCCTGAGCAATGTGTTCCAGGAGTCCAAATCCTGTGGTGACACCAGAGCATCGCTGTCATCATCAGAGCAGTGGATGATACAGTCGATCCGTGCTCTCTTCCTCGCAGATGGTTCCATCCTGCCGTCAAACAGTCGACACACACCTGCAAAAAATATCACCATTAAACCATGAACAAACAAACACATTACATGGAAACCACTCTACATATGTTTGCTCCTTCCAATAATAAATTATCCCCAAAATATAACAAAAAATCCCCAAATATGAAATAAACCCCTAAATATGGAGAAACTTGAAATACACATCGGAATAATTCTTGTAGAGAATCAAATAAGCTACAAGAGCTGTTAGAATATATTTTTCAATGTTCCCCATATTTAAGGATTTATTCTAGATTTAGAGGAAAATACCCAAAATATAGAGTATATTCCGAAATATGAGGAAATTTGAAAAATACCTAGGAACAACTCTGGTAGAGAATATAATTCTACATAGGTGTTCAAAGTTTCGCGATGATTGTGTGATGGATTTTAAAGAAAATGAGGAAAACGCCGAGCGTCACGCTAAAAATCTTTATTTTTGGGTAGCGCCCCTATTGCATCAAAAAAATTAGACTAAGCTACCAGTGCGAGAAGGCTATCATATCTTAATGTACTTACAGTCACTCTATAAACATTTTAGTACCATTCGTGTTTAGTCACCCCAGGTGGTACCGATATCTGGCCTGGCTCATGGACTACGACATCTTCATGTAATCATTCCCTAACCTTTAGACTAACCCTCTCGCTTCTGTGACGCCATCATTCGATCATAGCCTTGGTATAACAAGGCTCTTAGGCCCTACAACACTAGTTCCAGTAATAAGGTAATATATTTTATTGTATGGTATTCTAATACAGTCCACTGAACCATCTAACTAACGAATATACATATAATAGTCCCTTATGAAATGCAGGGGGCAAGCTGAGTTACATGCCTTGAAATCAAAAGGGTTAATGGTTACAATAGGGCTATTCCAGCTTCTCTGTGAGGGCATACTACGTTGAGGACCTCTGTTGGAATGGCTGGTAGGTGGATACACTCGGCCAGGAGTGTTGTGGGTGGGGTAGTTCCGCTGACCCGAATGTGGGCGGCCCTGTGAGTAGGTAAGAGGGTGGCCATGTTGCACATACGGTGGTCTTGGTCCATAGTTGTTAAAATGCCGAGGTTTTCTGCCTCCTTGTGGATGTGTAGGAAACCTCTTAATGGCTCCCACGGTGGAGGTTTTAGGCCGAGTGGCTAATAGTTTACGAATCGTAATCAGATCCCTTCCCCAACCGACCGGATCATGGATGGTGAAATGCTCCTTAATAAAAGCGGGGAGCACTCTCAACAGCACACAAAACACTTGTTGTTGCTGCTGTTTAGAGGTCTGAAGGGGATATGCGGACTTCACTTGTTGGCTCAAAAGTTCGAGCGTGATGTCCAGATCTCCCTCATATCTTATATCGTCGATTTTGCTTGGGTCGACGACGGAGCCCAATGAAGGTTGCACCACATTGATTACGATGCTCCGGAATTGATTCCATGTAAGTTCAGGGGTCACTTGTCCGGCTACCAGGGACACAGCCTCTCCCAGGTGTGTTAATACAACTGCAATCTTGTCACGATCAGTTTTGTTATGCCAGTCTAAGCACTGGATTGACCATATCCAGGTATGTACGGTGTTGCGATCCAGGTTCTCAAAGACACAGGGCTCTTCAACATTGGACTAGATAATGGCAAAATGCAACAACGGTAACACTAGATCCAACCCCTGCCTTAAACACTGGAAAACAAAACACCATTACCGCCCTGAGTCGTGCCTGGACAACGAGGTATCCTATGACTCGGTAACTGGTGCACACACACTAGGCTGACGCTCGATGAAACAGCCTATTCTCAAACAGTAGAAGATTACTCGATTAGGTTACACAAAGAAAAGATAGTTAACGTGATTAATTAACGTTACGGTAGATACTCAAATAACTGGCACTCCTGTATTAAAGAAAGTGCAATGCTAGTCCTGCAACATCAACTGGAGACTTCTGAAATAAGTCTGATGCTGGGAAGATGTTCGTAAAGAATCTTGAACAATTATAATGCAGAATACGGGTCACAATAAATACTAGGACATATAGTAATAATAGGCAGGCGAATAATAAAGACTGCGCAAAGGTAGTAATGCTCGACAACTAAAGAAATGCTTCGTGACACAACGCAACAGCCTACTAGGGTTGTGCAACTCAACAACAACCTCGGCTCAAAAGTGCAGTGAATAATAATGTTGCATACATATAATAATGGGGGCTTATCTCTAACCAGTGTCTGCTCAGTTAATAAAGTCTAGCTGGGGTATCAAGGCAGGGCAACAATGGGTGAGCATGCGGCTCGTAGCCTAACGTTGTCCGAAGGTGGTATAATGAAGATTACGTTATATGACGGGGATACTCTCTTGATAAATCTAGGTCTCTAGTACCTAGTTCTATCCTGGCGATCCCTCAGAAGTCAACACAAAGAGGCAGCACTATGTTGTGAGGGATAGGCTATGGCCCTCTCACACCACAGCGCTGTGCTCGCAAAGTAAACCCACCCGAAGACAACTTAGGCTCCCACAGTACCTGTCGATGTCGTGCAGGGCTTAGCTAACACTGCACACATCGGAGACAATGACACAGTAACCCTACCCCAAGTCTAGCTTTAGATAACCAAGCAGAATCACTCAACACCTTGCCAGGGAGACATATACCGGTCTACAACCTTCCCGAGAGAGGACACATACGGAAAAGTCCGTCTCTCTAACCTCAATATAGCATAATACCTCCTTAACCTAATACATGGAAATATCTGAGAGTTTCGCATACAATACGACTGGTCGACGGTGAACGTCTATGCTGAAACCAGAAGGGATGTTGAGTTTAATAAAGAGTAGAGAATGAGAAAGGAGAAGTCGAGAGAGAGAAATAGTATGCAAAGTGGCGAGTATGGGGGACAGAATTGCAAAGGGTGTAGGCGATACGCGTGTCAGGCAAGCTCTGAGCTGGTAAAGAACACGAGGCCGCGATGGGAAGGGACTAGTTGACCACCCGGCCGCCAACGCCGTCAGCGCCCAAGCGAGCCGCGTCATAGCTCACCCCGCTGCCAGGTGTACTCCCTCACCCTCTCTCGCTCGCCTCCCACACAAGCAACATTTATATTATAGCGAATATAAAATACAAGGCGCGGTCACAGACGAAAACAAAGACCATTTCTAGACTGTCTGTGGCAACACGACACTAATTAACCCGTGGAGCCCCGGCTAGTTTTGTAATGTTTGCGCACCAGAACCCGGCCGGTTTTCAAAAAATGGTTTTATTCCAGAAACAATAGCGAATGGGTTAGGAATGAAGGAAAAACCACGAAAAACCGCTCAAAAAGCTTAAAAAATGGTCCTACAGAGCCCCCGAAAACGGATTTTACAAGAGTAAAAAATTGAAGGCAATTATCCCAAAAAAACAGGTTATTGCGCGCTCGCGCGCACGCACGTGGACTTTGAGAGTTTTCAACCATCGGCACGGTTGCGTGGGATACGTACACAGTTCCCATAGAAATCTGAGCCCTCTTGAGTGGCTACACCTGAGGTTACGGTCGGCGCAATTAGGGTGACGCGCCAGGCGCGTCTCTGGGGCTGTGCGTTACATACATCGCCGACGCGTCAGGCGCGTCGCTGGGGCTGTACGGGTTAAATAAAGCAGATCATTCTAGGACAACTGTAGCCCATCCCCCCATCCTGGCGAGCGCTAGCGAGCTGCAATGCCCCACGCAACCATTCTGCTAACGCCGGGATGCATCACACCCCCCCCCAAGATATGGGACACTCAACCATGAGCCCATATCTGAACAGGCAGAATGTCGCTAGAATCTGCCTCTCCTAACCACTCTGCCACTCATGGAATGCAAGCTCAGTCTCATAAAAAAAAATGCAACAACATTTATATATAAACAAAATCTTATCACCCTTCCCAAATATAATATAATAATTCATAACATTGTGCTCCCAGAGCGAGCTTTAAGAAGCACAGCCTACTGAGGGAAAATCATCTGCACTCAGTACTCAGCTACAATATTATCTTAAAATCAATTATCAAAAAGAAAGAGTTTTTATTTAATTTTTCATATTTTATTTTAATGTTGTTTTTGGCAGCTACTATAGATGTAGCCTAATTTTCTTCTAATCAAAGCCAACAAATCCTGCCCTGCGACACTACGCTGATGCTACACACGCGAGCCAACAAGCACCAGCGCAAAAATACACCGCGAGCCAAGACAGGAGGCTATACCAACATACTGTGGTAGCCTACCCCGGATCCTCCACCCACGACATACACTGACTGAACAGCGAGGGTTCTCCTGCAAACAAAGCCAAAACATTATCAGTGCCCTTAGCATGCCACACATCCAACTTGTGTTCCGGCAGCACAACAACACCTGACACTGATAAACTGCCCAGTTCATCGCAAGACTGGCACTTCTCTTCGCTCTTTCCGGCAACGGGGCCTGCCAATAACCCTTCACTAGTTCTACCTTCGTGATGAGCGAGGCAGCCCCGAAGCGGTCTATGGTGTCGTCAACTCTGGGCAATGGATAGGTGTCTGTCAGGGATAATGCTTCCACACTCTTGCAATCAACATACGCACGGACTCTGCCACCAAACTCAGGTTGCAAAGCCACTGGCAACGACCACTCACGACATCCCTCATCCCTCAGACCCCCTCTCCACACGCCGTCCAGCTCCGCCTTCACAACAGGCTGTCGAGCAGGATTCACACGGTAGGGAACCAACTCGAGCCTTGCACTGTCTCCAGCCTCCAAGTCGGATTCTACCCCGTACATCAGGCCTGGAGAAGCAACAAACATGCGGACGGACTGCCACAGCCTAGAAAACAACTCCTCTTGTCGCTCAGGAACAAGAGGTTGCAACTTATCTCGCAGAACAATATGCCTAGTGCCCTCCCACATCTCCTTTACCATGTGGAGAGGACCCCTCACCTCATGCCCGAAAACAAGCTCATTCGGACTGAAACCGAGACTCTCTCCAGGTACTTCTCTTGCCGCGAACAAAACATACGGCAGACCAAGGTCCCAATCCTTTCCGTTCTCTGCGCAATAACATCGAAGCATGCTTTTCAGCGTGGCGTGCCACCTCTCCAACACCCCTTGACTCTCCGGGTTATACGCAGAAGAGACGACAGTGCTGATGCCATGCTGAATCATAGTTTGTTTGAACAGATTAGATGTAAAATTAGAGCCTTGGTCCGATTGCACCTCTTGCGGGTAACCATACCGCGAGCAATACAAGAGCAGGTTCCGGACAACAGTTTTCGCCGTGCCATTTCTCATTGGATATGCATCAGGATAACGAGTGGCCACATCCATGATAGTTAATAGAAATTTATTACCGGCACTAGTAGGAGGTAGGGGTCCGACCATATCAATGATGACCTTACTGAAGGGCGGTCCACTGACAGGAATGGGGTGCAACGGGGCTCTCGGAATTGTTTGGTTAGGTTTTCCAACCCTCTGGCACGTATGACACCTTGCTATCCAGGTTACCACCTGCCCCTTCAACCCCGGCCACCAAAACAATTTTTCTAAAGCCGCCACCGTTTTTCTCACCCCTAGATGTCCTGCCAGTGGTATGTCATGCGCCAACCTCAGTAGGCTATCCCTGCACTCCCGTGGCACCACCAACTGGTCCACTACTCCGGACCCCTCTTGCCAACTACGTTTAGGGTCTTCAAAACGTCTATAGAGGATGCCTTCTAAATAAAAAAAATCTCCTGGCTGTGCATCGCCGTCCTCGTCGAGCTCTACCGCTCCATTAGCACACGTTTGGAGCTCAGGGTCCTCTAGTTGCAACCGACGTATATCTGAGGGTGCCAAGCGATCTAACTGCTCCCGGAGCAATGCATGACCTTCCCCGATACTGGGCTGCTCCCTCTGTCTCTTTCGATGTACATAACGTTGCTGTTGTGGAGACTCGTCATTCCCAGCCTCGTCACTCTCGATGACAGGCCCAGGGGCTACTCCAGAATTAAGTAATGGTGCTAATACTGAATCACCCAGGAGAGCCGCCAAGTCAAAACTCTTAAAACCAACTCCAGCTTTAGCCTCCTCCTGTTGATCGTTCCTCCACTGGTCTGAAGACGGAGGACTAGGCTGTGACACTTTAGCTGCCCGAGCTCGGGTGACAACACACGCCATGGGCTGTGTCTGGCACCGCTCGACCCACTCTTGCTCTTCCCTACTCACGTCGGCCGGCCTCTCGGCAACGACTAGGGGTAGAACCTCAGAAGCGGGCATTGCAAAGTCGTTGCCGAGAAGAAGGTCGACGCCCTCCACTGGCAGTTTCTCCACAATCCCGACATCCAATTCACGTGCCACACCATCCACCTCCAACTCCAACCGCACCAGCGGGTATGACCGAGTTGCATTAATACCCTGCACCACCACCACCCGAGCCGCGTTTATAGGGTAGCCAGTCAAGTTTTTCATCAGAGTCTGGGAAGCACCTGTATCACGCAAGACCTCTACTCCATGCTTGCGCCCCGCCCACATCACGCAACCCCGCCCTCTATGGTCTCAAAAAACATCCTGAGCAGGGTTCGAGCCTCCCAGGTGCTTCTGCATTGGCTGTGCCTCAGCCTCTGATGAACTGCCCCGGGCAACCTCAGATGACTTCGGAGACACACACCAATGTTGCAGGCCAAAGACACAGCTGCTGTAGGTGGTTTGCTAGGACAGACTCTTGCAAAGTGCCCCTTTTTATGACAATGATAACACTCCAACTCCCCTTTGGGCTTCCCTTGGTACTGGGAAGGGCCCGGCCCCTTCTTAAATGGGACGGTGCTAGTCTTGTGGTCAGTCTTGGTATCATGGCTCTTGTACTTGTTTGCATAAGGTATATCACTAACTCGGGGGGGTGGGGCGTCACGCCCCTTGTTACCTGCCTCACTACGCTGGGCAGACCCGCACCCACGAATTAGTGATAGCCGGAGGTCAGCCATCTCAGCTGCCTCCTGTAGAGTTTTTGGTTGCTTTTCTTTAAGGTTTAACGTCAGGTCGCCGCCCGTGCATTTGAAAAACTGCTCTAAAAGCACCAACTGTTTAATGTCGTCAAACGTAGTAGCTTTCTCCGACCTCAGCCAATTCCCAAAAGCATCGGACAGCTCCCGGGCATGCTCCAAAAAGGTGCTCTCCCGACCCTTGGTAACACCCCGGAACTTCAACCTGTACGTCTCTGGTTGTAGTTCGTATGCTCTCAGGACAGCCTCCTTGAGTTCCTCATAGATAATACAAGACTCTATAGGCAACGCATCATAGGCTTTAAGACCCTTGCCTATTAATCTAGAGGATACAAGTGCTGCCCATTTATTCTCTGGCCACTGGTGTTCCTGGCACTTCTTCTCAAAGCGTGCGAAAAATTCTGTAACACCACTCTCATCAAACACCGGAACCAGTTTCAATAAGTGCGAGAGAGACTGCTCATGAACACGGTTACCAGCCCCAAGTCGCTGTCCCGTTGTCTCTACTCGCGACTTCTCTACGTCCATGTCGGCACAGTACCTAGTCGACTCTAAATCAGCTTGGATTTTTGCTAGCTTGGCTCTCTCTTCTATCTTGGCTAATTCTATTTGCTGCTCACCCGCCCTGATAGCCTTTCTCTCTTCGATCTTAGCTAATTCGAGCTGAAGCAATAATTCTGGAGATAACCCTTGAGGAGGTGAAGGTGCTACAATGTTTGAAATTACCGGTGGTCCCCCCAGGGGCAACCCACCCTGCCAGTCACCACCCAACTGCGGAAGCGTACCCGGGGTCGGCAAACTACTGGGATGGCTGGGAGTCGAGTGTAGGGGAAGCATGGCCGAAGGGCTCTGAGCACTCAACCCATCTCGCTCACCAGTCACCCTGCCCAGTACACACGTTATCAAGTTATCCTTGGTCATGCTGCTAGTAACCGCATGACCGATAGCTGTGGCCAGGCATTGAAGACCGTACCGATCCATACCCTCCAACCGCTCAGCAGTAACAGGCCATTGCAAAAATATCCTAGCATCCTCCTCACAGTTCACCCGATTAACCCTTTCATCATGCTGCTGTTCCTCAGTTTCGACATTACGTACTGTGTCTCCATTCTCCTCTGACCCGGTATAAGACATGATACTCACAAAAATTTCTCACCACAATATTCAGAAAAGAAGTACCCCAAACTCTTATGTAGCACTATTCACTTGCCAAAAATGTCTGAAGACTCTCAAGTGCTATACTACTTTGCCAAACAAAAATTAACGTGCCCACTATATTCCTCAATAAAACAAATGACCACAACAATCCTGCAATTATCTCTTAGTTCACAAGATCCTGAGCTAGGTCGCCATTTGTTACGATCCAGGTTCTCAAAGACACAGGGCTCTTCAACATTGGACTAGATAATGGCAAAATGCAACAACGGTAACACTAGATCCAACCCCTGCCTTAAACACTGGAAAACAAAACACCATTACCGCCCTGAGTCGTGCCTGGACAACGAGGTATCCTATGACTCGGTAACTGGTGCACACACACTAGGCTGACGCTCGATGAAACAGCCTATTCTCAAACAGTAGAAGATTACTCGATTAGGTTACACAAAGAAAAGATAGTTAACGTGATTAATTAACGTTACGGTAGATACTCAAATAACTGGCACTCCTGTATTAAAGAAAGTGCAATGCTAGTCCTGCAACATCAACTGGAGACTTCTGAAATAAGTCTGATGCTGGGAAGATGTTCGTAAAGAATCTTGAACAATTATAATGCAGAATACGGGTCACAATAAATACTAGGACATATAGTAATAATAGGCAGGCGAATAATGAAGACTGCGCAAAGGTAGTAATGCTCGACAACTAAAGAAATGCTTCGTGACACAACGCAACAGCCTACTAGGGTTGTGCAACTCCACAACAACCTCGGCTCAAAAGTGCAGTGAATAATAATGTTGCATACATATAATAATGGGGGCTTATCTCTAACCAGTGTCTGCTCAGTTAATAAAGTCTAGCTGGGGTATCAAGGCAGGGCAACAATGGGTGAGCATGCGGCTCGTAGCCTAACGTTGTCCGAAGGTGGTATAATGAAGATTACGTTATATGACGGGGATGCTCTCTTGATAAATCTAGGTCTCTAGTACCTAGTTCTATCCTGGCGATCCCTCAGAAGTCAACACAAAGAGGCGGCACTATGTTGTGAGGGATAGGCTATGGCCCTCTCACACCACAGCGCTGTGCTCGCAAAGTAAACCCACCCGAAGACAGCTTAGGCTCCCACAGTACCTCTCGATGTCGTGCAGAGCTTAGCTAACACTGCACACATCGGAGACAACGACACAGTAACCCTACCCCTAGTCTAGCTTTAGATAACCAAGCAGAATCACTCAACACCTTGCCAGGGAGACATATACCGGTCTACAACCTTCCCGAGAGAGGACACATACGGAAAAGTCCGTCTCTCTAACCTCAATAAAGCATAATACCTCCTTAACCTAATACATGGAAATATCTGAGAGTTTCGCATACAATACGACTGGTCGACGGTGAACGTCTATGCTGAAACCAGAAGGGATGTTGAGTTTAATAAAGAGTAGAGAATGAGAAAGGAGAAGTCGAGAGAGAGAAATAGTATGCAAAGTGGCGAGTATGCGGGACAGAATTGCAAAGGGTGTAGGCGATACGCGTGTCAGGCAAGCTCTGAGCTGGTAAAGAACACGAGGCCGCGATGGGAAGGGACTAGTTGACCACCCGGCCGCCAACGCCGTCAGCGCCCAAGCAAGCCGCATCATAGCTCACCCCGCTGCCAGGTGTACTCCCTCACCCTCTCTCGCTCGCCTCCCACACAAGCAACATTTATATTATAGCGAATATAAAATACAAGGCGCGGTCACAGACGAAAACAAAGACCATTTCTAGACTGTCTGTGGCAACACGACACTAATTAAATAAAGCAGATCATTCTAGGACAAATGTAGCCCATCCCCCAATCCTGGCGAGCGCTAGCGAGCTGCAATGCCCCACGCAACCATTCTGCTAACGCCGGGAGGCGTCACAACGGATATCATACGTGTTTGCCTCACACTTAGGTATGGGTATATGTGAACGAGTAGCCATGATGACTTATATTATATAACGCTCTATTTCCTTTGATTTTTATGCCGAATGGCTTCTTCCCGAATAAAGAACCACCATCTGCCGCCAATGTTATGCCAGGTTTTTGCTGGGGTTAACTGAACTATTAGGTAGGTTCTTACTCGACTGCAGAAGTTGAATCCACATGAACACATGCACAAAGGTAATAGAGGATAAAATAATACAGAGTACAAGCATAGAGTATTTTATTCAATGTAACTATAATATAATACAGTTACAGTTAGACATGGATAGGTATATACACAAGTTTCCGAGCACAATCGAGGATCCACAATAATTTCTAGGGGGATGACACTATGCACTTCCAGTGTTGACACTTAGCACTTCCGGTGATATTACACTTCCAACGAGGTTCTTGGGCCGTGGTGGTGGTCCTGTCGTGTGGTGATGACAGCAGGATAGAAGATGTAGAACTCTTTGTTTTGGAGTCTTAAATGAATATGTTATTATTATTATTATTATTATTATTATAGAAGCTGTCTAAGCCTCCCAACAGGGTGCAGATACACCTATAAAAGATGAATCCCCACAAAATACCTGTAAGTACTGGAGAGAGACTAAGACAACTAAGAAAAAGGAAAAGGGCTACAGTAGTTAGAGAGCCCAGAAGAAAAGATCAGTTTGTCAATTAAAACACCATTCTAAAAAGAATAAAAGCAAATCATGATTAAAACAAAAATTTACTGCTGTTTATAAAACATTAACTCTGGACTTAAAAGCTGAGATATGGGTTGACTATACAACTTCGTTTGGCAAATGATTCCAAAAGGGAATCATTGAAGGAATAAAACACCGAGAAAACTGAGATGTAGAAACATTAATTGGAGTCATGGCAAGGTCATTAACCCGTGGAGCCCCGGCTAGTTTTGTAATGTTTGCGCACCAGAACCCGGGCGGTTTTCAAAAAATGGTTTTATTCCAGAAACAATAGCGAATGGGTTAGGAATGAAGGAAAAACCACGAAAAACCGCTCAAAAAGCTTAAAAAATGGTCCTACAGAGCCCCCGAAAACGGATTTTACAAGAGTAAAAAATTGAAGGCAATTATCCCCAAAAAACAGGTTATTGCACGCTCGCGCGCACGCACGTGGACTTTGAGAGTTTTCAACCATCGTCACGGTTGCGTGGGATACGTACACAGTTCCCATACAAATCTGAGCCCTCTTGAGTGGCTACACCTGAGGTTACGGTCGGCGCAATTAGGGCGACGCGTCAGGCGCGTCTCTGGGGCTGTGCGTTACATACATCGCCGACGCGTCAGACGCGTCGCTGGGGCTGTATGGGTTAAGACTCCTCGTAAATCTTGTTGCGCGAATTGGAATAAAAGGTTCTGGTAAAACACTATGCAATGGATGCTGAGTATTGTTAAATATTTTAAATAAAAGACTAAGGGCACCAACCCGACGCCGATGATGAAGATCAAGAGATAGAGCAGGGAGAATAAATTTAATAGACTTAAAAGCTTTATCAAGCAATTTCAAATGACAGTCAGCAGCCGAGTTCCAAACAGGAGAGCAATACTCAAAATGAGGCAAAATAAAAGCATAACAAGATTTTATGACTGTGGTTTCACAAGCGAATGTTTTGTAACACTTGCGAAGTAAACCAATCTTTTGAGCAATAGTAGAAGACAAGGAACGAATATGCTTCTCAAATGTCAACTTAGGATCGAGAGTCACTCCAAGCAAACGCAAACCTGACACATCCTCAATTTGTTCACCAGAAACATGTAAACAAGGATGAGGAGCCAAAGTACGTGATCTACTGATTATCATGGAGTGAGTTTTCTTAGCATTAAGCTTCATACCCCAAAGTTCACACCAAGAGGTAATCTTAGCCAAGTCCCTGTTTAGAGATGCTGCAACTTCGATTCTACTCTCTGGAGATGGAATTGATGAGTATAAAGTTATGTCATAAGAAACTAGTTTATTTTCAAGCTCAGAGCACAAGCAAGCAATAAAAATAATGAAAAACAGAGGCCCAAGCACACTGCCCTGTGGAACACCCGAAACAACAGGTACAGAAACAGAAGTGCACCCATCAACGACAACATGCTGAGACCTGTCTGTCAAAAAATCTTTAAAAATAGATAAAAGACTACCACCAATACCATAAAGTTGCAGCTTATATAAAAGGGCTTTATGATTAACAAGATCAAAAGCAGAACTAAAATCAATAGCCACAACACGAGATTCATACCCTTTGTCCAACGAAGACTGAAGATCATGAGATAAAGTTAAAAGCGCATCGCAAGTACCCAAACCTTTGCGAAAACCAAACTGTGAATTGGGTATTATATCAAGACGATTACAGTATGAAGAAAGGCGTCTAGCTAAAAGCCTCTCAAAGATCTTCGAGAGAATAGGCGTTATGGATATAGGACGATACTCAGATGGGGATGACGAAGCAGTAGCTCCCTTCGGAATTGGAGTGATGCTAGCTTTTCGCCAGCAAAGAGGAAAACTACCAGATTTCAAGAGCAACCTAAATACTATAGCCAATTTAGGTGCTAAGACAACAGCAACTTCTTAAAGAAGAGAGGGAAAAATCCATCTGGGTCAATCCCACCATAAGTGTCAAGATCCAATAAATATTGTCTCAATTCAGCTGATTTGAATGCTATCGACTTTAGATTAGGACTAGGGAAACATGTCAAGGGCAATTGCAATTCCTGATCACTCTGCTTACCTATGAAAATATTAGAAAGCATATTACCCTTAGTTAATGGATCAAAAGAAATAGAACCATCAGAATCACGAAGTGGAGGCATGGTGGAGTCAATTCCAAATAGTGAGGCCTTAAGTGAGGCCCACCAATTATGTGGCTGAGTAGCACCTGCGAGAACTTCCTGCAAATGGGAATTGTAATCCCTCTCGACTGTACTATATACTCTCTGCACAACTGACCGAAAATGTACATAGTCATCCCAAAGCAACTGGGTTCGATTACGTCTCCAGCGGTGATATGCAGCCTGCTTGTTATTATATGCACGCTTACAGTCGTCATTGAACCAAGCTTTATCTTTAATACGGGATTTGATTAACTTAGAAGGGACTCTTCTTTGCAAGATGTCTAAGAGAGAGTTATTAAGGGATGAAACAGGGTCATCAGATCTTAGTATGTGATTCCAGTGGATATTGGTAACATCATCACATACATTTTCCCAATTAACTCGAGATTTAAGATAGACTTTACGAGATATAGTGATATCTGGCACAGTAAATTCAAGATTGAATTTACAGGTTACAGCATTATGGTCAGAAGTACCTACAGGAGCAAGAACTGCAGTCTCCACAACACCAGGAGCATCTGTTAAGACGAGATCAAGACAGTTTCCAGAAATATGTGTAGGTCCAGCAATCAACTGATCACACCCAGATAAATTAGCAAAATCGATGGCAGCGTGACCATTTCTATTTGTTGGAGAGGCCGAGTTCAGCCACTCTTGATGATGTGCATTAACATCTCCAACAAAAACGAAAGATGACTTGACATCAACAGACTGAATTAATGCCAAGGCATTTAAAAGACAGTCATATAGATTGTTATTGGCATCAGGATTTCTATATAGGCTAAAAATTTAGTGGTTATGATATTTACTGGAAACTTTTAGCAACTGGATCTCCTGGCAACCACAAAGAAATTTCGTCAAAGGCTGGGCATAATAGCCAGATCGGATGTATAAACTCATTCCACGAGCACGAGGAAGAGAGTCACGGCGAATAAGAAGTGGTTTATTAAAGCCAGGTATGAGCAGTTCTGAAATGTGTCTATGGTCAGAAACAAGAGTTTCGGAACAAAAGACAATGTCATAATCCACCGATGCCATAGTAAGATCTTTAATGTTCTTATGAAGTCCACGGATGTTAGAATACAGAATACAGCAACTTCTTCTCGCAGGATGATTAGGTCTATGAGGACCGGGATTTAATTCTATATCACCGGATAAAAGAGCAAACAAAAACATATATAATTGAAAGAAGCAAACCATACAATATGAAAAATGGATGGATATATAGGAGTCGACCCAGAAGGAACCATCACATCTGGGCAAGGCGAATCAACCCCCAAGGACACCATATCCAAGAGGGAACAGTAGTGGTGGATTTTAAAGAAATGCAGAGAGATAGCAGAAAAGAAGGACAATACTCCTGGAAATCCACCAAACTTTAAGTCTTCCTTATCAGCCTGCTGTACCACCTTAAGGAAAAAACAGGAGATTGTTGTGATAGAAAGAGCGCTGTAACAGCAGGGATGGATGAAAACAGACAAAGGAAGACCTTGGTACAAAGGCTATGGCATTATCCAATTCATCCACCAAGGCAAATAATTACTGTAAGGCAAATAATTACCATGAAGTTGCTAGATGGCCGTTGACTAAAAAGTTGCTCCGCCCTACCAGTTCTACCAGTGTTATACGTAACATATCATCGAATTAATGTAAGGAGAAGTTATATCAGTGTTATACTGTCTCATTCAACTATCCTGATCTTTATAAGAGTAGTTAATTAAGAACCTTACAGTACTCTTGGGTTTGGGGTCTTAAATGAATACAAGTCTGTTCTGCCAGTGCTATACATATCGTATCATAGGACTAACATAAGAGGGTTGATATGCAACTTCTCTTAACTGTCCTGACCTTTATAAGAGTCTTTCAGGGACTTTGGATGGATTTTATTTGGGCCTTTTACACATATGTGTCATATTGCCAGTGCCTGGGACACCGTATCGTATGGACTCTATGCAGAGTGCCGTTATGCTAGTGCTACGGTATCTTGCGAGCCAGAACTTAGAAAGAAGCCAATTGGTAGTGCGTGAACTTCTAACAAATATTATCGAGGTTTGGTTTACTAACACTAAATCGCAACGTCAGTACAGCTTTCTTTAGCGACAGTAATTCCTGATGATCGAGGCGTAGAATTAATATTGAGTGGCCACCATGGTGATTCAATTTTTTTTTTTTTTTTTCAAATATTTTATTGTCATATTAGGTACATTACATTAGCATACAGAAAAATAATACAGTTTGAAGTTACTCCTACTATGACATGAGGACTGAATACCTAATGGTATATATGCCCTAAATTCCATTGCTCATATAACATTGTGCTGATATGGAACACCCAGATAAACCCAAAACAAGAACAAAAAATGAGTACTGCATCCTACTGTATACTGTATACTGTATAGTGTAAATAGTGAGTAATGTGGAAGATAACAAATACAAAGCCGTAGTTGATTGAAATTGGAAAAATATTCATATGATATTTATATGCGATAGTAGAGTGTTATAGTTAATTAGTATATTTCAACCATCAAATATGACATATAATTGGGATTATAGATTCCAAGAAATATATTATCCGAAAATAGAGTATATAGGAGATATATTATCCGAAATTAGAGGATATCTTATTATTGTGTTTAAAATGTGTGAAGCCTTCCAGTAATCCACTAATACCGGCAATTCACGGAATTCTTTATAGCATAGAGTCATGCAGGCCTTCAAGAACCCAGCTCGTCATTCAACAAAGGGCAGTGATATTAAAATCACCTTAATTACAGATAAAGAAAATACACTAGATAAATTACTGTACGATGTTGAAACCTCAAAGGATCTCTTGTATTTGATTTGTTAATATTAAATCCTTAAGTTTCATCTTAAATGTCGAGATAGAGTTTACTTGAGATAGCTTTGTGGACTAGCAATTCCACAACAATGCACCTTTATATCTAAATGACTTTTGATTTAAAGTTGTTCTAACTCTACTGACACGCAGCTGTTGATTTTGCCTTGTTGGGTAATTATGGTAATCTTCGTTTCTTGCGAACACATTGATAAAAATTGGGGGCATTAGATCATTAATAAATTTATACAATTTTGAATCATAACGCAGTATTCATAGATGTCCTTTACACAGAGTAATTTCAGATTTTGAAATGGAGGATTCGTATGAGCTCTATATGGTGAATTAGTTATTATCCTGATAGCACTTTTTTGTGTTTTCACAATAGAATATATATAACACTCACTGGCAGACCCCCTACCTCGACTCCATAGTTTAGATATGGATACAGAAAACTATTGTAGAGTGTTGCAAGGGTGGATATATTTAAAACTTTGCGAGCCTTGCATAATATTCCTATTCCTTTTGATAACTTATTTTTAATAGTTTTAATATGTTCACACCAATTTAATTTTGAATCAACTGTGACTCCCAAAAATTTCGTATTATCCACCCTGCCCACGACTCTATCACCAATGCATATATTTTCATTCGTTACAGTACGTTTCCCATTAGTGTGGAATACTATATAATTAGTCTTTTCAATATTGAGAGAGCTTGTTTGAATTAATCCATTTTACAATCCCATCTATTTCCCTATTCATGCGTTGAATTACCTCATTCACCACTTTGCCCTCAAGAAAAACACTGGTGTCGTCCACAAATAACACTGGTAGTAAATTATTAGACACAAGATGTATATCATTAATGTATAAAAGAAATAGTAAAGGCTCCAGAATGGAACCTTGCGGGACACCACAAGTAATATTTCCTACTGATGAGTTAGCGTTATTATACATGACATATTGTGTTCGGTTAGATAAGTAATTTTTGAACCAGTCATTATGCAATGCCTCTTATTCTATAATGATGTAATTTACTTAATTAAAAGAATATCATGATTAATGGTGTCAAATGCTTCTCTTAAATCCAAGAAGAGTCCCAATACAATGTTACCTTTATCTAGTTGTTGAGTCAGTTTATCAATTAAAGCTATTAAAGCAATATTGGTACCATAATTTGATTCATTTGTAGAGCCAAGATCTAAAAATCCCAAACAAACCTTTATATGCCAGTGCTTTAGTAGTTTGTTTGGTAATAGCCCAAATCTTCCAACTCTTAAAAAAACTTCCAGTGAAGCGTGTTTTTAAGAGCTTTCCAACTGTGTAGATCTTAACTTTGCCTGTCATAGTCTTACCGATGGTGGCGTTTCTCCAGCTGTTCCTTCTCTGTGCAAGAAGGGAGGATGTGCTGGGAGGAGGGCTTGGGGTGGCTGGGGTAGCCCCTCTGGTTTTCCCTGTCACAGCAGTGGTGCATCTTGGAGCAAGAAGGGTGCGTGGTGGTATATGACTTATGCAAATTATTGCTTGCTTTGCCTTCCTTCTGGTCCTTCTTGATCATGTCACTGCCCGGATTCCTAAAGGTGACTATGATGTCCTTTCCTGGCGTTGTGGGAAGTGCAGAAGTGATAGAGGCGACTCTGGAATACTCTGGTGGTGTGGCGCTTAGGACTTCTTTCCTCGGGGGTGTGGTGGCAAGGGTGGTAATGTTGGTTCATGGTGGTGTTGTGTTTCCACCCTCTTTCCTCGTTATTTCAATAATAATAATAATAATAATAATAATTAAAGTGGCAAGTAACCTTGTTCGGACTTCGAGCGGTTTTGCAAGCAGGGTATTGTGTTGGATACAAGAGCTGTGTCACAGATATCAAAAGATTATTTAACTTATCGGGCATGGAGAAACTACAGAAGGAGCAGATTGTAACCATTTTGGCTGTAGACATTTAGAAGTGTAGCTCTTTTGGTTGTGGCCGTTGATGAGTGTGGCTGTTTTCTGGTTGTGGCCATGTATAAGTGTGGCCATGAATGTTGTGATTATTTTATAATTCTGACTTTTGTTTTAGCCTTTGTGGCATTGTCCTTATATAATTAGGTTATTACTTCAGCAATACTAAGTACAATAATGTACTGTACTTTATTATATGTTTGAGCACTTTTCACCTAAAAGGAACCTAGATATTGTTTGATTATCCAGAAGAAGTCTTAGAAATAAGTTGACATGGAGGTGATTCACTCATGTAGATATATTATTGGGCTAGGAATAGCTAAATTATGGCCTAGATGTAAAAATATGATCATGTTTATAGAAAAGTTGTATAATTTGATAATTACTACATAATATTGAAAAACACTTAAATTTAAGTAAAGTACATAACGTAAATAATGTATAATTATATGGAGGTGACACATCCGTGTATATATTTTATGGCGTAGGTGTAGATAAGTAGGGCAAGTTAACGATTAACCCGGGAACTGCGGGAAGACTCTTAAGAGTTCCCCCGGCGGACTGCGGGAAGACTCTTAAGAGTCAGAGACAACAAAAATCAACTTTAAACATCAATTTTTTTTTTTTTTTTTTTTTTTTTTTTGCCCCTGGGCCATGCAAAATATCACTCCTCTACCTCCCCTCCTTCAGTTATCACCTATTTTCCCTGTTATTCCCTTATTCTGAGGTATATTTTCGTGCTAACATTAGCGAGTTGCAAGCAGGGCATTGACATCACTGTTAGCAAGCGAGTGCAAGAGAGAGAGAGAGAGAGTATCGATCGACTGTGTCTCAGTGGCCTTGGGGGAAATTGGCGGGAAAGCAGGTTGCCTCACCCATACATTATATAACTCGCGGCCTGTATCTCCGATTTTGACCATCCAAACGCTGTTTTCACTCGTTTTATTGTTGTTTCAGTTTAATACCTTTATAATCAACCCATAATAGGCGCATATGGATAAGTATTAATGCTATATATGGTAAAATGAATATTTTAGTGATGGAAACAGCTCAAATACGTCAGCACAGGCAGAGGTGTCTAATTACCCCCATGCGCACTTCTTAGGTTAAGAGTGAATATGAAATATGTGGCTGTTTTAATTGTGGCAGTTTATGAGTGTAGCCGTTTTGGTCATTAAAGCAATTCTGATATTTGACCGTTAAGGAGTGAAGGCATTTTAGAGTGTGGCCAGTTTGGATTTGGCCATGGATTTTTAAGAGACTGACCATTAACCTCTGAACTGCGCATGGGGGTAATTAGACACCTCTGCCTGTGCTGACGTATTTGAGCTGTTTCCATCACTAACAAATTCATTTTACCATAAATAGCATTAATACTTATCCATACGTGCCTATTATGGGTTGATTATAAAGGTATTAACCTGTTACAACAATAAAACGAGTGAAAACAGCGTTTGGATGGTCAAAATCGGAGATACAGGCCGCGAGTTACATTATGTATGGGTGAGGCAACCTGCTTTCCCGCCAATTTCCCCCAAGGCCACTGAGACACAGTCGATCGATACTCTCTCTCTCTCTCTTGCACTCGCTTGCTAACAGTGATGACAATGCCCTGCTTGCAACTCACTAATGTTAGCACGAAAATATACCTCAGAATAAGGGAATAACAGGGAAAATAGGTGATAACTGAAGGAGGGGAGGAAAGTGAGGAAGGAGGGGAGGTAGAGGAGTGATATTTTGCATGGCCCAGGGGCAAACAAAAAATAAAATATATACAAAAATAAAAATAAACAATGTTTTTTTCGATGTTTAAAGTTGATTTTTTTTTTCTCTGACTCTTAACCCCTAACTGTCGGCGAGCAACATAAGTCGAGTTAAATAAAGCTGGACTATGTGGCGGCGCTCGACATAGGTCGAGTGGCAATTTCAGCACTTAACACCTTAAGAGCGGCCTATGCGGTTTATTTATATGTACCGCCCAGCGGGGTGTTTTTAGCCAAAATAGGGCTGTTTGCGTGATCATTTTCATGCCTAAATAAGACCCAGAACGTAAAACAAGTATCTATCCCTGAAAGGGCATAAACAGAGCTTTCGAATTACACCATAACGATCCTTTTATGATGGCTAGTTTTCTTGCAATAACCGTGCAACGCGAGTGCAAAAAGCATGTAATTAGGCACTTTCCCCATACAATTCCTTATATAGCGAGTGAGAGAGGTAGGAGGGAGGTGAGATTCGTGTCAGTAGGTTCGCCGCGGTGGTCTGGAGCAGTCATACGCTCGCTACTCTCCTGCCACCACTTGTCTCTCTCTCTCAGCAACATTACGTGCTGAAATTGCCACTCGAGTTATGTCGAGCGCCGCCACATAGTCCAGCTTTATTTAACTCGACTTATGTGGTGAGCCGCTAATTAAGGGTTAATGTTGCTGAGAGAGAGAGACAAGTGGTGGCAGGAGAGTAGCGAGCGAATGACTGCTCCAGACCACCACGGCGAACCTACTGACACGAATCTCACCTCCCTCCTCCCTCTCTCACTCGCTATATACGGAATTGTATGGGGAAAGTGCCTAATTACATGCTTTTTGCACTCGCGTTGCACGGTTATTGCAAGAAAACTAGCCATCATAAAAGGATCGTTATGGTGTCATTCGAAAGCTCTGTTTATGCCCTTTCAGGGATAGATACTTGTTTTACGTTCTGGGTCTTATTTAGGCATGAAAATGATCACGTAAACAGCCCTATTTTGGCTAAAAACACCCCGCTGGGCGGTACATATAAATAAACCGCATAGGCCGCTCTTAAGGTGTTAAGAGTCTTCCCGCAGTCCGCCGGGGGAACTCTTAAGAGTCTTCCCGTAGTTCCCGGGTTAAGGAGTGTAGCCATTTTGTTTGTTAATTTTAAGGAGTGTGGCCATTTAGGAGTGTGGACTTTCTGGTTGTGACCATTAAGAAGTGAAAGGTTTTAAGAGTGTGACCATTTTGGTAGTCCTTAAGCTAGCCTAGTTTTAAAGAAATAGGCAGTTAGGATATGACAGGGAATGAAAAAGCTTTTCATTCATGGGTGTGTTATGACTTCCCATTCGCAGTAACTAAAGCCATTCAGTGCTGGAGACGTCCTTTTCATTATATTCCAGCAATTATTCATATGATTATATAAAGTTTAGCAAGGGCGGCTACCAATTATAAGGCGACAGACTATCTGAATTTATCCTTTTAGCTACTATATATCCCTCCCAAGCTTCATAACTCTGCTATGGATGTTTGATGGAATTCCACACACTTGTCAACTACTGAGCATGGCAGTGGTAGTTTGACATGTGTGGTGCCTCTATGTAAGGCAGGGCATTTTCCTGCCTTAACACCTTGGAACATTGGGTTGGGGTTAGAAGGGGAGACTAGGGAAACTACCCATCACTGCCAACAAAACCCCTATATCGATGACTCTTCTGATCCTGTATTACCCACAATGCTGTGATAAGTTTACACTCCACGTAACATAATTACAAATTAAAATTAATAATTCCAGGCCGTAGGGATTTCAGCTATCAATGGATAGCTGTACATTTTTAGATGAGGTGGTGGGTATATATGAAAACATTGGTGTATGATAAGTATTGTGAGTAAGTAACAAATACCGTTTATGAGATGGCTTGGGTGTGAAAAGGATCTGTCTTTTGTGGGCCAGTTGGTTCTCTGCAGAACCCCATTTTATTATGTTCATATTTCTTACAATTGTATCTTGGTTGCAGGTATATG
Organism: Paralithodes platypus; assembly: GCA_032716605.1. Taxonomy (NCBI): domain Eukaryota; kingdom Metazoa; phylum Arthropoda; class Malacostraca; order Decapoda; family Lithodidae; genus Paralithodes; species Paralithodes platypus. The sequence goes on from CM064577.1 coordinate 2,501,575, forward strand.
ATAACATGGGTGTATAGTAATAGTGTAAGTAACAGATAACGTTTATGAGGTGGGTCAGGTGTGAAAGGGATCTGCCTTGTCTGAGGCACTTGGCTCTTGCAGACTCCCATTTTATATTGCTTACATGTGGAAGGGATCTGCCTCATTTGTACCGGTGTGCAAACAAGAGAGAGAGAGAGAGAGAGTTACCATAGACCTCCAGACCGTATGGGCTGGCAGGCCCTGGCTGAAGCCTCCACGTCTATTCTCAGGAATCTCACAGAGCCTCCAGACAGACAGACAGACAGAGAGAGAGATTGGCTGTGTAAGGGATCTGCCTCTCGTAACAGAGTTGTAGATATGTGAAATAGGCTACCGAGTGCAACAATGTGATCAAGAACAATAAAGAGCTTCAAGATAAAATGTGGATGAGATGGGTTGGGTGTGAAAGGGATCTGTCTTTTGTGGGCCACTTGTTTCTCTGCAGATTCCCAAATTGCATGTGTAAGGGATCTGCCTCATTTGTACGGGTGTGCAAACAAACAAGAGCGAGAGAGGGAGATACTGGCTGTGTTAGGTATCTGCCTCTAATTGTTTAGTAACAGAGTTATAGATATGTGGAATAGGCTACCGAGTGCTATAGTGGGATCAAGAACAATTAGGTTCCAACATAAAATTAGAAAGGATGAGGTGGGTTGCGTGTGAAAGGGAATTGACGTTTGTAGGCCAATCGGCTCTCTGTAGGCTCCTGTTTCCTTATTTTTCTTATGTTCTCATTTGTTAGAGAGAGAGAGGGAGAAAGAGAAGCATGGCAAGAGAGAATAGAATGTTGTAAACGTAAGGAAGACAGCGATAAATGAGAGAGAGAGAGAGAGCGCGGGTTGGGTTGGGTGTGAAAGGGATCTTCCGTGTGTGGGCTAATCGGCTCTCTGCAGACCCTTGTTTTTCTATGTTCTCATTTGTAAGAGAGAGAGAGAGAGAGATCGAGCATGGAGAGAGACTAGGATGTTGTAATCGTAAAGGAAGACAGCAATAAATGAGAGAGAGAGAGAGAGCTGCCTAATTTGTACAGGGGAACAAACAAACAAAAGCAAAAGAGAGAGCGATTGGCTGTGTAAGGAATTTTTATTATTATTATTATTATCAGTTACTACATGTGAGCCACACCGAAGAGCCGTAGGGAGACAATATACCCCGAAGGGCCTCAGTGGGGGGCACAAATAGCCAGGAAGATATAACTAGCTAACTAAAATGGCGTTAACCCTCGTCTTGAAAATCAGAGAGCTCTCCACATTCACTACTTAATTAGGGAGAGTATTCCAGAATTTTGTGATTGATGGAATAAAACATCTTGAATATTGTGACGTGTTACAATGAACATTAGCAAACGCCTGATTATTTAACTCCAAGGAATATCTAGTCACACGAACAGGCCGAAAAGGTGGTGGAATTTTAGAATGTAATGGATGATCAGCATTAAGAAATATCATATGAAATAGAGTCAAAGACCCAACAAGGCGACGATGTTCAAGGTTAACATACAGGTAAGGCAACAGAAACTTTATCTGATTAAAAGCACGATCCAGAAGCCTCAGATTTGCCTATATTCGTTTGGTAACAGAGTTGTAGATATGGGGAATAGGCTACCGAGTGTCTTGTGTGGGCCACTTGGCTCTGCTGACTCCCATTTTCATCTTGGTTGCATGTGTAAGATATTTGCCTAATTTGTACAGGTGTGCAAACAAACAAGAGCGAGAAAGGGATTGGCTAAGTAAGGGATCTGCCTCTATTCGTTTGGTAATAGTTGTAGATATGTGGAATAGGCTACTGAGTGCTATAGTGGGATGAATAACAATAGAGCTTCAACATTAAATATGATAGGATGAGATTGGTTGGGTGTGAAAGGGATCTGTCATGTGTGGGCCAATCGGCTCTCTGCAGACTCTCGTTTTCTTATGTTCTTATTTTTTCATTTGTGTGTGAGAGAGAGAGAGAGACCATGGCGATAGAGAGAATAGGATGTCGTAAATATAAGGAAGACAGAGAGAGAGAGAGAGCGGGATGGGTTGCGTGTGAAAGGGATCTGCCGTGTGTGGGCCAATCAGCTCTCTGCAGACTCCCGTTTACTTATGTTCTCATTTGTGTGAAAGAGAGAGAGAGAGAGAGGAAGAGTTTATGAGATGGGATGGATGTGAAAGGGATCTGTTTTGTATGGGCCAATTGGCTCTCTGCTGACTCCCATTTTCTTACTTTCCTATTTCTTACAATTATATCTTGGTTGCAGGTATATAATAACATTGGTGTATAGTAAGTAGTGTAAGTAACATATGTGTATGATATGGGTTGGGTGTGAAAGGAATCTGCGTTGTGTGGCCCACTGGCTCTCTGCAGGCTCCCATTTGCATCTTGGTTGCATGTGTAAGGGATCTGCCTCATATGTATACCGGTGTGCAAATGAGAGAGAGAGATTGGCTGTGTATGGCATCTGCCTCTCGTAACAGAGTTGTTGATATGTGAAATATGCTACCGAGTGCTATAGTGTGATCAAGAACAATAGAATGCTTCAAGATAAAATCAGATAGGGATATGGATGAGATGGATTGGGTGTGAATGGGATCTGCCTTCTGTGGGCCACTTGTCTCTCTACAGGCTCCCATTTTCATCTTGGTTGCATGTGTAAGGGATCTGCCTCATTTGTACCGGTGTGCAAACAAACATGAGCGAAAGAGAGAGAGAGATTGGCTGTGTAAGGGATTTGGCTTTATTCGTTTGGTAACAGAGTTGTAGATATGCGGAATAGGCTACCGAGTGCTATAGTGGGATCAAGAACAATAGAGCTTCAAGAAAACAAAATAGATAGGACGAGATGGTTCTAAAGGCTGCAGTTTTCAGTTTAATAATTCATTTTATAAACAGACCGAAAGAATCTCGATGGGTAACCCACTTGGTTGTAGTCTTGCCGATATATTTTTAACTCATCACGAAGAAATATGGCTGAAAAATTGCCCACAAGAGTTCATGCCCCTCTTCTACCGCCGCTACATTGACGACACTTTCGTACTATTTGAATCACCTGACCACGTCTCAAAATTCCTTGATTATCTCAACGCTCAACATGCAAATATTAAATTTACTTCGGAGACAGAACAGGACAATCAAATTTCATTCCTAGACATTAACATCAATAAAACCGCTACTTCATTCGCTACATCCGTCTACAGGAAACCCACCTTCACCGGCCTTACAACTAAATTTAATTCGTCAGTTCCTTTGCAATATAAGACAAATTTGATACTAACATTAGTTACAGGAGCATTTAAAATCTGTTCATCGTATCTAGCATTTCATAATGAACTTCAGTTCCTTAAGAAGATATTACACTCAAATGGTTTTCCCATCTCCTTCATTGAACATTGTTTTGGAAAGCAGATCAACAAGTTATTATTGCCTACAAACCCTAAGTGTACAGTCAGTAAGGCCATCGTATATTTTACAATTCGATTTTTGGGGTAATCCAGCTTATCTCTGCGTAACAAAATATCTAAATTAATTCGTTGTTCATAGCGAGGAGGTCCGTGCCAGAGGGGCCAACTCGCCACGAGTATAGTTTTGAGTTATTGATGTTTAAAGTTAGCATACCATACACACAGTAGATAAGGCATAATAATATATTATTATATATCAATGGACAGCTTAGGAACAGACAATTTTTTTTAGATGGTTTAAAAAAGAAAAGAAAAAAAACAAATAAATAAATAAACCAAAAAAAACATGCATAGGTGGGTTTTTTTGGAATGCGAAAAAATTATTCGATTTCCTTCAAATTTGTACCATTATGAACATTCACTATAACTAAAGGACTGTTATAATTTCAAGGAAAAATACCCAAAAATAAATATTTTATAAGACTTTTAATCCAAAACTTTAACAAAATGCATGATTTTTGTATTTTATTTTTATATTATTTTGTGTTGTGTTTGTAATAATAATTCATAATGTAATTTGACACGTTACCTTTATGTCCAAGTAGTTTATGTAGGTGGTGAGGGGGGAGGGGAAGGTTGTTGTTAGTATTCCAAGAAGTCGTCGCTGGGATCGTCGACGTCTTCTTCGTTGGCATCTCTAGGTCTTGCAGTCATGGACTTCTGTGCATCGAAAAGCAGGGTGAAGTAGGTCTTGTGTGGCTGGGGGACGTATTTCGTCAACTCCTGGAGATGCTGTAGCTTCTTTTGGTTCATGGGAACTCCCCCTGGGTACTTGACAGGCAACAGAATTTGTGAGAGGTCAAACACGTTTCGGTCATAAATTTTGCTTCTACCCTTCTGCATAAACCACTCCCGCTGCACATGAAAGCCGTCCATGTAGCCAGCAGACACTTTAATGCCTTCCCTGTAATCATTGGAGACTATCAGGCGCTTGGCAGCCTTGAATCCCGAACCTGTCTGATGTGTTGTTGCAGAACCTCAAAGTTAAGGAAGTTGCTCTCCTCCATGCGGACCACAGTGACCTGCTCCTTCCTTCTGTGTGTCGACATTAGCTGGGTGTAGTGGTCAGTGGTGAATACCTCCTTGCCCTTCAGGTGCTTCTCAAACACACCAAAGTCGCGATCACAGGGCAGGAACGAGTGGCCAGCCTCCAGGAAGAAGTGGATGATAGAAGAAAAACGATGGTTATGGATGAGTCTTAGGTAGCATAGGCAAAGGTTGATATTCTTGTTCTGGCCAGGGCAATTATCTGAAAACACCACCAGTTTCAAGGAATCAGCAGGTACGTGATGTTGAATGAAGTGACATAAGCAACTTGCCACCTCAGAAGATCCCCTTCTTGCCTCCGACTCGTTCCAGACATAAAAGTAGGCCTTGTTGGACTTGATATCGTGGATACCCAGATTATACGTCCACATTTTGCAGCGGTAATATTGGGCGCTAGTAGTAAGACGGGGGGTGCATAGTGTTTGCTGGAGATCAACAGCAATTCCAAAGATTCCAGGTGTAGTGTCCTTGGTATAAATCTGCATGAAATCATGGCCAGCCTTGGCATGAAAATTATGATCGTTCCTCTTCATGGCAAGTTGAGCCCTCTCCTCCCGTTGTGTCTCTGGATCAAGTTCTGCCAATTTTGTTTTGAACTGATCACATGTGCTGCAGGTATCACTCTTTGGTGGTGTTATCCCGATCTTATAGTTCTGCACGTCCTTAACGAACCGGGATTGCTTAATGGCATTGGGTTCCTCTTGGTGCTCTATCATGTATGTCTGAAAGGCATCATAGAGTCCAGCCCAGGTAGATCCAGGAGGTAGATACAGCTTGTCCGGATTCTTGGTACGAGAATAATGGGACGTACAGGGGGGCAGAGACTTGCAGAAGCTTTTAATTAGTTGCAGGAGATCGTCATTAGTCTTGTTGTGGGGTACATGGCGGCCTCTTTGGTCGGGGGACAGAATACCAGTGGCAGTGGAAGAGCTCTTAGAGCACACATTTCGCACACGTTTGGATGTTATGTCATGAATATTTAGAAAGGCAGTACGGCAAACATTGATGTTCTTAGTATTCACAGACACTGAATATTGTTTGACGTTTTTAGTGCGACTCTCCCTTCCCTTCACTCGTGAACGTTTAGACAATGTCTCACTCAATCGCTTATTTATGTACTGGGACTGGGAATCATGGCTTTCCAGTGCCCAATAACTGTTAAATAGTAAATGCACATTATCAATTCCCACTTTCTCGAAGCACTTATCCAAGCATTCACAAGGGGGCCCTACTTTCTTCGGTGTTACAGCTTTGGCGGTGCTTCTACTAACATAGGTCTGGCCACTGTCCCTTTTACACTTTTTGATCGTCTTCTGCCAGGTCTTTGGCCTTCGTTTACGACTAGGTTGCAGGGAAGGCCTAGCCTCACCAATATCCGAGTCAGATGACGACATTGTAGCACAGATATCGGAGAAATAAGGCACACAATAGCGGAGGTAATCACTCGTGTGTTGACTCTAACTCGGTTTGAGCGTGACTACTGAAGCACGTCTCGTACAGCGCCTGTGAGTGGTAGGGCGGGCGGCCATTTAATTCCCCACGTCGTAGCCGCGCTCTCATTGGCTGAGCGCGTTGGCGAGTTGGCCCCTCTGCTTACCCAGATTCACACCCATCAACGGTCTGCCAAACGGCAAAAACAAGGGACGCTCAACCCTATGTGCAGTTGCTATAAGGACGAAAGTCGGATGTTTTTTTTTGCCAGATCATTCCCAAGAATTTCACGGAGCGGGAACCAGCTAGAGCGCTGTTTTTGAAAATGTGGCGAGTTGGCCCCTCTGGCACGGACCTCCATTACCCACAAGTCTCATTAAGGGTGATATTTAAACCTCCCAGAACATTATCAAGCTTTTTCAATTTCAAGGATCGTATCCCTGATACTCTGCAGTCCTCAATTGTTTATATGTATAAATGTGGGCGCTGTAACGCATCTTATATTGGTCAAACGAAGCGCCAATTAAACATGAGGATTTCCGAGCACCGGGGTCGATCAATTAGAACAGGCCTCCCGATTTCAAAACCATCATTCTCAGCCATACGAGACAATTTTGAAACGTTAGGTCACCCAATAAATTAAAACGATTTTTCAATATTGTTCACTTGTTCTGGCGATTCAACCCGCCTCATTGCCGAGTCATTACTCACAGTTCATTTAAAGCCTTCTCTTGGTATGCACGACAGCTCCACCAACCTCTTGTGTCTTTGACTGGTAAGATATATGATACCATTATCACCCTAGGAATATGTATTAGTTACAATTATAAGATAGGGTATAGTTACATCTGAGTAGTTTATTTCGGGGTTTATTTTAAATTTTAATCTTAATTTGTTTCTGGTTTAAATTATGATTGTGTGTTATGCTTAATTACATACAAGTAATATATTAGAATTTAATTAAATTATCTCTAATAGAATTTTATCATTCTTTTTAGTTCTGATGATGACAAAAGGAATGTCGAAACTGTCACTGGAAATTCAATAATTTTGTTTTTCATCATTACGTTGGTGTTACTTGCCTATATATACAATATATATATGTATATATATATATATATATATACTGTATATACCTGTATATATATATATATATATATATATATATATATATATATATATATATATATATGTATATATATATATATATGTATATGTATATACAGTATATGTATACTGCATATATATATATATATATATATATATATATATATATATATATATATATATATATTTTTTTTTTTTCTATATTCCAACTACTTCCTCTTGGGCATAGGCTGATAGCCTTTGCACTCTACCGCTGAACACGGTGAGGCCCGTCAGGTCTTGTTCCAGTCTAGAGAGTGAGACATGCGAAGCTTCACGGCTCGAAGCAACTCCATCTCTGAAGCTGCTCCGCCTCTATGCCTCACAGTCTCAATCCCCAGGCTGGGACCCTCACTCTCAGAACGCCACCTATTGACCAATTAACTCACTAGGCATTGCCCCCCCTGTAGCATACTTTTGAATATGGGAATATTCATACAATGTTCTTTAATCAGGGAACAATGAGGGTATTTATTTGGCATTTCGGTGTGCTGTGGTAATGCACTGATACTAGGTACAGCACAAATTCCATCCCAATAATATCTTCCCATTGACATATTGGGATTCGAACCCAGGTCCATTGGATTACCAGTCCAGTGGCAAGACCACACCTCCCCTATATATATATATATATATATATATGTATATGCATACAGTATATATATACAGTATTTATATACTGTATATATATATATATATATATATATATATATACATATATATATATATATATATATATATATATGGGAGGTGTGGTCTTGCCACTGGACTGGTAATCCAATGGACCCGGGTTTGAATCCCAATATGTCAATATATGTATATATATATATATATATATATATATATATATATATATATATATATATATATATATATATACAGTATATATGTACATATATATATATATATATATATATATATATATACAGTATATATTGTTATGCCCTGAATTTATGAAGGATTAAGAATTGGATATGGTGAGTTCTACTCCACTGGGACTTCCAAGTTCAAATACGTAAATATAAAATGAAAGGAAAACAGAGGCTAAGTATATCACAAGATATGGTTTAAGAATACAGCTTTATTTCTCTTGCACTATATTGGAGAAATAATCTGGAACTGAGAACATAGGACACGTATCACTGCCAGTGAATAGCACTTAATTTTATCACTGATTCCTAGCACAGTCGCGGAGCTAGATAAGGAGCACGTAGTGTTGACCAACTTCACTAAATCTTTGAGAGAGTTTCTAATACACAGGGGTGGACGATGGAGAAGTGTTTCTATGAGTGGAGTGACCACTGTCGCTTTCTTTCAGGAATGTCACGGTGTTTAAAGTTCAAGGTCAAGTACCCCAATAGGTATGCAGCTGGGTCGTATAGAAAATGGGAAGTCAATGGTAGACTCTGAAATATTTTTCTAGCACTTTGGTAAATTTTGGCAGAGTCGCTGACGTCTCGAAAATAGGTTAAAATGGTATTAATTCAAGATTGATTCACTGATGGGTGGCAGATCATTAATCCGTATCACTCGTACTGTATGGGGGTACGACTCGTAGCTTTCGGACCCGATTATTAACACTGGTGCGTATTTATATATATTTAAGTCACTTTTTGGGGAACTCTGTTTATTTTGTTCACTCGACACTTTTCCTACTTGCTGTCATTCTATCTTCTTCTCTTGGTCTCCCGGCGTGGTAAATTCTCGCTGGATGTCTCAGGTGAACACTTCTGGAGGTGATGATTCTCGTTGGTTGCTTCCCCATAGGCCGTCTAGGTGGGCCGGCTGTGTGAAGTAGTTACAGATGGGTTGATTGGGCTTGAGATCTTAAGTATGGCTCCGTAACATATAGTAACCGTCTGGCAAATTACTGTTGGGCACCATTCCGAAATAACGCGAGTATTTCAGAGGTAGGAGAAACTACGCGACTATTCTGATCAGTATTTCAACCGTTGATGAAGTCCTGTTAAGGTACTCTCGGACTAGGATCTTAAATATCGAGTCTTATGTCGTCGATATCGGACGAACGCAGTAATTTCAGTTGTAGTTATATTACTGTCTGCCCTGATCTTTATGAGAGGTTCGGGGGACCCGGGGCGGTGTTTAAACCTTTAAGTTACACAGTCATATGGGATGCCACAGACTCAGTGCACCAAGGACTTGTCTCTGCAGAGTGCCCGTGAGGGAATCTCACCAAGCCCTGTCTCTAACACAGCGGTCTCAGAGGCTTGAGACTACCTGTGCTGAGTGGCAGTGTCCACATTAAATAGTAAACAATAGAGAGGGCGGCAGGCCGTAGTCTCTCTATTTTTCACTATAGAAAATGTAAACTCACGGTGGAGCCTATGTCACGTCGGCAGGCCGAACGATGACAAAGTTCCTCGACAAGGACACTTTTGTACGAGTGTTCACTTGCACTCCGTAAAACACAGGGAGGGCGACAGGCCGGAGTCTCTCTACTTTTTACGAGGTAAAGTGAAGCCTGATAATTGGGACTATGTTAGTGCTGGCATGCCAGCCACCAACAGAGTTCTTATATCAGGACACTGGTACCTTCCCACTCTAGAGAATATTGAGGACGGCGGGCCGCTAGCTCAACTTATTTTAGAGATGGTGCTGTTGTGGGCTTTCCTTAACAAGATGGACAAGCAAGGGCGGCAGGCCGGTATCCTACTTTCCCAAATCGGAAGGAAAGTTGTTCCTATTACAATTGCTGTATGTCCCTCTGGCAGGCCAGACAGAGACAGAGTTATTGTGACAGGCCACAGCTGTCGATAACTTATAGTCTGAGGAGAAAGTTTCGGCAGGCCATACACTTTTCCCACTAGACTAGCTAGTCACCGCCTAAGTAGGATATCTACGTTAGCTAGGCAGGCCCAGGTCTAACGAGATCCCTAGTATAGGGTTTGTGGGTTACTGTCTCAGTATAGGTGTGTCTCTGTGGCATGCCAGACAAAGACAGAGTACCTGGGACAGAACTCAGTTAACGGGGACCTGTAGTCTAATAAGAAATATCGGCAGGCCGTACACATTCTTCACTAGACTAACTAGTAACCGCCTAAGTAGGATATCTACGTTAGCTAGGCAGGCCCGGGTCTAACGAGATCCCTAGTATAGGGTTTGTGGGTTACTGTCTCAGTATAGGTGTGTCTCTCTGGCATACCAGACGAAGACAGAGTACCTGGGACAGAACTCAGTTAACGGGGACCTGTAGTCTAAGAAGAAATATCGGCAGGCCGTACACATTTTTCACTAGACTAACTAGTAACCGCCTAAGTAGGATATCTATGTTAGCTAGCCAGGCCCGGGTCTAACGAGATCCCTAGTATAGGGTTTGTGGGTTACTGTCTCAGTATAGGTGTGTCTCTCTGGCATGCCAGACGAAGACAGAGTATCTGGGACAGAACTCAGTTAACGGGGACTAGTAGTCTAAGAAGAAATATCGGCAGGCCGTATACATTCTTCACTAGACTAACTAGTAACCGCCTAAGTAGGATCTCCAAGTTAGCGAGGCATGCCCGGGTCTAACATGGATCCCTAGTTTAGGGTTTCACAGACAGTATCTGGACTTTGCGGCAGGCCGGTCAGTCCAACTGAATGGAGAGCAATATTAAGTTTTCGTAAGCCAATACATTTTGAAGCCTCAACAATTGCTTGACTTTCCTCAGAAATCCTGAACTGGTATTGTGGATTACTGAGTGCACTCCTACGGTACCTCTAGGATGGTAAGGGCATGAGGAGGTATCCTAGATGGGGTCCTTGATCCCTTCTTGTTCTGCTGGTCAAGGTCTCCTTCAATACAATTATATTACTCGGTGATGGGGTGATGAGTAAGGTCAATTATAGCTCCTAGAGTAGGGTACTTCATCAAAGGTTAATTATAAATTCATTGGTGGTCTATATAAACTCAATAGAACTCTGGAAAACAATAATAGTGAGTCAAGTAAATGAAATATGAAATCGGTACTCTCGGGGAGGACTTTGAGGTGTCGGGAGTACCAAAGGCTGTCGTGTGCACCTGACAGGTGAGGGCCATGATGCGTGCGAGACAGTGTTTATCCTTCTCTCTCCTACTCGTCGTGGTGGTGGGTGGATTTTCCTACGGATCTTGGTTGGTAGTAATTTTAGGTATAAGAATATATAAATCTCCCTTTGCATTGCGTTGTCTAAATGAGTGTGTACGTATACCACCTTCCTAAATCGTGTTGGTAGGCCTGAGTGTATACATGGGTGTACACACGGGGTATTTAAGCATACGGAGCGCCCTCTCTCGGGGCGCGGGAGCGGCAGCTCTCCCACGTCGTCTAGACGTGGTGACAAATTGGTACAGGATATTTATTTAGAAGGAAGCATGTGTGGTTTGTGTAAATAGCAAAACTAGTTGAAGAGTGTCAAAAACAGGCATGTGTATATATGTGTGGGGAAACATTGTCCCAAGATCTACTGAGATATATGTTTACATCTTATTGCATAAAATAAGGTTTCATACATTCATATAATGATTTCATCTGGCAGTGCTTTCTTCGGTAGCGAAGATATGAGTTTCTCTTAACTGCTACTTTTTTATTCTCCCCTGGTTATACTGTCATGAGGGGAGAAAATGAAAAATACAGGTATATAGGAATAGACAGAATGCAGGGGCTGTCGTACAAGTACATCATAATAATTTGCATACATATATATACGAACACAGGTGCTGTCCGACAGGTACATTATAATAATTATGGAAGAGGGAACATAGGTGAACAATTGGTATACATGCTTGTCTTGCAAGTACATCATAATAATTTGCATACAAATATATATACGAACACTGGTGCTGTCTGCCAGGTACATTATAATAATTATGGAAGAGGGAACATAGGTGAACAATTGGCATACATATATATATGAACACAGGTGTTGTCCGCCAGGTACATTATAATAATTATGGAAGAGGGAACATAGGTGAACAGGCGAAAAGTGACAGGGAGGTTAGACATGTAGGTTAAACCGCACTTTCTTCTTTGTGGTGAGAGTGGGAGGAAATGTCTTGCCGCTTCCCGGTGTGACCTTGGTTAGTCCGGCGACTGTCTGGTCTTCACTTTCCCTTTCCGGTGCTCGCACGCTTTTTCGTTTTCGGGGCATTTCACTTCCGCTTTCCTCATGAAAGGCACGTCCCCGGGCCTCAGGTGCAAATGTAAAGAAGTTGCCCTGGGAGTTATTTAAGAGGAGTCTGTTGAGGTATGCCCACCATTGTCGTGATCGGTCGTTTGGAGTTTTGGTGGGGTCCACCAGGACATCAACGTGGGCTTTGTTGTCTGGTTCCAATGATGCTGTATGGGCTTCATCCGGATACCGTATCCGGTTGTTGTTGTTGTTGTTGCTGTTCCCCAAGCTGCCTGGCCGAACAGCCCCATGGCCCCGAGCAAGGCCAAGGCCATAACTGAGCACCCCCACAGAGCCCTCCCTGCCGACCACAATAAAGCCTGGGTGACCGAAGCCACTCAATGGAGGGGAGCTGAGGAGGGTGCCGAAACGCGCGGGAAACCAAAGCCCCACCCAGGGCCCTGTGCCCCTCAGCAATTATGAAGAGAAAGTTGAGGGGAAAAGGAAAAATGTGACGCTTTGGCTTCCAATTTTGGTAGATTGGGAGGTCAATCCACGGAAGAGACGCCGTCATTTGAGATCTAGAAAATATATAAGTAAAAGGAAAAGTCAGAGTAAGCTATGGGTATGGCAGAGATCGCTCAGTTCTCATTCTGAAAGACCAGCCCATCACCACATGACTAGAACCCAATCCTCTCAGCAACAGCTAGGGATCGAAGGCCCTAGAAAGCCGCCTTTGGCGGGGGGATAGCTCCCCTATTTCAACCCCTTTCGGGGTTGGGCATCCGCTGTATCCGGTTAAAGTGGATGGTGTCGTTGGACCATTTCACTCTCTTTATGAACGGAGTAGCTGACATGGTGACGGCGGCAGAAGACAGGAGCGTAGCAGAGGGGGTGTGGGTGGTGGTAGTGGCGGGGTACGTATGCGTAAATATGTCGGGTGGTTAATTTGGTCGACATGATTTAATGCGAATGGTACCGCGTAATTGTGCTTCGGTGCTGGTTGTAGATGATGGTGACGGGGATGTAGGTTTGGGGTTGGGAGTGGGAGGGGGGAAAGATAATGGCTTTTTAGTAGAAGTAGGAGAGTGTGTGGGTGATGGTGATAGAGGTTTTGTTTGTATTGTAGAAGGGACAGGGGATAGAGTAGGAGGAGCTAGGCGGGGTGAGAATGGTTTTGAAGGGGGTAAGGAAACTGAGGTAGGAGGATGAAGTTTAGTTCTAGGCAGGGATACTAATTGTAGAAAAGAAGGTGGTTTAGTAGGGTGGGACAAAGAATGTCTGACTAGAGGAAGAAATTTTACTTTTAGGGGGGGATGTTATTATTATTATTTATTTATTTTTATTTTTTCTATGTGATTGAGGGATGCAAAACGCATAACTGCCTATAGCGAGTGCCTCCCCCATAGTTGAAAGAGCGACAGGGCCAAAATCAAGGGACGTTCGAGCCAAAATGCCTGGACACACAGAGTTTGAAGCAATTTAAGTCATAGGAAGCGGGAAAGACTGATTCTGGGAGAGAGTTCCAGAGCTCAGCTGTTGAGTAGAAGAAAGTTTGAGAGTAACATTTCACTCTTGGGTTGGAGAGTTGCACAGAGTAGGGGTGGGATTGAGTTGCAAGACGGGTACCACGTGCCCTACGTAAAGGAGGTGGTATGCACTGGGATAGCTCTGAGGAACACTGATTATTATAGTAGCGATAGAATAGCGAGAGAGATGCAACATTGCGGCGGAGAGAGAGAGATTGCAGAGAGTTGATGAGTGGACGGGAGTTAATGATACGAAAGGCCTTCCTTTCAACCTTGTCTAGGAGAGCGGTGTGAGAGGAACCTCCCCACACATGTGAACAATACTCAATACAAGGGCGCACTATGCCCCTGTACAGAGCAAGAAGCTGTGCAGGGGAAAAGAACCCCCTAAGGCAGTTGAGCACACCCAGCTTCTGGGAGGCTGCCTTAGCAAGACTGGTAATATGGTCCTTCCAAATGAGAGCAGAAGAAAAAGAGACACCAAGAATATTGAGAGACGATGAAGGGTTGATTTTTGTATTGTTGAAGAATAAGGGATAGTCCGCTGGGAGATCCTGACGGGTAGATAGATGAAGAAATTGGGTTTTGGAAGCATTAAAGTTAACAAGGTTTTCTCTGCCCCAATTGGAAATAGTATTTAGATCAGAATTTAAGAGTTCTATGGCTTCATTACGTTTGTCGTTGAGGGACTACTGGCTGGGGCGTTCTGAAAAAGTAATAGAGTAGTGTAAGGTTGAGTCGTCTGCGTATGAATGGATGGGAATTAAGGTACAGTTAAGGAGATCATTTATAAAAATTAGAAAGAGAATAGGAGATAGGACAGAGCCCTGAGGAACACCAGAGTTTATAGGGTGAGGAAGTGAACAATGGCCGTCCACAACCGCGGCTATGGAATGGCCGGAAAGGAAATTAGAGACAAAGGCACAGATGGAGGGATAGAAACCGAAGGAGGGTAGTCTAGAAATTAAAGATTTATGCCAGACTCTATCGAAGGCTTTCGATATGTCTAGTGCAATAGAAAAAGTCTCACCGAAGTCCCGAAAGGAGGATGACCAAGAGTTAGTAAGATATGAAAGAAGATCACCAGTAGAGCGACCCTTAAGGAAGCCATACTGGCGATCTGAGAGCAGATTATGAGAAGAGAAATGCTTAAGAAATTTGGAAGCAAGAATAGTTTCAAAAACTTTAGAAAGACAAGAAATGAGAACAATTGGACGATAGTTGGAGGGTTGAGAGCGGTCACCCTTCTTTGGGACAGGTTGAATGTGAGCAAACTTTCAGCATGAAGGGAAGACGTTAGAGGATAGACAGAGACGAAAGAGTTTGCCTAGGCAGGGAGTCAGCACGGAAGCACAGTTTTTGAGAACAACAGGAGGAACACCGTCCGGACCGTACGCCTTATTAGTGTTAAGCCCAGAGAGGGTAGAGAGTACATCTTTAGAAGAGATTAGGATATTAGGCATAAGTAAGAGAGAGGAGGGCGGAGAGGGAGGAATAGCACCGGAATCATCCAAGGTGGAGTTTCTAGCAAAAGTTTGAGCGAAGAGTTTAGCTTTGTCAGAGGAAGAAGTGATG
Source organism: Paralithodes platypus (assembly GCA_032716605.1). Lineage (NCBI taxonomy): Eukaryota > Metazoa > Arthropoda > Malacostraca > Decapoda > Lithodidae > Paralithodes > Paralithodes platypus. The sequence goes on from CM064577.1 coordinate 2,516,855, forward strand.
GTTGTGCCATCAGAGTGGGAAAGGGGAGGGAAAGACGAGGAAGAGAAATTGTTGGAGAGGTTTTTGGCTAGATGCCAGAAAGCTTGGGAAGAGCTAGAGTTGGATAGTTCAGTGCATTTATTATTGATGAAAGAGTGTTTGGCAAGTCGAAGAACAGATTTGGCTTGATTCCGGGCAGAAACATATGAAGAATGAGAGTCTTGAGTTTTAAGGCGTCGGTACCGTTTGAATGCTTCCTCCTTATTGCGGACAGCAGTAGAACAGGCGTGAGTAAACCAAGATTTTTTAGCATTAGTCTGAGAGAAAGAGAATGGAATGTATGCTTCCATGCCCGATAGGATTACCTCGGTAATGCGTTCAGCACTCTCCGAGGGTCCTCGGCCACGGAAGCAGAAATCATTCCATGGGAAATCAAAGAAGAACTGCCGAAGAGCCTCCCAGTCGGCAGCGCCAAAGTGCCACAAGCGCCGCCGGCTAGGAGGATCGGGTGGCCGTACTGGAGAGATAGGACAGGTGACAGAGATAAGTTTATGGTCGGAGGATCCCAAAGGAGAGAAAAGATCGACAGTATAAGAAGAAGGGTTAGAAGTTAGAAACAGGTCAAGAATGTTGGGCCGATCTCCGATGCGATCCGGGATACGGGTGGGTTGCTGAACTAACTGCTCTAGGTCATTTAGGATAGAAAAGACGTAGGCTTGTTCACCAGGTGGATCAGTAGTGTGAGAGGAGAGCCATTGGCGGTGGTGAACGTTGAAATCTCCTAAGATGGAGATTTCTGAGAAAGGAGAAATGGATAGAATGTGTTCCACTGTAGAGTTGACATTTGTTTCAAGTTTACATTTGAAGATGTAAAGGTGGCGGAATGTGGGTTTGAGGGGAGGAAGAGGGTGATCGTGACGTGGAGCGAGAGGAGGCAGAGGAGGATGTTGATTTAGGTGGAGAGGTGGCAGGTGACGCCGATGGATGCGGGTTCTTTTTGGGAGTGTTGATATGGGTATATATATCGGGTTCATAATGAGACACATTGGATAGTGGTTCTACATGTATTGGGTGTGGCTGGTTACATAACAACAAAGGGCCTTGTTGTCAGGGAAGGTTTTAGGAAGCCCTGCCTTGATAAGGGCTCGCCTGTAGATTATATATTTAGCAAACAATATTGTTTACCAATATTGTAACATCCTCTCTCTTTTGAGATGATAGCTACAAGTGAAATTGGTATTAGAAGAATAATGATATTTTGTAGTCTCCTAGGATTATTAAGTAATATTATTCTATTATGGCACATGAGCTAGAGAAATAATAGTACTAATATGATTTATAAAATTGTACAGTACTATGATTTGATAGTTACTGGTACTGTATTGTATACAGTATGTTACTGGTACAGTAATTATTATTTTTAGTACAGTATGGAATGTGATTAATTTTGTTAGAATATTAATCTATTAGTATGTAAATATGAGATATGAAGTAGATGAGGTATATCAGTCAAATTTATTGATATGGTGTTACAAGACTAGGTGAGGTAGGTTAATTATTAGTTGGTAATACTGTCCTACATGAAAATATTCAAAAATAGTGAATATGTATGATATAGAAATATATTGTATACCCTTGTGCCAACTTAACATAAAAATATATTTTATGAGATTATATAAGAGATTATAAGGGCTTAGTAATTGTTGGTATATTAGTAAAGTTAATACACTAGAACATTAATATTCAATGTTCTGCATATGACAAAATGTTTCATGCAAAGTTATTGGTTATATCATGCAGGATTAGTAAATTAGTAATAAAGGATATATGATTGACTTAAAATTATAGATCCTGATACCCAGTACCGTACTCAATTTCCATCCAATCTCTTTCCTTTCGCATTACAATTTCTTTGCATTCCGATCTGCATTATAATATACTTACACTCCCATTCACATTACAAAACCTTTATCATTCAGAATGTAATGTTAGGTTACTCCTCATTCAGTGGCTTCAGTCGTATTCTCACTCACTTACTCCATTTAGATAAATCTTTCTCATCCCGAAATATTCTCATCCAGCACTTCCATTTCTGCCAGTGCCTCATCTCATACCAGTATTGGACTGTTAGTCAGACATGCAATCAGTCATACTGGTACTGTACTCTTACCTGGTCATGTCAAACTCTCTGTACCTGGTAGGTAATACGTTCCTATTCCGTCTCACGCTCGTCCTGTTCTCATGTGTCGTGACAGGTTCATCAAGTCTACTGTGTGTGTCTCTCACGTGTCTGTTGTTTGTGTAGACTGGAACACATATGTCTGTAGAATTCCTATCTGTAGATCTAATGGTTGTGGTGTTGTCTGTATTAGTGACTTTTCCATTATTTCTTATGTCAGCGTTTTCACTTGTCTTCCGTAAATGACCTCGATTTCGTCTTATCGCTCCATTTTCTGTCTCCACTTCATACGATCGCTCGTCTAATCTCCTGATTACAACTCCTCGTTCCCACTTCTTCTTGCCTAGTGATGTTGGCTTGATTCGCACCATGTCGCCTTCAACCAATGGTTCCAAAACTCTCGAACCTTTGTCGTAGTACTTCTTGCTCTTGAGATCTTTCAGCATCTTCTTCCGCTTCACTCGCTCCAACATAATTCCTTTCGGCTCCAACAACTTTCTAGTAGTCGGCAGTAACGTCCTCGTACGTCGACCAAAGTTGAGTTGCGCTGGACTCTCTTCCAAATCTTGCATAGGCGTATTTCTGTAGTCTAGAATCGCCAAAAACGGATCTTCATCACTCTCGACAGCTTTCTTGATTAGTTTCTTCGCCGTCTTGACCGCTGATTCTGCTTTACCGTTAGACTGGGCATGATGTGGGCTGCTCGTTCGATGTTCAAAGTCATACTTCTCCGCAAATTCTTGAAATTCTTCACTGCTGAACTGCGGACCATTGTCACTAACTAGTACATTTGGCAGTCCATATCTTGCAAAGTGCGCCTTCAACTTCCTGATAACATCGCTTGACTTGGTGCTTTCCAGGTAGTCAATTTCCCAGAAATTACTGAAATAGTCCACTGTAACAAGATAGTTGTGACTCTTGATTGTCATAAGGTCTACACCTACTTTCTCCCATGGTCGGCTGGTTCGCTCATGCGTCATCAGAGGTTCTTTTTGTTGAGCTGTAGAGTATGTGTTACAAATTTCACACTCTGAAATTAATTGCTTCATCTCTGCATTCATTCCTGGCCAAAACAAACATTCTCTTGTGCGTCGTAGACAACCTTCAACTCCCATATGTGACGAATGTATAGCGGACTTCATCTTCTGACGTAGACTGGTAGGAATTACAACACGTTCTCCCTTGAAGATCAATCCATCTTGAAATGACAGTTCTGCTCGTACATTAAAGTATGGTTTCAGTATGGTCTCTACTTCACTCTTGTCTTCTGGCCATCCTTTGAGAATTACCTCCTTCAATAGTTGCAATGCTTCATCTTCCTCAGTTGCTCGACGGATTTCTTGCAATCGTTCACTTCGGACGGGTACGTATTCTGTCATGTTGATCTGTTCAAACACCTCTTCCTGCATATCTCTTGTGTTTTGCAGATAAGCTCTTGATAGAGTGTCGGCTAGCTACATTTCTTTGCCCTTCTTGTGAACAATCTCGACATCATACTGTAGTATCCTCATCAACATCCCTTGCAGGCGTCTACTCTTAGTACACTTGACAACAGCTTATTTTGGATAGCTTCTAGAGGTTTATGGTCGCTCTGGATTGTCGTCTTCCTCCCAAAACAATACTGATGAAACTTGTTCAGTGCAAAGACGATTGCCAAAGTCTCCTTCTCTATCTGCGCATATCGTGTCTCCGTGTCAGTCAGTGCTCGACTTGCAAAAGCGATTGGTTTACCCTCTTGAAGTAACGCTGCTCCTAAACCTTTCTGAGATGCATCACATTGAATCTCCAACTTTTGCTCTGGGTTGTAGTACTGTAAGATGGGTGTTTGGGTCATCATCTTCTTGATCCTCTTGAACACCTCATCATGTTCTCTTGTCCACTTCCACTCGGTGTCCTTATGGGTCAGCTTCCTCATAGGCTCCATGACATCCGATAGACTGGGTACAAATTTACTCAAGTAGTTCACCATTCCAGACAGTCGTCGTACTGCAGTCACATACTCTGGTGCTTGCATCTTCACGATTGCTTCAATCTTCTTTGGGTCAGCCATCAGACCATCCCACGAGATCTTGTGACCTAGGAATGTAATCTCTGTACTACCAAGCTCAGTCTTTGCTCTGTTCAGCCTCAGACCCTTTGCTCGGCATCTGTCCAGTAGGTTTCTCAGCTTTGAGTCATGATCCCTTGTAGCTTCTTCATCAGTGTCACCAACTCCAAAGACCAAAATGTCATCAGCAACACAAATTACGCCTTGTAGATCATCCAGAACCAGTTGTAGCTTCTTCTGAAAAATTTCGCTGCTTACAGCCAGACCAAAAGGAAGTCTGTTCCACCTGTATCTCCCATACAGTGTTTGAAATGTTGTCAGCTTGCGTGATTCTTCATCCAACACACAGTGCCAGTAGCCATTCTTGAGGTCAAACTTGGAGAAAACTTTGGCTTTTGCAAGGTCAGGCAGAATGTCGTCGATTACCGGTAGAGGGTGCATCTCTCTTATGAGTGCTTTGTTCAGAGCTTGAGGGTCAATGCAAATTCTCAGATCCCCCGACTTCTTGGTTCCTGCTACCATTCGACTTACCCATTCTGTAGGCTCATCGACCTTAGTAATGACATTTTCCTGCTCCAACTGCTCCAGTTTCTCATTAACCTTCGACTTGATGCTCAATGGTACTCTACATGAAGGAATTGCAATAGGTTTCACCGACTCATCCACTGTTAGATGAACATTTCCTGGTATCTTGCCAACTTCATCAGCAAATACGTCTTCGTAGTCTGTTAGGATGTCATTCATTGCACAGATGTTTTCATAGTTAACTGTGATGAATCCCATCTTCTCAGACGCTCGCTTACCAAGAATTGGTGTAACAACCTGTTTTACAACAATAAACTCAACAGAATAGTACCTTTGTGGTTGCTTGCAGTTGCGGACATCAATCCTACACTTTCCCAATGGCTGAATTGTAGTAGAGTTCCACATTTGAAGAGTTGACTCACACGGCTGTAGCTCTGCGTCCGGTACCAGATGACGTGGAATGGCATTCACACTTGCCCCGCTGTCGATCTGGAACTTCACTTTATTACCGTTGACCACGAGATTAGCCATTATGTGTTTTCCTCTGGATCTGGTCGATACGTTCATGATGTATTCCCGTCCTCTTGAGTTATCTTCTGAGTCGTCGCTTTCTTCTGTGTCTCCATCTTCTACCGCATGGACTCTGCGCGATGTCTTCTTTTTGCCTCCTGTCGCTGCGTTTCTTGCTGCCTCGCCGGTCGTTGCATTACTTGGACATTTCTTTGCATAGTGTCCCGTTTTCTTGCATTTATGACATTTGGCATCAGTTGCAGGACAGTTTTTCCTACCCCAATAATGTGCTAGACCACACAAGTTGCACTGCTTGAGGTTAGGCTTAGTTTTTGTTGATTGTAGATTACTCTTCTTGGGTTTTGCACTGAGTTAGTGTAGAGACTCCTGCTTGTCACTTCGAAATGCTGTCATTGATCTCCTTGAAGTTTCATAGGCAGTACACATCTTAAGTACAACATCTAGGGTTAGGCTATCCTCCCTAAAGAATTTTTCCCGAAGTGTATTCTCTTGGCAACCAAAAACAATTTTATCCCTCAGAAGTTCATCTTGAAGTTCTCCATATCCACAGTGTCTTACCAAAGTCTTCAGCCTAGTGATAACAGATTCCAAGGATTCATCTTTCCTTTGCATGCTATCATGAAAGTTGTACCTCGCCATCAGCTGCTCATCTCTTGGTGAAAAATGCTTGTCAAATTTCCCAATTAATGTTGCATAAGTCAGGGCAGTTTCATCTTCCAGGCCTATGCCAAAAGATTCGTAGATATCTAGCAGAATGTCACCTCCAGTCAACAATTTTTCTATTTTAATATCATCACTCTTACCCTTCAGACGGTTGCCAATGATGTAAAGATCGAGTTTCTTCTTGTAACGCCTCCACGCCACTGCTTGCTCAAACTCAGACTTGCAGACGAACATCGGCTGTGTAGTCGATGCCATGACGTCACTCATATCTTTCGACTTTTCAAGGTTAAATCCAAAGATCACTCACTATTTCAGCTGTAGAATTTGGTCAGCAGTACTTCATTCACACATACACTGCTTACCCAGCTGCCACCATGTTGATATGGGTATATATATCGGGTTCATAATGAGACACATTGGATAGTGGTTCTACATGTATTGGGTGTGGCTGGTTACATAACAACAAAGGGCCTTGTTGTCAAGGAAGGTTTTAGGAAGCCCTGCCTTGATATCGGCTCACCTGTAAATTATATATTTAGCTAACAATATTGTTTACCAATATTGTAACAGGGAGGTGGTGAACTTGGCGAGGTGATAGGAGAATGTTGAGGGTGAGATGAAGGTTGTTTGAGTTTTGATGGAGGTTTGGATAGAGGGGTGAACATGTTAGTTTTAAGAGGATGAGGTGATTTGTCGACAAGTGTGGTGGAAGAGTTTGAGGTAGAGGGAGAGGCTTTAGATGGAGGATGTGAGGTGGTGAGATTGGTGGTTGATGCAGGCCTGTCTCGGGAGGCTTTAGAAGGTGACTTCTTGAGAAGTCTAGGTGTGTAGGGACCAATTCTCTTGACGGATGTGGAGAATCTGGGGCATAGCTTGTAGTGGGAGATGGATGGCTGGAGTTCTTGGGTTGTCGGTGGAGTGGAATTGGCGGAGTCAGATTGTTGATCAGATGGGGTTACATTTGGAGAATGAGGTGCTGGTAGGATCTTCGGGGGAGTTTTTTTAGAAGTGAGAGCGGAAATGTTGGGAGGTTTTGGAGATGTTGAACCGTTGTAGGTGCGAGGAGAGGTTATAGATGAGGGTTTGCTGGTTGTTGTTGGTGCTTCTTTCCTCGGTGGTGCATCTCGGTTGTTGGTGGAAGTGGAAAATATGGTTCTGATCATAGTGGGAGGAGGCAAAGACTGAATTTTTTTTGTCTTGAAAGATACTGTATTATTGGCTTCAGTAGCAATGGAACACTTAGAGAAAGAGTCATGAAAGTAATTTGGGGCTTCAGTAGCAATATTCACGATAGGTGAATGTATCTCTGGGTCAGGAATAGGAAAAGACAGAGCTTCAGTAGCATTCATCATGTAAGGATTATCAACATCGTCAGGTAAAATAGGATGCTGGTGGGCTATAGTAGCAATTTGGTCAACAGGTTCTCCATGGTGCTGGCAGGTGGAAACACGGAGGGAGGGCATGTCTAGGCTGGCCAGTTTCTGTTTCTTCCTTTGTTGATTGAGACAAGGTGACTGGAGTTGATGTTGCACAGGGGGAGATTGGTAGGATGATTTCTGGGAAGTCTTTTTGCCTTTGAAAAGGATCTGGACGTAACGTTGTCCACAATCTACCTGGGCTTGGAGCTTTTGTAATAGGTCAAAGCCAAGGTAGCCGTCGTAGCGCTTACATTGCGAGTGGAAAATCACAAATGAGTGATCACACTGCGCATGAGCAGATGGGGTGTTCATACGCAAGGGTCGAGTTTCCCCTCTAATATGAAGAGGATTATCACTTGCATTTATTAGTTTGGTGGTGGTAGGCTGGAGGGCACCAAATCTTTTCTTATTTTTAACATAATAGGAGTTAAATAGACAGGATCGGTCGGCGCCAGTGTCTATCAAGAGGCGTACCGGAATGCCTTTAATTTTTAAGTTGACAAATGGGGGTTGGCGTTCACTCTTAGACTCCTCCATAGTGGGCGGGGGAGACGTACACGAATCCAGAGACTCTACCTCTTCTTCCTCCGGTATTTCGAGGTATTTGTCCTTTGGGCAGGTCTGAGGGACATTTTCTGAGGGTCTACTGGATTCCGCAGAGTTACGGATATGCTGAAGGGGGCACCTTGAGCTGCAGGCACAGAAATCGTATGGATTGATGATTACTAATTTATCTTGGCACTGTTGTTGGTCATGTGGATATATTCTCCTAAGTTGGTTAGGACTAGAAGATGGCCTGCTGGGCTGATGGGAGCCGTGCTGATGGTGGGACTCAGGTGCTGGAGCTGTTTGTTGATGGTATTGTGCGGATTTCCCCATTCTGTTGGGTGGTTGAGGGATAGCAACTATGACGGGGGTCCTGGGTTGGGAGGCTAATATTTTCTGTATGGTCACGATATCCTGCTGGAAACCTACGGGATCGTGCACGACGAAATATTTTTGCACTGCAGGGGGCAGTACTTGCACTAAATGTATTAGGATGTGCTGCTCATGCATATTTCGAGTCAACATAGGGAATGCGGCCCTGACTTGTTGATTGATGTTTGTGATAGTTGCGTCAAGGTCACCATCATACTTGATGTCCTTGATTTTGTTGTGGGCTACAAACACACCCAGAGAAGGCTTGATTGCCTCAATCACCATGGGTTTGAACGCATCCCAGGTGAGTGAAGGGGTTACCTGCTGGGCTACAAGGGAAACAGCTTTTCCCAAGTGCGTAAGAAGGACGGCTATTTTCTCGCGGTCCGTTGTGTAAGCTAAGTCTAGCACTGGCTTTAACTATGTCCATATATACTTCAATTTCATAAGTCTCCCCATCATATTTGGGGATGGGAATGTGAGAGAGTGGAGCGGCCATATTTATATAGTATCTTTATCTCTGTTTCTTTTCCAAATATGTTCAATATATTGAATTCTTCCGTCCGAATAGAGAACCACCGCTAGCCACCAATGTTATGCCCTGATTTTATGCAGGATTAACAATTGGATATGGTGAGTTCTACTCCACTGGGACTTCCAAGTTCAAATACGTACATATATAATGAAATGAAAACAGAGGATAAGTATATCACAAGATATGGTTTAAGAATACAGCTTTATTTCTCTTGCACTATATTGGAGAAATAATCTGGAACTGAGAACATAGGACACGTATCACTGCCAGTGAATAGCACTTAATTTTATCACTGACTCCTAGCACAGTCGCGGAGCTAGATAGGGAGCACGTATTGTTGACCAACTTCACTAAATCTTCGAGAGAGTTTCTAATACACTGGGGTGGACAATGGAGAAGTGTTTCTATGAGTGGAGTGACCACTGTCGCTTACTTTCAGGAATGTCACGGTGTTTAAAGTTCAAGGTCAAGCACCCCAATAGGTATGCAGCTGGGACGTATAAAAAATGGGAAGTCAATGGTAGACTCTTGAAATATTTTTCTAGCACTTTGGTAAATTTCGGCAGAGTCGCTGACGTCTCGAAAATAGGTTAAAATGGTATTAATTCAAGATTGATTCACTGATGCGTGGCAGATCATTAATCTGTATCACTCGTACTGTATGGGGGTACGACTCATAGCTTTCGGACCCGATTATTAACACTGGTGCGGATTTACATGTATTTAAGTCACTTTTGGGGGAACTCTGTTTATTTCATTCACTCGACACTTTTCCTACTTGCTGTCACTCTATCTTCTTCTCTTGGTCTCCCGGCGTGGTAACTTTTCGCTGGATGTCTCCGGTGAACACTTCTGGAGGTGATTGGTTCTCGTTGGCTGCTTCCCGATAGGCCGTTTAGGTGGGCCGGCTGTGTGAAGTAGTTACAGATGGGTTGATTGGGCTTGAGATCTTAAGTATGGCTCCGTAACATATAGTAACCGTCTGGCGAATTACTGTTGGGCACCATACCGAACTAACGCGAGTATTTCAGAGGTAGGAGAAACTACTCGACTGTTCTGATCAGTATATCAACCGTTGATGAAGTCCTGTTAAGGTACTCTCGGACAAGGATCTTAAATATTGAGTCTTATGTGGTCGATATCGAACGAACGCAGTAATTTCAGTTGTAGTGATATTACTGTCTGTCCTGATCTTTATGAGAGGTTCAGGGGACCCGGGGCGGTGTTTAAACCTTTAAGTTACACAGTCATATGGAATGCCACAGACTCAGTGCACCAAGGACTTGTCTCTGCAGAGTGCCTGTGAGGGTATCTCGCCAAGCCCTGTCTCTAACACAGCGGTCTCAGAGGCTTGAAACTACCTATGCCGAGTGGCAGTGTCCACTTTAAATAGTAAACAATTGAGAGGGCGGCAGGCCGTAGTCTCTATTTTTCACTATAGAAAATGTATCCTCGCGGTGGAGCCTATGTCACATCGGCAGGCCGAACGATGACAAAGTTCCTCGACAAGGACACTTTTGTACGAGTGTTGACTTGGACTCCGTAAAACACAGAGAGTGCGGCAGGCCGGAGTCTCTCTACTTTTTACGAGGTAAAGTGAAGCCTGATAATTGGGACTATGTTAACGCTGGCATGCCAGCCACCAACAGAGTTCTTATATCAGGACACTGGTACCTTTCCACTCTAGAGAATATTGAGGACGGCAGGCCACTAACTCAACTTCTTTTAAAGATGGTGCTGTTGTGGGCTTTCCTTAACAAGATGGACAAGCAGGGGCGGCAGGCCGGTATCCTACTTTCCCAACTCGGAAGGAAAGTTGTTCCTATCACAATAGCTGTATGTCCCTCTGGCAGGCCAGACAGAGACAGAGTTATTGTGACAGGCCACAACTGTCGATAACTTATAGTCTGAGGAGAAAGTTTCGGCAGGCCGTACACTTTTCCCATTAGACTAGCTAGTCACCGCCTAAGTAGGATATCTACCTTAGCTAGTCAGGCCCGGGTCTAAAGAGATCCCTAGTATAGGGTTTGTGGGTTACTGTCTCAGTATAGGTGTGTCACTCTGGCATGCCAGACGAAGTCAGAGTACCTGGGACAGAACTCAGTTAACGGGGACTTGTAGTCTAAGAAGAAATATCGGCAGGCCGTATACATTCTTCACTAGACTAACTAGTAACCGCCTAAGTAGGATATCTACGTTAGCTAGGCTGGCCCGGGTCTAACGAGATCCCTAGTATAGGGTTTGTGGTTTACTGTCTCAGTATAGGTGTGTCTCTCTGGCATGCCAGACGAAGACAGAGTACCTGGGACAGAACTCAGTTAACAGGGACTTGTAGTCTAAGAAGAAATATCGGCAGGCCATATACCTTCTTTACTAGACTAACTAGTAACCGCCTAAGTAGGATCTCCACGTTAGCTAGGCATGCCCGGGTCTAACAAGGATCCCTAATTTAGGGTTTTACAGACAGTATCTGGGCTATGCGGCAGGCCGGTCAGTCCAACTGAATGGAGAGCAATATTAAGTTTTCGTAACCCAATACTTTTTGAAGCCTCAACAATTGCTTGACTTTCCTCAGAAATCCTGAACTGGTATTGTGGATTACTGAGTGCACTCCTCCGGTACCTCTAGGTGTTAAGGGCATAAGGAGGTATCGTAGATGGGGTCCTTGAACCCTTCTTGTTCTGCTGGTCAAGGTCTCCTTCAATACAATTATATTACTCGGTGATGGGGTGATGAGTAAGGTCAATTATAGCTCCTAGAGTAGGGTACTTCATCAAAGGTTAATTATAAATTCATAGGTGGTCTATATAAACTCAATAGAACTCTGGAAAACAATAATAGTGAGTCAAGTAAATGAAATATGAAATTGGTACTCTCGGGGAGGACTTTGAGGTGTCGGGAGTACCAAAGGCTGTCGTGTGCACCTGACAGGTGAGGGCTAGGATGTGTGCGAGACAGTGTTTATCCTTCTCTCTCCTTCTCGTCGTGGTGGTGGGTGGATTTTCCTACGGATCTTGGTTGGTAGTAATTTTAGGTATAAGAATATATAAATCTCCCTCTGCATTGCGTTGTCTAAATGAGTGTGTACGTACACTACCTTCCTAAATCGTGTTGGTAGGCCTGGGTGTATACATGGGTGTACACACGGGGTATTTAAGCGTACGGAGTGCCCTCTCTCGGGGCGCGGGAGCGGCAGCTCTCCCCCGTCATCTAGACGTGGTGACAAATTGGTACAGGATATTTATTTAGAAGGAAGCATGTGTCGTTTGTGTAACTAGCAAAACTAGTTGAAGAGTGTAAAAAACAGGCATGTGTATATATGTATGGGGAAACATTGTCCCAAGATCTACTGAGATATATGTTTACATCTTATTGCATAAAATAAGGTTTCATACATTCATATAATGATTTCATCTGGCAGTGCTTTCTTCGGTAGCGAAGATATGAGTTTTTCTTAACTGCTACTTCTCTATTCTCCCCTAGTTATATTGTCATGAGGGGAGAATAGGAAAAACACAGGTATATAGGAATAGACAGAATGCAGGGGCTGTCTTACAAGTACATCATAATAATTTGCATACATATATATACGAACACAGGTGCTGTCCGACAGGTACATTATAATAATTATGGAAGAGGGAACATAGGTGTACAATTGGCATACATGCTTGTCTTGCAAGTACATAATAATAATTTGCATACATATATATATACGAACACAGGTGCTGTCCGCCAGGTACATTATAATAATTATGGAAGAGGAAACATAGGTGAACAATTGGCATACATATATATATGAACACAGGTGTTGTCCGCCAGGTACATTATAATAATTATGGAAGAGGGATCATAGGTGAACAGACGAAAAGTGACAGGGAGGTTAGACATGTAGGTTAAACCACACTTTCTTTTTTGTGGTGAGAGTGGGAGGAAACGTCTTGCCGCTTCCCGGTGTGACCTTGGTTAGTCCGGCGACTGTCTGGTCCTCACTTTCCCTTTCCAGTGTTCACGTGCCTTTTCGTTTTCGGGGCATTTCATATATATATATATATATATATACAGTATATATATATATACTGTATATATATATATATGTTTGGGGTCGTTTAGTGCTCCTTCCTTTTTCCTTTGTGCTTTTATCCCTCATCTCACATTATACCCTCCAAGGATATACATTGTGAATACAATTAGGATAATATTTACCTTTGTGTGGACTTGCGTGTGTGAGGGAGGTGTAAACTGAGAGCAAATAAACGTAACGGTCGTCGCCGATACGGTCCACAAATCGCGCTTCTGACTGATTACTAAGAGAGAAAAACGAGAGAGAGATTGAAGGAAGGATTTAAGGTACGAAGCAGGAGATAGATAATAGAGAGAAAAAGGATGATGACAGACCCGTTACTTAATTCAAACTAACAAGAGGACAACCCTGTACGGTTGGTCCACACCAAACATCTTTCCAAGAAGGGGGGAATATTGCAAATCCGTCACGAGGATTAGGTCAAAGATCCAAACCCCACCAAGATCGAGCATGGCCTCTAATTCACACGTACCATAGGATGTTATAAGGTGTCTATTTAGAAGTTGTAAACATCCACCATCAGATGGACTACACGTCTAGGGGTAGAGCCCCACATGGCTTCCTTGTTATTCATGCAAACTGTTACTCACTTATGTTAGCAAAATCTTAGCTCAGGTAATCTTCCGTTAGTGCCATATATTGCCAGGTATTTAATTTGCACTTTTGACTCATTATCATTATTTAGAACTATATATCATTATCCTTAGTAGCATATTGGGACACTATGATAAATCGGATACAAGCAATGACCAATCAGTAACTCTGCCTTCTACGTTGGCTGACATGACTTAATCTCTTGGTTAATGGTACCACTCTTAGATTTTGACAAGCTTTCTACTGACGTCTCCGATTTACCACCCTGACATCACATTTAGATCAAAATTGGCAAGGGGAGAAGAATAGAAACTTAATTATCTTAGTTTGCATAATATTAACAGTTTAACACAAGGAACATTTGCTGATTATAAACAGAAATCTGTCTGTCTGTTATAAAAATCGCCACGTGTAAGTGGCACAGATTAGCGTGTCACCCATCGGTAATTTGTGTAGGGTTTTTTCCCCTAAATAGCCCGCCAAGGCTATCGAGTCCCATCCACCCGGAAACACCCCTTTCAGACACCAGGGGGACAGCTATTACCAGAGACACTCCTATTACAGGGGGACACACCCCTTTTAGATACCAGGGGGACAGCTATCACCAGAGACACCCCTATTACAGGGGGACCACACCCCTTTTAGATACCAGGGGGACAGCTATCACCAGAGACACCCCTATTACAGGGGGACAGCGATCACCAGAGACACCCCTATTACAGGGGGACCGCCTAACACCATAGACAACCCTAACCTAAAGGGGAAAAGTGGAGGAGGAGATGTACCCGAACTCTTCTGGGGAGCCCAGGGACCCTGACTCAAACATCAGGGGGAAGAGGGTGTAGGCTGTGCCATTTAGGGCTGGAGACTGGTCAGTGCAGGAAAAGGACCTTGAAGCCCCACACTATGAAGGGAACCGCAGTGCGCAAGAGGGCCATGGAGGACGAGGAGTTCAAGCACCCGACTCCTCTGAGTCCCCAGGACTCCCTCACACACCATAGCTAGGCCCTCACCATAACCAATACCAATCCCCACACCACCTACCCCTTCTCATCCTCCCCCTTTCACTTGCCCTGCAATGTAGTAATGAACATAATATGCACAAATTAAATGGTTAACATACTATATTATAGTATCTATATCTTAAACTTCCTGGACACACCCTGGTCTAATTACCAAGCACAATAACCCGGTGCTTCACCCGTCCATAACAGCCCCATCATACCACTACTCTTGAGATACTGGCCATCTTTGAGGTCTCTACTAAACAATCCATATGCCCACCGTATCCTGGAGTGTGTGGGGTAATTACGCTTCTTCCTGTGATCCTGGGACCATCCTACAAGGATACTGTAGGGTGGTTTGCTACAGTGTCAGCCCTAGCACTAACACTCGGGGCTCGAGTAGACCCAGCCGCCGATGGGGGATGTATCTCCGCCATCAGTAGAGCACTGACTCAGTCCCAACCTGGTTCCCTTTGAGTGGAGGGAAAAAGGCCCCAAATCCGGAGGAGAAGGGAGATGGTGACAAGACACTGTGGGGAGGTCCACCCAGATAGGCCTACTGGCTCGAAATGACAGGCACTCTGCCCGCGGTGCCAAGCCGATAGATGCTCCCAGAAACGCCTGTGAAAAGGGGAAGTTAGGCCACAAAGGGTGTGTAGCTTGGGTTAGGGTCTTAATTGGCTGTAACTCTTATAAGGGGCAGTACTCTAAATTTTTAAGAGGAAAGACTACATTAATAACAAAAGGGGTGAAAGGATAAATTTTGGTTTTAACATATTTAAATAGATCTAGGAATATTCTACTTCTCCTTCAGACTTAGGCTAGTTCCCCCTTTACATGGATGAAGTCTACTAACCCACCTTAAAATAACAATCCCTTAAAAAAAGTCAAGAGTGAATGAAGAGGAAAAAGTCTTACAGTTAAGCCAACCCTACATCAGATATACCAAAAGGGAAATTACAATTCTTCCCGTTACACAGCTCTACCTTTTCTTCAAAGACGTTTTACTCATTCATTCTTACATCAACAGAATCATTAGTTACAAAGGTAATCCAGCCTTAACTTCTTACAACAAAAATCCTGATCCACCTGGCTTCTTACCATTCCCAGAGTTCGCAGTCCCTATACCCAACGTCTAAGAATCTGAAGCATCATTACTGTACTGTACTCTGCCTGTGGGGTTTCCCTTCCTTCATCAACTATTCACTATCTCACGCAATAAAGTGTCCCTCGTTTTTCAGGAGAGTGCTGACCAGGCACTATCTTGTCCCCGTAGAGACAGCCTGTTTCCACCTCCTTACTGCTTGGAAAACCCCATGTAACCAGACTAGAGTACAACTTGGACACCCTTGTCGAGGGTGTCCTTTCACACTCTTTGCGATGGCTGAGCCTCAGGACGAAAGGAGCATAACCCCAGTCAACCATAAAGGTACTCAGAGCCAACAGCACGTCCTGATGGGAACGCCACAACCCTAGTCCCAATCACCACCTGTATGACATTCTACTCAACAAGCAAACCTACGTCTCTTAAAGTCTCGCTGCACGGGGGATTGACCGGAGAGATTTTATAACCACGCGGGGGCCCCAGGGGAGTACACAACAAAACGACCACAACAGGGTCTCTACACTCTCACACTAACAAGATTTTATATAATGCCATGCCGGCTGGCGGACTCTGTGTGGTAAAATCTCAGGTTGATAGTCTTTTTCAACCGGCATTTCAACTTACTCTACCTGCCAGTGCTCCTGACCCACAAACGATTTCACTTTCTCAGCGGCCCTTTTCATTAAGACTCCCATATATGGGTTTCTCAGTTTATACGCAGTCTCATCACGGACCACTTCCATGACCCTAAAGGGACCTACCCATTTTGCATTCAACTTGCGGCTTATCCCTGGTACTGGATTATCATTCCAGATCCATACCATGTCAGCCCACTTCTTGGTCTCTGTTTTTCTTTTTCTATTTGCCACATCTCTAAATTTCCTTGCAATGGTAAGTGAGGTCTGTTCCAGGACCTCTCTCATGACTGATATAGCCTTCAAGCGTTCCTTGTTTTCTATCGAGGGTAGCGCTAAACCTATTTGTCTGGGAGCATACATACATACATACATAAAATTTTAAGACTGAGTGTTCCACACATAAGTGCAGTTTCAGTCTCTTGTCCTAATGGCGGCATTCCAGGCAACCCTGTTAAGGGCTGCTTCACTTGTCAAGTTCTTGGATTTGAGATCGGCGCGTATAGTCCGATCCCAGGTCTTCCTCGGTCCACCCCTTGGTGCAGCTCCCTCCACAATCACAGACCTGCATTTTTTCACCCAATTTTGTTCATCCATTCTCTCCACATGTCCATACCATCCCAGTCTACTTGTACGCATCACCTCGCTAATACTCTTTATACCTAAACGTCTCCTCAGCTCAACATTTGTTATTCTATCCTGTAGCCTGGCCCCACACATCCATCTCACCATTCTCATCTCATTACGCTCCATTCTGTTGACATCCTCTACTTTAACGGCCCATGTTTCTGAGGCATACGTCATTGCACTTCTAACACATGAGGCATACACCTTTCCCTTCAGGGGGAGAGGCATTCTTTTCATGGTCAGGATAGGCATCAATTCTCTGAACTTCCCCCAGCCACACCTAATTCTAGCAACAGTGGCAGCCTCGGCCCCACCACCGGCAGAGATGGTATCTCCTAGGTAACAAAACTTGTTCACCAGCTCCAAAGACTCATTTCCAAAATTCACAGCCACAGGATCATCACTTAACACAAGCTCGCCTTTGCACACTACGCACTCAAATTTCTCTATTTCTGACTTATCCTTCGGCAGGGGCCCCTTTATTCTACTACAGCGCTTACTCCCATGGTGTACCCAACATCGACAGATGCTACATTGAATTGAGTTAACGCCCACTCCCTTTCCACACACTGCACATGGGTATGCACCGCTCTTTTCCACATTGCCTCGTCTCAAACTACAATGCATAACCTTGGTTTTGTTAATATTGACCCTTAAACCCTTGCTCGCCATGCCCTCTCTCCACTCTCTGAATTTGGCTTCAGCATCCTGCATACTGTCAGCTATTAGGACTAAATCGTCTGCATAAAACAGTTCCAACGGGAGTCCGCCTCTAAAAATTCTAGACAGCGCCTCCAAGACCATAATAAAGAGGAGGGGGCTTAACACTGAACCCTGATGGACTCCAACACGGACTGCGAACTCATCACTCAGTACACCCTTCACCCTCACCGAACTTCGCGAATCCTCATACATCTTCATTATCACACGCACCAGCCACTCTTCCACACCAAGTTTCCTCATAGCCCACTGTACAACATCTCTAGGTACCCTATCAAAGGCCTTCTCCAGGTCCACAAACACAAAGTAAAGATCCCTGCCTTTTAGTAAGTATCTTTCCTGTATCTGCCTGACTATGAAGATAGCATCGGTTGTACCACGTCCTGGCATAAAACCAAACTGCATATCATCAATAGAGATGCTTTGCCTGATATAACGACCAAAGAACGCAAAATGAGGTTAATACCCTATAGTGGTATGCACTGCACTGTTCAAGACACGCTGACACTCACTCACATATTGGGGCCACCTTAGTGGGTGCCTCTTGCACTAGGTTGCTAAAACCATCTTTAACGTCTGATGCATTCGTTCGGTCACACTGTTCCCACGCGGGTTATACAGAGTCACATAACCCACCTTAATATTAAATGAAGTACACAAATCACAGAACTGTTGCGAGGTAAACTCTCCACCTAATGGTGGAGAGTTGAAAGGAGGCACTGGGGCAAACCGAAGTCGCACAAATATTCAAAGGGGTACAAAGGAGTACAAAGGAAAACAAGCAACAACAGGTCATGTGACCCCTCGAGATTACTTGCCCTCCAAAACACTGCTGTTCCAAGTGTTGCAACAGTATTTCGGAGATCATGTGGGAAAGATATGAGAATGAAGTGATACCACGCCCTGGGGCTTAGTTCATGGCAGGGGAATTATATTAAGATCTATTAGGTTATTGAACAAACACTACTAAAGAAAATATTTATTCAATTACAAGTGCAGAAAGTCAACGTACATTGGTCCACGTTGATGCTTCCCCATTAATAGCTACTCTTTGTTTCCTTTCACTAAGCCAATTTTCTATCCACTGTAGAACACCGCCTTGTATTCCATGTACTTTTAATTTCATCACTAACCGTTTGTGTGAAACTTTATCAAAGGCTTTCTGGAAATCTAAATATATAATATCTACAGCTTTACTTTCGTCATATAGATTTAGGATGTCATGGAAGAAGTCTAAAAGGTTTGTTAAGCAGGAACGTTTTTTGCGAAAACCATGTTGTGTGTCTTTTAGTATATTATTTTCCTCAAAGTGATTAACGAGTCTCTTATTATTGTTTCTAGTATTTTGCATACTACTGAGGTCAAGCTGATTGGACGATAATTGCTAGGCAAAGATTTGCTACCTTTTTTAAAAATTGGTGTTACGTTCACGAGCTTCCACTCATCAGGCATTTCGCCGGTTTCCAAGGATCTGTTAAAGATCAGCGTCAGGTGTTTGGAGAGCTCGTATTTAGATTCTTTAACAACTCTAGGAGAAATCATATCGGGTCCAGGTGATTTGCTTTCATTGAGGTTATCTAAACATCTCAGTACCTCTGCCTCAGTAATGCTGATATTTCCAAGAACTTCCAAATTGTTTGTCTGTATTGGCGGTACTCTAGGGATGTCACTTAAGTCTTCTGATGCTAAGACTGATGCAAAGATATTGTTGAGAGTATTACTCATTTTGGCATCTTCATTGGTAAAATCTCCATTTTCATCTACCAAGGACCCAATCGTTGAAGTCACCACTTTCTTCTTCCTGATGTAACTGTAGAATTCTTTTGGGTTAGTCTTGCTTTGATTAACAACATGTAACTCCAAAGTGTTTTTACTTTGTTTAATTAACCTTTTGAATATACGTAGTAGATCTCTGAAGGCCTGTCTATTTTCATCGTTATCGGAGGTTTGTAATCTCTTGTGAGCATTCTTTTTAGCGAGTAGACATTCAGTTATTTCTCTATTCCACCATTTAGGTTTGTTATTATGTGCAGATCTGTTTTTTTATGGTATGCACTCGCGTACTGCGTTCATGTAAATTTCTGTGAAAATGTTCCATGATTGGTTTATCTCATTATTGTTTAGAAAACTCCAATTGGCTTCTTTATATTTTGTTCTGAGTTTATGGAAATTTGCTCGCTTGAAATTTGGAACTTTCTCATTGCTGGTATTGAGTTTATTGCTATTAAAATTTATACTGAAAGTGATTGTACGGTGGTCACTATTGCAGAATTCATCACCAACAGTCACGTTATCGATCAAGTCTTCTTTTGTTGCAAGTACAAGGTCAAGAACATTATTACCACGGGTTGGAGATTAAACAAATTGATGAAGGGAGCTTTCTTGTAGGTTGGCATACAGATCGTGTCCGGAGTCTGAAGTATGAGTGTCGTCCCACTTGGTCACTGGTAAATTAAAGTCGCCAAAAATTATAGTATCGTGTATGTTACGTATTTCTGGAATTTGCTCGTAAATTTCTTGGACGGTTTGCAATGATTGGGCTGGGGGCCTGTATATTAATGCTAGGATTATATTTGTTTCTTTATTGTTTTTATTATCACATAAGATGCATCAATATTTACTATTTGAGGTTTTGACAGGAGAATTGGGCTAAGACTTTCTTTGATGAAAAATATTATGCCGCCTTCATTTTTATTAACTCTGCTTTTCTCAAACGTTACATAGCTGAGAAGTGAAAACTCTGCTAAAAAGTCTCTGTCTTCCGTATTTAGCCAAGATTCTGTTATGCTGATTACATCAACATTTTCTGTAAACACGAGTTCCTCTAGTTCTGAAAATTTATTGCGTATACTTCGAGCGTTCACGTAGAAGACCTTTAGAGATGTGGTTCTTGATATAATTTGATGCTCGCCACATGTATTTGATGATGTTGCTTGTCTTGGGTTTGTATTTCTTCTGAGATTAAGTTGTCCTCCCATTCTGATGATTGTTGGCACCGTTTTTTTAATGAAAGTTTTTTACAGCATCATTCAGCAGACGGCCAAACCGGGCAGCTCCTACCGGGTTTAGGTGGACACCGTCTCTTGAGAACAAATGTTGATCGTGGTAGAAATTA
Organism: Paralithodes platypus; assembly: GCA_032716605.1. Lineage (NCBI taxonomy): Eukaryota > Metazoa > Arthropoda > Malacostraca > Decapoda > Lithodidae > Paralithodes > Paralithodes platypus. The sequence continues at coordinate 2,537,531 of CM064577.1, forward strand.
TCCCAAATGTTGATGAAGCCGATGTTTTCTTCCCTGCAGATGTTGGCGAGTTGACAATTTATATTTGTGACTGTGGACCAGAAGAGATTCTTTGCATTAATCTGGGGAATGATGCCTGAGATGATGATCCTACTAGATTTTTCCTGGTACGTCTTGATAAGTTACTTGTATTTGTTCAAGAGTTCTTCTGATCGTGTGCGCTGGATGTCATTTGATCCGACATGCATGAACTTCCCACAGACCTCTGCACAGACCTTGGACCTTAACTTTAGAACCGTACAAATTGACTGGAGTGATGGGTTACTGTCAGAATGAACGATACCCCTGGGCTCCTGCAGTCATATCTGCAAGAACAACACTACCCTCGCCAAGGGCTGCTTAACGGGTGACAATTCCTGCCAGCCCTGCTTGAGTCCTTGGGTGCCCTTATATTGTTGACAGACCGAACACTCCTTAACATAAGCACTTACATTGCTACGTAAATTAGGCTAATAAAACAGTGATTCGGCCTTCATAATATTCTTAACCCTTATTTAGCGGCGAGCAACATAAGTCGAGTTAAATAAAGCTGGACTATGTGGCGGCGCTCGACATAACTCGAGTGGCAATTTCAGCACGTAATGTGGCTGAGAGAGAGAGACAAGTGGTGGCAGGAGACTAGCGAGCGTATGACTGCTCCAGACCACCGCGGCGAACCTACTGACACAAATCTCAGCTCCCTCCTCCCTCTCTCACTCGCTACATACTCAATTATGTACTGAAAGTACCGAATTACCTGCTTTTTGCACTCGCGTTGCACGGTTATTGCAAGAAAACTATCCATCATACAAGGATCGTTATGGTGTCATTCGAAAGCTCTGTTTATGCCCTTTCAGGGATAGGTACTTGTTTTACGTTCTGGGTCTTATTTAGGCATGAAAATGATCACGTAAACAGCCCTATTTTGGCTAAAAACACCCCGCTGTGCGGTACACATAAATAAACCGCATAGGCCGCTCGTAAGGTGTTAAATCTACCACGATAACCAGACTCTTGGTCATGCGCAAGACTCAATGCACCTTTCTTCAACTCACTCGGCATAAGCAGGAGATAATGAAGATTCTTATCAGACTTAACCACTCCTTACACTGCAACTCTCCCATCTTGGTGCTGGTCTTACCTAACCATCTCTGATCCTGTTCCCACCTTATTACTCTCACGCGTTGACTTAACTGGTCGGCCACATCATTCTGAGGACCCGGTTTGTAACTGATGTCAAACTGATACTCCTTCATCTCTAGACTCCACTGACTCATACGAGACGACTTAGTCTTCTTCGTAAAGGCCAATACTAATGGCTGATGATCCATCATGAGGTTGAAGCGGACTCCCCACAATTAAGTAGTGTTGGAACTGTCACACGCTAATACAACAGCCAAGGCTTCTTGATCAATGGTGACGTAGAGGGTTTCAGCGGGTTTGATTTTCTTGCTAAAGTATCCCATGGTTTGCAAGGTATCCTGATAACCCCAGTTTGAATTTACTGGGTCCACGATGGAGAAGAATTTCTGGCCATAGTTTCCTTGTTTACTCACTTTAGTAGGTACGTAAATATTAATTATGTATGATAATAAAAATATATCCTTGGAGGTATATTTCAAATAATATTACTTAATACTAGCTGATTTACAGTATATAATCATGGTACATTCTTTCCTGTGTCATTAGGAGTTTTTGGCTGGCAACCTAGCAACACTAGGGCCAGCCTTTCGAAATATAACCACTTGCTCTCCAAACACCAATTTGTAAACTTTCCGTTCTCCTCCCTCCTCTCTCTGCCGGTTGTTTATCCCTTGTACAACCATATTACCGCTACCAAACGTCCATCAGCCATCTACATCTCAACATAAGGCTAAGTACCCATTAATAGCTTAGAGAGTGCAGTCCAGTAATATTAACTTAAGACGTGTGCATGGGGAGTATGAGACACCACACTCCTGTGCGTACATATTTGAGCTGTTCCCATCACTAACATCATTATTTTACCATAAATAGCATTAATACTTATCCATAATGCACCTATTAGAGGTCGATTATAAAGGTATTAACCTGTTACAACAATAAAACAAGTGGAAACAGCGTTTGGATGGTCAAAATCGGCGATATAGGCCGGGAGTTACATAATGTATGGCTGAGGTAACCTCCCTCCCCTCCACTTTTCCCCACGTCTGTGGAGAGTCTGTCGATCGATACTCTCTCTCTCTCTCTTGCACTCGCTTGGTAACAGTGATGACAATGCCCTGCTTGCAACTCGCTAATGTTAGCACGAAAATAGACCACAGAATAAGGGAATAACAGGGAAAATAGGTGATAACTGAAGGAGGTGAGGAAAGTGGGGAAGGAGGGGAGGTGGAGGAGTGATATTTGGCATGGCCCAGGGGCAAAAAAAACAAAAAATATAGTTTTGGGGTGTTTTAAATGGATTTTCTTTTTTCCCAGACTCTTAAGAGTCTTCCCGCAGTCGCCCGGGGAAACTCTTAAGAGTCTTCCAGCACTTGCCGGGTTAACAGGTAATAATTTTTACAGGCTAACCTAGACCAACGAGATTAACACTACACTATTATTACTATTATCATGATCAAGGTTAGTATGTAATATTCATTGATACTACCTTTTATATATTACTATGTAACCTATTTCATGTATTTGCTTTATCCTATCAGTTCTTTCACCCTCCAAGGATATACAGTATATTTGTGAATACCACGAATTCAGGATAAAATGGTGCCGTGACCAACCAAAGTTTGTTGCCGTGACTCAGCCTTTGTTTAGGATGGGCCTTCCTTGTATTTATTGTCTTCGTTCCGTGAACCTGCACGACATTAGGTTAGGTCTGTTTTTTACCTTGAGTCTGTGAAGGCTAGGCCTTCCTTCACATTTTTCTTGAACCTGGATAGATGGGTTGGTGTCAAATTTGTTGACTTAGGTTACCTTCGCCCATGTTGAGGGGTGCACCGGGGGAAGCTGCCCAACAATAGGGAGCTGTAGGACAGGAATTAATGCCATCCAGTGCGACTGGGCCTTTGAGAAAAGTGGCACTATTCGGCCACTCATACGTACAGGATTTTCCCCTTAATAAGTAAGTGATGGTTCGGCCACTTTTTTTTTGTTAATATTTATATAAATTCAGGCTTAAGCAGAAGTATAATCTAGTTGATGTTAAAATGTTGCCTCGTCATTTGGTTCTTTCGCCTGATTATATCAAATCCTTAGCTCTTTTCAGTTTTAAGCTATAGTTTACGAAACACAAGTTTCTAAATCGCCGAACCATCCCTACCAGTTGTGATGGCATAATCTTAAAATTATGTGAGTTGGATTGGCTAAAATCAAGAATTTATCAATTAAAAGACATTCTATTGTGCTAAAGTACAACATTAGACTTCATAATCCAAATTAACCTCTGCATATTTGCTAAATAAAATAATATTTTAAAACTGAATTAAGCTTCACCAGAATGATGTATAATTTAGTTAGCCTCTTACTGTCTGCTTTAAAATAATGCATAATTGGCCTCATCTCTCTCTCTCTCTCTCTCACACCACATGTACAACATTTGATTCCAACATCCATAATGATCTCTTCATAATTGTTCCAAAACATATATACTTTAAACAAATAAAATTAATCAACATTATGGATAATTAACCTAACATTTTACTCTCTGCATAAAATTATGCTTAATTCCCCTCATATATAGGCCTATCTCTCTTTGTCATACACACATTCACTCGATCTTTATAATTATCTCATTCATACACCAGTTCTCTCTCACATATTCACTCCAATCTGTACTGTACTTTCGTTCTCTCTCAAACATCTGTAATAATTCGTAATAGGCATTCAATTTATCAATAAATAAAATAAATATATACATTTACATCTATTGTCCCCCTATATTATAGGTAAAGAGGGATGGTTCAATCTTCAAGGGTTGCATAATATGGTACATGAATAATTGTTGACTGACATAAAGAACTTTAGCGATCAATTATATGATCTATATTCCGATGAAGTTCTAGAGGAAGAGATGGTTCTTGATGTTGAGTACGTAACCCACATCAATATGGTCATGGCGCAGCTCAATGGTGCACGGGCGAACCTTGAGACTCCTAGGCAGCAGATCAATACTGGTCATAATGGTAGCACCCAGAAACCCAGGGGTATAAAGCTTCTTACATTGAAGCTGCCCACCTTTGAGGGTGACCCTACACAGTGGGTGGGTTTCTGGGAGCTATTCAATTGCTACATAGGAGAACAGGGAGATCTCACAGATATCCAGAAATTTACCTATTTCAAAGTTGAGTGGGGAGGCATTGCAGCTCATTGGTGGATTCAGTGTGATCGGGGCCAGTTATGAACCCGCTATGACAGTATTGCGAGAGACGTATGGCCAACAGCTGTGAACAGCTGTGAATGTCCAGGCTCTCAGCCTATGCCCGAGAGGGAGTAAGTTGGAATATATAAAAAAAAAAAAAAAAAAAAAAAAAAGCATATCAAAACTGCATACATCTCGAATATGTGCAAGCTTAGGCATCCACAGTATGAGGCAATGATTTGAAGGCGTTCTTTGCGGAGTTTGAGTGTGCGCTGGAATCAATGCACTCAATGGACGTTACAGTAAATGAAATCTGTGCAGTAATATTGCACAACAAACTCCCAAGTGCGTTATCCGAAATAATCAAAAGGGAATTCAAAGAGGATTGGATGAATGTTGATGCCTATGTTCACACATTAAAAGAGGAGGTGAGTACTCTTGACGGTAGGAAAGGTGCACTGGATCTGGATGAGCCGCATGGTGCTAGCATGACTGCAACTGCTGCTTTCACAGAGAGCACAAGTAGGAACAAAGATTTTTAAGCAGAGGGGTGGATGTAAACTTTGCAGTAACTCTGGTCATTTTGGGGGTAAATGATTGAAATACAAATCAGGTGCCTCAAATGTAAAAGGAGAAAAACAGTTAAAATTGTGCGGAGGATGTTTGTCGTCTAAACATGGTGCTGGTACTCAAGGGTGTACCAATCCTAAGGTTAGGCCATGCACTTATTGTGAACACAAACACTACAATAATTATCTGTGCCCTAAAACACGCACTAATCAATCTAGTGTATCACCAGCCGAACAGTCGATGATAATGGCTGTATCCTCTAGTAAGAATACTACATTATTGCCTACCATTCAAATCCCTATGGAAATAGGATCTACATTTGTCAAGGTGAAAGCCTTATTGGACCAATGCTCTCAGCGTACATTTGTGCTTCGCTCCGCGTTATCACAGCTCGCTCCGTCCACTTGTAGTAAAAAAAGACTTCAGCTTAGGGCCTTTCTTAGTTCCTTAGATGGGGAAAAATATGATTCAGTAAAGCTATAAGAGAGAGGGGAGCATAGTTTTATTACCCACAATATATAGTTATGCACTTAGTGGATCATATCAGTTATCTAATCAGGAAACCCACGTTAAGATGGTAACTGTGTTAAAATTAGCAGTCGATTCGGTACAGGAAGTGATAGATAATGGCAGGCACACTCCTGAGATTAAGGATCTTACCGCTTTGTGGGAGCTTGACCACATAGGTATTTGTCAAGAAGAGACTGATAGACTGGGGAAGCAAGTCATGGATAGATTCTCGGAAACGGTACGCTATGATGAAGATCAGGGACATTATAGTGTAGAGTTGCCATGGCGGGAGAATTCCCATAAATTACCCGATAACTTCAAGTTAGCTTTAGGAAGATTAAGGGGACTACAACGTAAATTTGTCAATGACCCAACATACTGTGAGCATTATTGGGTAGTTCTGGAGGATCAACTAAAGAGAGGTTTTATGGAGAAGGTTGAGAGTAGGAGAGTCACAACATATCCCTGTCATTACCTAGCTCAACACGGTATTCGAAAGGACAGCAAAGCCACACCTATACTTGTTGTGTTTTATTGTTCGGCGAAGACAGGTCCAGATTCTCTTAGTCTCAACAATTGTCTCTATACTGGTCCATCATTAGTGTCTGATCTAACCCAGGCATTGTTGCGATTTCGATGCGGTCGCTATGCCTGGGCGAACGACATAGAAAAGCCTTTCTTCGTGTGGGTGCCTGTGAAGGGGATCGAGATGCAACTAGGTTTTTGTGGCCAGTAGACCCTATGGATCCAGATAGTCTGTATGAGATATATAGGTTTAAGGTAGTCATGTTTGGTTCTACCTCTAGTCAATTTCTTTTGAATACTACCATCCAGGAATATTTATCAACGGTGGTAGCTGATCAAGAAACTATATATAAATTGAATAGAGGTCTATATATACTGTAGATAACTTATAGACTACTAGTAACACCTACTCTAACTTGAAACAGTTTTGTTGGGGATCTTAAACAGTGCCGACCTCTCCTAACGTGAGTGGGTCACGAATAATGTAGAACTGCAGGAGTTGCTTCACCTGATGGGTATAGCTTCTGAGTCTCAGGAGAGGGTGAAGGTATTAGGCATTGAGTGGCTAACAGAAGATGATGTTTTACGGGTGCGAGGTAAATCTATAGAATCTGATATAATCACTAAGCGTGTGGCATTGAGTCTCACTGCTGGTGTATTTGACGCATTAGGCGTTCTCTTCCCAGTGCCCATCCGGGCAAGGAGATTCGTACAGAGCTTGTGGCGTCTTGAATATCCCTGGGATGAACCCTTACCTGATCACCTTGTAGCTGAGTGGCGGGATATATATGATGATATAGTATCAGGTACAATGATATCAATTCCTCGCCAAGTACCTAGCGCCAAGGAGGTTACCTTGCATCTCTTTAGTGATGCTAGTACTGCAGCATATGGTGTATCTGCCTATATAGTTAGTGAGGGTACCAGTAGACTACTTATGGCGAAGGCTAAACTAGCACCCATCAAGCCGCTCACAATACCTAAATTAGAGCTAAGTCCTGTCTTGCTTGCTGCTCGTTTGGCAAAATTCATTCTGGAGGCCTATGCTAATGAATTAGATATACAGCAAATCTACCTCTGGTCTGATAGTCAAATTACTCTGTAGTGGCTGTCTAGCAATAAGATATTGCCGGTCTATGTCCAGAACAGGAAGGATGAAATAAAATCCTTAGTCCCTGATAGTCCTATTCGCTATGTCTGTTCTGAGGATAATCCCAGTGATCTACTCACCAGAGGGATCAGTACCAGGTCCCTCAATAAGTCTACTCTTTGGTGGCTACTTCACCAGGAATTGTGGCCCCCTGATATAGATAGGGTTGGGGTTGTCACTGACGATTGTGATCTTACTCAGGTTACATCTTTGCCATTATCAGCATCGGCACCACCACCTGCTATTTTTTATTGGGATCAGTAAGATTCCTACCGGGAGTCGTGCCATGTAATGGCATAGGTGTTAAAATATATTAGCATCCTCAGGGACAAAGTAAGACAGGTGAAGACGACTAGGCCATTTTATCTGACAGTACCTGAACTGAGGGCAGCGGAGACAACAATGATTACATTAGCTCAAAAAGGTTATAGTCAAGAATACCACCTAGATAAAGGGATAGGTTTACCCTGTGTACTGGGGCCGTCGTGCTAATCTTTGTACATCCTGTGACAAGAGAATACATGTATATGAAAACTGTCATGGATGGATGTTATGTGCGGTCAGCTGATATGCGAAGCAAACAAATGCTAGCTAGTGTCCCATTCAGCCTATTGACAGTACTGCTTTCCTAGCAAAGCGCTCGCACGAAGCAATTTTTTGCTCACTGTCAACGGAACGCATTGCTGGGCCTTTTAGTTTTTGCCCAGTTTACGAACCTGATTGACCGTTATAATTTGGAGTAAATTCTGATGTGCATGACAGCGTAACTAAGGAAGGGAAAATAGGCATATTTAGAGTTCAGCAGTATTCTGTGTCTCCCCAGTTACTGATTCACACCAATATGGTAAACTGTCTTTTTCCAGGCATCGGTCGGGCAACGATGGAGGCGTTCCTGCGAGAGGGAGCTGCCCTGGTGGTGGCTGTGGACATAAATGGAGAGAAACTCCAGGAACTCGCTAACAACACCCGTGAGTCTAGTATATTTCAATTGAAGTTGTTGGATGCTGTTCTCGGTCTGCATTATGTGTGGATGTTGTAGGAGAAGGAATAGGATACATTTGGAAAGCGTATAGGTATGACCAAAGAATGATCTCTCACATTTGCTATGTAATAACACTGCAGACCCTATCTTCTATCTATCTAGTCTGTCTATCTATTGCCAGACGTCATGATCCCTGAAGAGGTGGCTAGGAATGAATCACCTCAATGCACCTCTGTTCTCTGTCAGCCGGCACCCCTTCTCTCACCCAACACCACTTTCACTCGCATGCCTCTCAACTCCATCCTTCCACCTCACTCTCGTTATGCCTATTCCTCTCTGCCCTTCCACCTCACTCTTGTACACTTTCTTAGTCATTTTCTCGCTTCCCATACATTCCACATGACCAAACAATCTCAAAGTGTTCCTTTTCACACTCTCTAACACATCCACATCCACACCACAATGCTCTAATACTTCCTGATTCGTCTGTCTATCTATCCATGTAACTCCACACGCACTTCTCAAAGTAACATATTTCAACCCCTCTCATTCTCCATTTATGTCTCCAACAACATCCATGCTTCACTCCCATACATCAATGTCGGGATTACCACACTATCATGCAACGACTTCTTTATACTTCCATGCTGACCACCCTACTCCTTGTCACTGTTTCCAGCATTCCTACAACCCCCTTTCCATGTTGTACCCACTCCCGCACTTCATCCTCCATACTCCCATCTATAATCATCACACTGCCCAAATACTGAAATGGGATGATTATTGCAATAGCGGTACAATACCGAGAGAGATGCAACATTGCGGCAAAGAGAGAGAGAGACTGCAGAGAATCAGTGAGTGGAAGTGAGTTAATGAGACTAAAGGCTTTCTTTTGTAATTTGTCTAGATGTGCTGTGTGAGAGGATCCTCCCCACACATACGAACAATACTCATTGCATGGACGCACTGTGCCCCTGTACAGAGCAAGAAGCTGTGCAGGGGTAAAGAACTCCCGGAGGCAGTTGAGCACACCCAGCTTCTGGGAAGCTGTTTTAGCAAGAGTGGTAATATGGCCTTTCCAGGAAAGATCAGAAGAAAAAGAGAAACACAGAGAATAATAAGAGAAGATGAGGGGTTATTTTGAATGTTGTTGAAGAGTAAGTGATAGTCTTCTGGAAGGTTGTGACGAGTAGACAGATGGAGAAATTTAGTTTAGGAAGTATTGAAAGTAACAAGGTTTTCTCTGCATCAAACAGAGATAGTAAAAAGATCAGAAGATTGATTGAGCCAAGGTCCTGTTACATGAGTTTTGGAGTGATTTTTGCTTTCTTTGTGGATGAGGGAGACAAAAGACAAAACTGCCTGTGACGAGTACCTCCCCCAGAGTTGAAAGAGTGACAGGGCTAAAATCAAGGAATGTTCGAGCCAAAATGTTGGGCAGGAGAGTTGCACAGAGAAGGGATGGGATTATATTGCAAGTCAGGTACTATGTACCCTACGTAGAAGGAGTGGTATACACTGAGAGAGCTCTGAGGAACACTGATTATTGTAATAGCGATAGAATAGCGAGAGAGATGCAACATTGCGGCGAAGAGAGAGAGATTGCAGAGAATCGGTGAGTGGATATGAGTTAACCCATAAACGGCGACAGTCCTCAATAGAGGTTTTTCTGGTGCACTGCGACTGTCCTCAATAGATCCAGAGCATAAAACAAAACTTAGAAAACACCCCAGTGGCACTTAAAACAAAGCAATTTGTGATTAGGCGAGATAATTCCCCTCCATTGCTTACTACCACTCCTACACATGTCCCCCACCCCCCTTGCCCTCCTTTCCCCCCTCCTCAATTATCAGCTATTTTTCCTCTTATTCCCCCTTTTATCGGGTCATTTTCGGTGCGAATTTCCCCCACCTGGTCTCTTTAACATGGGCAAGGCAGCTAGAGATCCTAGCAACAGAGAGACTTCTAGTGTCAGGCCTCAGTGTCGCTTGAGAGCTTGGAGAGGGAGGATATACGTCCCCCCAGCTCTCGCTTTATGATACGACCTTGTGGCAATAATACATCTTTTTCACCCCCAAATGCTATTCCCACTTCTTTTATTGCTCTTAAATGTTCATATATTCATAATAAAAGTGTTATACCGAGGGAAAAGGAAGCCGCCCATGGTAACCAGCCACTCACAGACCTCAGGAAATACCAGGGCGACCCCAGCTGACCTCCACACCAGAACCGGACACACACCTAGAGCCAGGGGCACAGACGACAGGCTCAACCCGAATCCAACCCCGTACGGCACCAGAATCACCAGAGGAATCGTCGACCATTGGGTCGCATAATAACGAAGCCCGTCCGTCAACCGTTCTCTCTCAAGCGGAACAGGGAAAATATAGAAAAGTCCCCCTGAAGACAGGTGTACCAACCCCCCACCAACACCTAGCCGGAACTACTTCTTGGAGTAGGCTACCAGCGGGCGCTCACACATCCCCATATCTACAGGAGTGACGTCACCCCCACCAGCCTACCTAGGGTTGGCCGACGGCCAGGTCAACCCCGCCAATCAGGAAGGAGAAATCACCTGTAGAGTGGATGTGGGAGGGGATACATTAACAAATACTGAAGGCCCTACCATTGTTATCTCCCCTCCCCTCATCACCGGAGCGACAAGGACCTATGTCAATGTTAGGAAGGGCCAAGGGTGCCCTTTTTCCATGTAGCCAACCCAGGCCTAGGAAGACCTAAGGAGTGAACATGTACTCAGACGAGGTTAGGAAAGGTATCTCACCCTTCCTCCTGAGCTTAGGGTCAATGACCTTCCTAGGTGCTCCAAAAGCCCAAAGTCTCAGTGTGGTAGAAAATAAGGAGTATTCAATATCTCCTGGTCCCTTGGTCAGTTTCACTGTCGAAGCCATTCGTTGTTGGACGTAAAAGTACTTTCTTATCTCGGTCAGCCTCACTGCTGAGATTATCAGTGGTCTGTTTATCAGGCCCTCTCTTAACGTAACTTGCATTCGATTAGTCGTAATTCTAAGTCAAACCTTCTGTACGCTATCAGAATTAATATCGCCATCTTATGAGTAGATTGTCACATGCTGGAATGCCCACTCAGTCATCTAGCCACTGCCTACTCTGCCTCACCTTGTATCTTCATCGAGTCCAGCTAGAAACCCCCGTTCATTCTAACCACACACGAGTATCATTCTTGATTATTTAACATATATCTTCCTTGTCTAATTCTGTGTATGTTGTGTATATATATTATTGTACTAGTTCTGATTTGTACAGGTATATAAAGTAAAAAGTGAATACCTAATTGCTACCATTTGATCTTGGTACGGGTAACCACCTTAAGGTGAACCCCAGGTAAATAAACTGCCTGAATATTATTGTTATGTCATGTTGGGACTCTTATGCCCTATATCTTCAATCACCGTATTTACAATAAATGTGTGAAAACCTAATTCAACTACTCACTCCAATACCTCTCCCTTTTGCAGTTAAGACATCCATACATAAAGTATAGTTTAGGCAGCCCTCACTCCTCTACATCTAATAACTAGGGCTGATATCTTAACACCTTACGAGCGGCCTATGCGGTTTATTTATGTGTACCGCCCAGCGGGGTGTTTTTAGCCAAAATAGGGCTGTTTACGTGATCATTTTCATGCCTAAATAAGACCCAGAACGTAAAACAAGTATCTATCCCTGAAAGGGCATAAACAGAGCTTTCGTATGACACCATAACGATCCTTGTATGATGGATAGTTTTCTTGCAATAACCGTGCAACGCGAGTGCAAAAAGCAGGTAATTCGGTACTTTCGGTACATAATTGAGTATGTAGCGAGTGAGAGAGGGAGGAGGGAGCTGAGATTTGTGTCAGTAGGTTCGCCGCGGTGGTCTGGAGCAGTCATACGCTCGCTAGTCTCCTGCCACCACTTGTCTCTCTCTCTCAGCCACATTACGTGCTGAAATTGCCACTCGAGTTATGTCGAGCGCCGCCACATAGTCCAGCTTTATTTAACTCGACTTATGTTGCTCGCCGCTAATTAAGGGTTAAAAAGCAAAATAGGCGCATATGGACAAGTAATAATTATATATATGGTACTATGACGATTTTCGTCAGAATAGAACCAAATACCTTCGCTTGACGGGAGGGTTTGAACTACCATCGCTTCGCAGTTTATGAGTTAACCCACTGAGCCCCAGTGATGCAGCGTTTGCGTCCACAATGTATGTAACGCTAAACCCCAGCGACTCATATGTTGCATCCTGTCTGGTCCGGTCCCTATTACTCCGGTCCTATCACACCTAGAGGGCTCAGATTTGTATAGGAACTGTGTAAGTATCCCACGCATCCATGCCCATGAGTCCAACCGCGTGCGTGTGAGCGCGCAAAAACAATTTTTTTACTCTTGTAAAATCCGTTTTCGGGGGCTCTGTAGGACCATTTTTTGAGCTTTTTGATCGGTTTTTCGTAGTTTTTCCTTCATTCCTAACCCATTCGCTATTGTTTCTGGAATAAAAAAAAAAATCAGAATCAGCCGGTCCTGGGTGGTACATTTATAAATAAAAGTACTCAGCGGGTTAATGATACGAGAGGCTTTCTTTTCAACTTTGTCTAGGAGTGCTGTGTGAGAGGACCCCACTCACACATGCGAGCAATACAGTACACGGACCCACTGTGCCCATGTACAGAGCAAGAAGCTGTGCAGGGGTAAAGAACCCCTTGAGACAGTTGAGCACACCCAGCTTCTAGGAAGCTGTTTTAGCAAGAATGGTAATATGGTCTTTCCAAGAGAGATCAGAAATATAAGAGACACCGAGAATACTGAGATGAGGGGCTGATTTTTGTATTGTTGAAATATAAGGGATAGTCCTCTGGGAGTTATTGATTGGTAGATAGATGGAGAACTCGTGTTTCGGAAGCATTGAAAGCAACTAAATTATAGGTTTGACTCCTGTAAGGAGATAAAGAAAACCTAATATTTAGTAGTGGCCCCGTAATCATTGACGAACATGCCTATTACATAAGGCATCCTCTTCAAACACTAATCCGCCGTAGTTTGAATCTACCACGCAGAGCATTTAAAATCTGAGGAGCCTTCATCATGAGCGCACGCGACCTCACTCATGGCTTCAGTCATTATGAATTGGGTTCTCACTAAGAAAAAAAACTTCGTAAAAAAAAAAAAAATAAAAAAAATAAGAATAACTATCCAATAAGCTTTCCATCATATCGTAAATGTACTTGTGTGGATCTTTGACCAGACACTGATTCAGGCGTCATTCTTCCTTCACTGACATATCAAGTAAACCAAAATCCTTAATACATCAACGAATGGGAAGGGGATGGTCGGGAGGGCCCCAGTCGTCAATGATTACGGGGCCACTACTAAATATTAGGTTTTCTTTATCTCCTTACAGGAGTCAAACCTATAATTTATTAGTGGCCCCTCCATCATCGACGAACATGCCTGATTTCTAAGACTGGAGGGGGACATTCGTAATCATATCATAACTCAAGAAAAGCAGATAATCAAACAACCACATAGTATTCTTACTTTTGTAAAAAAGAGATATTCGGGTGCATAAACGTTATACAACCTAAATCTTCAAAAAGGGGTACAAGCAGGAACGTGCTTCAAAGAAGCCTGCTTGAAAAAGGGTTAACTCTGAGACTCTGTGCACAGATCTGCTAGTTAACCCGGGAGCTGCGGGGAGACTCATAAGAGTTCCCCCGGCGCACTGCGGGGAGACTCTTAAGAGCAGAGACTTTGAACACGTACCAAAACCGCGCGTTTATAGCCAGGCGGCTGAAAATTGGTGTGGGTATAGTACTACATGTCAACTCTCGATACCACCCCGCCAAACGCTCGCCCCGCACTCGTGCAAGCACCACCGCGCCAGTAACCACGCACTAGTCATGGAGCCCACACGTCCCTCACGCTCGCTCCCTGATGACACAACCAGCCCTCCTTCTGGTGGTGTTAGCCGCCGTGGAAGGCAGAGGGTGGCTGCCAAAGACCCTAGCTAATAGTACGACACGCCCTACAGCTCAGAGGACGAAGCACCAGCACCCAAAGCACGAAAAACACGTGCAAGCAGGGCAATGGCACAGAGGTCATTGGTCTTTCGGGACACTGCCACCACGACCCAGGCCACTGCAACAACCACTACTACCACCACTGCCACCACTGCCACCCCTGCCACCCCTGCCACCGGTACCAGCGACGCAGGAGGCCGCCCTAGGGCTGCATTACCTGCGGGGGCAGGAAAAATGAAAGGCACGGGCATAGGGAAGAGAACCCGTACGCCAGCCACAGTGCCCCTACCACCACCACCACCAGCCGCCCCTGGCCCGGCTGCCCCTGCCGCCCCTGCTGCCCCTGCCGCCCCTGCCGCCCCTGCTGCCCCTGCCGCCCCTGCCGCCCCTGCCCAAGGAACAGGGAAGGGGAAGGGGAAAGGGAGAGGGAAAGCGACTGGGAAAGCGACTGCTGGCCCTGGTGTCCCTGCCGGCCCTGCTGCCCCTGCCGCCCCTGCCCCTGCCGCCCCTGCTGCCCCTGCCGCCCCTGCCGCCCCTGCCCAAGGAACAGGGAAGGGGAAGGGGAAAGGGAGAGGGAAAGCGACTGGGAAAGCGACTGCTGGCCCTGGTGTCCCTGCCGGCCCTGCTGCCCCTGTTGCCCCTGCCGCCCATGCCGCCCCTACCGCCCCTGCCGCCCATGCCGCCCCTGCCCAAGGAACAGAGAGAAGGGCGACAGGCACCACCATCATCTTGCCATCAAGGCCACGCACCACTGCTGCCCCTGCCGCCGCCGCCCCTGCCGCCGCCCCTGCCACCGCCTCTGCTGTCCCTGTCCATAAGACTCCCGCACGTGCCAAAGTGACCCGAAAAACTCTGACACCATCTAAGTATGCCGCCCTGCTGTTTGATGATGATTCGCAGGACATTGGCAGCCCGGGTTTCGACGACGAAGCCCTAGCACGGGACCAAGGGTGGGGGGATTTGGGAGTGGACAGTGGGAGTGAGTCCGACGTCGGTGACGAAAATGAGGAAGGGCATCGTCTGTCAAGTGAAGAGGAGGGTAATGATGATGAAGTGCTGTATCGCGACCATGGAAGCGATATTTCAGACGATGAAGCAGACGCAGACGACATTCCGATCCCTGAGCTGCCTTCGTTCGATTGGTCTGACGGGGTCAATTTTGTACCTGACGTGCCCCAGTTCAATCCTGGGACGTCAGGAACAACTGACGACTGGCCCTGTGATGATCAAGCGAACGAAAGCGACTTCTTCCTCGCTTTTTTCGACATGGAGGTAATGACGTACATCGTTGCCCAAACAAACGCCTACTACAGGTGGGTGTTTGGCAGATTGGACGTCCTTTCTCCAAAAGCGAGAATACGAGGCTGGGTGGATACGACTGTGGAAGAATTTATGACGTTCTTTGCCTTGTTGTTCCTCATGCCTCTGATCAAGAAGCATGTGTTGCAACACTATTGGAAGCACGACCCTCTCATCGCCACCCCAACTTTCAATAAGTTCATGACTCGTGACAGATTTTTGTTGCTGCTAAGATTTATGCACTTTGCAGACAACGAAAATCCTAACAGGATTGACAGGATATGGAAAGTTCGGGATGTGTTCACCATGTTGTTGGAGATGTATAGGAAATACTTTTACCCCTTCCTCAATTTGGTGATTGATGAGTCGCTCGTGCTCTTCAAAGGACGTCTTGTTTTCAAGCAGTATATCCCCTTGAAGAGGCATAGGTTCGGAATCAAGCTCTTCGTGTTGTGCGACTGTGAAACTGGAATAGTGCTTGACATGATCGTGTATACAGGAACTGACATTGACGTACCGAAAGCCGCTGCCAATGACCCCATGGGCATGTCAGGTGCCATCGTCAGGAACATGTTGGCACCTTACCTGGGCAAAGGCCACATCATCTACACTGACAACTGGTATACTTCTCCTGCTCTCTGCCAGTTTCTTTATGACAACCAAACGGGGTCATGTGGGACTGTCAGAAAGACAAGAAAGTTTATGCCAAAGTTCACAGGTGATGTCATTCCTCTCACAGATGCCTCCTCCAGTGACACACCTTCAGAAGACGACCTGGCCCAGGAACACCGCGAGAGGCATGTGCGAAGAAGGCGACGAAAGGGGCAGAAATACAAGCAGCTCGAGAAGTGTGGGAAACTGATAGCCCTGAAGTGGAAGGATAAGCGAGACGTCCACCTGCTTTCCACCGTCCACACAGGTGCCCAGGTGGATTCTGGCAAAATCCACTACCGAACCAGGAAGACAATCTACAAGCCCGACATGGTAGTGGACTACACAAAAACATGCGCCTGGTGGACAAGTCTGACTGTCAGCTGTCAGGCGTTGAGTGTCTGAGGAAGACTGTGAAGTGGTATCACAAGCTCTTCCTCCACCTAGTTGACATAACGATGCTGAACGCCTACAACTTGTGGTTGGTGAAAAAGGATATGGCCCCAAACCAGAAGCTGAAATTCCGGGAGTTCGTGTACAACGTCTCCTACCAACTCCTGGAGAAGTATGGCACCACCACTCACAGACGTACGGCATGGCGTGGGGATCACGTTCCTGACCGCATCCAGCTGGGTGTCGAAAGACACTACCCCATCAACACTGAGATGCTTGGCACTCGCCGTCTGCAGCTCCAGTGTCAGGAAACCCCATGTCACGAAAAGAGTCACCTCAATGTGCGCCGAGTGCAAAGTTCCACTCTGCCTGGGTGACTGCTTCAGGGACTACCACACCTTCAAGAACTACTGAGTGTCGGCCCCTGCCCTGCCCTGCCATGGACTCGCCCCGTGCCCTGCCCTGGACTCGCCACCTGCCCTGCCCTGGACTCGCCCCCTGCCCTGCCCTGGACTCGCGCCCTACCTTACCTGACCTGACCTAATTGATCACGCTACCTCATAATGTAACATATATATTATATAATGTATAAGTTCCAAAGATGTCCCTGTGATATAGCTTTTACATTATATAATTGTATGTTTCATTATTTAGTTTATAAGTTTCAAAGATTTACATGTAATATGCCTTATTTTTTTAGTATATCAATATATATGTTTGTTATTAGCCAAAGTAATGTGTATATAATTATTTTCTTACCTCAAATGAATTGTACAAAAATAAATATGTTTCAATAAATCCTGTCAAACCTACTAAGATAATAAAAAAAACAATAAAAAAACAAAAAAAACAAGGTCATGTCATTGTATTCTTACAATATGAATATTCTATGAATATTTCATATTGTTTGAATACAATGGCATGATCTTGTAAAAATTTTTTTTTATCAAAAATGTTCTAGACAATATAAAACCTTCCCCATAACCCCCTCCTGGATTCGATCCCACTACCCTACGACACTTTGAGTTTTCCAGTCCGCGACCTTACCAACCATGCCACAGGAGCTCATACCAAATATCACTCAAAACTTCGTGTCTACAATCGAAATGACAATATACAAAAAAAAATGAATTATCCCACCAATTTACGTTTGTAAATTGATGGGATTATCAATTATATCATGCCAAGGTTTATAAAAGTTTGTCTCTGTCAAGAATTAGTAATTATATAACTTTATTCTGTCAAAAATTGCCCAAACACTCAGCAAAATTGCCCCTCTCAGTGTGACTCCACTCATTTTCACACGGTCAAGCGGTCACGAGGTGACCCTTGCCGCTCCTTGATGCTCCAGCTACAGCAGCTCTGTCTGGGAACAAAATTGGTATAAATACAATAATGGATAAAATACTCTTCACAAATACATTTGTGTTGTATAATATTGTAAATAAAAATGAATAATAACTGTGTGGGTGTCGAAAATTGCTCAACCAGCTTTCTTATGTCTCGCCTACGCGCGTATATTGGATTATACATAGTCATGACTGTCATACAAATAATTGCAGTAGGTCTCGAATATACATTTAGATTGCATATTACTTCGAAATAAATAAGTAAACGTTTCTCTGGTGGCAATCTACCCTTTCGCAAGTGTAAGGAGACACCAGTCTATATTTAGCCCTCTATCACAAAAGGCAATCTGCCTGTGTTGACTCAGCACCATCGCTGGTGGTCTATAATATAGTACTTTATTTACAGTCAATGGCCTACATGTTTCTGTGGTACTTCACATGTGTCTAAAATGCAATGTCTGCTTGCATAAAAATGCAATTCTGAAGTCCATTTATACGTACGACATATGCATGTCTCAGTTTCTCTCTCTCTCTCTCCATTCCTGACTCATGTTATTGTAGACCTGTTGATGGCAACGAACACCAGCCATCTGGTAGACATAAGGTTCAAAATACCAAACATCAATACGCCTGGGGCGCCTCCACAATTATCACAAAGCTGGTTATCTATCTAGAGATCTGCCTGACTTCCATCTCTCCACGACTCACTCACTCACTCACTGCACCCCTGCATGCCTCCCTCCCACCCACCCACCCCCAACCCCCCCTTTCAGGCTTCCGTCTGCTAGAAACACATTCACAATTTGCGTAAATATCGCATCAATTGGGCTATATGCGGTATATTCCTTGTTATATGGGACGCCTACATATGTACACGTCTTTATTATAGCATGAGAGTGCTCTAAATACAAGATTTACGTGATATTTATGGCGTAACACACCCTCTCCCCCTTTCATTCCCACCACAACTCACTCACACTTGGTTCACGCATAGAAACTCATTGATAATGTGCGTAAATATCGCATGAATTGGTCTATATGCGGTATATATTTTGATATATGGCACGTATACATACGTACAAGTCTGTATTATAGCATGACAGTGCTCTACGTACAAGATATATGTGATATGTATGGCGTAAACCACACTCTCAGCTCATAAATTGCCGCCAAACCTCCATCACATCTTCATTCCCGCCTAAAAATTATCTTATAATTCCCTTATATATTGCAATTTTTGGTCACTATGAGGCATATTCATTGTTATATGGGTGCCCTACACACGTATACATACTCTACATAACCTAAAAGGGCTCAAAAAAGGACATATACGTGATAATACGCGGTAACCCACCCCCTCCTCCCTCTCCTTCTATCCCCTGCGCGCGTAAATATTCGGCAGGGAAATCTCGCCGCTCGATGACAATCTAGCCGCGCGGTGCCATTCGCTCCACATTTTTCAACTACGGACCGTTCCCCTACCCCCCCCAGACATTTTTTGGGGGGTCAAATATATATGGGCCGATGCACGCAAACATTCCCTACACGATGATGTACTTTTTATCGAAATTGGCAATAGGTCCCAAAATCATCATAGGTGCGCACAGTCTTACCCTGTAGAAAACCCCCTGTGCGCGCGGAGAGGTTAAGAAGGCACCCCACTTAAAGTAAGTGGTGAAAACTAAAAACTTATAAGTTTACATGTGCACATATAAACCCCATTAACTAGTGGATATATTCCTAAAAATATAACCAAACATAAATGAATTCTTGTACATTCGTAGAAGTACTGAACTTGTGTACTTATGCAGAAGTAATTACTGCAAAAGTAAAAGTCGTAGTTGCCACTACCGAGATTTCTCAAAAATCTATTGCTTCACAGCCAAAGCTACTTACAACAAGAATTGTTGTAACACTACTATTGGCCTTTAGCACAATTTCCTGCAATGAATACTACAGAGACATTTTATAATACAATGCCTACAACCAGTATCACAGCTCGTATGTTCCGAACACATACTCCGGAGGGGTCTAGGGTGTCCTATGTCACACTGACTGCACCCTCCCCCCCCCCCCTTTTTCTTGAAATTAAACAAAACGTGACTAAAAGGGCCACCTAGACCCTCTGCCGTAAAGCTATACATGGCAAGGAAGGTTTGTCCAGAGCTACTGAAAGGTATCGAGGCAAAAACTTCTGATTAGAGGCCCACAACTGTGTGGACGCAATAACTTCCACCGAAAGATTATTAAGGAAACGTAAAGAGGCTGTCCCCTTGCGTAAATCGTGGGTCTTACCCACAACGCCGGGATGCTTCTCTTTAACCCTTTAAAGTCCTCGACCAAGAGAGAAGCCAGTGTACGCTCCATCAATCGTTCACCCGGACTTGCGACCAATAAAGCACCCTGGTGATTTAGAGGTGCCACTCTTAAATATTTGGTTAGAGCTTGCACGGGGCAAAAAAGATGGTGCACCTTTCCCCTGTTTAACGCCGGCACCGTGAACTCTGAAAACACGTGTTCACTGTGCTCAATCTCGGCTATGAATCCTGGGGAAGGTGCAATGTGAATACACTCATGAAGCCTATCAAACCTGAGGCAATTAGGTGCGTTGCTCATCGCCGCCAGCTCAGATACTCTGTTCCCGGTAGCCAAAGCCATAAGGAATACTGCCCTTTTGTAAAATCTGCAGTCTTTGGTACATACGGGAACGAGAATAACGACGATGCTTTGTCCAGAGACCATGTAGGCCTGAGCTGACGGGGAGGTGGGCGGAGTTTAAAACCTGCCCACATAAATCACTTTCAGATAAATGTTTCTGCATGAACAGATAAATTAAATAATAAACAACCAACGCCACCGAGGGCACAGTTTGTTTTGTTCTAAGAATCCGAGACGTAAAAGCTTTCCAATGCGATTGCAACTGTCGCTTTGTAGACTGGGTATATTGATTATATCTTGGTCACGTCGCTACCATAAGGTGCTAGCCACTTGGCCTCCTGAATGTCCAAAATGAACAAGTCCGTAAGGTTTCTAGGTTGCCAATTGTGTTCTAAGTGGAACAACCCGACCAGGAGGGACACTGGGTGCGGGCACCACATGTTCAAATGCTGGTACCATACTGCGCCGGCCACAGGGGCGCGATTAGCGAGACTACGCCTCGCTAATCCTGTAGTTTGTTGACTACGTGGCACATTAGAGACGCGTCTGGCGGCGGAAAAGAGATAAATGGAACTCAACCTGTTCTCGTCCGTCATCAGAGTGTGACGCTTCTGCATAGTAGCCACGTGCGGGCATGCGCGCGTGTCGGCTGCCCAGCCATTTAGAAACCGGCTGGCGGCAACCGGCCGGCAGGCTTTTCCTTAGTATATATCCTACGACAACGTAACTAATGTCTGGGATATTCTTATGTTGTTTCACAGCTTGAAGCTGCCCTTATTCTTAACCAACGCATCTTAGTATATTTTATTCTCGATAGTTGATTGTTTCATTATAATATATAAGATGTAAGTCTAGTGAGAGTGGGAGGAGACGAGCGGGAGAGAGAGACCGGCTTGGGGACGTTGCTTCGCGCGGAGAGTCCAGCTTGGGACGAGCCTGATGTTGCCACGTGCATTTGATTGCAACGTTAGGCTTAGTTTCGACTCACGCACGGGCTAGAGGATTTTGACCCGACAACTGTGTTGAGTGTTGCCAAGCATGGGATGTATTTTGCATGCCTAGGGTGGGATCCAGACAGATTCAAGACTCAGAGCTCACCTCACTGTCGTACCCTTCGGACCCCCTTGATATCTATCCCTCTCAACCCCACTAAGAAACTTTCTCTCTTACTTTGTATACCTTCCTTCCACTACTTCACCAAGCTATTTAATTATCCCATCCCCTTGATAGACCTTATATCTATTATTGTATTAACGACGAGCTCTCAGATAATTAGATAGGATTTTGGGCCTTATGCAGAGACGTAATTGTTAATGAGACCTAGGAAGCTTTTTTGTTGTCTCATATTTGGTGGTTTCATGCTTGCTAGTGTGTTCTTGTGTCAAGTTAGCAGGGACTAGACCGGAGGGGGGGCTTTTAGCGATCCTTTAAGTAAAGTCTGCTGGTGCGAGTCCTGTGGACCCGCACGATTTTACTAGGATACCCGTGGGAGTCTGGGGGCATTTTCTTGTCTGTGTCCCTGTGTGTCTAGTGTTGTGTTGTGTGAGGGCCCTTGCCTAGTCCACTCAGCACTGCGCTAGCACGATCTTGCTTTTGTTTTAGGGTCGCCAGGAGAGAGTCAGATACTTGCGATCTGAGTCTCTCAAGAGAGCACCCTTTCAATTAGAGTAATTTGGCGCACAGACTTGGGAACGTCCCTAGGCTAGAGCAGGTGGCTCAGCTCGGCTATCCGAAGCCTATATCTTTCCGGCTAGACCTCTGCCGCCTGGCAGATTAACAGCTAGGGGTTTATTATTTCTGTATGCTCGTTATTGTGCCACAGTTTACCGTTTTTGTGAGCATTGTGAGTCAGGGTGTGGCTTAGAGACTCTGTCCGAGCAGGCTTGCCTGACTAAGAGTGAGAAGCACACCTGTATTTGGTTATGTTGTGAGTTGCTACCTTTATTTAATTATACCTATGCCATTATACACTGTATGGCCTATCACTAGTATTTATTACTGCTTATGAGTTAAGAATTCTCTAAATCCGTAACGTACTTTCTTTGCTAAGCATCAGACCCTACAGTAGCCGCATGCAGTTTAGAAACCCGCATCTTCTCTACCTGTAGGATGTTTTGAGGACTGTTTGCTTTCACCTTCTTTCACGCAGGGGTGATTAGTTGTATTAATTAACGTAACGTTAAATGTACTTTCTTCTAGTTTGTTATTAAATTGTTTCTGAAATTTAATTCCGTTATCTATCTTTTCCTTGAAGCTTTAAGTCAACTTAATTGTGTGATCTTTTATATAGCCTGCTTGACTATCAGCAGTCTATAGTGCGTGCACCCTGTAACCGAGTCATAGGATACCTCGTTGTCCAGGCAGGACTCTTGACGGTTTAGGGTGGTTTGTTGCCTGGGTTTATAGATAAGGGTTGGATCTAGCGTTTTCCGTTGTTGCTTGTTGCCGCATACCTAGTCCAATAGAAAGAGCCCAGTGTTTATTTATCCCAGGACGTAACAAATAGCGACCTTGCCAGGATTTACTGAACAGAGAAATATAGTGGTCATTTGTTTTGAGATTCCTTATGATTAGAGGAGTACAGTGGACATAGAGTTTTTTTTTTGGAGTAACCAATATAACACATTAAAAGACTTTAAATAACATTAGTATATACATACTTGCATAGGAGATAAGGCACATTCTATAACCGTGATAATTACTGCAGTACACAAACATGTCTAATACATCAGAACACAGTGATGGGTCAGGTCACGATACGGGCTCGGAGGGAGAAAGACCTGTGGAGTGGCTAGTCGATAGCGAGGAGGGTGCTAGAAGATTTTTAGAGGTGCCCCTTACCACTGCCAGGGTGTTGAAGCTGAATAAGTATGGCTTAAAGTGTGTGGCAGGTCTTCAGGGTCACCAGGGTTTAAGTGGCATGAGGAAAGATCAGCTGAGGACTTTGATATTGGGTTTAGAAGGGAGAGACCTGGGTGGAGAGGCGACTTGGGGCCCGGTCCCCAGCCCCCCCTCCACTCTACCCCCGTATCAAATGTCAGGGTGCCTGAATTTAGTACATACCCCCAAGTTGATGGTCAATGGCAGCGTGGAATTCAATCACAGGGACCCTCCCCATTAAATGCACCTTCCCCTCCTCAAGGGTTGACTCCAGATTTGTTGTTTCGGCTTGAGATGGCCAAGGTTGAGGCCGCCGAAAGACAGGTTAGTGTGCAGGCTGAGGTTGCTAGAGCTCAGGTTGAGGCTGCCGAGAGACAGGCTAGTGTGCAGGCTGAGGTTGCTAGAGCTCAGGCTGAGGCCGCAGAGAGAACAGCTATACGAGAGGCTGAACTGCAGGCAGAGTCTACTAGGTATCAGGCTGACAGGGAGCTGGAGAGATCTCGAGTGGAGGTAACAGGGCGAAATATTGGGGGAGGTAACAGACATCGGGACCAATCATTGTCGCACCTGCTTAAACTAGTTCCTGTGTTCGATGAATTATGTGTGACTGAGTTTTTTATGCGATTTGAGAAGAAGTGTCAGGAACACCAGTGGCCTCAGGAAAAGTGGGCAGCATTAGTTTCATCAAGACTCCTAGGAAAGGGGCTAAAAGCGTATGATGCACTACCTTTAGAGTCCTGTGTAGTTTATGATGAGCTAAAGAAGGCTGTGCTACGGGCCTATGAGTTACAACCAGAAACTTACCGCTTGAAGTTTCGGGGTGTTACTAAGGGCAAGGATAGTACCTTCCTAGAACACGCCCGGGACTTGTCTGATGCGCTACGACATTGGCTGCGTTCTGAGAGGGCAGCTACTTTTGAGGAGTTGAGTGAGCTGGTTCTCTTGGAGCAGTTCTTTAACCCGTTGAGCCCCGGCTAGTTATAATATTTTGTTCACCCCAGTCCCAAGCCATTTTCACTTATTTTTTTTGTTTGCTAAAATGGAAGACAAGGATGAGAAATGAAAAAAAAAAAAAAAAAAATCACCTCTGACATTTTTTTTTGGAGGGGGGCTGGTGGGGGGTTGGGGGGGGGGGAGCCTCAAAAAAAATTGTTGAGCCAAAATGGAAGAGAATGGTGAGAAATGAACACACAAATAAAAAAAAATCCTTTCGGTCATTTGGGGGGCGGGGGGGGGGGTTTCAATAGTTCGTCTCCCCCGCATGACCACCCGCCCGGGAGCACTAGGGTAAAAACTGAGTATGGCATTGTACGGCATACATCCTAAGGAGTATCTCACATAAATCTCAAGCCTCTAGCTCCCATACGACCGGAGTAATGAAGGTTCAAAGTGGCAGTGAACTAGGGGTGTAAACTATCCCCACTAAGCCCACCACCACCAGCCGCGCGGCTGTCTCGGCCCGCTCACACCTACTGGCCCGGCTCCCACACACACTACGGTACCTCCCCCTCCTATTCTCCCGCCATTTCCTACCTTACGAGCCACGTAAGTGTTTTTTATATGTCGGACGCACGTGATGCGTCGCTGGGAGTTGGTGATCAAAGACTGCCGACGCAACACGTGCGACGCTGGGTCTCAACGGGTTAAGTGCACAGGCGGGGACTTAACATTAAATATAAAGGAAACAAATCCTAGAACTCTCCAGGAGGCAGCAGAAATGGCTGACCTCCGACTGTCATTAATTCGAGGGTGCGGAGCAGCAGCTAGGAGTGAGTCAGGTGCAAAGGATCGTACCCCTCCCCCTCCCAAGAATTTTGATACACATAAATACACAAAACCATCTAGCACTGACAATAAAACTGAACATAAACCAAATACCGTCCCGTATAAGAAGTCTAATGGTACCTCCCACTCCCAAGGGAAACCAAAGATTAAAGAGTGCTTTGCATGTCACAAGGAGGGTCACTTTGCAAATGCTTGTCCGAACAAGCCACCAAACAAGGTTGTGTCATTGGCCCGCAGCATAGGGGTGTCGCCTATATCTTCTGAGTTTGCCAAGGGTAGTTCGTCAGAGGTTGGGACACAGTCTGTGTTCAAGAGTCCGGAAGGCTCGAACCCTGTCCGCGACGCCTTTGGGGGTCATAGAGGGCATGGTTTTGTGAGGTGGGCTGGCGAAAGGCGAGGAGTTAAGCTATTGCGTGATACTGGGGCTTCTCAGACCTTGTTAAAGAACTTTACTGGTAGGCCGATTAACGCTGCTCGGGTGGTGGTAGTTCAGGGGATCAATGCTACGAAGTCCTACCCGCTGGTGCGGATGGAGCTGGAGGTGGGTGGTGTGGCGAAGGAGCTGGATGTAGGAATTGTAGAGAACTTGTCTGATGGGGGCGTCGACCTCCTCCTCGGCAACGACTTTGCGGTGCCTGCTTCTAAGGTTTCACCCTTGGTCGTTGCTGAGAAGGCGGCCGACGTTAGTAGGGAGGAACAGGAGTGGGTTGAGAAGTGTTGCGTACAAACCATGGCGTGTGTTGTGACGCGTTCTCAGACATCCGGAGCCTTGCAGCCACCACCTCAGTCTATCAAACCGCGGAGGAAAGGTCACAAGAAAACGGGAAGTGTTGGTCAATTGGAGAGTTTTGAGCCGGCAGTGTTTCTTGGTGACTCATTATTGGCACCTATGTTAGAGTCTGGAGAGGCCCCTGGGCCTGTCACCGCTAGTGCAGGTGCAGGGCAGGAAGAGACTCTGCGACAGCATCGTTATGCGCAGCGTGAGGAAAGGATGGCTCAGCGGACATTGGAGGTGGAAATAAATTATTTAAGATGAACTTGGATAATCTCGCACCTGCTGATATATGTTCCTTGCAGCTGGAAGATCCTGAAGTCAGGGCGTGTGGTAATGGTGCTGTCGAACTGGAGAGCGATGGGGATGCGCAGCCTGGTGATTTTTTCTTGTCCGAGGGGATCTTGTATCGGAGACATCAGGATCCCAAGAAAAAGTGGGATGGCGGGTCAGGATTAGTGGACCAGTTAGTAGTACCGAGGGTGTGCCGTGAGAGCTTATTGAGATTAGCTCATGATGTGCCTTTGGCAGGGCACCTGGGGGCACGTAAGACGGAGGCAGCTCTGAGTAAGCTTTTCTGGTGGCCTGGGTTAAAGGCGAGTGTCGTGTCATGGGTGTCACAGTGTCACACTTGTCAAGTTGTTGGGTAAACCCAATCAGGTCATCCCGAGAGCCCCATTACAACCCCTCCCTGCCATTGGGCCGCCCTTCAGCAAAGTAGTTATCGATATGGTTGGCCCATTGCCCCCCACTAGTGCCGGCAATAAATTTTTACTAACTGTAATGGATGTAGCAATACGGTATCCAGATGCTTACCCCATGCGCAACGGGATGGCTAAGACTGTTGTCAAAAACCTACTTGTCTATTTCTCTCGTTATGGCTACCCTCAGGAGATCCAGTCTGATCAGGGATCCAATTTTACTTCTGCTCTGTTTAAGCAGACCATGCAGCAACATGGGATAGTGTCTGTGGTGTCATCTGCCTATCATCCCGAGAGTCAGGGAGTTTTGGAAAGGTGGCACTCGACTCTCAAGAGTATGTTGCGGTGTTATTGCATGGAAAATGGGAAGGACTGGGATATAGGTCTCCCATACGTTTTATTTGCTGCGAGAGAAGTACCTGGGGAGAGTTTGGGATTTAGCCCGAACGAGTTGGTTTTTGGATACAGGGTCAGGGACACATAGTCAAGGAGATCTGGGAGGGAGTCACAAAGCCATGCTCGCTTCTAAAGTATGTAGTTGAAAGCCGTGAGAGAATGCTAAAGAGCTTGGAGGTAGCAGGTCGGAACCTTAAGAGTTCACAAGCTCAGATAAAGGACAGATACGACCAGAAGGTGAAGCTGAGGGAGTTTGAAGTAGATCAGGAGGTACTGATACTACTACCTCTGGTGGGACACCCCTTGTCTGCCAAGTATTCTGGTCCGTATCGGGTTGTAAGGAAGGTTTCTGATCTCGACTATTTAGTAGCTACTCCTGATTGTAAGAAAAAGAACCAACTTTGCCATGTAAATCTGATGAAAGAGTATGTGAGGCGCCCCTCCGAGCCTCTCACTGTCCCGGTGTTGATCTGCAGCGATCGTGGTGGAGAAGGAGGAAGGGACAGTCAAGCTGCGGGGGAGGATAATTGGGATTGTCATGTTTCCGCGGATCAGTGGGCGGGGAATTCTAGACAAGTGGCTCACAAGATGATATTGCACCTGCCTGAGCAACAGCGTGTAGTTGTGCAGCACTTGTTTGATTCAAACCCAGCTGTTTTCGCGGAGCATCCTGGCCTCACTACTCAAGCGGTGCACGATGTCGATGTTGGTGACCACCCGCCCTTTAAATCAGTGCCATACCGTGTTCCCCCTATTAAATTACCAGCACTTAGGGAAGAGCTGGATTATATGCTGAAACGTGGGCTGATTTCTGAGGGTGCAGTAAGGTGGACTTCCCCAGTCACACTGCAGCCCAAACCAGATGGCAAGGTGCGGTTTTGTATAGATTTCCGCAGGTTGAATGGTTTAACCCCCACAAATGCCTACCCTCTCCCTCGCGTGGACGACAGTGTGGATAAGATAGGAAAAGCCAAGTTCCTCACTAAGATAGACCTTGTTAAGGGTTATTGGCAAGTGCCCTTGTCTGAGCGAGCGCGAGAGGTGTGTGGGTTTGTGGTGGACGGTGCCACATATCGTTGCCATGTTATGCCATACGGGCTGAAAAATGCCCCTGCAACGTTTCAGAAATTAATGAACGACATTGTAGCCGACATTCCCAACTGTACGGTGTACCTAGATGATGTCATAATATACGACGATGATTTTAACAGTCACTGTGCTCACATCGGACAGCTTTTTAATAAACTGAATGAAGCAGGTTTGGTGGTAAACCTGAGTAAGTGCGATTTTGACAAAGCCACAGTTTTGTACCTGGGGTTCGAGGTGGGGATGGGTCAGGTGTGCCCTCCACAGACAAAGATCAAAGCCATCGATCAGTTTCCCCAGCCTACAACTAAGAAACAAATCATGCGGTTTCTAGGTATGATAGGCTATTATCGTCGCTTCATCAAAGGCTATTCGACTGTACTTGCACATTTAACTGACTTATTATCTAAGGACAAGAAGTTCCGGTGGTCTCCTGAGTGTGCAGAGGTGTTTTCCTTGGTGAAACACCTGTTATGTACCCACCCCATACTCAGGGCCCCGGACTTCAGCAGACCTTTTCAGCTGGCGACTGATGCCAGTGGCGTAGGGGCTGGGGCTGTCTTGTTACAGACAGATGATGAAGGTATCGAACATCCAGTGAGTTTTTACAGTAAAAAATTCAATAGTGCACAAAGGAATTACTCTGTAATTGAAAAAGAACTCCTGGCGATAGTGCTGGCGCTCAGGCACTTCGATGTATATGTTCCTGCTTTCGGACCAGTCGTAGTGGTTTATACCGATCATCACCCTCTGAAATTCTTGAATCAGTTTCATAACCGGAATATGAGGCTGACCAGGTGGTCACTCATGCTTCAGGAGTATAATCTGGACATACGCCATATTGCCGGTTCTGATAACGTGATAGCGGATTGTCTATCAAGGGTGGATGATGTTGGTTAGACTGTCACAGGATTGAGGGTTGAGTGTGGAGGAAAATAGGCTGTCACTGTAGTTCAGCCGAAAAAAAACAAATTAAAAAAGCAAAAACCTTATAAAAACTCTTTATTTTTTATAATGTGTAGAATTTTGTATAAGATGTTGTAGCAGTATCTAAGTTGCATGTTTTTGCTTATTGTCGCTAAGTTCGTTGAAGTTGCTCGTTGGAGCGCAACAGTCCTTATTTTTTGTATATATAGTGCCTTGTGTCGCAACAGTGTGTGGTACTATGAGAAGCTTTCTGTTAGATATGAAGAACTTAGTCAAGGGTCTTATATCTTGGGGGAGGTGTGACGCTTCTGCATAGTAGCCACGTGCGGGCATGCGCGCACGTCGGCTGCCCAGCCGATTAGAAACCGGCTGGCGGCAGCCGGCCGGCAGGCTTTTCCTTAGTATATATCCTACGACAACGTAACTAATGTCTGGGATATTCTTATGTTGTTTCACAGCTTGAAGCTGCCCTTATTCTTAACCAACACATCTTAGTATATTTTATTCTCGATAGTTGATTGTTTCATTATATTATATAAGATGTAAGTCTAGTGAGAGTGGGAGGAGACGAGCGGGAGAGAGAGACCGGCTGGGGGACGTTGCTTCGCGCGGAGAGTCCAGCTTGGGACGAGCCTGATGTTGCCACGTGCATTTGATTGCAACGTTAGGCTTAGTTTCGACTCACGCACGGGCTAGAGGATTTTGACCCGCCAACTGTGTTGAGTGTTGCCAAGCATGGGATATATTTTGCATGCCTAGGGTGGGGTCCAGACAGATTCAAGACTCAGAGCTCACCTCACTGTCGTACCCTTCGGACCCCCTTGATATCTATCCCTCTCAACCCCACTTAGAAACTTTCTCTGTTACTTTGTATACCTTCCTTCCACTACTTCACCAAGCTATTTAATTATCCCATCCCCTTGATAGACCTTATATCTATTATTGTATTAACGACGAGCTCTCAGATAATTAGATAGGATTTTGGGCCTTATGCAGAGACGTAATTGTTAATGAGACCTAGGAAGCTTTTTTGTTGTCTCATATTTGGTGGTTTCATGCTTACTAGTGTGTTCTTGTGTCAGATTAGCAGGGGCTAGACCGGAGGGGGGGCTTTTTGCGATCCTTTAAGTAAAGTCGGCTGGTGCGAGTCCTGTGGACCCGCACGATTTTACTAGGATACCCGTGGGAGTCTGGGGGCATTTTCTTGTCTGTGTCCCTGTGTGTCTAGTGTTGTGTTGTGTGAGGGCCCTTGCCTAGTCCACTCAGCACTGCGCTTGCACGTCTTGCTTTTGTTTTAGGGTCACCAGGAGAGAGTCAGATACTTGTGATCTGAGTCTCTCAAGAGAGCACCCTTTCAATTAGAGTAATTTGGCGCACAGACTTGGGAACGTCCCTAGGCTAGAGCAGGTGGCTCAGCCCGGGTATCCGAAGCCTATATCCTTCCGGCTAGACCTCTGCCGCCTGGCAGATTAACAGCTAGTGGTTTATTATTTCTGTATGCTCGTTATTGTGCCACAGTTTACCGTTTTTGTGAGCATTGTGAGTCAGGGTGTGGCTTAGAGACTCTGTCCGAGCAGGCTTGCCTGACTAAGAGTGAGAAGCACACCTGTATGTGGTTATGTTGCGAGTTGCTACCTTTATTTAATTATACCTATGCCATTATACACTGTATGGCCTATCACTAGTATTTATTCCTGCTTATGAGTTAAGAGTTCTCTAAATCCGTAACGTACTTTCTTTGCTAAGCATCAGACCCTACAGTAGCCGCATGCAGTTTAGAAACCCGCATCTTGTCTACCTGTACGATGTTTTGAGAATTGTTTGCTTTCACCTTCTTTCATGCAGGGGTGATTAGTTGTATTAATTAACGTAACGTTAAATGTACTTTCTTCTAGTTTGTTATTAAATTGTTTCTGCAATTTAATTCCGTTATCTATCTTTTCCTTGAAGCTTTAAGTCAACTTAACCCTCTCACGTCCTGACACAATTTTTGAGCCTATTAGGGATACTTTAAAGCCTTTGTTACCGTCAGGGGTATTTATAAACCTTTAGTTTATTTACTTCAACCTCTGCAGTTGTCTTTGAGTTAGATGTGGGCAGAAAACTAATTTTGGAGAGGTAATTATAAGAGTGAGAGTAATCTATTTCTTATTGCTAATCTGGCAACCTATGCGTCATAAGGATTGTGTGATCTTTTATATAGCCTGCTTGACTATCAGCAGTCTATAGTGCGTGCACCCTGTAACCGAGTCATAGGATACCTCGTTGTCCAGGCAGGACTCTTGACGGTTTAGGGTGGTTTGTTGCCTGGGTTTATAGATAAGGGTTAGATCTAGCGTTTTCCGTTGTTGCTTGTTGCCGCATACCTAGTCCAATAGAAAGAGCCCAGTGTTTATTTATCCCAGGACGTAACAAGAGCGTCAGGTCCGCCCGCCGGCGTTATCATCCGGCGGGTGAGGTACGACTGTGAGTATCGCCATACACCTTGGCTGTGGCTGTCCCTCGCTTGCGAGCTCGGTATACTCCCTGAACGGGAGCCCCGTCCGAGTCCCGTAAAGGTTTATGATAATTAAACGCTCCCATAGCTCATTAACACATTGAAAGCAGAGCTGGTGAGCAAAATAATAAAGTATACTAATTAATTTAATTTATATTTAATTGTATTAAAATAAATTACTATAAATAAACACAATATTATCATAATATAATCATAGAAAATATATATGTTTATTATGATGCAGCTATTAAATTATTTCATTAACAAATAAAAATAAGATAGTGCTACCTGAGCTTAACGGCGTTGAACATACAGCAATGAGAGGTTCAAGTGCCGACACGACAGAGACTGGGGGAAAACTACCCCGCCCCCGGGAACTACCTGGTCACCTGGTGCAACACCGGTAATCCGCCCTGGAAAGAGAATTTTCCGGGGATTAATGCTCATAGGGTTACACCCAAAAAACGGTACAAAATATGTGCCTCAAAACCGCCGGTCAACGAACCGTAGCACTCCACCACTACTTTTCGTAGTCCTTTAGTATCATATTAAAGTTTTCAGCATATCTTTACCTGTCCAGAAGATTTAAGCATATCTTCTGAATCTTCATAAAGATGAAGCATATCTTTATTAAAGATGAAGTCTTTCAAGTATCCCTTTACACTTGAAACACTAGTAAGATTCCGGCATCTTTTTATCCCATAAAAAGTCTAAGCCTATCTTAATCTCTAATCTGGCATCACCCAGAAGCCCTCATAGATCGCCGTCTTGAAGGCCGTGATACCCTATTGTATCAAACAATTGTTTGACAAATTATCGCGAATTGCAAATCAGTCAATATAACCACCCAAAGGTACTACCGCCGGGTTTTATATGCAATGTCAAACCAATTGTACCTGCCCCAGACCTCTTTGTAAAAAGGTCGCCGGGAGGGAAAGACTAAACAAACAAACGGCATTGTTTCAATGGCTTATTAAAGAATTCAGCATATCTTTCACCTGTTCAAAAGAATTAAGAATAACTTCTTAATCCTCATAAAGACGAAGCATATCTTTATTAAAGATGAAGTCTTTCAAGTAACCCTTTACACTTGAAACAATAGTAAGATTCAGGCATCTTTTTATCCCATAAAAAGTCTAAGCCTATCTTAATCTCTAATCCGGCTTCTCCCAGAAGCCCTCATAGATCGCCGTCTTGAAGGCCGTGATACCCTATTGTATCAATCAATTGTTTGGCAAATTATCTCGAATCGCAAATCCGTTAATATAACCACCCGAAGGTACAACCGCCGGGTTTTATATGCAATGTCAAACCAATTATACCTGCCCCAGACCTCTTTGTAAAAAGGTCGCCGGGAGGTAAAGACCAAACAAACAGGCAACATTGTTTCAATGGCTTTGAAAAGCAGAGAAAACCAAGTCCAACAGGTGTCAGCCTGATCACCTAGAAAACTGTGTGGAGCCCCCCTCGACGGGAATAAACCAGGAAGCCTGATCCCAGGCTCGACCATAGAAAACGCAGTTTCTGATGAGCCCTCAAGCGACCAAACTCGTCGGGGTAAGTTACCTATTTTAGCCATCCTGACTAAAACTCGGTAAACAAAAACGGTGTTCTCGGAGCAACGAGAAAAACGCCGGAAAGGTAACCCACACTAAACTATACATTACAGGAGGGCGTAATGCATAAAGCAATGAATAACACAGGAAGCCTGATCCCAGGCTCGACCACAGAAAACGCAGTTTCTTATGAGCCCTCAAGCGACCAAACTCGTCGGGGTAACTTACCTATTTTGAGCCATCCTGACTAAAACTCGGTAAACAAAAACGGTGTTCTCGGAGCAACGAGAAAAAACGCCGGAAAAGTAACCCACACCAAACGAGACATTTTAACACATTTTATACAAAGGGTGTGCGCAAAAATAGGGATACCTGAACAGGAGGGCGTAATGCATAAAGCAAAAACCGGGGCAAAGGTAGCCATGACAGAGACTGGTGGGATACTTACTCCAGGTTTTGCATAGACCCGCCGGGACGCAGCTCTGGAAAAAAAGAAAATTTCCAGGAATTAATGCTCATAAGGTTAACCCAAACATGTTCGCACACAAGTGTTAAATAACCCGCCGGGTAACGAGACGTAATACTCAACGACTACAGCTCGCTACGCGGTGGGGTTTCCTAAGTAAAAGATTTCAGAATATCTTAATTTGTCCAAAAGATTTATGAATACCCTCTGACATAATATATAAAGACCAGCATGGCGTTTATAACTGATTAAGTCTTTCCGGTGGTGTTTGTTTCAAGATTCAATTTTGGAAAAAAAATAAAATAAAAAGACGCCGGCCCCCGAATTATCTCGTAGATCAAAAACTGGGAAGCCTGACAAATATACGAGATCTAACTTCTCCCGAAGTATCTTTTTAGATCGCCGTATGTTGAAGGCGGCGATACAAAACGTATCCCTCAATTGTCTGGTTAACTAACTGAATTGTAAATTCGTTATTCCCACCCTTCCAGGGAGCACCCGCCGGGTGTGAATATTAGTTTAAAAAACGTTAACCCCAATTGTGCCTTAAATTGCCGTATGTTGAAGGAGGCGATACACAATGCATCCCTCAATTGTCTGGTCAACTAAACTGAATTTTGCAAATTCGGTCATCCCACCCTACCAGGTTGCACCCGCCGGGTGATTTAAAGTTTAAAAGTTAACCCCAAATGTTCCTAACCCCACATCTTTGTAAAAGATCGCCGGGGAGGAAAACAACAACAGCATAGTTTTATATTGGCTTTGCAAAACCGAAAAAACTACAAACAACACGTGTCCGTATGAACACTGTTAGATGGGTACAGCTAACCCGCCGGGAATCAGAAGGAGCCTGAAACAGGCACCCCAGAGACGCAGTCCTGGGGAGCCACAGACACCCACTCGCCGGGGAAACCAGCCTGTTTTTAAACCACGCGTGGCCAAAACTCGGCAACCAGCCGGGTTTTTTCATGGTGTAACCGAGAAAAACCCGCCGGAAATAACCCACCCCGTCCAGATACCATCTGAACGCAACACAGGACCGAGGCGTAGCCAAAACACAACTAACGCCGGGCCCAACATAGTCCGTGGAATTAGCCATTACACAACTAACCCAGGACACATAAATAGTCCGTGGAATTAGCCAATACACAACTAAACCAGGACACACATCACACAGTAGTACATATTTAGAAAATAAATCAATAACACTTGTATATGTGGTAAAGCTACGAGAGGCTGGCTAGGCCTAGGCAGACGGATAACATTAACATGTCGGAATATAAACAAAAAGCACTGAATTATATCACAACAGGAACCACCGCCAACACACCACTGTAGCAAATACTTCCGGCAAAGGGAAGAACTGACTCGGGACCCAGAAAAAACTTCACTAAGTGAAGAAAAATACGCTGGGAACGTCAGCAAAAATACGCTACCTCATCAGAAAGATAAAAGGAAGCAATAACGCGTAATGAAAGCCGCCTGCATCACAAAGCTAGCTAACTGTGAAAAAGTTCACCTGTCCACAACCGGACCACGAGGGTACATCCGAAATAGATGCCCCAAACACACGACCCAAAGTACACTGCACTGCGGGCAACCAGCCCAGGACACTCCTGCTACGCATATCCTAACCTTACTCGATACATCCCGGAGTAAACAAATGAGAAAAAACTCACTAGGGATGCAGCAAATGCGGAACCAGCGGAGCGTGGAGAGACACGTCCGGGCCGGCTGACCGCAGAGCAGAGAAGGAAGAATGACGCCTGAATCAGCGTCTGGTCAAAGATCCACACAAGTACATCTACGATATGATGGAAAGCTTATTGGATAGTTATTCTTATTTTCTTTTTGTTTTTTATTTTTTACGAAGTTTTTTTCGTAGTGAGAACCCAATTCATAATGACTGAAGCCATGAGTGAGGTCGCGTCCGCTCATGATGAAGGCTCCTCAGATTTTAAATGCTCTGCGCGGTAGATTCAAACTACGGCGGATTAGTGTTTGAAGAGGATGCCTTATGTAATAGGCATGTTCGTCAATGATGGAGGGGCCACTAATAAATATTCTCTGCCCAAATCAGAAATAATTGATATATCAGAAGATAGGCGTTCTATAGCTTCGTCAAGTTTGTTTTTGAGGGATTCTTTGCTGGGGCGTTCTGGAAAACTAGTTGAATAGTGTAAGGTAGAGTTGTCAGCATATGAATTGATAGGACTGGAGGTACAGTTGAGAAGATCGTTTATGAATATTAGAAAGAGAATTGGAGATAGGACGAAACTCTGAGTAACACCGGAGTTGATAGAATGAGGAAGTGAACGATGGCCATCCACAACTGCAGCTATGGAACAGCCAGAAAGGAAACTAGAGATTAAGGCCCAGATGGAGGGATAAAAATAGAAGGAAGGTACTTTAGATATTAGAGATTTGTGCCAGACTCTGTCGAAGGCCTTCAATATGTCTAACACAATATAAAAGGTGTCGCCGAAATCCCGAAAGGAGGATGACCAAGAGTTAGTAAGAAATGAAAGAAAGATCACCAGTAGAGCGACCCTTAACCTAAGACGTGCACATGGGGGGTATGAGACACCACACTCCTGTGCGCACGTATTTGAGCTGTTCCCATCACTAACATCGTTATTTTACCATAAATAGCATTAATACTTATCCATATGCGCCTATTATAGGTTGATTATAAAGGTATTAACCTGTTACAACAATAAAACAAGTGGAAACAGTGTTTGGATGGTCAAAATCGGCGATACAGGCCGGGAGTTACATAATGTATGGCTGAGGCAACCTCCCTGCCCTCCTCCCCTCCCCTTGTCTGGAGAGACACTGTTACGCAATAGTCTCTCTTTCGCTCTTTCCCACGCTTGGTAACAGTGATGACAACGCCCTGCTACCAACTCGCTAATGTTAGCATGAAAATAGACCACAGAATAAGGGAATAAGAGGGAAAATAGGTGATAAATGAAGGAGGGGAGGGAAGTGGGGAAGGAGGGGAGGTGGAGGAGTGATATTTGGCATGGCCCAGGGGCAAAAAAAAAAAAAAAAAAATTGGGCGGTGTTTTAAATGGACTTTTTAATAGCCTTACTCTTAAGAGTCTTCCCGCAGTCCGCCGGGGGAACTCTTAAGAGTCTTCCCGTAGTTCCCGGGTTAAGTATTGTAACTGTGATATATGTGATGATCTGTAAAATTTAATATTAGGTAAGGAATATTACAATTGGGGATGTTTTAAATGGATTTTTTTCCCCCTGACTCTAATGCTGGGGTCACACATTCCCGTATATCGCTCCCGACAGCTCCCATCAGGTGTAATCGCCAATTTTGTGTTCTGACGGGCGTAGTCCGCCCGTGTACGCCCGTATAGACCACGACTATTGCACTTCCCGACAGACGTACTGTGACGGGGCCAGTGTTACGTCAGACGTAATGTAGTCGTATGGAACTACGTACGTGCTTGCGACTTGCGTAAGCATGTCCCCGTTAGTCCGTCTGGGCTGCCCGATTTGCGGGAACACAGGCCACACCCATGGCCACGCCCCCACAAGACCTGCATAGCTGAGGCCGTACGTCTTGGGAGTTTTTAGGACTTACATGGACCGTTTCCGAACAATCGTAGGCACACCCCGTCTGTCCAAACACAGACAAAGACAGTCTTTGTCAACCACGTAGGTCTGGGTTGGAATCTGGGAACTACAAAAGGGCAGGAATGGCCACACCATTCCCATTCCCAGTCCTTCATCGGCACCATGAACAACATCGCAGAATTCATCCTGGAGGAGTTCAATTTTGTGAACTCCCTAAGAGGAAAGACCATTCATCCTTGTAACCTTTAACCCGCTGAGTGCCAGCCAAGTTTGACGGTGTGCTTCTGCCAGTGTCAGAGTTTTTTTTTTTTTTTTTTTTTTTTTTTTGGCTAAATCTATCAAGTTGGGAGAGAAAGGAAGGATAATGGTAAAAAAAACACTCCCCTCACCATAAATCAGGTCCCCGATGGTCCCGAAAGTAACTGAAAAGACACTATAGACTACAGAGACTTTTATGGTATCGGAATGTATGGGTGGGAGGGTGGTGGGAGGGTGGTTTTGGGGTTGGTTGGGGGAAGGTAGAAGGGTAATTGACGTGTGTTACACATATGAAGCCGATTGGTGAGGTAGTTTCGCCACCACGGATTTTCCTTTTTTTCCTTTTCTTCGTACGGATACGCTAGAAGTGGGTGGTGGGAAGCGGTTGGGGGTGTGGTGGGGGGAAGGCAGAAGCGTAAGGGACTTGTCACACAAATATGGAACCGATTGGTGTAGTCGTTTCGCCGCCACAGATTTTCCTTTTTTTTCCTTCTGACGGGACCGACAGTCAGTGAGTGGGTGGGAGGAGGGATTTGGAATTTTTGTGGTGGGTAGCCTAAAGGGTAAGGTACATGTGATAAAAATATGAAAGCCATAGGTGCAGTCGTTTCGCTGCTACGATTTGTTTTCGGCAGGGTGCAGAGGGTGGCAGGGTTGGCTTGTTGGTTGCTGCTCCGGTGTGGTGAGAGGTGTGACTGGAGTGTCCCCCGCTGGTCCCCCGCTGGTCCCGTTGTCCCCCACGTACAACGGTGCCGCGTCTTCCCGCCAACCCGCAGTGCGGCGGTTCTGCCAGATGCGGCCGGACTAACGTAAACTTTCCCGTTTGATGGGAATATTTTACGGTTGACGGGAGCAGCTTACGTTTGACCGGGCGAGCTGCTACGTCTTACGGGGCTGCTCCCGTCAGACGTAGCCGATCGCCCGGTCAGACGTAGGATTTCCCGACTTTTGACATACGTGAGCGCGAGCCCCGTATCTGATTTGAAATCCAAAACATACCGGGCGGCCTTGGCCGCACCCACCACCTCCCCGACCAGCGTGGCTACTCCCGCCATGCGTACCAACCCCACGACTAGACACAATTTAATTTACGTTTTGCGTACTAAGCCCTTACGTTTTACGTATTCGGTTGCCAACTACAAATAAACCTTCATACGGGAGCATATACGTGAATGTGTGACCCCAGCATTAACCCGTGGAGCCCCGGCTAGTTTTGTATTGTTTGTTCACCAGAACCCGGCCGGTTTTCAAAAAAATTGTTTTATTCCAGAAACAATAGCGAATGGGTTAGGAATGAAGGAAAAACCACGAAAAACCGCTCAAAAAGCTTAAAGAATGGTCCTACAGAGCCCCCGAAAACGTATTTTACAAGAGTAAAAAATTGAAGGCAATTACCCCAAAAAACTAGGTTATTGCGCGCTCACGCGCACGCACGTGGACTTTGAGAGTTTTCAACCATCGGCACGGTTGCGTGGGATACGTACACAGTTCCCATACAAATCTGAGCCCTCTCGAGTGGCTACACCTGAGGTTACGGTCAGAGCAATTAGGGTGACGCGTCAGACGCGTCGCTGGGGCTGTGCGTTACATACATCGCCGACGCATCAGACACGTCGCTGGGGCTGTACGGGTTAAGAGTCTACCCGCAGTCCGCCGGGGGAACTCTTAAGAGTCTCCCCGCAATTCCCGGGTTAAGGAAGCCATACTGGCAATCTGAGGGTACCGGTATATTATGAGAAGAGAAATGCTTAAGAAATTTTGAAGTAAGAATAGTTTTAAAAACTTTACAGATGCAAGAAATGAGACTAATTGGACGATAGTGGGAGAGTTTAGAGCGGTCACCATTCTTTGGGACAGGTTGAATGAGAGCAAACTTCCAACAAGAAGGGAAGACGTTAGAGGAGAGACAGAGATGGAAGAGTTTGCCTAGGCAGGGAATTGCCACGGAAGCACAGTTTTGTTACACGCTACACTTAGGATTATCTAATATTATTCATATATACTCTATATACTACTCTTATTTAAGTTATAAATGTGCTTGCATTGTGATATTATATATATCTGTGGGCAGCTAGCTGTACGCCTCTTATGCCCTTTCATCAATTCACGGTTAAAACTGTTTGCTTCTACCTGACATCAGAGCTGATTTATGTGATGAGTGGTATCCTGTTGCTATCACTAGGGATCAGTTTGCCCGAAGATAACGTGAGGTTTGAGGTGATTTAAACATTAGAACAAGCGTTAGTAAACCAAGATTGTTTTGCATTAGTCTGAGAGAAAGAAAATGGAATGCATGCCTCCATGACTGATAGGATTACCTCGGTAATGTGTTCAGCACAAATAATTCCATGGGAAGTCAAATAAGTACTGCCGAAGAGCCTCCCAGTCGGCAGCGCCAAAGTGTCACAAGCGCCGCCGACTGGGAGGATCGGGTGGTCGTACTGGAGAGTTAGGACAGGCGACAGAGATGAGTTTATGGTTGGAGGAGCCCAATGGAGAGAAATTATCAACATTTGTTAGGAGGAGGCTGTAGGCACCAGCCGAACAGGGTGGTACTCCCGGGGACTCAGGGAGTGCTAGGTGGCTGATAAGGACAGCTGGAACTCCTGCTTCACCACCTGGCCTCCCTAGCTGATCCTTTCTGTGCCCCCAGCCTGCCCTCCAAAATACCTACTCCTCCTATCAATACATTATACTACAAACACCTTACATACTACACTAGCTTTAAAAAAAAAATTATGACAAAATCACGACCCGCCTCAGAGTCCCCAGGGGGGGGGGGGGGGGACCAGAAATGTTCCCATTGGTTTGACCCATGGCAACGACTCCCTCTAAATGCTCTGGACCACTACCTTCTACTCTTACTAATAATTTCTGCAACATTCGTGGCCTTTCCTCTAACTTCCACTCTTTCTCACCGAAACTCAGGTGTCTGGGACTACTGACAGCAAGCCCTTCTCTGTATCTTCCTACTATCTCTATCGTCAAGTTCAAGCCAAAAGTGGATGTTGCGTATATGTGCGCAACAATCTCGCTTTCTCTCGTGTTCCCAACTTTGACTCTTCTGAATTCTGAACTCTCTGGCTTTCTTGTCACTCTCAAACTAAATATTTCTGCGCTATTTATCTCTCCCCTAATTCTACTGACTATCCAAAATTCTTTGACTATCTAACTTCTAAAGTGGAACACATTCTACCCATCTCTCCTTTCGCAGAAATCTCGATCCTAGGATATTTCAAAGTTCATCACCGCCAATGGCTTTCCTCTGTTTCCTCTGACCAACCTGGTGAACAAGCCTACATCTTTTCTATCCTAAATGAATTAGAGCAGTTAGTACAGCAACCCACCCATATCCCAAATTGCTTCGGAGATCGGCCCAACATTCTTGACTTATTTCTAACTTCTAACCCTTCTGCTTATACTGTAAATCTTTTCTGTCCTTTGGGTTCGTCCGACCATAAACTTATCTCTGTCACCTCTCCTATCTCTCCAGTATGGCCACCCGATCCTCCCAGCCGGCGATGCTAGTGACACTTTGGTGTTGCCGACTGGGAGGCTCTTCGGCAGTACTTCTTTGATTTCCCATTCAATGACTTTTGCTTCCGTGGCCGGGGACCCTCGGAGAGTGCTGAATGCATTACCGAGGTAATCCTCTCAGGCATGGAAGCATACTTTCCATTTTTTTTTCTCTGTCTAATGCAAGCAAATCTTGGTTTACTCATGCTTGTTCTACTGCTATCCGCAATAAGGAGGAAGCATTCAATGGGTACCGGGTTTCAGCCCGGAATCAAGCCAAATCTGTTTTTTGCCTCGCCAAACATTCTTTCATTAATAACAAATTAACTGAACTATCCAACTCTAGTACTTCCCAAGCCTTCTGGCATCTAGCCAAAATCCTTTTTCGTAAATTTTTCTTCTTCGTCTTTGCCTCCTCTTTTCCACTCTTCCACTTCTTCCTCTGACAAAGCTGAACTCTTTTCTAACACTTCTGCTAAAAACTCCGAATTTGGATGATTCCGGTGTTATTCCTCCCTTTCATACTAATGCCTAGCATCATAATCTCTTCCAAGGATGTACTTTCCACCCTTTCTGGGATTTTATACTAAGATGTCGTATGGACCGGACGGTGTTCCTCTTATTGTACTATAAAACTGTGCTTCTTTGCTGATGCCCTGCCTATGTAAACTCTTCCGTTTCTGTCTCTCCTCTAACATCTTTTCCCTTCTTACTGGAAATGTTATCTCATTAAACCTGTTCCAAAGAAGGGTGACCGCTCTCAACCCTCAAACTATCGTCCAATTGTTATTATTTCTTGCATCTCTAAAGTTTTTGAAACTATCCTTACTTCAAAATTTCTTAACTCATAAACTGTGAAGCCATGGTAGTTCAAACCCTCCCGCCAAGCGAAGCTATTTGGTTCTATTCTGACGAAAATCGTCATATGTAACATATATATAATTATTACTTATCCACATGCACCTATTTTGCTTTTTATATGAACATATGAAATTTTAAGAGCAATAACAAAAGTGGGAATAGCATTTGGGGGGTGAAAAAGACGTATTATTGCCGCAAGGTCATATCGTGAGGCGAGAGCAGGGGGGACGTACATCCACCATCTCCCAAGTGACACTGAGGCCTTACACTAGAAGTCTCTGTGTTGCAAGGATCTCTAGCTGGTGCAACCGTGTTAAATTAAAGAGACCAGGAGGGAGAAATTCACACCAAAAATTACCCGGTAAAAGGGGGAATAGGAGGAAAAATAGATGATTATTGAGGAGGGAGGAAAAGGGGGAGGAGGAGGGGAAGGGGGGGGGGGGAGGACACATATGTTGGAGTGGTAGCAAGTAATGGAGGGGAATTATCCCACCTAATCACAAATTGCTTTGTTTTGAGCACCACTGGGGTGTTTCCTAAGTTCTTTTTTATGCTATGTCTCTATTAAGGACGGTCGCAGTGCACCAGAAAAACCTCTATTGAGGACGGTCGTCTTTTATGGGTTAAGCATTTTATCTTCCCATAACCTACTCTCAGACCGCCAGTATGGCTTCCTAAACGGCGAGCGTCCTCTTTAGAGGTTTTTGTGGTGCAATGCGAGCGTCCTCTATAGAGCCAGCACATAATAAAAAACTTTCAAAACACCCCAGTGAGACTCAAAACAAAGCATTATGTGATTAGGAGAGATAATTCCACTCCATTACTCTCTACCACTCCTCCATTTGGGTCCCAAATCCCTCCCCCCCCCCCCTCCTATTACCCACTCCTAAATTATCAGCTATTTTTCATCTTATTTCCCCGTTTATCAGGTAATTTACTGCACGAATTTCCCTCACACGGTCTCTTTAATACGGGTGAGGCAGCTAGAGATCCTTACAAAAAAGAGACTTTTAGTGCAAGGCCTCAGTGCCGCACTGGACCTTGGAGAGAAAGGTTATTCGCCGCCCGGGCTCTCGCCTTACAATACGACTGGGCGGCAATAATGCGTCTTTTTTACCCCCCAAATTCTATTCCGACTTCTTTTATTACTATTAAATGTTCATATGTTCATATTAACCTAAGAAGTGCGCAGGGGGGGAAAATTACACTGTAGCCCTGTACGGACCTATTTCACTGTTTCCTGTCATTAAAATCGTTATCTTACCATAAATATAATTAATACTTATCCATATGCGCCTATTTTACGTTAAATATGAAGATATTAACCTGTTACAACAATAAAACAAGTGGAAACAGTGTTTGGCTGGTCAAAATTGCGAAATTAAAGCGAGAGTTGCAATCATCAAGTGTGAGCCAGCCTGCAAAACATCCACCCCTTACGATGCCTGGAGCGACACTGACGTCTCTCTCCTTATCTCTTTCTCTTTCTCACGCTTGGTAACACATATGACCACGCCCTGCTAGCAACTCGCTATTGTTGGCACGAAAATATACCTAAGAATAAGGGAATAACAGGGAAAATAGGTGATAATTGAAGGGGGGAGGGAGGGAGGGGAAAGGGGGGAAGGAGGGGATGTGGAGGAGTGATATTTGGCATGGTCAAGGGGCAAAAAAAAAAAAAAAAAAAAAAAATCAATTGCTACAAGTAGCAATTGATTTTTTTTTTTTTAATTTAAATGTTTTTTTTTTAGGCCTAGGATCATAAGAGTCTACCCGCAGTGGAACGGTAACACTCTTAAGAGTCTACCAGTACTTGATGGGTTAAAAGCAAAATAGGCACATATGGATAAGTAATAATGATATATATGGTAAATATGACAATTTTCCTCAGAATAGAACCAAATACCTTCGCATGGTGGGACCTTTAATAAACATAGGCTGTGCCTTTTAACCCTCAACTCGCGGTGCCCGTCATATGACGGGAGAGAGAATATTGGCCACCCATCATATGACGGGTGCCATTTTGAGGCCATTATGAGCTATGAGAGAGAAACCGAGCATTGGGGGGACGATAGGCAACCTCGGAACGCTAGCCACCATTATGTGGCCATCACTGAGGCATAGTGTATCTCATCCCCACCTCCCTACTGTTCTTAACAAGGATAAAATAGGGAAAAATACTTCATTTTAGGGTTCTTTTGCCTCAGGCTGCACGATCATTGCAAGAGAACCCGTGGTCGTACAAGGATGATTCAGGTGTCATTGGAAAAATCTATTATCGCCATTTCACGTATATATAATTGTATTACGCTCTGGCTCTTGCTTATGCATGAAAAACAGCATGTAATGAAGCTCATTATCTGTAAATATACCCGCCAGCCGCTATGGTGATGTAAACAAGACAGTCCGCCCGTTGGGAGTTAAAGGTCAAGGGCTGCTCTACTGGTGATCTTCTTTCTTATCTTACTAACTCTTGGTCATCTATTCACTCATATGCTGACGACTCTACATTACACTATTCAA
Source organism: Paralithodes platypus (assembly GCA_032716605.1). Lineage (NCBI taxonomy): Eukaryota > Metazoa > Arthropoda > Malacostraca > Decapoda > Lithodidae > Paralithodes > Paralithodes platypus. Next base: position 2,581,828 of record CM064577.1, read on the forward strand.
CTCCCACGAATTCACTCACAACAGGAACTCCAAAACTCATGTAAGGAGGCCTTAACCCTTATTTAGCGGGTGGTAAGGTATTTTACACTGTACCGCTCAGCGGGCATAATCCCGAAATATTCGCTCAATTTCACTCGCCCTAGCGCCGTTACTATGGCTCCAATGCGAACGAAACTATCATTTTTGGAAAGAGCAACTCTTCGTCTCCCAATATAAGTCTATGAATGGATGTTATGAATGAGTGTGTAGGGTGGAAAGAGGTGAGGAAGAGGAGGTACTTTTTGGTCTATTTCCCGGGCGCGTTCGGTTGCGTTCGCTTTGGCCTGACTTCGGCCTCTCGCGCGTCTACTATTCCTTCGGTAATCGGTCTTATTTTTCTCTTATTTCTCCTTATTTCTGTATTCTCTCTCTCTCTCTTTCTTTCTCTCTCTCTCACTCCTATCTGTCTGTCTGTCTCTCTCTCTCTCTCTGGCTCGCTCGCTTTCCCTCTCTCGCGCGCTCTGTCTCTCTCTCTCTCTCTTCCTCATCCGTATATGTAATTCTCATTATTATTTTCTCTAATCTCTCTCACTCCTCCTGTCTGTCATTCTGTCTCTCTGGCTCGCTCGCTTTCCCTCTCTTGTGATCCCTTTCTCTCTTCCTCATCCGTATAATTATGTATTTCTCATTATTATTTTCTCTAACTAATCCCTCTATTTCATTTATTTGCATGTAATATTTCTGTATTATTATATCTTTTTCATTCTTTCTTCAGTTCAGTTTCTGTATTCTCTCTATACGGTGGGAATGGTATTTCGTATGAGGGATGTGCAGCACAAATATTCAATCTTTCGTTGTTTGGTTGTTTGTATTACCGTAAGAAATTTACTGAACGCCTGCAAGTAATACGCTATAAAATGCTTGCAATCAAACTCTCAAGCAATTTCAAGGTCACATGCAATTATAAATGTAGGCTATAGGTAGACCCAGAGAGGAAGAGACAAGAGAGAGAGAGTGTCGTGATAATATAACAATGTTACATATGTATCATATATATATGAAAAAATAATATATACGGTAGGCCTACATCTGTTCCCCACAATCATATAATGCCAAGCACAAATATTCAATCTTTCATTGTTTGTATTACCGTAAGAAATGTACTGAACGCCTGCAAATAATACGCTATAAAATGCTTGCAATCTCTCTATTTTCTCTAATCTCTCTCACTCCTGTATCTCTCTCTCTCTCTCTCTCTCTGGCTCGCTCGCTTCCCCTCTTCCTCATCCGTATTATGTATTTCTCATTATTATTTTCTCTAACTAATCCCTCTATTTCATTTATTTGCTTGTAATATTTCTGTATTATTATATCTTTTTCACTCTTTCTTCAGTTAAATTTCTGCATTCTCTCTCTCTCTCTCTCTCTCTCTCTCTGTTTCGCTTGCTTTGCAGGAATTTTGTTTTTGTTTTATATAGAATATATACTAATTTACTTATCATTACTTACTATATCGTATAAACAATAGTAGGTAGCCAACTTACCATAATACCGATACACCAAACCGATCCGCATGCGGTTTTGTTTATCACCTGTTTACTAAAGTGCCACCATTATCGATTTTCTTGGAGCCGACTCGAGCGGGAGGGTTACCAATTGAAGTTAAATCCGCTAGCATATATTGTTAGATGTAAGACATGATAAATACCACTAGAAATATGAATTGGCAAAATCCATATAATATCACTTCGAAATTGTTCTGAAATTTCAAAACAAAACCGCTAGTGTAAGTCATTGCTGCTAGATCGAAGTAAAGGTCTCTAGATCTAGCGGAAGTCGCTATACGTATTGGCAGTACTGCACACTCATTCATTTCATTCATTCATTTTCTATTGAGCCCGTCCTGGAATCTTTACGACTCTGAATCTTACGATTGCCGACGGTGATACGTTGTTGACATTGTTGTTGATGTTCCAGTGGAGGGATGAACAAAATATTGTCCTTGTCCAATAATAGCTATTTCATAGTCCCACAGGACTTATTTTGATATATTTATCAAATTTATATAACGCCTGAAAATAATACGCTATAAAATGCTTGCAATCAAACTTTCAAGCAATTACAAGGTCACATGCAATTATAAAAAGGTATATTGTAGACCACAATCTTCGCCAAGCTTCGTTGTTGCTTGTATTATCGTGAGAAATGTACCATACACCCTGGTTATCGTGAGAAATTTACCGAACGCCTGCAAATAATACGCTATAAAATGCTTGCAATCAAACTCTCAAGCAATTTCAATGTCAAATGCAGTATAGGTAGACCCAGAGAGGAAGAGAATGACAGAGAGAGAGGGGAAGTCAAAAACATCTGCTAGGTGTGATTTCCCCTGAGAGGGAAGAGATTAGTTAGGGGCGTGCCCTGGCCTACATCAGACAAAGAGAGTACAAAGGAGTACAAACAAAGAGAGTGAGACAGAGAGAGAGAGAGAGAGTCGTGATAATATAAAAATGTTACACATGAATCATATATATGAAAACATAATATATACGGTAGGCCTACATCTGTTCCCCACAATCATATAATGCCAAGCACAAATATTCAATCTTTCGTTGTTTGTATTACCGTAAGAAATTTACCGAACGGCCTACAAATAATACGCTATAAAATGCAAAGGAAATTTCTTGTAGAGTGCAATTTTGAGGACGTAATGTGCTCTGAGAGAGAGCGGAGCGGTGATTAGGAGCATAAATTACCTCAAGACTGCTCGCCACACAGGGAATTATATAAGGAAATTACCGTATTTTAGGGTTTTTTCACTCGTGTTTTACGATCGTTGAAAGACAACCAGTGATCGTAAAAGGATGGTTCGGGTGTCATTGGAAAGCTCAATTTACGCACTTTCAGGATACATACTTGTATTACGCTCTGGATCTTGTTTATGCATGAAAAAGAGCACGGAACAACCCCATTTAGGGTAAAAAAAAAACCCCGCTGGGCGGCACAGTGAAATATACTCCACCAGCCGCTCGTAAGGTGATAAAATGCTTGCAATCACATTTTCAAGCAATTATAAAATATAAATTGTACTTACCAACACCCACACCAGTATGTTCTTCGTCAGGAACGTCTCCAATTTGCTCAAGGGTCTGTCCAATATCAACCACAACATCCACCCCACGCAAATTATGCTTGGGGTGAAAGCCTATGATCGGGTTATTTTCGTCTTCCGAGTCATCCACACTACCAAAACTCTCACCCAGACCTTTGACGGTTTCATCCAACAGCTTATTAGAAAGTTCTGAAGAGTTCAGCATGATATCTAGTTCCTGGGTGGTAAGCCGGGCGTGGTTAGTAGGGTGGCGCGACGCACTAGGGATGGCGGCCACCGAATCGAACACGGGCAAATCTTGACCTTCCATTATGGCTGCTTGAGGGTCACTTAGTCACGGTCACGCAGTGGGGATGTGTGGGTGGGCCCTTGTAGTACACCGCCTGACCACCAAGTTTCGCTTTCCACCTAAATTAGGGCGGGAATACGCCCACGGACTTAAGTCCGACCCCGCCATTTAGTCCAATTTTCTCGTATCGGACTTAAGTCCGACCCCGCTAAATAAGGGTTAAATCACCTATCTTCTGATCTCTCTACTATCTCAAATTGGGGCAGAGAAAACCTTGTTACATTTAATGCTTCCAAAATTCAATTTGACCATCTGTCTACTCGTAGCCCCCTTCCAAAAAACTATGACTTACTCTTCAACAACATACAAATTAACCCTTCATCTTCTCTTAATATTCTTGGTGTCTCTTTTTCTTCTGATCTCTCTTGAATAGATCATATTACCACTCTTGCTAAAACAGCTTCCCAGAAGCTGGGTGTGCTCAACCGCCTCCAGGGCTTCTTTACTCCTGCGCAGCTCCTTGGTCTGTACAGGGGCACAGCGTGTCCATGTATTGAGTATTGTTCACACGTGTGGGGAGGATCCTCTTACACAGCACTTCTGGACAAAGTAGAAAAGAAGCCTTCTGTCTCATTAACTCACGTCCACTCACCAATTCTCTGCAGTCTCTCTCTCTTCGCCGCAATGTTACATCTATCTCAATATTCTACCGTTATTATACTAATCTGTGTTCCTCAGAGCTCTCTCAGTGTATACCACCCCCCTTCGTAGATCACGTAACACTCGTCTTGCAGCATAATCCCACCCCTACTCTGTACAACTCTCCAACCCAAGAGTGAAACGCTATTCTCAATATTTCTTCTATTCAACAGCTGAGCTCTGGAACTCTCTCCCAGAATCAGTTTTTCCTTCATCCTATGACTTGAATTGCTTCAAACTCCGTTTGTCGAGGCATTTTGGCTCGAACGTCCCTTGATTAGGCCCTGTCACTCTTTCAACTCTGGGGGAGACACTCGTCACAGGCAGTTATGCTTTTTGTCTCCCTCATTCACATAAAAAAACAGAAAAAAAGACAGAGCACACCTATGTCAAGCTCCCTCGTAAGCATTCGCCACCTCTCCCATCTCAATAATACTGTTTTTAACTGGATATTTGCTCTTTGCACCTATTTGTTGGTTCTTCAATGTTCATAATTATGTTCAGTATTCAAGTAAAATATTGCTTTATATGATGAATATAATAACAAAATTCAGAATCGAGAGTAAACCAGCCGCACTGGCGGACGTTTAAAAACATGTCGCCTTTTAAGAGTTAAGATAACTTAGCTAATGACCTAGACAGGCAAGGCAGACATTGCCGAGAAACTGAATTATCATATTTGTTAATAATAAGCTACTTACTGCAGATATATATATTACAAAACGGTTAGCATACTTACATAATGCAAAGATTTTTCTAGCTAGAGTCACTAAGAAGAAAGTGTTCAAATATAGTTTCCTTTAAGTTAGTTGTTTGTGTAACAATAAGTTCAACGGTGAAATATATCAAATAATTAATACCATTCATAGTGGTAGATTGTCATGGTAATAAATATATCCAAGAGATAAAGCTACGCAATGTAACCGGAATATTCAATCCTTGTTCATTTATCTGAATTTATCTCAGTTATAAGTGGGTGAATATAAAAACTATGGAGAGAAAGTGCCCGGATCAGAAGGGTTTATTAAATAAAGTAAAAGTTTATGATTAACTGTTGAAATATTCCAAATCCCTAGGTATAAGATTTTATTTCATACTACAAGGAGTATTTTTGGATTTTACCAAAGCTTTTGATACTGTCGACCACCAGATACTATTGAGTAAATTAGACGTTTATGGGGTCAGATTAGTTGCTCAAAGCTGGATAAAAATGTATTTAAGTAATATAAAACAATATGTATCTTCTAATGAAATTGAATCTAACTTGTGTTCAGTGACATCTGGAGTACCAAAGGGATGAAATCTAGGGCCTTTGTTGTATATACTGTATGTAAATGACATAGCAAATACTTCATCTATTTTACCAATATTGTTTTCTGACGACACGAATGTGTTTCTTACAGGCAATAACGTTAAATATGTGATAAGTCAATTAAATAAATAATTGAATAAAATAATTCGAATGAATAAATGTAAATAAACTAGCCATACACAATTTTGAAACCAATTATATGAGCTATGGTAAAAAGGCTACTATGGAGCATTACAATTTGAACTTGCATATTAACAATGTATACATTTGAAGAAAGTTGATAAAACAGAAATTTTAGGGGTCATAATCGATTCCAAACTGACTTGGAAAGAACATATAATGGGTGCAAGGAATTCTCGAAAGGAAGAAGAATTGTATTCGAAGCTAGAAATTTAATGAATAGGGCAAAACTTCTAACACTGTATAATATTGTTTTGTGTATCCTTACATCGCATTATGGTGTGGATGCGTGGGGGGCTGCTAGTGAATGTCATATTCAAAGTATAATAGCACAAAAGAAAATAATAAGAACAATATCACCTGCCAAGTGCAATGACCATACAACCCCATTATTTCACACATTTGGGATTACACCAATTTCAAAATTCTACATATACTGTATGTTTACAACGTTGTATACATTTATTAGGTTAAGCGCAGTGTTCCTACATCTTTGCACGATATGTTTCACACAAATGAAGAGTTTCACACATATTTCACAGGAGAGACAGGACAATTACGCATAAATAGAGGTATGGTATATATTACCTCTAAATATGAGTTTATAATGGAACAACATATCGGAGAAGGTTAATCATGAATGTTCATTTGTAACTTTTAAGTATAGATTAAAGCAGTACTTACTAAATGAGTAAAGTGTATGTGTATGCATGCGTGCGTGCGTGAGCTTGTGTGTGTGTTTGTGTACTATTGAAATGTGTACTGTTTTACATGATTGAGATTGTATACGTTCTTGTATGTAGTGGTGTATGCTATTATATACTGTACTAATCTTATTCACTACACAAGAAAAGGTGTAGGTATTTGCGAAAGTAAAAGTGAGAAAGTATACTAATGGGTTTGTAGTAACATATTAACCTCTGAAGTGTGCATGAGGGGTATGAGACACCACACTCCTGTGCTGACGTATTTGAGCTGTTCCCATCACTAACATCATTATTTTACCATAAATAGCATTAATACTTATCCAAATGCGTCTATTATAGGTTGATTATAAAGGTATTAACCTGTTACAACAATAAAACAAGTGGAAACAGCGTTTGGATGGTCAAAATCGGCGATACAGGCCGGGAGTTACATAATGTATGGCTGAGGCAACCTCCTTTCCCACCACTTTTCCCCACGTCTGGAGAGAGACTGTCGATCGATACTCTCTCTCTCTCTCTCTCTTGCACTCGCTTGCTAACAGTGATGACAATGCCCTGCTTACAACTCGCTAATGTTAGCACAAAAATATACCACAGAATAAGGGAATAACAGGGAAAATAGGTGATAACTGAAGGAGGTGAGGAAAGTGGGGAAGGAGGGGAGGTGGAGGAGTGATATTTGGCATGGCCCAGGGGCAATAAAAAAAAAAAAAAAATTGGGCGGTGTTTTAAATGGACTTTTTAATAGCCTTACTCTTAAGAGTCTTCCCGCAGTCCGCCGGGGGAACTCTTAAGAGTCTTCCCGCAGTTCCCGGGTTAAGTATTGTAACTGTGATATATGTGATGATCTGTAAAATTTAATATTAGGTAAGGAATATTACGGAATAGTGTATTGATGCATTGTAATTCATAAATATTATAGCTTGCCTGTTTCGTGTTTGTTCACATTACTAACACTGCACTTATACGCACTATATTGTTTGGGAAAATGAATAAGATGGAGAATATACTATTGCGTATCAGCCCTCCTTGTTATGAAACATTGTCATTTGTAACTATATGATATATGTATCAACATTTCCTAGTTTTCATGACAATATACCATTTAATTTTAAAATTAATTTTGAATTCACCAGGGGTGGGAATGTGTTGAAAGGCGGGTGCCCCCCACTCTCCATAAGGGAGGAGGTATACACTGAGATAGCTCTGAAGAACATTGATTATTGTACTAGCAGTAGAAGAGTGAGAGAGATGCAACATTGCGGCATGTAGAGAGAGATTGTAGGGAAAATTAGTAAGAGGAGATGAAATAATAAGACGAAATGCTTTTGACTCTACCCTTTTGAGAAGTGGTAGTATGGGTTGAGCCTTCTAACATATGTGAACAATACTCGATACATGGGCGCACAGTGCCCCTGTACAGAGCAAGAAGCTGTGAGGGGTTGAAGAATCCACGGAGATGGTTGAGCACACCTAACTTCTGGAAAGTTGTTTTAGCAATAGTGGTAATATGATCTTTCCAAGAAAGGCCAGAGGAAAAAGATACACCAAGAGTATAGAAAGAAGATAAAGGGTTGATTTGTGTATTGTTGAAGAGCAAGTCTGGTGGAAGGTGGAAGATAGAGCAATTGGGTCTTGGAGGCACATTAAATTAACATTAAAACAAAAATGATGAACACAGGCCCAGCCTCGGAGTCCCCGGGGGGGGGGGGGGGCATAAATACCCCCACACATGCCCGACCTTCCCCTGACGACCCCTCTAAATGCTCTGGACCACAGCCTGTCGCTCTTACTATCAACTTTTGCAATATTCGCGGCCTTTCCTCTAATTTTCACTCTGTCGAACACCATCTCTCCTCCTCCAAACCTGATCTTCTTTTCCTCACCGAAACCCAGGTATCTGAGACAACTTCCAGCAGCCCCTTCTCTGTATCCTACTCTCTCTATCCTAGTTTCAAAGCCAAAGGTGGATGTTGTGCATACGTGCACAACAAACTTACTTGCTCTCGTGTTCCCGATTTCGGCTCCTCTGAATTCTCAACTTTATGGCTCAAACTTTCCTGTCATTCTCATACTAAATATTTCTGTGCTGTCTATCTTTCCCCTAACTCTATCGACTTTCCCATATTCTTCGACTATCTAAACTCTAAACTGGAACACATTCTATCTATCTCTCCCTTCTCTGAAATCTTCATCTTAGGAAATTTCAACGTTCACCACCGCCAATGGCTCTCCTCTCACTCTACTGACCAACCTGGTGAGCAAGCCTACGTCTTTTCTATCATAAATGATCTAGAGCAGCTGGTCCAGCAACCCACCCGTATCCCGGATCGCTTCGGAGATCGGCTCAACCTTCTTGACTTATTTATGACTTCTAACCCTTCTTCTTATACTGTCAATCTTTTTTCTCCTTTGGGATCCTCCGACCATAAACTTATCTCTGTCACCTGTCCTATCTCTTCAGTACGGCCATCCGATCCTCCCAGCCGGCGGCGCTTGTGGCACTTTGGCGCTGCCGACTGGGAGGCTCTCCGGCAGTACTTCTTTGATTTCCCATGGAATGACTTCTGCTTCCATGGCCGAGGACCCTCGGAGAGTGCTGAACGCATTACCGAATTAATTCTCTCGGGCATGGAAGTGTACATTCCATTTTCTTTCTCTCAGTCTAATGCAAACAAATCTTGATTTACTCACACTTGTTCTATTACTGTCCACAACAAGGAGGAAGCATTCAAACGGTACCGATGCCTTAAAACTCAAGAATCTCATTCTTCCTATGTTTCTGCCCGTAATCAAGCCAAATCTGTTCTTCGACTTGCCAAGCACTCTTTCATCAATAATAAATGCACTGAACTATCCAACTCTAGCTCTTCCCAAGCTTTCTGGCATCTAGCCAAAAACATCTCCAACGACTTTTCTTCCTCGTCTTTCCCTCCCCTTTACCACTCTGATGGCACACCCATCAATTCTTCCTCTGACAAAGCTGAACTCTTTGCTCAAACCTTTGCCAGAAACTCTGCCTTGGATGATTCCGGTGCTATTCCTCCCTCTCCTACTTATGCCTAATATCCAAATCTCTTCTAAAGGTGTACTTTCTACCCTCTCTGGGCTTAATACTAAGAAGGCGTACGGTCCGGACGGTGTTCCTCCTGTTGTACTTAAAAACTGTGCTTCCGTGCTGAGCCCCTGCCTAGGCAAACTCTTTCGTCTCTGTCTCTCCTCTAACGTCTTTCCTTCTTGCTGGAAGTTTGCTCTCATTCAACCTGTCCCAAAGAAGGGTGACCGCTCTCAACCCTCCAACTATCGTCCAATTGCTCTCATCTCTTGTATCTCTAAAGTTTTTGAAACTATTCTTGCTTCCAAATTTCTTAAACATTTCTCTTCTCATAATCTGCTCTCAGATCGCCAGTATGGCTTCCTTAAGGGTCGCTCTACTGGTGATCTTCTTTCATATCTTACTAACTCTTGGTCATCCTCCTTTCGGGACTTCGGTGAGACTTTTTCTGTTGCACTAGACATATCGAAGGCCTTCGATAGAGTCTGGCACAAATCTTTAATTTGCAAACTGCCCTCTTTCGGTTTCTGTCCCTCCATCTCTAATTTCCTTTCCGGCCGTTCCATAGCTGCGGTTGTGGATGGCCATCGCTCATTTCCTCATCCTATCAACTCCGGTGTTCCTCAGGGTTCTGTCCTATCTCCTATTCTCTTTCTAGTTTTCATAAATGATCTTCTCAACCGTACATCCAGTCCCATCCATTCATATGAAGACAAATCTACCTTACACCACTTAATTAGTTTTCCAGAACGCCCCAGCCAGCAGTCCCTCAAAAGTAAACGTAGTGAAGCCATAAAATATTTATCTTCTGATCTAGCTACTATTTCCAATTGGGGTAGAGAAAACCTTGTTGCATTTAATGCTTCCAAAACTCAATTTATCCATCATACTACCCGTCAGGAACCTCCAGAGGACTATCCCTTATTCTTCAACAATACAAAAATCAACACTTCATCTTCTCTCAATGTTCTCGGTGTCTCTTTTTCTTCTGCTCTCACTTGGAAAGACCATATTACCAGTCTCGCTAAGGCAGCCTCCCAGAAGCTGGATGTGGTCAACCGCCTCAAGGGGTTCTTTACCCCTGCGCAGCTTCTTGCTCTGTACAGGGGCACAGTGCGTCCTTGTATTGAGTATTGTTCACATGTGTGGGGAGGATCCTCTCACACCGCACTCCTAGATAAAGTATAAAGGAAAGCCTTTCGTATCATCAACTCTCGTCCACTCACCAACTCTCTGCAATCTCTCTCTCTTCACCGCAATGTTGCATCTCTCTCGCTATTCTATCGCTACTACAATAATCGGTGATCCTCGGAGCTTTCCCAGTGTATACCACCTCCTCTATGTAGGGTACGTAGGACCAGCCTTGCAACACAATCCCACCCCTACTCTGTGCAACTCTCCAACCCAAGAGTGAAACATTATTCTCAGACTTTCTTCTATTCAACTGCTGAGCTCTGGAACTCTCTCCCAGAATCAGTCTTTCCCCCTTCCTATGACTTAAATTGCTTCAAACTCTGTGTGTCCAGGCACTTTAGCTCGAACGTCCCTTGATTTCGGCCCTGTCACTCTTTGAAATCTGTGGGAGGCACTCGGTGTAGGCAGTTATGCCTTTTGTCTTCCTCATTCACATAGAAAAAAAAACAAAAAACAAAAAAAAACATGATTCTCTCTGACCCAATGGGAAGTAATTGATAAATTAGGAGATAGGCGTGCTTTGGCATTATCATGTGAGTTTTGGAGTTATTGCGTGGTGAGTCATTGTGGAAAACTAGTTGAATAATTTAAGGCAGAGTTGTCATCATATGAGTGAATAGGGCTAGAGGTACAGCAAAAAAGATCATTAATGAATATTAGGGAGGGTAGTTTGGAAATTAGAGGTTTGTGCCAGACTCTATTGAATGTTTTCGATATGTCTAGCGCACTAGAAAACGTCTCACCGAAGTCCCGAAAGAAGGATGACCAAATGTTAGTAAGATAAGTTGGGAGATCAACAGTAGAGTGGCCCTTAACCCGGCAAGTACGGGAAGACTCTTAAGAGTTTCCCCGGGCGACTGCGGGAAGACTCTTAAGATCCTGGGCCTAAGAAAATCCATTTAAAACACCCCAATTTTTTATTTTATTTTTTATATATTTTTTTTGGCCCCTGGGCCATGCCAAATATCACTCCTCCACATCCCCTCCTTCCCCACTTTCCTCCCCTCCTTCAGTTATCACCTATTTTCCCTGTTATTCCCTTATTCTGTGGTCTATTTTCGTGCTATCATTAGCGAGTTGGTAGCAGTGCATTGTCATCACTGTTACCAAGCGTGGGAAAGAGCAAGAGAGAGACTATTGCCTTACAGTGTCTCTCCAGACAAGGGGAGGGGAGGAGGGGAGGGAGGTTGCCTCAGCCATACATTATGTAACTCCTGGCCTGTATCGCCGATTTTGACCATCCAAACGCTGTTTCCACTTGTTTTATTGCTGTAACAGGATAATACCTTTATAATCAACCTAAAATAGGCACATATTGATAAGTATTAATGCTATTTATGGTAAAATAACGATGTTAGTGATGGGAACAGCTCAAATACGTGTGCACAGTCGTGTGGTGTCTCATACCCCCCATGCGCACGTCTTAGGTTAAGAAAACCATACTGGCGATCTGAAAGAAGATTATGGTAGGTTAGATGTGTAAGAAATTTTGAATTAAGAATAGATTCAAGAACTTTAGAGATGCAAGAAATAAGAGCAATTGGACGATAATTGGAGGATTAATAACGGTCACCCTTCTTTGGGACAGGTTGAATGAGAGCAAACTTTCAGCAAGAAGGGAAGATGTTAGAAAAATAACAGAGACGGAAAAGCTTGCCTAGGCAGAGAGTCAGCACGGAAACACGTTTTTTTAGTACAACAGAGGGGACATCACCTGCTCTGTGCGCCATCTCAGTATTAACCCAGGAAAGGCACCGGAACTCTTAACCCCTTGAGTACCAGCGACGCACATTATGCGTCGCCTATGTATGTAACGCTAAACCCCAGCGACGCAATGGTTGTGTTCGCGTTAATTACTCTTGTCCTATGGCACCTAGAGGGTTCAGATTTGTATGGGAACTACTTTAGTATCCCATGCAACAATACCGATGGTTGGAAACACTTCAAGTCCAGCTGCGTGCATGTGAGCGCTCGCTGGAGTAATTTTCCAGTATTTTGCCTACTCATTTCCCCAAGTTAGTTGCAGCTTTTTACCGCCCCGCAGGAACCCTAAATGACCTAGGCGAGTTTTTTTTTTTCTTTACTAACCCCTCCCATGAAAAATAATTGACAACCTGCTGGTCCCTTGTTGTACATTTATTATAAATCAGCTGGTGCTTATTGGGTTAAGAGGTTTGGTGGGCAAAGGTAACGGGACTCCAAGTTCAGCCTCCCATTATTACATTTAATTAATTAATAGTTAAGGCATAACAAAAGCCTTTTAACGCCCCCCACTGGCACTCAAAACAAAGGAATATGTGATTAAGTGAGATAATTCCCCTCTATACCACCTCTCACTCCTACATATGTGCCCCTCCCCCCCCCCCCCCCTCTTCCCCTTCTTCCCCCCTCCTCAATTATGACCTATTTTTCCTTTTATCGGGTAATTTTCGGCACACATTTCCCTCACACGGGCGAGGCAACTAGAGATCCTAGCAACAAAGTTACTTCTACTTAGAGCCGTCAGTACTGCTGCTTTAGAGCTCGGGAGGGGAGGATATACGCCACCCCGGCTCTCCCCTCATGATACGATCAGGCGGCAATAATACGTCTTCTTGACGTCATCTCCAAATAATATTCCCACTTATTTTATTGCTCATAAATGTTAATATCTTCATATTAAACGTAAAATAGGCGCATATGAATAAGTAATAATTATATATTTATGGTAAAATTACTATTTCTATCGGGAATGAACCAATATACCTTCGCCTGGTGGGACATTTCAAATACCATAGCTATGCGCTTCCCGGGTTAAGCCCAGAGATGGCAGAGAGTATATCTTTAGAAGTTATTAGGATATTAGGCATAAGTATGAGAGAGGAAGGCAGAGAGGGAGGAATAGCATGGGAATCTTCCCAGGTGGAGTTTTTAGCAAAAGTTTGAGCGAAGAGTTCATCTTTGTCAGAGGAAAAAGTGATGGTGTAGATGGTTTAGAGAAGAGGAGGAAAAGACGAGAAAAAAACTTGTTGGAGAGGTTTTTGGTTAGATTCCAGAAAGCTTAGGAAAAGCTAGATTTGAAAATTTCAGATAATTTATTATTGATGAAAGAGTTTTTGGTGAGTCGAAGAACAGATTTAGCTTGATTCCGGGCACAAAAATAGAAAGTATGAGATTAATGACTTTGAAAACGACGGTACCATTTGAATGCTTCCTCCTTATTTCAGACAGAACAAGCGTGAGTAAACAAAGATTTTTTTGCATTAATCTGAGAGAAAGAAAATGGAATTTATGTCTCCATGTCTGAGATGATTACCTTCGTAGTGCATTCAGCACACTCCAAGGGTCCCTGGTCATGGAAGCAAACATTACTCCACGCAAAAGCAAAGAAGAAATACCAAAGAGCCTCCCAGTTGGCAGCGCCAAAGTGCCACAAGTGACACCAGCTGGGATCGGAGATTGGACAGTTAACAGAAATAATGTTATGATCAGAGGAGCCCAACGGTGAGAAAAGATTGACAGTGCAAACAGAAGGATTAGAGGTTAGAAATACGTCAAGGATGTTGGGCCGATCTCCAAGGCGGTCAGGGATACGGGTAGGGTGCTGGACTAACTGCTCCAGGTCATTTAGGATAGAACATAATATGTTATGCCACGCTATAATAAAACGTGTTATAATCTGATTGCGATTTCCACCTTAGGAATCAGCACTAATCACCAACTTGGGTTCTTCTCCGCTGGGAAACAACTAGCCTTAGCTCTTATACTTCACTCAAATAATAATCAATGGACACAAAATACACAATAATGGTTCACAAGTTAATTCCTTATTAGCTAGGGTACAATTCATATGGCATTGGAAAAAAAAAAAAAAAAAAAAAAAATGCATACGCAACTCTGCGACCTAGAATTCTGCAAGTAGTATTGAATCTCTTAGGTAAAATCGGTTTATATACAGTATATAATTATACTGTGTATATATTAAATGTTTTTATACTCGCAGCCGGACTTGAACCACCGACAGTCAGAATAAGTGCCCATACTTTAATCCACTATACCACATCGTGATAGAGGATACTTGTGTGTAGTGGATTAAAGCATAGACACTCGTCCTGACTGTTGGTGGTTCATGTCTGCCTGGGAGTATATATATATATATATATATTTACATTTATGATCACGTTGAATCTTAACCATTGGAATATTTATCTATAATAAGGTCAGCGTAACACTATTTTGTAGCATTTTGAATATGGTGCAATTCAAATTTAAAATATATATAAGAAAGAAATAGTGACCATAATATGTGACCTTCACCATTCACCTTGACCTTTGAATAACAAAAACACAAAATTTGGACAAGCATTGCATTGACCAACCGAATTTGCCAGCAAAATTTGGTGACGATACGTAACCCGTTCAGTACAGTTCTGTCGGTTTAATTTCATACTGGATATTAAGATGATTTTATTTAGTTTATGAAGGGCCTTCATAAAATTAGAAGGCTTTCAACTATCTTAATTAACCCTTTTTACTACCACAGATCCTTCATAAGCTCCACAAAGTCGTCTTATTATAGCTAGAATACAATAAAAAAGACGTCACCAGTACACAAAGGGTTAAACAGTCTAGGAAGAGTTTAAAGACAAATATTTACACTCTCCTTTTGTTCTTTGAATTTGATCTTTAACCTTAAGTATTATAATATATATATATATATATATACTGTATATGATTGAAATATATGTTTTGTGAGTAAAATGCAACTGAAAGTCGCCAGCTTATCAAAAATTTAGTATTTTTTTTATGATGAAGGTTAACTTTTGACCTTGGCCTGTGACCTTGATCTTTACGTAGGATTATATTTTTATTTACTTTGATGTAACCCTAGGAAATCAAATAAATGTGTAAAATTTCATTAAAGAGCATCAGTTTGTTTCAGAGGTATTAAAAGAATAGTGCACCTTGACCTTTGACCTTCATGATGTCTGAAAATTGAACATCTTAATTTTCCCTTAAAGCACAACTGTCTCAACGAATTTTGTGAAATTTACATGAATAGTAAAGAAATTAGCATATTGACCATATATTTGACATAGACCTGTTACTTTAACCTATCAAATGGAATTATGTTTATTCTTGTATGACCTTGGTCTAGGCATTTCAAATATGCATGATATGCCTAATGAAAATCTTACATTAAATAGGAAATACTAGTAAAAATCATGTTTCGACCTTTGACCTTGACCTTTGACCTTATAATTTCTTATCGAGGATTTAGTTAGCTTAACAGCAATGTTCGTATTAACTAGCATTATGACTATGGTGTAATTTGTATAAAAAACTTATTTATTACAAATAGTGATCATATACTGTGACCTTGACCTTTGACCTCTGACTTAAAATAAAATACATATATTTTGATTGTCGTCGCATTGACCAACTGAATTTGCCTGTATAATTTGGTGACAATACATTAAACAGTCTAGGATGAGTTTAGGGAAAATTACAAATATTCTTGTTTTGACCTTGACCTCTGACCTTAACTATTACAATATTTATGTGAAATTTGATATATGTAATATTTAAGTAATAAGCCATGTAACACAGCTAGTTTTCCAAAATTTGAGTAATCTTTTTTAATAAATAATAAAAGTTGACCTTTGATCTTGACCTGTGACCTTGACCTTTATGTAAGAGTACATTTTTGTTTGCATTGACATTGCCCATGAAAATCAATTAAGCATGCGTAATTTCATTAAAACCCATTAGTTAGTTTCATATATATCAATAAAATAGTTGACCTTGACCTTTGACCTTTAGCTTGACCTTTATATGTCTCGACATTTATTATTTTCCTTTTCACTTAAAGTGCAACTATCTCCTCAAATTTTGTGAAGTTAGCATAAAAAGTAAAGAATATAGCATATTGACCTTTTATTTGACCTTGACCTGTGACCTTTACCTTTCATATGGAATTGTATAGTTTATTGCATGACCTTGGCCTAGGTATTCCGAATATAAATGGTAAGCCTAGTGAGAATCTAAGTTAGTATAAGAAATACTAGTAGAAAACCTATTTTAACCTTTGACCTTGATCTTTGACCTTACCCTTTAGAATATTCATCTAAGATCTGGGCAATACGATACCAAAGGTTACCAGTAACTTGTATAATGAAAATAAAGACATTTGAGTAAAAAGTAAAATAAATAGTAAAAGTTGACCTTCGACCTTGACCTGTGACCTGGACCTTTATGTAAGAGTATTTGGTTTTGTTTTTATTGACATTGCCCCGGAAAATCAAATAAGCATGCCTAATTTCATTAAACCCCATCAGTTAATTTCATATATATTAATAGAATAGTTGACCTTGACCTTTGACATTTATCTTGACCTTTATGATATATGTGTCCAAATGTATTATTTTCCTTTTCATTTAAAGTGCAACTATCTCACCAAATGTTGTGAAGTTTGCATGAAAAGTAAAGAAAATAGTATATTGACCTTTTATTTGACCTTGACCTGTGACCTTGACCTTTCTTATGGAATTTTATAGTTTCTTGTATGACCTTGGCCTAGGTATTCCGAATATACATGGTAAGCCTATTGAGAATCTAACAGTTAGTATAAGAAATACTAGTGAAAAACTGATTTTGACCTTTGATCTTGACTTTTGACCTTACCCTTAAGAATATTTACCTAAGATTTGGTCAATACGATATATAGGTTACCAGTAACTTCTATCTATCTATCTATTGCCGGACGCCTTACTCCCCTTACGAGGGTGGCCATACACAGAATGCCCCCAAGCGGACCTATTCCCTGTGAGAGGGACAACCCGAGCCAGTTTAGTGAAGGACTTACAGGATTAACCACTCAATTTAGGATCCGTCCGACTCCGAGGCCCTCTGTGTATCTTGTTAGCACTATTTTTCTACAGTCGTGTTCGTCTAATCCATCCACTAACCTGCCTTACCCTTAGGTAAGCAGTACAGATTTGTATCAGGTTTACTCCCCTAGACAGGTTGCCAACCAAGGCTGACGAGTCCCATCCACCCGGATTTGTATAAGGTTTTCTCCCCTAGATGAGTTGCCGACCAAGGCTAACGAGTCCCATCCACCCAACCAGTAACTTGTATAGTGAAAATGAAGACATTTGAGTAAGAACTAAAAATATGAAATATTGACCTTATTTTTAACCTTGACCTTTGACCTTAACCTTTAAGTTAAATGGAATATTTCTTTTTGACTGACCTTCGCATTGATCAAATGAATATACCTGTGAAATTTGGTGAAAATCCATCGAACGGTCGAGGAGGAGTTTCCGGACAGACAGACAGACGACGATGACGACGGACGACGACGGATGACGACGACGACAGACAAGCTGAATGGTTGTGCACAGTATACGAGTGGGATCTTTGTGCGCGATACCACTCTGCTTCGCAGAGTTGATAATAATACACAAAGAGATAAAGTCTCAATCACAATAAGTAGTGCCTTGAAGCAAAGAAAACAGAAGCTCTAAATATGGCTACCCGCAAGGTATATAATAGTTACTGCGATAGCATACACGCGGTACTGAAGGTATGTAAATTAAGACACTACTTGAATTCTAAGCGAACAATAAGTTAATACAACTTGAATAAACATAAAGGTAAAATAACTCAAAAGGTACGCATATTATAAACACTTCATACAGGTCGATAATGATATTAGTCATAAATATGTGGCTGAGATGAAATACTCTGTGAATAAACTATCTATGATAGTGTTGCACCCAGATGATAATAATAGCATAAAAACTAGATCTGAATAAGCGTTCACTGAGTTTTACGTGTATGGTACATGTATTTATTCCCGAACGAACATATATATATTTCCACATAAAGAATATAGGAGAATATTATTCGAGGAAGTATATCAAAATTTATTCCACGAAAGATGTGTAAATGTTCTCTTAAACAAATCACGGATAGTAAGTAAATAGGGAAGAATAGACAATCTTCAATTATTACGTTACCATATGAACCTCAACATATCTAAGTTAAACCCTAATTGCAATCATCATTACCATTACGAAACAAAAGAACACTTAATTAAAGGTTTTAGGTAGAGGAAAGGTATTGGTAGAGCATTTGGCGAGCACGTGGTACTGGTAGAAGTTGTCCAACGGTTGATCCCAGGGACCCAGAGGTTTCACACACGCTCTCTAGGATCCGGCCCAAAGAACTTTAGGCGCCTTGCTTTTTCTTGGTCCTTCTTTCTCTCCACTTGACGTTCTCGGGTACTGTCTGCACTGAACTGGATTGTTGATGATTTAACTTTCAATTTATTGTGAGCATCGGTTTGATACAAAGAGACTAATTTAGCATCTAGATTAGCTTCCAGGCTATCGGATTCACCTGAATAGTCAAATCTTCACATCTGTGTATTTATTAGTCCCCGAATGACCGTATGTTTACAACTTGGCAATAACACAGGAAGATCTTTATTAGAGGTTTCACCTGACTGATCCCTTTCTAGATTAGGGATCCCGAGCTCACAATCCAAAAATATAAGTAAGCCAGTAGGCTGTATGCTTGCTTTAACTTTGTTCAGTGCAGGTAGTAACTCCTTTTTGGTCGGCACAAGGGGGCTTTGATCTCGGGGCAATAGGGGTGTGTGTGATACTCTGATTTTGAGTTTAGGGATGGAAGGGGTTGCACTAATATTTGTTTGTTGTTGTGATTTGTTCGAGGATGATGGGAGTTTTGATCTTCTTATTTACCCTAGGTTTGGTTTGGTGGTTATTTAGGAGTGAGATGTTACTTTGAGGGGTTTGGTGAGAGTTGGGGTATTCTTCATATTTGTTATTGAGGGGGTAAGTTATAAAGGGCTTGTTTGCTAGCGAAGCTATTGTTCTCTTCATAATTATTTTAGTATTCTACTTGACGGCATTGAGGTTTTTGATGGGGAATTAGCATAAACTTGTGTGTGTCATGGTCGTGTATGGTCTTCCCACGCTCATTATATTCTATGAACGTAGTCACTGGGGGCGTGTTTTCTGGCTTGGGTGAATCTCGTTTTCTGACTTGATGTTGATGGTAGTCCTGGGTCCTGGAGGGTCCGGGTTGTGGTTCCTTGCTTCTTATAGAAGATATGCGGTAGATTTGGTCTGAGGTGTTGGGGGTCGACGGGAGCAGGTGGTTAGATATATTTGGCATATCTTGGCCAGACCCGTCATCTCAAAATATGTAGGCTTGCTCACCAGGTTGGTCAGTGAAATGAGAGGAGAGCTATTTCAGAGAAGGGAGAGATGGATAGAATGTGTTCCACTTTCGAGGTAAGATAGTCAAAGAACTTAGCAAAGTCAGTAGAGTTAGGGGACAGATAAGCAGCACTGATATTTCTAGTTTGAGAGTGGCAGGAAAGTTTGAGCCAGCATGTTGAGAATTCAGAGGAGTCGAAGTAAGGAACACGGGAGCAAGCGAGTTTGTTGTGTACATATACACAGCATCTGCCTTTGGCTTTGAAACTAGGATAGAGAAAGTAGGAGGAAACAATAAAGGGAATGCTAGAAGTAGCTTCAGACACCCAAGTCTCTGTGAGAAAAAGAAGATCAGGTTTGTTGGAGGAGAGGTGGTGTTCGACGGAGTGAAAGTTAAGAGGCCACGAATGTTGCAGCAGTTCATAGTTAGCAGTCCAGTACATTGTGAGGAGTCGTCACCAGGGGACAAGTTGCTGGGGGCATTTATGGTCCCCGACCTGGTGACTCCGAGGCCGGTCGTGATTGTGCCATATGCTTTTCTTTAATTTTGAGAAGATAGTGTAGTATGCAATATGTTTGCAGTATACTGTATTGATAGGAAGAGAAGATGTTTTGGAGGGCAAACTGGAGTTGTCCTCTATAATTGTGAGGATAAGAAAGGTCAACAAAGGAGGCCACGTGGTGAAACAGGAGTTCCAGCTACCCTTATCGGCTACCAGTAGCACTCCCCGGGAGTATATACCGCCCTGTTCGGCTAGTGCCTGCAACAATCCGATTGTTTTAGGGGGTAATGATATTGGTATCAGGACACTAAGTCTTCAACACCAGATCCTCTCACCACTCCAAAAGACGAGTCACCTCAACACCAAGTCATGTCACCACTAGACGTTTTATACACCAGTCGGTTTCATTACCAAGGCATCTCAATACCGCATGTTGCCACATCTACTGTACTTTACAGCAATCACGGGAGTGACCCCCCTCCCCCCCCCCCCCCACACACACACTCGAGGACAGCGAGGACAGCGAGGACCGAGGACAGCCATGAACATAAATGTAGATCCGACAAGAACCAAAAATATTATTAAAGAGCGTTCCGTGAGTTCTAAAATAACAAATTTAAAGGTTTTCTATGCAAACGCTCGTAGCATACGCAATAAATTTTCAGATTTAGAGGAGCTAGTGTTTACAGAAAATTATGATGTGATTGGCATAACAGAATCTTGGCTCAATACAGAAGATAGAGACTTTTTAGCAGAGTATTCACTTCCCGGTTATGTAATGTTTGAGAAAAGCCGAATAAATCGAAATGGAGGTGGCGTTTTTACTTTATATCAAAGAAAGTCTTAACCCTACCCTCTTGTCAAAACCTCAAATTGTGAACGTCGACGCATCTTTTGTGCTAATAAAGAATAATAAAGGTACCAAAATAATACTTGCATTAATATACAGACCTCCAGCTCAATCAGTGCAAACTGACCGAGAAATTTACGAACAAATTGCAGATGTAAGTAACTCACAAGATACCGTAATTTTTGGTGACTTTAATTTACCTGTGACCAAGTGGGGCGATACTCTTACTTCACACTCCGGACATGACTTGTATACGAACTTGCAAGAGAGTTCGCTTTATCAATTTGTTGGAACGCCGACCCGTGGTAATAACGTTCTTGACATTGTACTTGCAACAAAAGAAGAATTAATAGAGAATTTGAATGTTGGTGATGAATTCAGTAACAGCGACCATCGTACGATAACTTTCACTTTAAAGTTTACTAGTAACGAACCAAATAGTAGCATCGAAAAAGTCCCTAATTTCAAGAAAGCAAACTTCCATAAACTTAGAGCTATGTTTAAAGAAACTGACTGGAGCTTTTTAATTCACAATAACGACATAAATACATCTTGGAAGTTATTCGAAGCCACTTACCTAAAAGCAGTGCAAGACTGCATACCATCAAAAACTCGGCGTCCAGGCCATAATAATAAGCCCAAATGGTGGAATAAAGATATTTCAAACTGCCTGCTTGCTAAAAAATGTGCTAATGATAGATTAAAATCCTCACAAAATGACGAAGAACGGCTGAAATTTGTAGAGCTACGACGCAAAGCCAAAAAGTTAATTAAGCAAAGTAAAAAGACCTTAGAGTTACATATTGCGAATCAAAGTCAAACAAACCCGAAAGAATTCTATAGTTATATCAGAAAGAAAAAAGTTGTTACTTCAACTGTTGGACCGTTAGTCGATGAAAATGGAGAATACACCAAAGACGAAGAACAAATGAGTAATGCCCTCAATACCTTCTTTGCATCAGTTTTTACAACAGAAGACCTCAGTGATATCCCTACACCATCGCCGATTCAGATTGATAATTCAGATGTTCTAAGCAATATCACCGTTACAGAGAGAGAAGTATTGAATTGTTTAGATAAACTCAAGGTAAATAAAACGCCTGGACCTGATACAATCTCGCCTAGAGTTCTAAAGGAAGCTAAGGATGAGCTCTCTAAACCACTGACATTACTATTCAATAAATCCTTGCAGTCTGGAACTATGCCCGATCAGTGGAAGCTAGCCAACGTAACACCGATATTCAAAAAAGGCAGCAAATCCCTACCCAGTAACTATCGTCCAATTAGCTTAACCTCAGTTGTATGTAAAATGCTAGAAACGGTCATACGAGACAGACTCGTAAATCACTTAGAGGAAAATAACATACTTAAAGATACTCAACACGGCTTTCGTAAAAAACGTTCCTGTTTAACAAACCTCTTAGACTTCTTCCACGATATCCTCAACCTCTACGATGAGAGTAAAGCTGTAGATATTATATACCTTGATTTTCAAAAGGCCTTTGACAAAGTTCCCCACAAACGTTTACTGCTAAAACTAAAAGCGCATGGAATACAAGACGGTGTGTTGAAATGGATAGAAAATTGGCTCAGCGACAGAAAGCAAAGAGTAGTCATAAACGGTAAGGCATCAAATTGGACCAATGTAAGTAGCGGGGTACCCCAGGGATCGGTACTAGGACCAATTCTCTTTCTAATTTACATCAACGACATAGATGAGGGTCTCACCTGTACAATCTCAAAATTTGCTGACGATACAAAAATTGCAAATAGCGTACTCTCAAAAGAACAAGTTGACGATATGCAACACAATCTAGATAAATTGTCATGTTGGGCCCAAATTTGGCAAATGAGTTTCAATGCGGATAAATGTAAAGTACTACATATCGGATACCTAAATGAGAAAGCAAACTATTCGATGAATGGCACTCAGCTTAAGAATGTAAACAGAGAAACCGATCTGGGAGTAACAATATCGAGTAACCTAAAACCGAGTCAACAATGTTCAGAAGTTGTTAAGAAGGCAAACAAAATAATTGGCTTTATAGGCAGGTCATTTGAGCATAAATCCAAAGAAGTTATCCTAACCCTTTACAATTCATTAGTCCGCCCTCTTCTGGAATACTGCGTTCAATCCTGGTGCCCTTATTACCAAAAAGATATAAACAAGCTAGAACGAGTTCAACGTAGAGTTACCAAAATGATACCTAGCCTAAAGAACAAACCATACGAAGAGCGTCTTAGAGAATTAAATCTATTTCCTTTAACCCAGCGCAGATTAAGAGGTGACTTAATTCAAGTGTTCAAAATCATCAAAGGCATCGACAATATGAACTGTAGTAAGTACTTCACTATCGACCAATCTAATTACACGCGGGGAAACGGTTGCAAAATTATTGGTAAATCTTTTAACTCACACGAATCTAAGAATTTCTTCTTCAATCGAGTTGTCAACTTGTGGAATGGGCTTCCCCGAAACGTTATAGACTGCATCACCGTTGATTCATTTAAACTCCGCCTAGACAAATATCTCGCATCAAACCCGCGACTGACTGCGTTTGTAAATGAATAACTTTATTTTATCCCCCCCTCAGTTACTAACCCATCTGTCCCCTACTAACTTCCTAATCCTGCCACGGACATTAGTTCCAGGGCAGTATTTCCCTTTCCAATGTTCCCTTACCCACTCTAAACCACTGTTTGGACACTTGATCCTCAGTGTTTTGGAGGACAAGCAACCTAGAAGGGTCACTAGATCTGTTGTTGCTTGATTTCCTTTGTACTCCTTTGTACTCAGTCTCTCTCTATCATCTATGTAGTAAATATAGGGAAGAACAATAGAATCGGGAATCTTATATGTATATTCATCAAGAGAGAGCCAAAACGGGTACATCCCTAAACACTAAAGATTGACTGAGTCAATTATTCATCTGGCTGACTAATTTACGTTAAGCATGCATTCCGAACTAATTTTGAACCGTTTGAGTTGGAATAATCTGGGTCTTATTCCAACACTAATATTAGTCAAACGTTTCACAAGTAAGCATAAGTTAGTTAATTTTGTGAAGTCTAGACTATTTATTTTTACATGCATTGTCAATAAAGAAGTAGTCAATATAGGCTTGGTTCTGAAACACTTGGTTTACAGTCTTTTCGCCTACGAATCCTTTCGCCCAAAGTCCGTTTGTCCACACTCTACAGTCCGTTCGCCCAAATGAGGAGGTCCATTCGCCCAATAAAAAAAGTTCGTTCGGCCAAACTAGGAAGTCTCTTCACCCAAACAATACAGCCCGTTTGACCACACCTGTTTTGAAGTTTGTTCGCCCACACCTCTTACTGGTTTCCAAAGGTTCCAAAGGTATATATAGATAGATAGATAAATAGATAGATTTAGATAGATATTTATAAATATATAGTCATATATGCTTAATCACTGTTAATATATACTACCACTGCCTACAATATATTAATTTATTATAGATTTCCGTAACCAATTGTTTACAGTCATGTACTGTATATATATGTATATATATACAGGGTGTCCCAGGAGGAAAGGGCATAACTTTGGGAAATGATAGAACAACATATTCTAAGCCGAAAATGTTTCATAAGAAACATTCCAAATCTCGACCGGTATAGAGATATTGCATATTGAAAATGGTATTTTCTTCAGTATTTCCTAATAAGACTGGCCTAGCAGTCCTAGTGACTACCACACCTACATCTTTCTGCAATTATTTTACCATGTTATTATAAAGGTACTATAATTCTATAAGTTGCAACATTATTATAGACATATTAGCTCACTATGGACCAGTTGGAAACTATTTGACATGGAAGAGTCCATTACAGTGATGTGGGGGACGACACTACATAAAATCTTCAATATATTTTTAACGGTTGAAATTTGGACTTTCCGTTATAGAACAATTTATACTTACTCTAGAATACCTTGTTTTATCATTTCCCAAAGTTATGCCCATCCCTCCTGGGACACCCTGTATATATACCATTATAAATATATATATACAGTATATATATATATATATATATATATATATATATATATATATATATATATATTATATATATATATATATATATATATATATATATATATATATATATATATATATATATATATATATATATATATATATACAGTATATATGAAGAGTAAAACCAGCGTTGCGATGAACATCTTTATTGGAACGCGTTTCGGCTTTAAAAAAAAACCATCATCAGCCTAAAAGCAAGAATAAGCCAACATGAAAACTCTTGAAATAAAGTATACTATGAAGTATAATATGAACTAGTAATCATATATATATATATATATATATATATATAAAAATACATATATATATACAAATATATATATATATATATATATATATATATAT
Organism: Paralithodes platypus; assembly: GCA_032716605.1. Lineage (NCBI taxonomy): Eukaryota > Metazoa > Arthropoda > Malacostraca > Decapoda > Lithodidae > Paralithodes > Paralithodes platypus. The sequence continues at coordinate 2,607,341 of CM064577.1, forward strand.
ATATATAATATATATATATATATTTATATAAATACATATATACTGTATATACAAATATATATATATATAATATATATATATATATATATATATATATATATATATATATATATATATATATATATATATAATAGATATATACCAGTATACAGTATATATAGTATATATACATATATCTCTATATAGATATATATATATACATACTGTTACGCTGGTCAGCTTGCCAGAATGTGCTCGTACTCGCTAGCGCTCGCCAGGGCAGTGAAATGGGCTATAGTAATCGTAGAACAATGTTCTTTCCTTTTTAGTATTCATGATGTCACAGACAGATCAGTAGTGGTCTTTATTCTTGTCTGTGACACTTGCAAGTATTTTATATCAGTTATAGAGTATAAGATGTGTTGTGTGAATTTAAGGAGAGAGATAACGAAGGAGGCAGCGAGTTGGTATTATGTGCGTGTGTATGTACGTGTGCCTTCCTCGCTCGGGCGGAGGTTCCCACGCTCTTGATTGGCCTGCGGGCCTGGCGCGTCGTATGACGCCTGCTCTTCATGACGTAGTGGTCTGTGATTGGGTGCCGCTGTCTTAGTTGGTGCTGGGGGGCTCCTACCCGCGTGTCTCCTTCAGAGCTTGGCATGGTGTGCTTGATCATAGACGTCCCTTGCAATCTGTCCTCAATCTAACCCCCTGTACTACTGTTTCTCTCTCTGAACTTCTTCTTTTCCAATACTTCTTATCTTCAATTACTTATCCCTTCTGGTTCTGCATACGACTTCCATAGTCGGCCAGTCATATTACCAGCACCAGTTCTCACATATATGTTTTGCACTAGCTTTAGGGATTATTATTAGTCATAGTCACATGGAGTCAAATTATCATTGGGTGCTTCTAATTATTGAGTTGTTCTTTGTTACTATTTAATGCTACACAGTGGAGGGTATCTTTGGTCGTTGTCTGAGTTATGTACATGGCAAGTCAGAGCCTCTACAACTTCGACGAAGCTAGGTAGCCTGTAACCCTTGTGCATATTTTTCCTTTGCGAGTGTAGCAGTATACAAGCGAAGGGCTTTTGCCTACTCTTACTTGTATGCTTGCTACCTCATTTTGTTGACCTTTGTGGAACGCCAGGGTAAGACCAGATACTTGAGATCTGGACTTACCAAGAGAGCCTCCTGGCCACTTAACGTAACATAAGGGAAATCTGTTCAAGGGGAGACAGTAGGCTACGAGCATGCTTGCGCTCTGCCTAGCCTTCTGGTACCTTTTATGCCGCTGCTAGACTTTATTAGTAATAAAGACAGCATTGTGTTTATTAACTTTAACTGCGTATGATTTAGGAATTATTCACGTATTATTTTAGCCTAGGTTGATGCATAGTGCACAACCCAGTATGGCTGTTACTTTGGCTAAGGAAGTACTGTTTTGAGTGGCTATTATTAGTGCTGTCACAGAGTTGTTGCACTCCCTTGTTTTATATATTATGTATCCTACTTATTGGTGTATTTAAGATACACGCTTTGGTGTCCTGCCCCTGCATTATTTCTGTTCTATATTTGACGAGCATCTTAGAGCATCAGACGTTTTCAGAAGATTCCATATCTGTTTGCTGTAGGACTAGACTTCCAGTGTTTTCATAGAGCATTGAAGAGTTTAGTGTTGAGTACAAACTCACACTAAAGTTAACGTAAGCATATACTCCTTTATTAAATCTTGTTATAGTTTATTTAACCCTTAATTAGCGGCGAGCAACATAAGTCGAGTTAAATAAAGCTGGACTATGTGGCGGCGCTCGACATAACTCGAGTGGCAATTTCAGCACGTAATGTGGCTGAGAGAGAGAGACAAGTGGTGGCAGGAGACTAGCGAGCGTATGACTGCTCCAGACCACCGCGGCGAACCTACTGACACAAATCTCAGCTCCCTCCTCCCTCTCTCACTCGCTACATACTCAATTATGTACTGAAAGTACCGAATTACCTGCTTTTTGCACTCGCGTTGCACGGTTATTGCAAGAAAACTATCCATCATACAAGGATCGTTATGGTGTCATTCGAAAGCTCTGTTTATGCCCTTTCAGGGATAGGTACTTGTTTTACGTTCTGGGTCTTATTTAGGCATGAAAATGATCACGTAAACAGCCCTATTTTGGCTAAAAACACCCCGCTGTGCGGTACACATAAATAAACCGCATAGGCCGCTCGTAAGGTGTTAAGCATTGTTATTACTTGAGAGCATTTTATTAACGTAAAGTACTCCTGTTGTGAGTAGGCTTTGCCGTCACCGGAAAGCCTTTGTAGAAGTGCACTAAACCCCAGTTAATTGATACCCTGTTATCCAGTAGATTAACTCTGGAGGGTTTAAGTGTTTTGTTCACCGGCGTAATAGTTCGAGGGTTTGGAATTAGCGTACCGTTGTTGCAGATATAGCCTATCATCTAGTCCATTATTAAGTGCCCTTGTTTATTTCGTAGTGCCGGTCGTAACAATACATATATATATATATATATATATTATAGGTTTGATTCCTGGAGGGAAGAAATGAAAACCTAATATTTAGTAGGGCCCCGTAATCATTGACGATATTGCCTATTAATATAATAGTCTCCCTTCAACACCCACGGCATCAGTTTTGAATCTCCCGCGCGGAAGGGTCAGGGAGTACTCTCATAAGTGCACGCTTAATTCTCTTATGGAATCGTCTCTTGTGATTGGGTACCCTACAGAAAAAACTTTGTAGAAAATAAAAAAGAAATTTTAACTTAATATCTGTTATATTATGGCTTTCCATGCGTGGATTTCTTGTGCGCATCGCCTAGGCGCAGGCCCCCTAGTGGCCATCTTTCCTTCTTCACTGATATATCAAGACTCACTAGAAAATCAACAAATGGGAAGGGGATGGTGGGAGGGCCATGCTTCATCAATGATTACGGGGCCCTACTAAATATTAGGTTTACATTTTTTCCCTCCGGGAATCAAACCTATAATTTAATAGTGGCCCCTTCATCATTGACGATATTGCCTGAGTACGAAGACTGGAGGGGGACATTCGTAACAATACCTTAACCTCAGGACAAAAAGAAGCCGTATAACATTTTAAAGTTTTATTGTATACAAACAATAATTTATTATAAAAATTGAAAAGATTGTAAGCAGGGCGTGACTTCGAAGAAAGTCTGCTTGCTCATGACCAGATCTTTCACTTAAAGATCTATACATGATAAAATGGGAGCTTCCTTGTGTCCCTACTTAGAACTATAAACTCATTGGAATATTGTTCTCTTCTTAATGATATTTGTACAGAGTTTATATGTTTGTACATTCTCTTAATCCTATATAGTTGCAACTATGATAGATATCTTAAAATAAAATAAAACTTTCGCACCGTCATATCAGTTAGATCACAGCGCGTGATTTATCACAATCTCCGGCGGAAGTGCTTCGTGGGGCTTAGGGCTATTCACCACAGCCCCCCCCTTTTTTCCTCGCCTTAACCTTAACCATTATAGCACATAACCTACGAGACCTTCTGACGTAAAGCTATACAGGTACGTTTTGGCTTGTCCAGAGCGACCGACAGGTATCGAGTAAGGAAAGTATGGTTTGATGACCACAATTGAGTGTTGGCAATGTCGTCTATAGAACATTTTTGTAAAAATCTAAGAGAGACGGCCCACTTCCTGATTTCGTGGGCCCTGCCCACTACGCCGGGATTACTTTCTTTAATAACATCTACTAATAGAGAAGCCAACTTTCTCCTAGTAACACGATTAGCTGCCTGGTTTACCCACAGAAAGCCTGGTTCTCGAGGGTGAGCTGCCCTCATAAACTTCACTAAGGCCTCCACTGGAAATAAAATATGATGTGTGAGTCCGCGTTTCAATGCCGGAACAGAAAATTCTGAGAAAACATGATCAGCATGCTCATTCTTTGCTACAAAAGTGGGAGACGGCGCGATTTGGACCTTGTTGTGCAGTCTCCCAAACCCAATGCAGTTAGGTTCGTTGCTCATCGCCGCCAGCTCAGAGACCCTACTACCGGTAGCTAAAGCCATAAAAAACACAGCCTTTTTAAGAAATGAATCAAAATCCGGCGCAGTGTTGTATTTACGCGATTGAAGTAAAGATAAGGCTTTATCAAGCGACCAAGTGGGCATGAGCTGACGTGGTGGTGGGCGGATCTTAAAACACGCCCTCATAAACCCTTTCTCCTCCGTCTGCGGTATCGAGAGACCAGTGAGATCAAAGAAGGGAGTTCTGATGGCAGACAAGTGATTTTTCAACGTAACAACGGAAACCCGCTTCTGCTCAAACAAATAATCTAAATATCTGAAAACTAGGGTTTCTGATGCATCGGATTGCCCTGACTCAACAATCAAGTTAGTGAAAGCTTTCCAATGTGATTGATATTGCCTCCTGGTAGATAGAGTATATTGGTTCATGAGTTTAGTAGTGACACTGTCCCCGTACTGAACTAGCCACTTGGCCTTATAAATGTCCAGAAGGCAAAATTGAGCGAGGTCTGAAGATTGCCAATTGTCTCTAAGTGGAATGCGGAGACTGGAAGTGACACCGGGTCCTTGCACCAGCTGCTCAACTGGTGGTACCACGCCTGCGCCGGCCATACCGGCGCAATCATCGAGACTACGCCTCGATACTGTCTTTGTTTGTGCATCACCTTGCACATTAGAACAGAATCTGGTGGAGGAAATAGATAGATTGAATTCCACCTGTTCCAGTCCTCCAGCAATGCATCTGGTCCCCCTGCCTGGGTCAACCCCCGGCGGGTCAGAAAGAGAGGTAGTTTGTGAGTCTCCTCGGATGTGAACAGGTCCACTTGTGGACTTAAGGCTCTGCAATCATCTTGTCGAAGACGGTTTGTTTGATGGCCCATTCTACTAAGGTGCTCTGCCGCCGGGACAGAGCATCCGCCCAGACGTTTGACACACCTGGGAGGTATGAAGTATGCAGATGAATGTCCAGCAATTCGGCTAGGGCAAAAATCTGTTCTGACACTATTAGCAACTCTCGAGACCTCACTGAACCCTGTTTCTGAATGCAATGGACTGCCACTAAGTTGTCCATGCGAAACGCTATTGATTTCCCTTGCAATGAAGAGCCGTGGGTTTGGAGAAAATAGAGGGGAACTAGAAGCTCTTGTTTGTTGATGTGCCATGAAATGCCCTGGTCCCAAGTGCCCTGCCCTGGATGGCCTAGAATGGATTGATATCCCCACCCCAGAGTTCCGGAAGCATCCGTGTCTACCTATACCGAAGGAGGAGGAGAAACCCAAGTTGTCATAGAGTACAGTGTTTCAGTCTTCGCCCAGACCCAACTGTGAATAGTAATAGTAAGCTGTGAATTAATCGCGGAATCGGCCATAGTTTTCCCTCCTGCAATAGTGGGAAAAATGTGTTGCCTTCCATGATTAATCTCTTTAATGTCAACCGGCCCAACTTCACAGTTAGTTGGACCCAGTTGAGAGAGCCGACCAAGGATTCCCATACCTTCCTCGTCGTATTCCGACTGTGGAGAAAACGAAACAGTTTCTTGCGAAATCTGCGGCGATTGTCCACACTCTGAGTAAGAGTCAGATTGGTGGTATCCCAGACCAGCCCTATCCACTGAATCTCCCATGTAGGCACAAGAAGAGACTTTGCCAAGTTCACCTTGAACCCTTGGGTTTGTACATAATTGATAACTATGTTGACATGATTGTGAAATAACTCTCTCGTCTCCGCCACCACTAGCCAGTCGTCTAGATACCATAACACCATGATGCCTTGGGACACTAATGGCAGAAGGGCTTGCCGGACTAATTTTGTGAAAATTCTCGGTGCCAGGTTCAATCCAAACAGCATTCTCCGGAAAACATAAGTCTCTTGCTTTATCCTCAAAGCGAGGAACTTTTGGAAGCGTTTGTTGATAGGGACATGCCAATAGGTGTCTTTGAGGTCTAGGGAACACATCCAACCCAGCGGCGGAAGGATAAGCCTGATTTGATTCACTGTAAGCATCCTGAAGGATGGATTTACTATTTAAGCATTCAGACGCGAGAGATCCACTACTGGTCGCATTTACACTCTGTCCCGTTTTGGCACTAAGAACATTCTGGAGGTGAATACTTTGCAGTTTGGATTTACTAAGACAATGACCTTCTCTGATATTATTTCCTGATTAGGGCTTTCACCCCCGGCGAAACATGGTTGTGTTCGAGAGCCTGACGCAGTCTTGGCCGCCGGATCCACCGCCAGGTAAGGCCTTTGCGTACTACGGTCCTGGACCAGGTTCGCTTGGGCCATGCTCTGTGGCATACCTGGAACGACCCTCTTTGCAAACTGGGCTCGATTAGTGGAGCAACTCTCAATTCCGACACGCCTAAGCACGGCTCTGGGAGGCAGAGAGTATGTTCGGCTAGTTTTTTGAAGGGGGTGGTGGATTGGTATCAGACGGTTGGATAGTCTTGGCTGCCGGCTGTCCCTGATTTGGTTTGGGGTGTGACTTACTTCTATAACCTGAGTATTTACCTTGTTTGGGTTTGGGCTGATTACCTCCCTGCTGCGGAGGAGGCCTTGGGTCTCGAAAGGACTGCTTAGCCTGAGGGGGTTGGGACTTACCGCCGCTTTTGGGCTTAGTGAATGGTTTCTTAAACGGTTCTCTCTTAGCCTGGGAGGTAGTCGGCTTCCAAACATCCACCAAATTATATACTACATTCCACGTTTCTGAACTAAGGAGGGAGGCAGTTAAAACTGGGGAAAGGGTTACCCGGCGGCCAATGTTTTCCAGTAACTTCTTTACTAAAAATACCCTGAGATCCTGGCGTGCCCTCACAGCTTCCATGATAGCAACCCTGATGTCACCCAAGGATTGTATAGAGTTCTGTAAAAGAATCCTACGTGACAGCTCAGTGGCTTTCCTCACATTTTGGTCTGCAATGGCCGAAATTGTCCTAGCTAGGGATATGGTAACCTGGCGAGTGACAAGATATTGTGAGAACAGTCGATAAGCCTTGCTTCGTAACTTAAAATCCCTATCCAGATGGGCTGGGGGAGGGGTACAAAATGGAATCATCTAAATGGTGAAGAGCTATTTTTGGGGCCGCCAGGAAAGCAAACAAAGCTGGAGACACCACTTCTGCCTTGTTAACTGGTAATGAGAACCAAGCATGCAACTCTTGAGGAACCTGATGTGAGGTTTTAGATGTAATAGTGGAAGCAAAAACTTGTGCTTCTGCTTCCCAATCTACCCATGGGCCTACTCCTACCTGCGACATCTGCAAGACGGGTGTATGTGACTGATCAAGGACCGGAACTGTAGCCAGTTCCGGCGTGAGTGCATTCAGAGCTTTTATGTCATTAACTCCATCTGCTTTGGATCAGTCCGCAAAAAGTTGTGCAGATGAAGCCGGCGGGACTACCGGGGCAGCTGAGAAGACACAGAATTCAGAGTTATATGTCCTGGGAATGGCCTTAATAGAGACATCTAGTAGCCTCCCTACTTCATCCTTGGCTCTGAGTTTCCTCTTTTATTAATTTCAATAGTCCACTCACCTGGAACCGGTAGCTCCCCCGAAATTGTAGGCTGTGCTAAGAATGGTTTCAACGGATCATAATGGGGCAGACATAGGTATAATCACAAACAATATAGAATTAATAATCCTAGATTACCTGTAGCCTACATTGGATACCCCTATTGAGGCTGGCCACGGGGCCCGAGGAACAACACAGGATGAACTGACGCTCCGATGAACCAGTAGCAGCAGCAAGCAGATGGGGGACCCGTGAGTGGGGCCCATAAGCAAATACGAACTTCAGAAGGCTCCGCACGACGTGCAGCCACCCTTGAACCAGAGCATTTGCTAATAATAAACAAAATTAATATGCAACTGCCTCAAAGTGACGGCCTGAAGCATAATCTTGCAGAATGGTTGCCTCCTAGCTATAATATCACAAGCTAAAGGTGCAAAACACAACACAATAATAACACACGTGGCGCGCGGATCTTGAGATACGGAGGCGCCTGTTACAAAAGTACCCTAATTTACACCCTACTGCGGTCATGCCAATAGGGCAGCCCGTGCTGGCTAATCTAAACTCTGTTCAGTACAACGCAGATGTATACAAATGAGTAAGGAATCACGATAAGCGCAGGAACGACGAATGAAGCTGGAGCACAGGGACACCCACCCTACAGGCACGAACGCGGAAGGGAGAAGGAAAGATGGCCGCTAGGGGGCCTGCGCCTGGGCGATGCGCAAAAGAAATCCACGCATGGAAAGCCATAATATAACAGATATTAAGTTAAAATTTTATTTTTTATTTTCTACAAAGGTTTTTCTGTAGGGTACCCAATCACAAGAGACGATTCCATAAGATAATTAAGCGTGCACTTATGAGAGTACTCCCTGACCCTTCCGCGCGGAGATTCAAAACTGTTGCCGCGGGTGTTGAAGGGAGACTATTATATTAATAGGCAATATCGTCAATGATGAAGGGGCCACTATTAAATATATATATATATATTATATATATATATATTTATATATGGATTTGTATATGTGGGAAACAGAATTTCTTGTAGACATGCTGTATTAAAATCCACCGCATTTTTACAGTTATTTATTTTTCTTGAAATATTTTCAATTTTCCTTAATAATTTTCTTACAGAAGGAGGGTGAGTGAAGACAACTTCTCCGTAGTTCTCCATATTTACTTGTTATATTTGTACAACGTTTCGCCTACACTTTCAGGCATCTTTAGGTAAATTATACAAACACTCGTCCAAAAATTAAAATAAACCATACAGATAAAAGTGAAGTGTACAGTATATAGGTAAGTTAGCTACTGACTGGGTGCAATAATGACAAGTTATAGAAAGGGTTATAAAGGGGGGGGGGGGGTGAGGGGAAGGGGAGGGTACATATGGAGGGGTACATGGCGGGGGGGGGTGAGGGGTAGCTAAGGTTGAAGATTTATAGTTAAATTGTTCGTCATATTTCGAATTCTTTTGGATCTTCTGAAAATATTTCAAGAAAACTAAATAACTGTAAAAATGCTGTGGATTTTGATACAGTATATATTTATATATATATATATATATATATATATTATGTGCAAACATTTAGTTACCTAAATCTATGTTATCCATATTAATTAATATATTGTAGGCTGTGGTAGTATATATTAACAATGATAAAGAATATGATATAATTATTTTGTTATTACAGTAAGGCATTCGATAAAGACCCTCACGAAAGATTACTGGGAACAATAGCAGCTCATGGAATAGAAGGAACTATACTAAGATGGTTAAGGTAATAGTTAATTGGTAGGAAGCAAAAAGTTAGCATAAACGGTGTACAATCAGATTGTGGTGTAGTAGGATCTGTTTTAAGCCTCCTTTTGTTCATTTATATTAACGACCTTCTTTCTATCTATCTATTGCCGGATGCCTTACTCCCCTTACGAGGGTGGCCATACACAGAATGCCCCCAAGCAGACCTATTCCCTGTGAGAGAGACAACCCGAGCCAGTTTAGTGAAGGACTTACAGGATTGACCACTCAATTTAGGATCCGTCCGACTCCGAGGCCCGCTGTGTATTTTGTTAGCACTATTTTTCTACAGTGGTGTTCGGCTAATCCATCCACTAACCTGCCTTACCCATAGGTAAGCAGTACGGATTTGTATCAGGTTTACTCCCCTAGACAGGTTGCCAACCAAGGCTGACGAGTCCCATCCACCCGGATTTGTATAAGGTTGCCTCCCCTAGATGAGTTGCCGACCAAGGCTAACGAGTCCCATCCACTGACCTAGCAAGGTCAGTAAATTTGCAGATGACAATAGGAAGAGTGATAAATTATGATAATGACATTCAGGCTCTCAAGAAAATTGGCGGATGAAGTTCAGTGAAGCTAAATGCAGTGTATTACTATTTGGGAAATATATAGACAATGCAGGAAATAAATTCGATAACATGGATATAAGTAACTAGGATAAAGAATATTATTTGGGAGTCATCGTCAACTGTGATCTGAAACCAAGAAATCAAAGGCATCAGAGTTCGAAATAAGGCAAATAGAGTTTTTGGGTTTATATTTAGAGGCGTGAATAACATAAGAGTCTACAGAGAGCCGACAGGCCCACATACGGGAGATCCCTTTCACACCCAACCCATCTCGTCCATATGCCTATCTAATTATATCTTAAAGCTCTCTATCATTTTTGATCCCACTATAACACTTGGTAGCCTATTCTACCTATCTACAACTCCGTTACCAAACCAATATTTGCATATATTTTTTCTGAAACTAATTTTATCTAATTTGATACCATTTGTTCGAGTTATCTCGCTATCACTGAGCTTAATTGCATCTCTTATGTTCCCTTTATTAATCCCACTAACCCACTTGAACACTTCTATCAAATCCTATCTCTGCGTCTCTCTAACCAATGTATGCCTAATTTCTTTAACCTTTCTTCATATGGAAGATTTCTAATAGTATGGATATTTTTTTGTCATTCTTCGTTGTACCCTCTCCAAGGAATCTATTTTCATTCTGTAATAGGACACCAAAATTGGACAGCGTAATCCATGTGGTCTTACTAACGCTAGATAAAGTTTTAAGATTACTTTTGTTGTTCTATTACTCACACTTCTATTTATAAATCCGAGAACTCTATTTGCCTTATTTTGAGCACTAATGCATTGATTTCTAGGTTTCAAATCACAGTTAACGATGACTCCCAAATCTTTTTAATTATTTAAGCTTCTTATGTTCACATTATTTAACCTATATCCTGCATTTTCTATCGATTTCCCAAATTTGTATTACACTGCATGTATTTATATGGAACTTCATCTGCCAATTTACTGCCCATTTGTATAGTGTATCTAGACCTCTTTGGAGAGCCTGAATATCATGATCTGAATGTATCACTCTTTCTATGTTAGTGTCATCAGCACATTTACTGATTTAGTTATTATTCCTACATCAAGGTCATTAATATATAATATTATGAACAGCAGAGGGCCTAAAACAGATCTTTGTGGGACTCCACTCTTAACTATACCCCAATCTGATTGTATACCATTTATGCTAACTCTTTGCTTCATACCAATTAACCATAAACCTAATCCATCTTAACTTAACCCATGGACGGCGAGCGTCCTCATATGAGTCCGTACTGGGCGACGGTGAGCGTCCTCATATGAGCCAAGGCCTCAATTTTGTTTTTGAAAGGCCCCAGTAGCACTTAAAAAAGAAAGAAATGGTGTTTAAGTGAGATAATTCCCCTCCTTACCTTCTATCACTCTTCCACATGTGTCAAAATCCCCTCCTTCCCCCCCCCCCCTTCAATTATCACCTTTTTGTCCTCTAATTCCCATATTTATTGGTGTATTTATCATGCCAAACCAGTTCTAAGGCGTGGTTATGTGACTAGCGAGTGTGTGGTGTAACAGAGAGTGTGAGAGAGTGAGTCAGCCTGGCTTCAGGCCTCACGAGGGGATGTTGCGCCTCGCTTCTGCTTCACGCTTCATGAATGACCGGTCAGCAATAATTCGCAATTTTGACCAGCCAAACACTATTCGCACTTGTTTTTATTGTTGTTACATGTTATTATCTTCATATTAAACGTAAAATAGGCGCATATGAATAAGTAATAACGATATTAATGGTAAAATGACGATTTTAGTCAGGAATGAACCAAATTACCTTCGCCTGGCAGGATGTTTCAAATACCATACCTATGCACTTCTTAGGTTAATAGAGTTCCCCCTATTCATAACAGTTGACGTCATTTTGAAAATGTATCTTTCGTTAGTGAGGCCACATATGGATTATGCTGCTCAATGTTGGTGTCATTTTACAGAATGGACATAGATTCCTTGAAGAGAGTACAACACAAAATGACAACAATTATCCATAATAATAGAAAGGTTGAAGAAATTAGGCTTACAGTCGTTAGAGAGACGCAGAGTTAGAGGGGATAAGATAGAGGTGTTCAAGTGGGTTAGTGGGATTAACAAAGGGGACATTAAGGATGTAGTGAAGCTCAGTGGTAGCAAGAGAACTCGATCAAATGGTTTCAAATTGGATACATTTTACTTAAAAAAGGATTCTTAATTTTTGTTTTAATACAAATAAAAACACATAGCCTACAGTAGTTTCTAGGTGGGATGGGTTGTGTCTGAAAGGGATCTGCCTTTTGTGGGCCAATCGGCTTTATGCAGACTCCCATTCTCTTAGGTTCATATTATCTAGTAGGTCTCTGACTATGGATTATACAAAGTATAAAACAGTGTACTGTACATAACTGTACTTATTATCCATAACCAAATTTAAAAGCATCAATACCATTATATTTGGCTTGTAGGACAATAACTTACCAGACAAAAACTTGCAGACAAAAACGTTTCACTTAAATCGCTCGGTATAATGAAAAATGGAAAAGTTCTTATCTGATATGTTTTTTCTAACTCATTGTATACTGTATGTATACTGCGAACTAGTATACTGTATGTGTTGTATATCACAGGTTTAATGGACATTAGTACATATAAAAACCTACCCTACCTAAACCTAAGCTGACCTAAACTAACCCAACATGACACTAGCTCACGAAACCCAAACGGATGTAACTTACAATATGAAAACCTAGCAATCGAACCTAGCCATACCCAATAGCGTCTAAATTAACCTAACCTAATCTTTGTTTCGTATTTTATACATACATATATATATATATATATATATATATATATATATATATATATATATATATATATATATATATATACAGTATATACTGTATATATATATATATATATATATATATATATATATATATATATATATATATATACAGTATATATATATATATATATATATATATATATATATATATATATACAGTATATATATATACCGGTACATATATATCTATATATGTAATAGCGTGATTTATATATCAGCTTGACTATTGGTTGAGGTGAGTTCTTTCAAGACTAGAGATTTCAGAATTCATACGATACATGCATAGAAACAATATAGGATATATATATAACACTGAGATAATATTTTAAGAACAGTTTATTAATCTTAAGCTTTAAAACACATTTATATTGGAGATTATATGGTTATAGGTAGATAGGTAATATAAAACATAAAGTTTACTATTCAAGTACGATCGAGGATCTAGGCAGAACTCAGGCATATACTGCTTATTTAATGTGCCACATTATCTAAACCACACTCATAGAATTATGAAAAGACTGAAGTATTAAACACTAGTATATATGGATTTAATATATAGATATGATACTAAATTCACATTAAAAGTGACAAGATTATTTCCGAGTCGATACACTGGACTCTAACTATTTTACTATCACCATGCGCACTGGTGAGAATGGAAATAGAGTCAATCCCCTGAACTCTAACTTTGGTGCACGTATATGAAATTTTAACAGAGTCAATAAGGGAGTCTAACTTTACACACATATATATAGGGAATTTTGGCAGAGTCAATATGGGACTCTAACTATTTTATCACCTTGCGCACTGGTGAATATATTTTGACAGAGTCGATTTGTAAGACTCTAACTTTAGTACACGTGTATGGGATTTTAACAGAGTCAATATGGGACTCTAACTTTTCACTCATATATGGGGAATTTTGGCAGAGTCAATATGGGACTCTAACTTCGTGATCACCTTGCGCACTGGTGAATATTTGACAGAGTCGATTTGTAAGACTCTAACTTTGGTACACGTATATGGGATTTTAACAGTCAATATGGAACTCTAACTTTACACACAAATATAGGGAATTTTGGCAGAGTCAATATGGGACTCTAACTATTTTCTCTCGTCACTAGTATCAATATCTTCTTCAGTTTTTTTCTTAGATATAATTCCAATATTGGGTATTTGGAATTAATGAGTTTTCAAGTGGGGGGGCAGCTTATCATCTTCTGAGTCTCCATTGGGCCGTCCAGGTTGGCCTGTCGTATGAAGTAGTAGTTACAGATGTATTAACCCTTAATTAGCGGCGAGCAACATAAGTCGAGTTAAATAAAGCTGGACTATGTGGCGGCGCTCGACATAACTCGAGTGGCAATTTCAGCACGTAATGTGGCTGAGAGAGAGAGACAAGTGGTGGCAGGAGACTAGCGAGCGTATGACTGCTCCAGACCACCGCGGCGAACCTACTGACACAAATCTCAGCTCCCTCCTCCCTCTCTCACTCGCTACATACTCAATTATGTACTGAAAGTACCGAATTACCTGCTTTTTGCACTCGCGTTGCACGGTTATTGCAAGAAAACTATCCATCATACAAGGATCGTTATGGTGTCATTCGAAAGCTCTGTTTATGCCCTTTCAGGGATAGGTACTTGTTTTACGTTCTGGGTCTTATTTAGGCATGAAAATGATCACGTAAACAGCCCTATTTTGGCTAAAAACACCCCGCTGTGCGGTACACATAAATAAACCGCATAGGCCGCTCGTAAGGTGTTAATGACGTGGGGTCTTAAATGCGGCTCCGTAAATATATATAAATATATTTGGGCACCTCATCGGACTAACGCGAGTATGTATAGCTAGAAGCTTAGGGATACTCGACTATCCTGACCTTTATATTAATCGTTGAAGAAGTTCTGTTCAGGTACGCTTGAATTAGGATCTTTAATATAGTACCACAGTCATGACGAGTTGGCACTATATCGGGCTAACGCGAGAAAACAATATGGCCATGGTCTCTTTGCTTTCTCGATCTGCCTCAGATCTTTGTAAGAGGTTCAAAGAACTCGGGACGGTGTTTAAACCTTTTAGTTGTAGAAGTCCAATAGCATGCTACAGACTAATACACCAAGGACGCCTTTTTGTAGAGTGCCAGTTACGGTATCTCGCAGGGCCCTGAACTATCAAGTGACTTTGGCATGCCAACTTCCACATGTTGGTACTTACTTCAGCGCGGTTTTAATAATAAAGATTTGAAGTGTGGGCATGCATGCCCATGCCTTCTATTATTAAAGGTGCAGCCTATTCAAGATCAATATTAGTGATGGCATGCCAACTACTATTAATAAGGATTCCTCAATGAGGAAAAGAACTCCTCAGACTAGTGAGACTAGGCAGGCCTGTGGTCACCAACTGAATGGGAGGGTAATTTCAGGACTAGGTAACTTGGCATGCCATTTCCTACTAAGCCCTGAAATTGCTTCCTCTGATCAATTTCTTCCAGCATAGTGACGACTTAGTCTGATATGTACAGGGATGGATGTATGGGGACATAAAGGTCACAAGTGCGGTCAGGGTCAATCTGGGGGATTAGCAAGGACCCTCTAGAAACTGGTATGCAAGGATTTTGAGCTTTGTGGGTAAGAAGGGTGTAAAGGCTTGCTCCTTTGATGAGTGTAGGAGTCCTTTTCACCCTGGCTGAACACAAGCTTCCTTTTTTGTGTTGTTGATGGAAAATAAGAGATTTTAATATTCTTCCCGGGTGTAATAGGACATTCAGTACTAATAGTGGCAACTCGGGCTTGTCTGTTGGCGGCTAGTACTGGTGTAGTATCATTTTCCTTGTTCATTGGGCAGATGCTGGGGACACGTGTTGTTTCCATGTGCGTGTGTTTCTGGGCAACTATTTCTTTCTTGTCTGCTGTCTTCATACTTCTCTATTTATTAGTGGCCCCTCCATCATTGACGATATGCCTATTATATAATAGCTCTCTTTCAAACACCCGCGGTCAACCTGCTTGAAACACCCGCCACAGGGGAAAGAGTACTGACATCATAAGGACACAAGGGAGGGGGCCGATCCCGGCGAGGGGGTGGGGGGTCGTTTAGGTCACCATCATGCCTTTGGTCACGCTGTGCTCCACTCCTACTTGCTCTCTCATTCCGGTCTTTTCTCATAAATTATGTGTGAAATGTGTGAAGTGCCTGGACAGGTCCAGGGGAGTCTGGGTTTCCAAGAAATGTGGCGTGTGCACAAACCTGAGGAATGGGTTGTTTAACCGAGATCAATCATGTCTCGTAGCCTTGCAAGAGATTAAAAATACTTTTAATTCTTACACAAAAGACGTATCTCATAAAGCACTTCACTGTGATGATGAAGCACTTTGGGACCAATTAATTATTAAAGCTCAAGTTAATAAACCTCCCCCTTCTCGGTCCGGCTCTAAGCCTAAATCTAAGCCTAAAGTTCTATCTAAAGAAACAGTGAGCAGTAGTGACAGTAGTGACTCTTCCTCAACTAAGGCAAATGCTTGCTACTCGATGTAGCCACCTCAGTTTTCCATTTCTTCAGCGCTCTTGAAGCCTCCGCAAACTACTTCGATGACCGCTTCAGAGGCGATCTCGACCGGGACCATGATCGGTCCTCTTGTGGAGATGGTGACCGCGCTTTCTTATGGCGGCTGGGGGGGGGGGGGGGTGCCCCCCCCCCCCGCGCTTTCTTGTGGCGGCGGGGGGGGGGGTGCCCCCCCCCCCCCCCCCCCCCCCATAAGAAAGCGCGGTCACCATCTCCACAAGAGGACCGATCATGGTCCCGGTCGAGATCGCCTCTGAAGCGGTCATCGAAGTAGTTTGCGGAGGCTTCAAGAGCGCTGAAGAAATGGAAAACTGAGGTGGCTACATCGAGTAGCAAGCATTCAGATGGGAAGGGTATTAAACATTCCTGTACGGAGGCGACGAGCTCGCGGCCACCGTCCTCCGTCCCTACCTCTACCATGTCTAACGTCCAATCTAGCAGTTCCGAGGTAGGGACGGAGGGAGTTGAGTCAACTCCCAGGGACGGGTCTAGTGACAGAAACTCAGAACCTAAAGATGTAAATTTTGCTATTCCAAAGTTAGATACACTTAGTTGTGCTCATGTGGTGCCTTCGAGAGTTGTGGCTGAACAGTATAAGGGATACACGGCGAGTGAGCAACAAGGCTATGACACAGGTTCCCAGTTTGTCCAGAGTTTACAGTTTCGCCCCGATTCACAGACTAGAGTTGAACAGGGTCGCAGTGAAAACAGGTCCCTATTTCCAATACCTGGCGGATCACAGAGTAAGTGAAAATGTTGACACTATACCTTCCTCCGTCCCTGACCTATCATGGCCAGGTCTTGAGCAACATCAGTTAACCTCTGAACTCCGGTAACAGCCGGAAGAAAAGGAAGTGACAGGTCAAGAGCAGGAAGAAATAGAACAATTGTCTTCAGCTCAACCTGACCCAGTAGAGGAAAGGTCGGAGGTGGGATCAGAGTCATCTAAGGGTTCTCAGAGTAAATATACAGTATAACTCGTGATGATTTAGACTATATTTTGCATAATATGATGCAAAGATATCAGGTACCAACAAAATCACCGGAAACTGCAACAGCCGCGCCGGGAGCTCCTTCGATAGTGTCTGTTGTGCGGCCTTTAGAGCCAACCAGTCGTTGTTCCTTCTAATGTTTCACCTCCCCTCCCTAACGTAACTCCGCAAACTACTTCAGCTGGTAGTATTCCAGTTACTGCTTCTTTGACTACCACTAATGTCCGAGTCATTATGGATAGTATCCCCCCTCCTTTAGAAAAGGCTCCGATAAAGAAAGGCCCTATGCCGCTTCTTTACGGTCCCTATTGTTCATGGGTTACTATTATGGCTCAAAATCCAGCCATAGCACAACAAACAATCGCGGGGGAGCTCCCAGTACCGAGTGAGTGGGTAATCTAAATGAATAAGAACAGAAAACTGAGGGAAAAAGATACAGGGAGTGATATTTTGGATGTATCTATCAAAGCAATACCTAATGTCTATGCATATGAATATTTCGTGTATTCACCCACTCCAGCTCTTCCTCCTGCCTCCTCTGCACGACTATTTGCGGATTGGTCCAAGACTGACGGCGTAAATGACATAAAAGCTCTAGCCTCGCTCACGCCAGAACTGGATACACTTCCGGTGAGCGACCAGTCCGGCAATCCGGTCCTGCAGGTGGGACAGGTAGATTCAGGCCCTTGGGTGGACTGGGATATTGAGGCGCAACAGTTTGCCGCAACTATCACGTCAAAATCCTCCCACCAAATACCCCAAGATAATCACTCTTGGTTCTCTTTGTCCATAATCAAAGCCGAGGGATTTCCACCTGCTATATTTAATTTTCTTGCTGCCCCCAAGTTGTCTTTATGGGACCTGCAGGAGCCCTTTTCAACTCCTCCTTCGGCACACCTGGATAGAGATTTTAAATTGCGTAGTAAAGCTTTCAGACTTTTCTCCCAATTCATATTAAGTCGCCAAATAGCCCAGTCCCTCACTAGAACGATACAGGCTGTTAATGACTCAGATGTTAAGAAGGCCACTGAATTATCCCGGCGCCTCCTACTCCAAAATTCAATCCAGTCACTGGGCGACGTCAGGATAGCCTTGTTAGAGGCCGTCCGTGCACGTCAAGACCTACGGGTCTATATTATGGTGAAGAAGTTGCCGGACGACATTGGTCGCCGGGTAATCCTTTCACCAGTACCGACGCCCTCTTTAGTTTGCCCCAATACGTGGAAAACTGTATTCAATTTGGTAGATACTGCTAAGCAGGGTGCTTCCCAAGCTAGGAAGGACCACTTAACATTTACTAAACCATATACCAAGCCCAAAGGCAGTCCAAAAGCTCAACCTAGTGGGTCCAAACCCTTTCATGGTCCCAAGTCTCCCCCAGCACAGGGAAGCACTCAGCCCAAATATAAGCAAGGAACGAATTCAAGGAAAATGGTATAAGAATCAACCAAAACACAAATCAGGTCAGGGATCGACTTCGGCCAAAACTAGCCAGCCATCTAACCCTACCCCACCACCATAAAAAAAAGTAGTCATCTCACAAACTCTCTTACTCCCGGGGCCTGTTGAGGGCGAGTTGGATCCGAGTGCAGTTACGCCAGACAAGCCCAGTCAAGTAACTGGGTCATTTCGGGCATGTTATTGGCCTTGGCCCCGGCGGACTTGGGCAAGGACAGTGGTACGCAAGGGCATAACCTGGCAGTGGCTCCGCCGACCTCGTTTACGTCAACCACTAGAAATAAATTATGTGTCTTTAGAGGTGGAGTCACTAGTCCAGGAAATGATTACCAAGCATATCATTGTCCCGGTAAATCCAACTTGCCCAGTTTACTCGTCCAGACTTTTTCTTGTACCAAAGAGGGACAGTATTCAGATGAGACCAGTCGTAGACCTATCTTGTTTGAATCAACACATTCACAACGCATCGTTCAGGATGCTCATTGTGAATCAAATCAGGCTAACACTTCCGCCGCAAGGTTGGATGTGCTTGTTAGACCTGACAGAAGCCTATTGGCATGTCCCGGTAAACAAAAGGTTCCAAAAATTCCTCACTTTGAGAATAGAGCATCAGACTTATGTCTTTGAGAGGATGCCATTCGGGTTGAACCTAGCACCGAAAATATTTACAAAATTAGTCCGGCAGGCTCTAATGCCACTTTTCAATCAGGGAATCAAAGTGTTGTGGTACTTAGACATCAGGCTAGTGGTGGCAGAGGCAGAGAGTCAATGCAAAAACCATGTAACTCAAATTATAAACCATGTTCAATCCCTGGGGTTCAAGGTCAACTTGGCAAAGTCGAACCTTGTCCCAACAAGGGTAATTCAGTGGATAGGGCTGGTCTGGGACACAGCATATATTACTCTCAGTCAGAGTGTGGACAATCGCAACAGATTTCGAAAGAAATTGTTTTTGCTTCTCCACAGTCTGACTACCACGAGAAGGACATGGGAATCCCTGGATGGCTCTCTCAACTGGATTCAACTGACAGTAAAGTTGGGCCGATTGAAAGTAAAGAGATTAATCCTGGAAGGAAACAAACATTCCCCGCTGTTGCCGGCGGGAAAGTAATGGCGAATTTCATCGTTAATTCAAAACTTGCTATCGGTGTGGGCGAGAAGGGAAACATTGCACTCAATAATGACGTGAACGTCTCCTCCACCTACGGTATGGATAGACACAGATGTTTCAGGGACGATAGGCTGGGGTTATCAGCCAAGCCTTGGCCATCAGGGTCAAGGGCTTTGGTCCCATTCCAAGAAATTTCACATCAATGCGGAAGAGTTATTAGTCTCCTTATTTTTCCTACTGGGTCACGGCTACACCTTACGGGGGAAATCAGTAGCCTTTCGAATAGACAATTTGAATGTGGTGTCCTGCATTCAAAAGCAAGGGTCAACGAGGTCTCGGAAGATGCTAGAGTTGTCGGAAGAGGTTTTTGTTCTGGCGGAAAAGCTGAACATTCATCTTCACGCATCATACCTGCCAGGCGTAGCCAACGCCTGGGCAGATGCCCTATCACGAAGATAGAACACCAAGGTAGAATGGAATCTCAAGCAAAACATCTTCAATCAGATGATTGCAGAGCAATCCACAAGTGGATTTATTCAGGTCCAAGGAAAACCACAAACTTCCTTTCTACCTAACCCGCCGGGAAATTACTTCGGCGGGGGGTCCAGATGGTGGACTGGAACAGGTGGAATTCTATCTATCTGTTTCCGCCTCCAGACACTTCACTCATGTGTAAAGTAGTTCACAAACTATGGGGTTACCGGAGCATAGTCTCGATAATCGCGCCCCTGTGGCCGGCTCAGGTGTGGTACCACCAGTTGAAGACGTGGTGCGAGAACCCGGTGTCATTCCCGACCTTGTACTTCCATTTAGAGACAATTGGCAACCTAGAGACCTCGCTGACTTTTGCCTTTTGGACATTCAGAACGCAAAATGGTTAACTCCGTATGGTGAGAGCATCACTAATAAATGTCTTAATCAGTATACTCTATCTACCAGGCGTCAATATCATTCCTATTGGAAATCTTTTACAACCTGGATATTGAAAACGGCGCAAACTGACGCATCACTAGCTTTAGTTTTCAAGTTTTTGGACTACTTATTTGAGCAAAAACGCCTTTCCGTAGTAACGCTGAAAAAACACCTATCAGCTCTCAGAACCCCCTTTTATGACTTAGCAGGGTCACTTGACAAAGCATTGTCTTTACTCCATTCGCGCAAGTATAATCACGCGCCGGATTTCTAGTCACTATTAAAGAAGGCTGTGTTCCTTATGGCTTTGGCCACAGGTAACAGGGTGTCTGAGCTGGCAGCGATGAGCAACGAACCTAATTGCCTCAGGTTTGGGAGACGCACTATAAATGTCCAAATTGCGCCATCCCCCACTTTTATCGCTAAAAATGAGCATAGAGATCATGTGTTTTCTGATTTTATTATCCCGGCACTCAAGCGTAGTGATACACATCATATTTTATGCCCAGTTCAGTCCCTTATTAAGTTGATGAGAGTTGCGCAACCTCAACAACAGGGAGCTTTATGGGTCAATAGTACAGGCAAGCGAGTCACAAAGAGAAAATTAGCATCATTACTTGTAGACGTTGTTCGGGAAAGTAACCCTGGTCTAGTGGGAAGGGCCCACAACATCAGGAAGTGGGCAGTTTCTTTAAGATTCTTACACAATTTTTCAGTCGATGACATAGCTAACACACGCTTATGGTCATCCAATCATACTTTCTTGACTCGCTACCTGTCTGTGGCCTTGGATAAACCAAAACTCACCTGTGTGGCATTACGTCAATGGGTCTAATTGGTCTTTTGTGCTAATAGATTTTAGAGTAATCTTAAGTATGAAAAAGGAGAGGGGGGGGGGGATAATGGAGAACCCAAGACCCTCACACCCTCCACCAGAGAATGTGATAAGTATACAAGCTGTGATACTTATTAAGTCGAACTGGTTATACAGTTCAGGTTTTTATTTTTGGATATATATCAGTAATAGTTGCAACTATGAGATATAGAGATAAGTTGTACAAAAAATATATACGGTAGTTATAATATGTACAAATTAATTTTAAGGACCAAATGTTTGTAACCATATGATTTGTTTGTTCCTACAGAACTTTGACGTCTAGGAAGAGTCAGAGAACTATCTTTGTTTTTGACAAGAATCAAGTATTCTTGGAACTATATTTTATTGGAATCTCAATGTGATATTCATTACCTATATGTACCTGCAAGGTTACGTACAAGCAGACTTCTTCGAAGTACGCAATCTGCTTCTCTTTCCATTTTTATACCAAATATCGTTTTTATACAATAAATTTAAGAATGCTATGTGGTTGTTTTTCTCTCCCTATGATGGTTTGTTAGTGGTTTAAATATTGTCACGAATGTCCCCCTCCAGTCTTGAGATATCAGGCATATCGTCAATGATGGACGGACCACTAATAAATTATAGGTTTGAGTCCCGGACTGAAGAAGGAAAACCTAATATTTAGTAGTGGCCCCGAAATAATTGACGATGCAGGCCTTCCATCCCCTTCCCATTCGTTGATGTCTTAAGTTTAATCTTGATATATCATTGAAGGCGGAATGACGCCGAGGGATTCAGCGTCTTGGATAGAAACCACGGGAAGACATCCACAAAGTTGGAAGCTTTATTATAGCAATTCTTAAGTTAATAATTTATTTTTTTATTTTTTACAAAGTTTTTTCGTAGTGAGTACCCAATCACAATGACGATTCCATAAGAGAATAAACATGCCCTTATGATGTCGGCACTCTTTCCCCTGGCGGGTGTTTCAAACAGGCTGACCGCGGGCGTTTGAAAGAGATCTACTATATAATAGGCATAACGTCAATGATTTCGGGGCCACTACTAAATATTAGGTTTCCTTCTTCCCTCCGGGACTCAAACCTATATTCTCTCTTGCTTTGTTGTTGGTTGAGTCTGGTATGGAATTTTGGAAATACGGGGCATGTTGAAGATCGTAGTATCTCTGGTTTCTTTACGTTCTTTCTCTGTTTGTTTTATTTTTGTCTCCCATAACTCGGTACACTTTCTACAATGTCCGCCATTTTGCTGTCTTCCAGATTGATCGTCATCTTGCTGTCTTGTTGTTACACGTGCGATTTCTTTATGCGTAGATTCTGTGGTAGTCATTTCTTCTGGTTTTCCTGTCTTCTGGTTCCTCTTCTATTCTTGTCTTATGGTTCGTTGATTCTGTTGAGGCACTTTTGGAACATTGAACAGGTGATTAATCTTGCATTGTAGGGCTTGTTTTCTTCTCTTTTGTTTTCCTTTCGTTTCCCCTGGGTTGGTACATTTTCTTTGGTGTCCTTCATTTTACTGTCCTCGTCGGTGGTTGCCATTTTGCTGTCATGTTCTCCTTCCTTGTTGAACGGCTCTGTCCTCCTGCTTTTGCTGTGGTATGGAAGTATTTCTTTGTGTGTTGCCTGACGTCTTCCGTTGTTGGTGTGTGGATGTCTTCTTATTTTCCTCTATTTTACTTCCCTCCCCAATATCGTAGGCACGACCTCGTGCCTCAAGCTGGAAAATAAAATAATTTCCTTGTTGGGTGAAGTTGGGAAATGAATGCAGATAAGTCCACCAGTTGATGGAGCGTTGGTCCGCGGTTTTGCGAGGGTCAATGGTTATCGTTAGAAAAGATGGTGTACTCTCGATCATTTCAGCTGTTACGGCTTCAATGAATCGAACTCTACAGAATGTTTCCTGATCCTTGGACCATCTTACCGTTTCACGAAGGGAGCAGCGTTAGTCATGGTGGTGGTACAAGGTTGGTGACTGCTGGAGGAGGTAGTAGATGCTGGTGCTCTGGTGGTGTGAGGGCAAGTGATGACCTGGTCATTGACCTGAGGGGTTTTATTGATAGATGCGGACGCGAAAGTACTAGGGCTTAATGATATGTCAACATTTTGTTGAGGAGGGCAAATATCTGTGTTTGTTGCGGAAGAGATCCTTAAAGTTTTAGAAGTGTGTGTGTGTGTTATGTGTTTTGTTCTGAGTGTAGAGGAAGGAACAAAAATTGATATGTGTTTTTTGGAAAAGAATTGGGGGAAATCGTTGTGGGGGTTTTGTAATACGACCTGATCTAGTCATAAAATTAGCTCTGGGTGGGGGTTCTGGACTGGAAAATGGGGTGGATGAGGGGGTATGAGTTAGGTGAGGGGTTGG
The DNA here is from genome assembly GCA_032716605.1 of Paralithodes platypus. Taxonomy (NCBI): domain Eukaryota; kingdom Metazoa; phylum Arthropoda; class Malacostraca; order Decapoda; family Lithodidae; genus Paralithodes; species Paralithodes platypus. Next base: position 2,631,353 of record CM064577.1, read on the forward strand.
TGAAAGGGTAGATGAGGGGCGGTTGTGTGGGCGAGGGTTTGGGGTGGTAGGTAACGAAGTGGGGTTAGTGTATGGATTGTTATGTTGAGAAATAGACAATTTATTTTGCGGGCGGTTAGTTGTATTGGGAATGGTGGATGGGTAAGGAGAGAGGATGGGAGGTGCGAGGCGAGGTTGGTTGACTTGCTGAGGGGGTTGCTCAGTTGAGGTGGATGGCAAGTTTTGATGATGTTGATGGGGTCGAGCTGAGGCTTGAGGTTGTTGTTTTGTTACTGATTGTGGTGTTTTAAGTCTGTTTTTTTTTAGAAGGAGAGGTTGAGGAAGATTTGACGATGAGGTGGATGTGTGGGGTTTAAGTTTTGAAGGAAGTGTTGGGGGTTGTTGGTTGTGAGATGGGGGTTGAGGAGTGTCGATTTTCGAAGGTGAAGGTAGGCTGGATGAAGGGGATGTAGTTGAAGGATGTGAAATATGGGTTGAACTGGGGGGAGAGGGTGTGGGGGAGAGATGTGGGCGTTTTAGTTTAGGTGAGGTGGAAGGGGAAGTTGTTGGTGAGGTAGATGAGCGTTTGAGATGAATTTGTTTGGTGTGTGATGTGGTGGGTTGATTTGGTGATTGCCGATTTGTTTTTTCATTTTCTTTTATGAATTTGGTATTTGGTGGATTTTGATGAAGGTTTAGCCTGTTTACGTGACCGAAGTTTGAAATGAAAGGTTGGGTTGCGAGTAGGTTTGTTTTGTGATGTGTCTGTTTTGTCTGGTTGTCTAGACGGGGTTAGTGTGGCGAGGGGGAGAGTGGAGGGGGTCTGCCTTGAGGTTGAGGTATTTGTTTGGTAGCCTGTGAGTCAGGATTAACTATGCGTGTTGTGGGGTTGTTTGTTGTGGAGGTACGTTTTTCGGTTGTTATGACGTCGTCACGTCGGGTATCTCCATAGTTGGTGGGGGAGAGTTAGTGAGTGGATTGTACTCTTCAGTGTGGGGCAAAGGATTATAAATGCGGACAAATCGGTTCTGGTATGTCTGCGTTTCCCCGTGATAATTTATTATAACTTGATAGGGGTTGGGAACTTGTGTGATTTTGTATGGTCCTACATATCGGGGACCCAGTTTATTTACAACTGGAAGTTTTGCCACCCTTACGGTGTCACCTATTGCAAATGGGTTGTTGGATGGGACGGTGTCACGTTGCACATCTTGACAGGTTTGAGCCGTTTGCAGGGTGTTTTTGAGATGTTGAAGGGGGTCAGTATTTAGGTCAGAGGTGGGTAACAGTGGGGCGACTCCATAGACTCGTTCATGTGGTGTGATGCCGTCGTCTCTAGGGCATGACTGTGTTCATACCCCACTGTATCATTTTGACTTGTGCTGGCCAGCACAAGGCAATTAATCTTGTCCGCAATTGATTATTGATGGTACGGTGACTGCGTTCACAGACGGAGTTGCCTTGGGGCCAGTATGGAGAGGATTGTTTTACTTTTAAACCAAATTTTTTAGTGAAGGCTTCCCAAACCTGTCCAGAGAATTCTGGGGCGTTGTCGGAGAGTAGGGTGACAGGGAGTCCAAACACGGGGAAAATCTCAGTGGCTAATACTTCTGCTACCGTCAGGGCACTGTGATCTTGTACAGGGCACATAATTAAGAATTTAGAATACAGATCTACGAAAGTAACAATAAATCTATTTCCATGGCTTGCCAGAAAAGGACCCATCACGCCTAAAGATAGTGTTTGCCAAGGTTTATGAGCTGAGAGTTTCCCCGTTGGTCCGGGGGTTTTGCTTCTGTCTTTTCCTAAGGCACAGGGTTTACAGGCTTCTTGTACACGTTTCGCGATGTTGGAAGGTTGGATAGTCCAATAATGTTGGTGAAATACTTGTAACATTTTGTCCCTACCCAAATGGATTCCATTTCCCTCGGGTATGACTATCATGTATTCTTGAGCAATGTGTGGTTCTAAAGCTATGTGTCCAGATTCAGTGAATATTTTATTTCCTGCTTGTGTTAAATTGTAGAAGATATCTTTCGGGATCCACTTTGGTTTAATTTTTGTTTTCCATGACTGTAATAGGTTTGGTTCTGAAAGTGGATTTGTTAATGATTTGGCTGTGGTGGCTGGTGTGGAGTTCGCTAGGGCAGCTACATTCATTTGGATGACCTCTGGTACTGGAAGGCGAGAGAGAGCGTCTGCATTCGTATGTAATTTGCCGGGTCGATAATGTATTTCAAATTCGTATTCCTCTAGAGTTTCCCTCCATCTTACTAACAATGCTGAATTAATTTCGGATCGTCGTAGGCATTGTAAGGATTGAGGATCCTTGATCATTTCTATCTTAGTCCTTAGCAAAAATGATTGGAAATTATTTAGGGCCCATATAACACCAAGGCATTCTCGTTTCGTGGCGGCGTAGTTTTGTTGGGCGTTGTTGAGGGTGGAGCTAGCATATGCAATGACATGTTCTCTTCCGTCTTGAATTTGGGCTAGAACGGCTCCTATGGCGTATAGTGACACATCCGTATAAAGCCGGAAAGGTTGATTGTAGTCGGGGAAAAATACAGTTGGAGCTTTGACAAGTTGGTCTTTCAGAGTTTCAAATGCTGTATTTCTCTCAGGTGTCCACACGAAATCTGTATCTTTATGATTGAGTTGATGGAGGGGTCTGGCTATTGCTGCAAAATTTGGTACAAAACGTCGGTAGTATGTTGCGAGATCGAGAAAAGATCTCACACCTTTGACGGTGGTGTTTTTTTTTGGTTCTCTTATTGCTGATAATTTGCGAGGATCAGGAGATATACCTTTGTCGGATATAACATGGCCTAGAAAATCTACCGTTGTTCTTGCCATCTCGCATTTGGAGAATTTGAATTTTAAACCTACCTGTCTTATGCGTTCAAATACCTGTCGAAGTCTTTGTATATTGGGTTCCATTTCCGATTCGAGCATCTTGATAGCATCTAACATTTAAAGAAGATTCCTTGTTGGTGTTGAAGGACTTTAGTGCACTTTCTTTCATGCAGGAGTGCCTGACATTTATTGATTAAAGTAACGTAAGCTGTAACTTCTCTTACCACCTTACTTTGCATACCATAACCAAGCACTATCGGTTATAGGTAGTAATAGGCTGTTTTCACATAACATTAAGCCTAGAGTAAACGCACATTTATTGAGAGTTTAATAACCTATTATTGCATATAGAACTCTGGAGAGTATTTGTGTTCTTTGTTCACTGGGAATATACATCAGAGGTTGGATCTAGCGCTTTCCGTTGTAGCATTTATGCCATTACTAGTCCAATGAATAAGAACCCTGATATATTTAAACCTCAGTCGTAACAAATAATGAGGTGGAACCGGATAGGACCTCACTGTAATCAGTGTGACCTAGGAGGAGGTCCAATAGTCGAAGACATAGAACATATAATAACAGAATGTACAAAATATGAAGAGGAAAGAAACGAGCTGGAGAGATATATGAGGAACAGAGTTGGGGACAAAAGATGGGAGGAAATAAAACAGAGAGAAGACAGAGGGGTAGGGGCATTATTGGGGCTAAGAAACGATATGGAGAAATGAGACATAGAGATGATGAAGAGGACGTTAGAGGAGATATGGTGAAAGAAAACTGGGTAAACGGAAGGGGTGGAGGGAAATACATGGAAAAGGGAGGGAGGGGTTGGGGAGAGGAAGGGGAAATGGAAGGGGGGGGGGGGGAATAGGTAGGTCCCAAGAGCTGTCCCTAGTACTATCCTTCTACTTTAAACTTTCTCTCTTACTAACATTTTCTGAGCCAGTACCGATAAAAAGGTCAGCCCTGTGGACCAAGACTGAAACAAACAGCAACTACTGGGTCTACGAGCAGGCTCAATAGAAGAAGAAGAAGAAGAAGAAGAAGAAGCAGTGAAAAATATTGTGTGTCAGTTCATTTTATATTATTAAAAGCCATATACATTTTACTGTATTGGACCAATTTCTACAGAGAGAAAGCAATTGATAAATAAACAAATTAGTGACAATCTAAGAGCTTGTAAAATAAACTGCAATAATGAAAGAAACTGCATTATATGAGTTTGTCTTCCTAACTACATAGCTCAAAAAAAAATCAGGTGCACTACATAGAGAATCTAGATATGATCCTTATGTTATGGTATTGGTAAACCACTGTATTTTATTAGGACAAATTGGAGAGAGAGATAAACAAAAAAAATAAACGCACGCACTTGCTGTACCTATGATTGATATCCACATATTTTATTCACTGTAATTATTTATTTCATTTAATATGTTCATCCTAAGTAAATTTCTTTACTAAGAGTATTTCTATAAATATGAGTCCCACTATCAAGAGGCTTCGCAGGTTGTCCCCTTCCCTGTTCTATGTATGTCCAGGGGCTCCACCGCTTTGACGTTCCGTGGCGATCCTGTACTCTCCTAGCAATTGCGCCACCTAGCTTCAACTTCTATATCACTGGGGAGTAACCTTACAATTCTTTACATAATTAGAAGTTATGGGATTGTGACCTGGGAAGTGTCTCTGGGAATTAAATTATCTTTATGAACTATTTGTTCTTTTTGTAAATAAATGTATATAATTTTCGTTTGTGTTTACCTTTGGCCTCCATTGTGTGAATAGTGTGGGAATCCTTAAAATAGGAAGGTATATATAAAGGTTCTATTTTAAGGATTCCCACACTATTCACACAATGGAGGCCAAAGGTAAACACAAACGAAAATTATATACATTTATTTACAAAAAGAACAAATAGTTCATAAAGAAAATTTAATTCCCAGAGACACTTCCCAGGTCACAATCCCATAACTTCTATGTATGTAAATTGTTACTATAAATATATATATTTGTTTAATATATGGCCCAAGACATGTACCCGTAATTAATATAAACGTACACATATTTTTAAACATTAGCAATATTTCTGCATTAGAATGGTAGCCTAAAGACATACTAGATGCCAAGGCATATTGATCGAGGATATCTACTTACCAACCTGTTATTCCCCTGTATTGTTAGTGGAAAGCTTGTGTGTCTGTGTGTTTGTTTGTGCCTAGACACCTACTATACTGTATATCAGTTTTGAGGTATATAACCAAACTTTTCCAACAAATTAGTTATAATTTGTTTAAACTATAGCCTACTCAGTGATTGATGCAATAACTATGAATCAAATACAAGGTGCATTTGGAAATCAATCTAAGTGTGTGAAATGCTGCCAAAGGAATCGATCAATTGCTTTCGTTGTTCATACAACTATTATAATTAATACTTCAATAAGTAGAAAACTAATCTTGTTTCCATTTACTGTACATACACAATTAAAAGGAGGTATACCAATTTTATTGACTCAGTTTTCGTAAAATAGCCTATTTCTTTAATAGCACGGAATTACTGTACGATGATATTTTTACCGTACTGTACGGTACGGAATTATACGTTGGGGTAAGGTACGGAATTACGGTACAGTATTTTTGACGGGTACGAAAAACGGAAATAATACTGTACCGAACTGCCAGCCTTGTTCTCATCAGGAATCGAATCATAACGATGGCGATGCGATTGCATTGAGACATAGCATGTGAATGCAATGCGAATGTGCTGCAATGTCAACGAGACCATTTTGGCCCACAGACGTCGCTCTCAGATTTTGCGACGTATGCCGCTGCGATGCTGCTAGCCTCGCACACGATCCCACTGCAAGAACCATGTTTGCCTAGACAATTGTGACGCGATCGCGATCGCTTAATCGTGCCTTCGCACGAAGTTTTTTTTTTTATGTTTATTTTATTTTATTTTGTTCTATGTGGATGAGGGAGACAAAAGGCAAAACTGTCTGTGACGAGTGCCTCCCCCAGAGTTAAAAGAGTGACAGGGCCAAAATCAAGGAACAGTCGAGCCAAAATGCCTGGACACACAGAGTTTGAAGCAATTTAAGTCATAGGATGAGGGAAAGATGGACTCAGGGAGAGAGTTCCAGAGCTCAGCTGTTGAATAGAAGAAAGATTGGGAGTAATGTTTCACTCATGAGTTGGAGAGTTGCACAGAGTAGGGGGTGGGATTGTGTTGCAAGACAGGTACTACTTAACCTATGTAGAGGAGGTGGTATACACTGAGAGAGCTCTGAGGAACTCTGAATCTCTGATTATTGTAGTATTGATAGAATAGCGAGAGAGATGCAACATTGTGGCGGAGAGAGAGAGATTGCAGAGTCGGTGAGTGAACGGGAATTAATGATACGAAAGGCTTTTATCTCTACTTTGTCTAGGAGTGCTGTGTGAGAGGATCTTCCCAACACGTGTGAACAATACTCAATACTAGGATGTACTGTGCCCCTGTACAGAGCAAGAAGCTGTGCAGGGGTAAAGAACCCCTTGAAGCGGATGAGGACTCCCCACTTGTGGGAGGCCACCTTAGCAAGAGTGGTAATATGGTCCTTCCAAGAGAAAGCAGAAGAGAAAGAGACACCGACAATACTGAGACAAGATGAAGGGTTGATTTTAGTATAGTTAAAGTATGAGGGATAGTCCTCTGGGAGTTCACGACGGGTAAATAGATGGAGAAATTGGGTTTTGGAAGCATAAAAAGCAACAAGGTTTTCTTTGCCAAAATTGGAAATGGTAGTTACATGGCTTCATTGCGTTTGTCTTTGAGGGACTGTTTGCTGGGGTGTTCTGGAAAACGAATTAAATAGTGTAAGATAGAGCTGTCTGCATAATTATGAATGGATAGGACTGGAGGTACAGTTGAGAAGATCATTTATGAAAATTAGAAATAGTATTGGAGATAGGACAGAATCCTGAGGAACACCGGAGCTGATAGGATGAGAAAGTGAATGATGGCCATCCACAACTGCAGCTATGGAACGGCCGGAAAGGAAATTAGAGACAAAGGCGCAGATGGAGGAATAGAAACCGAAGGAGGGTAATTTAGAAATAAGAGAATTGTGCCAAACTCTATCGAAGGCCTTCGATATGTCTAGCGCAATAGAAAAGGTCTCACCAAAATCCCGATAGGAGGATGACCAAGAGTTAGTAAGATATGAAAGAAGATCACCAGTAGAACGACCCTTAAGGAAACCATACTGGCGATCTGAGAGCAGTTTATGAGAAGATAATTCCTTAGGAAATTTGGAGGTAAGAATAGTTTCAAAATTTTTAGAGATTCAAGAGATGAGAGCAATTGGACGATAGTTGAAGGGTTAAGAATGGTCACCCTTCTTTGGAACAGGTTGAATGAGAGCAAACTTCCAGCAAGAAGGGAAGACGTTAGAGGAGAGACAGAGACGAAAGAGTTTGCCTAGGCAGGGAGTCAGCATGGAAGCACAGTTTTTTAGTACAGCAGGGGGAACACCATTTGGACCGTATGCATTCTTAGTATTAACCCCAGAGAGGGTAGAAAGTACATCTTTAAAAGAGATTAGGATATTAGGCATAAGTAGGAGAGAGGGGGGTAGAGAGGGAAGAGTAGCACCGGATTCATCCAAAGTGGAGTTTCTAGCGAAAGTTTGAGCGAAGAGTTCAGCTCTGTCAGAGGAAGAAGTGATGGTTGCACCATCAGAGTGGAAAAGGGGAGGAAAAGACGAGAAAGACAAATGGTTGGATAGGTTTTTGGCTAGATGCCAGAGAGATTGGGAAAAGCTATAGTTGGATAATTCAGTGTATTTATGATTGATGAAATAGTGTTTGGCAAGTTGAAGGACAGATTTGGTTTGATTCCGGGCAGAAACATAGGAAGAATGAGATTCTTGAGTTTTAAGGCGTCGGTACTGTTTGAATGCTTCCCCCTTATTGTGGACAGCAGTAGAACAAGTCTGAGATAAAGAAAATGGGATGTATGCCTCGATGCCCGGTAGGCTTACCTCGGTAATACGTTCAGCACTCTCCGGAAGCAAAAATCATTCCATAGGAAATCAAAGAAGTACTAGTACGTCCGAGAGCCTCCCAGTCGACAGCGCCAAAGTGCCACAAGCGCTGCCAGCTGGGAGGATCGGGTGGCCATACTTGAGAGATAGGACAGGTAACAGAGATAAGTTTATGGTCGGAGGAGCCCAAAGGAGAGAAAAGATTGACAGTATAAGAAGAAGTGTTGGAAGTTACATATAAGTCAAGAATGTTGGGCTGATCTCCGAAGCGATCCGGGATATGGGTGGGTTACTGAACTAACTGCTCTAGGTCAAATAGGATAGAAAATACGTAGTCTTGTTCACCAGGTTGGTCAGTAGTAAGAGAGGAGAGCCATTTGTGGTGGTGAATGTTGAAATCTCCTAAGATGGAGATTTCTGAGAAAAGAGAAATGGATAGAATGTGTTCCACTTTAGAGTTTAGATAGTCAAAGAATTTGGGAAAGTCGGTAGAGTTAGGAGGAAAATAGACAGCACAGAAATATTAAATATGAGAAGACAGGATAGTTCGAGCCATAAAGTTGAGAATTCAGAAGAGTCGAAATCAGGAACACTAGAGCAAGTGAGTTTGTTATGCACGTATGCACAACATCCGCCTTTGACTTTGAAACTAGGATAGAGAAAGTAGGAGGATACAGAGAAGGGGCTGCCGGGAGTTACTTCAGACACCTAATTTTCAGTGAGGAAAAGAATGTCAGGTTTGTAGGATGAGAGGTGGTGTTCTACAGAGGGAAATTTAGAGGAAAGGCCGCGAATGTTGGAAAAGTTGATAGTAAAAGTGACAGGCCATGGTCCAGAGCATTTAGAGGGGTCGTCAGAGGAAGGTCGAAAGGCGGGTGTGGGGGCATTTATGCTCCCCCCCCCCTCCCCGGCCATCTGCGCTGTGTAAATGTATTGGTAAGTTAATTCCTGGTATCAAATATCCTGATTCCTATTGCTATCATATTTCATGTGTTTGTCCTTTAGACCTAATTTAGGCTAGTTTAATAATAATAATTTGAAGTATGAGAGATTGAGGAAAGGGAAGAAGACAGACAGAAACATAGTGTATAATAGGACACAAGTGACAACAAGAAAGAAGAGGAAAAGTAAAACAGGAAATAAGCAAGAACGGAAAGGCGACAACCAGAAAGAAGGAAAGAAGAGAGAAAGGAAAACGGGAAACAAGCAAGAACGGGAAGAGACAGAAGAATCAAGAGAAAGAAAAACAACTGCAACTCGGGAGACGATCCAGAAACCAGAAGAAATATGAAAACAAAAACATAAAATAAAACAAGACCAAAGGAGAGAGATGAAATATTACAAGACAGAGAATACGTAGCCCAAAAGAACGAAGAAGAAGAAGAAGAAGCATGACTCTCCTAGCTTCACTCTGGGTGCCCACCGAATTTGAAAGCGGGATTCCAGACCCTTCTCGCTCTCAGCGCGACCAACCGGGTTGTGCCCATGAGGCGTGGTTTCAACCTCACACTCTTCAAATAGAATTCTGCCCACCATGCCCTTCTTGCCTCCAAACGACCCACCCCTGACAACAATGATGAGGGCGTGCCTTGGTGATTGGAATCAGAGGAAGGCAGACAGGGTGGGATCGGAGTAGCTGCCAATTTCAGGCGTGCCTAAAACTGCGAGAACACTGGTCAGTGCAGTCCACCATACATCAAACCCAATCCAACCTCTTGGTCTTAACCTAACTGCGAGAACACTGATCAGTGCAGACAGGTAAATAGACAGAGAGTTTCCTGTTCTATCTCTTAGCCACAGATAGCAAGGAAGAACTGTATAGTGGCAAAAGTTGCCAGCACACTGGTCCGTGCAACTTAGTTACCTTACAGAATCTGGGAGTGACGAAAGTTGCCAGCACACTGGTCCATGCAACTTATTTTGCAGAATCTGGGTATTAACTTACTGCCAGCACACTGGTCTGTGCTGTCTGTTGATTCTCAGTCCTGGACACTAGCTTATTGTCAGCACACTGGTCCGTGCAGTCTGTTAGTTCTCAGACCTGGGTGTTAACCCGCTGCCAGAACACTGGTCCGCGCAGTTGGTTAGTTTCCAGCCATGGGTAAAGGTTTGTTGCCAGAATACTGGTCAATGCAACACCTAGACTCAAGCAGGGATATTGCTAGGTCGCCAGAACACTTGTCCGTGCTGTCTAGTAAGTTCTCTGGCCCTCCCGACCTATCCCCGGATAGCAAGGATTCCAGTGTGTCAAGACCTGCTGGAAGACGTTGTCGGAGGACCACTCCCGACCCTGCCATTGAGCCACTACAAGGACATTATCGGAGGACCACTACCATAACTGCCGTTGAGGCACTACATTGACGAGCCAAAGAAGACCAGTAGATGTTGGATCCCCACTCAAGAACAAATATTTGGCTAGTTGAAGGCTGTACACCAGACCTCCCTTCTCATTCGATAGGCCTCGATAGCTGAGGAGACAACACACATTTGTCTAACGTTGTAAGGTGAAATATTTCGTACATGGACTCCTTGTGAGACTGTCTATGATAATATCTTACCTATACAGCCCCTCACACACACTGATCTTACACGTAAATGCAACCTCAGTGATACTTTTCTTTTCCTGCGTCCTCCATGATAAAGTGACATGTAATTTATTAACTGGGTTATATTTCAACTCATGCTAACTACGTTCTAGAAGTGCTTTTGTGACCTATTGCGTCTATGTGCCAAGACTCCTAAGTGCACTTTTGTGATTGATACCTATCCTATGATGAACTCTAATAATTGAGAAGTCAACAGTACCTTATTGTGTAGTTTGTTTATGTTATTTATTGCTTAAAAGAGCCAAAACCCAGTTTTAACTATTTCTACCTTTCGTATCATTTACGGGTTATATATATGTCCAATTATTATCCATGTTCTTATGTATTGTGTTCATGTCGTTTTATATGTGATCAATTAGCCAAGTAAGCCATATAATATTTGAACGCTTTACTGAATATAATAACTATAAAGGTTCTTCTGTGTTGTCCTTATACCTCTTATTGTTTATATGTGTGTTTATGTGTGAATTCATTTCCTACCTAGTCCAAGAAATAGTCAGCTAAACCCAGTAAAAATCCTGGTAAACATAACTAACTTAAACTAATCGTTCATCACAGTTGAGTGCTGCACAATATATAAATCTACTATGAAACATGGATCTAACATTCTATATTATTTTCATTAAGCATAGGTTATAGATATGGTACAATGACAATTTTTATGCCAGGTTTTTACTGGGGTTGATTGGATTGATTAGTTAGGTTCTCCTTGACTGGAGGAGCCGAAATCGTTTCAACACATGCACAGAAAGTGATAGAGGATAATTATAACAAAACGTTGTTACGTCCTGGGATATATAAACACTGGGCTCTTTCTATTGGACTAGGTATGCGGCAACAAGCAACAACGGAAAACGCTAGATCCAACCCTTATCTATAAACCCAGGCAACAAACCACCCTAAACCGTCAAGAGTCCTGCTTGGACAACGAGGTATCCTATGACTCGGTTACAGGGTGCACGCACTATAGACTGCTGATAGTCAAGCAGGCTATATAAAAGATCACACAATTAAGTTGACTTAAAGCTTCAAGGAAAAGATAGATAACGGAATTAAATTGCAGAAACAATTTAATAACAAACTAGAAGAAAGTACATTTAACGTTACGTTAATTAATACAACTAATCACCCCTGCGTGAAAGAAGGTGAGAGCAAACAGTCCTCAAAACATCGTACAGGTAGACAAGATGCAGGTTTCTAAACTGCATGCGGCTACTGTAGGATCTGATGCTTAGCAAAGAAAGTACGTTACGGATTTAGAGAACTCTTAACTAATAAGCAGGAATAAATACTAGTGATAGGACCTACAGTGTATAATGGCATAGGTATAATTAAATAAAGGCAGCCACTCGCAACATAACCACATACAGGTGTGCTTCTCACTCTTAGTCAGGCAAGCCTGCTTGGACAGAGTCTCTAAGCCACACCCTGACTCACAATGCTCACAAAGACGGTAAACTGTGGCACAATAACAAGCATACAGATATAATAAACCGCTAGCTGTTAATCTGCCAGGTGGCAGAGGTCTAGCTGGAAGGATATAGGCTTCGGATACCCGGGCTGAGCCACCTGCTCTAGCCTAGGGACGTTCCCAAGTCTGTGCGCCAAATTACTCTAATTGAAAGGGTGCTCTCTTGAGAGACTCAGATCCCAAGTATCTGACTCTCTCCTGGCGACCCTAAAACAAACGCAAGGCGTGCTAGCGCAGTGCTGAGTGGACTAGGCAAGGGCCCTCACACAACACAACACTAGACACACAGGCACACAGACAAGAAAATGCCCCCAGACTCCCACGGGTATCCTAGTAAAGTCGTGCAGGTCCACAGGACTCGCACCAGCAGACTTTACTTAAAGGATCGCAAAAAGCTTCCCCTCCGGTCTAGCCCCTGCTCACCTGCCACAAGAACACACTAGCAAGCATGAAACCACCAAATATGAGACAACAAAAAAAGCTTCCTAGGTCTCATTAACAATTACATCTCTGCATAAGGCCCAAAATCCTATCTAATTATCTGAGAGCTAGTCGTTAATACAATAATAGATATAAGGTCTATCAAGGGGATGGGATAATTAAATAGATTGGTGAAGTAGTGGAAAGAAGGTATACAAAGTAAGAGAGAAAGTTTCTAAGTGGGGTTGAGAGGGATAGATATCAAGGGGGTCCGAAGGGTACGACAGTGAGGTGAGCTCTGAGTCTTGAATCTGTCTGGACCCCATCCTAGGCATGCGAAATACATCCCATGCTTGGCAACACTCAACACCGTTGCCGGGTCAAAATCCTCTACCCCTTGCGTGAGTCGAAACTAAGCCTAACGTTGCGATCAAATGGCAACATCAGGCTCGTCCCAAGCTAGTCTATTCCGCGCCCGCGCAAAGCAACGTCCCCCAGCCGGTCTCTCTCTCCCGCTCGTCTCCTCTCACTCTCACTAGACTTACATCTTATATATTATAATGAAACAATCAACTATCGAGAATAAAATATACTAAGATGTGTTGGTTAAGAATAAGGGCAGCTTCAAGCTGTGAAACAACATAAGAATATCCCAGACATTAGTTACATTGTCGTAGGCTATATACTAAGGAAAAGCCGGCCGGCCGGCTGCCGCCAGCCGGTTTCTAAACGGCTGGGCAGCCGACACTCGTGCATGCCCGCACGTGGCTGCTATGCAGGAGCGTCACACCTCCCCCAAGATATAAGACACTTGACTAAGTTCTTCATATCTAACAGAAAGCTTCTCATAGTACCACACACTGTTGCGACACAAGGCACTATATATAAAAAAATAAAGACTGTTGCACTCCACCGAGCAAGTTCAACTAACTTAGCGACAATAAGCGAAAACATTCAACTTAGATACTGCTACAACATCTTATACAAAATTCTACACGTTATAAAAATAAAGAGTTTTTATAAGTTTGTTTTTGCTTTTTTAATTTGTTTTTTTCGGCTGAACTAAAGTGACAGCCTATTTTCCTCCACACTCAACCCTCAATCCTGTAGCAGTCTAACCAACATCATCCACCCTTGATAGACAATCCGCTATCACGTTATCAGAACCGGCAATATGGCGTATGTCCAAATTATACTCCTGAAGCATGAGTGACCACCTGGTCAGCCTCATATTCCGGTTATGAAACTGATTCAAGAATTTCAGAGGGTGATGATCGGTATAAACCACTACGACTGGTCCGAAAGCCGGAACATATACATCGAAGTGCCTGAGCGCCAGCACTATCGCCAGGAGTTCTTTTTCAATTACAGAGTAATTCCTTTGTGCACTATTGAATTTTTTACTGTAAAAACTCACTGGATGTTCGATACCTTCATCATCTGTCTGTAACAAGACAGCCCCAGCCCCTACGCCACTGGCATCAGTCGCCAGCTGAAAAGGTCTGCTGAAGTCCGGGGCCCTGAGTATGGGGTGGGTACATAACAGGTGTTTCACCAAGGAAAACACCTCTGCACACTCAGGAGACCACCGGAACTTCTTGTCCTTAGATAATAAGTCAGTTAAATGTGCAAGTACAGTCGAATAGCCTTTGATGAAGCGACGATAATAGCCTATCATACCTAGAAACCGCATGATTTGTTTCTTAGTCGTAGGCTGGGGAAACTGATCGATGGCTTTGATCTTTGTCTGTGGAGGGCACACCTGACCCATCCCCACCTCGAACCCCAGGTACAAAACTGTGGCTTTGTCAAAATCGCACTTACTCAGGTTTACCACCAAACCTGCTTCATTCAGTTTATTAAAAAGCTGTCCGATGTGAGCACAGTGACTGTTAAAATCATCGTCGTATATTATGACATCATCTAGGTACACCGTACAGTTGGGAATGTCGGCTACAATGTCGTTCATTAATTTCTGAAACGTTGCAGGGGCATTTTTCAGCCCGTATGGCATAACATGGCAACGATATGTGGCACCGTCCACCACAAACCCACACACCTCTCGCGCTCGCTCAGACAAGGGCACTTGCCAATAACCCTTAACAAGGTCTATCTTAGTGAGGAACTTGGCCTTTCCTATCTTATCCACACTGTCGTCCACGCGAGGGAGAGGGTAGGCATTTGTGGGGGTTAAACCATTCAACCTGCGGAAATCTATACAAAACCGCACCTTGCCATCTGGTTTGGGCTGCAGTGTGACGGTGGAAGTCCACCTTACTGCACCCTCAGAAATCAGCCCACGTTTCAGCATATAATCCAGCTCTTCCCTAAGTGCTGGTAATTTAATAGGGGGAACACGATATGGCACTGATTTAAAGGGCGGGTGGTCCCCAACATCGATATCGTGCACCGCTTGAGTAGTGAGGCCAGGATGCTCCGCGAAAACAGCTGGGTTTGAATCAAACAAGTGCTGCTCAGCTACACGCTGTTGCTCAGGCAGGTGCAATATCAACTCGTGAGCCACTTGTCTAGAATTCCCCGCCCACTGATCCGCGGAAACATGACAGTCCCAATTATCCTCCCCCGCAGCTTGACTATCCCTTCCTCCTTCTCCACCACGATCACTGCAGATCAACACCGGGACAGTGAGAGGCTCGGAGGGGCGCCTCACATACTCTTTCATCAGATTTACATGGCAAAGTTGGTTCTTTTTCTTACGATCAGGAGTAGTTACTAAATAGTCGAGATCAGAAACCTTCCTTACAACCCGATACGGACCAGAATACTTGGCAGACAAGGGGTGTCCCACCAGAGGCAGTAGTATCAGTACTTCCTGATCTACTTCAAACTCACTCAGCTTCACCTTCTGGTCGTATCTGTCCTTCATCTGAGCTTGTGAACTCTTAAGGTTCCGACCTGCTACCTCCAAGCTCTTTAGCATTCTCTCACGGCTTTCAACTACATACTTTAAAAGCGAGCATGGCTTTGTGACTCCCTCCCAGATCTCCTTGACTATGTGGAGGGGCCCCCTGACCCTGTGTCCAAAAACCAACTCGTTCGGGCTAAATCCCAAGCTCTCCCCAGGGACTTCTCTCGCAGCAAATAAAACGTATGGGAGACCTAGATCCCAGTCCTTCCCATTTTCCATGCAATAACACCGCAACATACTCTTGAGAGTCGAGTGCCACCTTTCCAAAACTCCCTGACTCTCGGGATGATAGGCAGATGACACCACAGACACTATCCCATGTTGCTGCATGGTCTGCTTAAACAGAGCAGAAGTAAAATTGGATCCCTGATCAGACTGGATCTCCTGAGGGTAGCCATAACGAGAGAAATAGACAAACAGGTTTTTGCCAACAGTCTTAGCCATCCCGTTGCGCATGGGGTAAGCATCTGGATACCGTGTTGCTACATCCATTACAGTTAGTACAAATTTATTGCCGGCACTAGTGGGGGGCAATGGGCCAACCATATCGATAACTACCTTGCTGAAGGGCGGCCCAATGACAGGGAGGGGTTGTAACGGGGCTCTCGGGATGACCTAATTGGGTTTCCCAACAACTTGACAAGTGTGACACTGTGACACCCATGACACAACACTCGCCTTTAACCCAGGCCACATGAAAAGCTTGCTGAGAGCTGCCTCCGTCTTACGTGCCCCCAGGTGCCCTGCCAAAGGCACATCATGAGCTAATCTCAATAAGCTCTTACGGCACACCCTCGGTACTACTAACTGGTCCACTAATTCTGACCCACCATCCCACTTTTTCTTGGGATCCTGATGTCTCCGATACAAGATCCCCTCGGACAAGAAAAAATCACCAGGCTGCGCATCCCCATCGCTCTCCAGTTCGATAGCACCATTACCACACGCCCTGACTTCAGGATCTTCCAGCTGCAAGGAACATATATCAGCAGGTGACAGATTATCCAAGTTCATCTTAAATAATTTATTTCCACCTCCAATGTCCCGCTGAGCCATCCTTTCCTCACGCTGCGCATAACGATGCTGTCGCAGAGTCTCTTCCTGCCCTGCACCTGCACTAGCGGTGACAGGCCCCGGGGCCTCTCCAGACTCTAACATAGGTGCCAATAATGAGTCACCAAGAAACACTGCCGGCTCAAAACTCTCCAATTGACCAACACTTCCCGTTTTCTTGTGACCTTTCCTCCGCGGTTTGATAGACTGAGGTGGTGGCTGCAAGGCTCCGGATGTCTGAGAACGCGTCACAACACACGCCATAGTTTGTACGCTACACTTCTCAACCCACTCCTGTTCCTCCCTACTAACGTCGGCCGCCTTCTCGGCAACGACCAAAGGGTGAAACCTTAGGAGCAGGCACCGCAAAGTCGTTGCCGAGGAGGAGGTCGACGCCCCCATCAGGCAAGTTCTCTACAACTCCGACATCCAGTTCCTTCGCCACACCACCCCCCTCCAGCTCCATCCGCACCAGCGGGTAGGACTTCGTAGCATTGATCCCCTGAACTACCACCACCCGAGCAGCGTTAATCGGCCTACCAGTAAAGTTCTTTAACACCTTACGAGCGGCCTATGCGGTTTATTTATGTGTACCCCCCAGCGGGGTGTTTTTAGCCAAAATAGGGCTGTTTACGTGATCATTTTCATGCCTAAATAAGACCCAGAACGTAAAACAAGTACCTATCCCTGAAAGGGCATAAACAGAGCTTTCGAATGACACCATAACGATCCTTGTATGATGGATAGTTTTCTTGCAATAACCGTGCAACGCGAGTGCAAAAAGCAGGTAATTCGGTACTTTCGGTACATAATTGAGTATGTAGCGAGTGAGAGAGGGAGGAGGGAGCTGAGATTTGTGTCAGTAGGTTCGCCGCGGTGGTCTGGAGCAGTCATACGCTCGCTAGTCTCCTGCCACCACTTGTCTCTCTCTCTCAGCCACATTACGTGCTGAAATTGCCACTCGAGTTATGTCGAGCGCCGCCACATAGTCCAGCTTTATTTAACTCGACTTATGTTGCTCGCCGCTAATTAAGGGTTAACAAGGTCTGAGAAGCCCCAGTATCACGCAATAGCTTAACTCCTAGCCTTTCGCCAGCTCACCTCACAAAACCATGCCCTCTATGACCCCCAAAGACGTCGCGGACAGGGTTCGAGCCTTCCGGACTCTTGAACACAGGCTGTGTCCCAACCTCTGACGAACTACCCTTGGCAAACTCAGAAGATATAGGCGACACCCCTATGCTGCGGACCAATGACACAACCTTGTTTGGTGGCTTGTTCGGACAAGCATTTGCAAAGTGACCCTCCTTGTGACATGCAAAGCACTCTTTACTCATTGGTTTCCCTTGAGAGTGGGAGGTACCATTAGACTTCTTATACGGGACGGTATTTGGTTTATGTTCAGTTTTATTGTCAGTGCTAGATGGTTTTGTGTATTTATGTGTATCAAAATTCTTGGGAGGGGGAGGGGTACGATCCTTTGCACCCGACTCACTCCTAGCTGCTGCTCCACACCCTCGAATTAATGACAGTCGGATGTCAGCCATTTCTGCTGCCTCCTGGAGAGTTCTAGGATTTTTTTCCTTTATATTTAATGTTAAGTCCCCGCCTGTGCACTTAAAGAACTGCTCCAAGAGAACCAGCTCCCTCAACTCCTCAAAAGTAGCTGCCCTCTCAGAACGCAGCCAATGTCGTAGTGCATCAGACAAGTCCCGGGTGTGTTCTAGGAAGGTACTATCCTTGCCCTTAGTAACACCCCGAAACTTCAAGCGGTAAGTTTCTGGTTGTAACTCATAGGCCCGTAGCACAGCCTTCTTTAGCTCATCATAAACTACACAGGACTCTAAAGGTAGTGCATCATACGCTTTTAGCTCCTTTCCTAGGAGTCTTGATGAAACTAATGCTGCCCACTTTTCCTGAGGCCACTGGTGTTCCTGACACTTCTTCTCAAATCGCATAAAAAACTCAGTCACACATGATTCATCGAACACAGGAACTAGTTTAAGCAGGTGCGACAATGATTGGTCCCGATGTCTATTACCTCCCCTAATATTACGCCCTGTTACCTCCACTCGAGAGATCTCCAGCTCCATGTCAGCCCGATACCTAGTAGACTCTGCCTGCAGTTCGGCCTCTCGTATAGCTGTTCTCTCTGCAGCCTCAGCCTGAGCTCTAGCAGCCTCAACCTTGGCCATCTCAAGCCGAAACATCAAATCTGGAGTCAACCCTTGAGGAGGGGAAGGTGCATTTAATGGGGAGGGTTCCTGTGATTGAATTCCACGCTGCCATTGACCATCAACTTGGGGGTATGTACTAAATTCAGGCACCCTGACGTTTGATATGGGGGTAGAGTGGAGGGGGGGCTGGGGACCGGGGCCCCCAGTCGCCTCTCCACCTAGGTCTCTCCCTTCTAAACCCAATATCAAAGTCCTCAGCTGATCTTTCCTCATGCCACTTAAACCCTGGTGACCCTGCAGACCTGCCACACACTTTAAGCCATACTTATTCAGCTTCAACACCCTGGCAGCGGTAAGGGGCACCTCTAAAAATCTTCTAGCACCCTCCTCGCTATCGACTAGCCACTCCACAGGTCTTTCTCCCTCCGAGCCCGTATCGTGACCTGACCCACCACTGTGTTCTGATGTATTAGACATGTTTGTGCACTGCAGTAATTATCACGGTTATAGAATGTGCCTTATCTCCTATGCAAGTATGTATATACTAATGTTATTTAAAGTCTTTAATGTGTTATATTGGTTGCTCCAAAAAAAAAAACTATGTCCACTGTATTCCTCTAATCATAAGGAATCTCAAAACAAATGACCACTATATTCCTCTGTTCAGTAAATCCTATGCAAGGTCGCCATTTGTTACGTCCTGGGATATATAAACACTGGGCTCTTTCTATTGGACTAGGTATGCGGCAACAAGCAACAACGGAAAACGCTAGATCCAACCCTTATCTATAAACCCAGGCAACAAACCACCCTAAACCGTCAAGAGTCCTGCTTGGACAACGAGGTATCCTATGACTCGGTTACAGGGTGCACGCACTATAGACTGCTGATAGTCAAGCAGGCTATATAAAAGATCACACAATTAAGTTGACTTAAAGCTTCAAGGAAAAGATAGATAACGGAATTAAATTGCAGAAACAATTTAATAACAAACTAGAAGAAAGTACATTTAACGTTACGTTAATTAATACAACTAATCACCCCTGCGTGAAAGAAGGTGAGAGCAAACAGTCCTCAAAACATCGTACAGGTAGACAAGATGCAGGTTTCTAAACTGCATGCGGCTACTGTAGGATCTGATGCTTAGCAAAGAAAGTACGTTACGGATTTAGAGAACTCTTAACTAATAAGCAGGAATAAATACTAGTGATAGGACCTACAGTGTATAATGGCATAGGTATAATTAAATAAAGGCAGCCACTCGCAACATAACCACATACAGGTGTGCTTCTCACTCTTAGTCAGGCAAGCCTGCTTGGACAGAGTCTCTAAGCCACACCCTGACTCACAATGCTCACAAAGACGGTAAACTGTGGCACAATAACAAGCATACAGATATAATAAACCGCTAGCTGTTAATCTGCCAGGTGGCAGAGGTCTAGCCGGAAGGATATAGGCTTCGGATACCCGGGCTGAGCCACCTGCTCTAGCCTAGGGACGTTCCCAAGTCTGTGCGCCAAATTACTCTAATTGAAAGGGTGCTCTCTTGAGAGACTCAGATCCCAAGTATCTGACTCTCTCCTGGCGCCCCTAAAACAAATGCAAGGCGTGCTAGCGCAGTGCTGAGTGGACTAGGCAAGGGCCCTCACACAACACAACACTAGACACACAGGCACACAGACAAGAAAATGCCCCCAGACTCCCACGGGTATCCTAGTAAAGTCGTGCAGGTCCACAGGACTCGCACCAGCAGACTTTACTTAAAGGATCGCAAAAAGCCTCCCCTCCGGTCTAGCCCCTGCTCACCTGCCACAAGAACACACTAGCAAGCATGAAACCACCAAATATGAGACAACAAAAAAAGCTTCCTAGGTCTCATTAACAATTACATCTCTGCATAAGGCCCAAAATCCTATCTAATTATCTGAGAGCTCGTCGTTAATACAATAATAGATATAAGGTCTATCAAGGGGATGGGATAATTAAATAGATTGGTGAAGTAGTGGAAAGAAGGTATACAAAGTAAGAGAAAAAGTTTCTAAGTGGGGTTGAGAGGGATAGATATCAAGGGGGTCCGAAGGGTATGACAGTGAGGTGAGCTCTGAGTCTTGAATCTGTCTGGACCCCACCCTAGGCATGCGAAATACATCCCATGCTTGGCAACACTCAACACCGTTGCCGGGTCAAAATCCTCTACCCCTTGCGTTAGTCGAAACTAAGCCTAACGTTGCGATCAAATGGCAACATCAGGCTCGTCCCAAGCTAGTCTATTCCGCGCCCGCGCAAAGCAACGTCCCTCAGCCGGTCTCTCTCTCCCGCTCGTCTCCTCCCACTCTCACTAGACTTACATCTTATATATTATAATGAAACAATCAACTATCGAGAATAAAATATACTAAGATGTGTTGGTTAAGAATAAGGGCAGCTTCAAGCTGTGAAACAACATAAGAATATCCCAGACATTAGTTACATTGTCGTAGGCTATATACTAAGGAAAAGCCGGCCGGCCGGCTGCCGCCAGCCGGTTTCTAAACGGCTGGGCAGCCGACACTCGCGCATGCCCGCACGTGGCTGCTATGCAGGACCATCACAACGTACATTCATATTATTATATTCAACACATGAATATTGCATTCAAATATTAGATAATCGTATATATAGATATGAGACGGTGAGCGAGGCTCCACAATATAAATTCACTATTAAGACTGTGCTTAGATAAAATAAATTAATACTCCCTTCAATCGAGGTATTACACTTGTAATTATTAAACTCAAGATATCATAGTACTCCCTTCAATCGAGGTATTACACTTGTGCTTATTAAAGGTAATAAATATATATATCTAGTACTCCCTTCAATCGAGGTATTACACTTGTACTTATTAAAGGTAATAAATATATATATCTAGTACTTCCTTCAATCGAGGTTTTACACTTGTACTTATTAAAGGTAATATATATATATATCTAGTACTTCCTTCAATCGAGGTATTACACTTGTACTTAATAAAGGTAATAAATATATATATCTAGTACTCCCTTCAATCGAGGTATTACACTTGTACTTAATAAAGGTAATAAATATATATATCTAGTACTTCCTTCAATCGAGGTATTACACTTGTACTTAATAAAGGTAATAAATATATATATCTAGTACTTCCTTCAATCGAGGTATTACACTTGTACTTAATAAAGGTAATAAATAATATATATCTAGTACTTCCTTCAATCGAGGTATTACACTTGTACTTAATAAAGGTAATAAATATATATATCTAGTACTTCCTTCAATCGAGGTATTACACTTGTACTTAATAAAGGTAATAAATATATATATCTAGTACTTCCTTCAATCGAGGTATTACACTTGTACTTAATAAAGGTAATAAATAATATATATCTAGTACTTCCTTCAATCGAGGTATTACACTTGTACTTAATAAAGGTAATAAATATATATATCTAGTACTTCCTTCAATCGAGGTATTACACTTGTACTTAATAAAGGTAATAAATATATATATCAAGTACTTCCTTCAATCGAGGTATTACACTTGTACTTATTAAAGGTAATAAATATATATATCTAGTACTCCCTTCAATCGAGGTATTACACTTGTACTTATTAAAGGTAATAAATATATATATCTAGTACTTCCTTCAATCGAGGTATTATACATGTAATGTTTTATTTCAAGATAGAATAGAATGCCCTTAAATCAAGGTAAACTACGTATATTATTTAGTATTTACGGTTTCACTGGTTAATGATTATAATATTTATCTTTCACTTTGTATTAAATGATAGAACTTTAATATAAATACTTCCCTAAATTAGATGGGCTTCACTAGTACTTTGCTTGCGTTCAGATTACATAAATTAGGATAGTATAGATTCACTCGCGTACATTCCTTTTATATAAAGCACGTCACTAGTACTGTTATTCTTTTAATAATTTGATATCTGTCTCTGGTGTCAACACTAAGTACTTAATAACTTTTCACTAGTACTTCACATGCGTTTTTCAATAGCATACAAGGGGATATCAAGATTTAGTAAAGTACTACCTTTTCTCAATAAGGTAAAGTACAAATATTTATGAGGGATTTCACTATAAATTATCTAGGGGCACTCTGTAGTCTTCTGGTGAACATCTGGGCCGTGGTGGTTGTCCTGATGTTACTGGTTGACAGTAGTTGGAGACTCGAACTCTTGGTGTGGGACCTTGAATAATACCTACAATATGCCAGTGCATCCGTAGAGTAAAATCGAGCTAACGTAGGAGAGGACTCGCTAACTGCTCTCGTTGTTATAGGAGTTTTGATGCAGAACTTCCAGTACTCTTGGTATTGGGTCTTGAATATCGTGTGCAATATGCCAGTGCACCTGCAACAAGTTATCGAACTAACGTAAGAGGGTTGTTTATGATGCAACGTCTCTTAACTGTTCTGCCATTATAAGTCTTTCAGAATGAGGAGATGAGGAGATTTTGGCCTTTACCAATGACGTGTCCCAGAGCACAATGCCTGGGTGTTCGCATCGGAGTTCGCAACTCCTTGTTGAGTGCCGTTATGCAGGACGGTATCTCACAGAGCCCTTGTCTAATTAATGTCCAGCCAGTGCGTGAACAATTAATAGACGGGGTTGGTTTGTTACTAATAGAGCGCTTGACAGATCAGCATTCTTTATTAATAACAACGCCGGATCGAGGCAGAGGAACGGATATTAGGTAGCCTCCAGTAAGGTCTAATAACCAATTCCTTTGATGAGCCACGATGTTAAATAAAATTGGAGTAAGGCTTCGTTACCAGTACAACTAGTGTTTTGCTCCAATATTAAAAAGGGGCAAAAATCTTCCAGCTATTAATTATTCTCCAGTGATAAATAATTAAGAACTTTCCAACTGTGTGTGATGATCTTAAATTGGCTGTGGTGGTCACATTTTGTTGGTTGTTCCTGTCAGTCCAATTCAGGGTAATAAGGGCACAGGTGCGGGGGAAAACTATTGGGGTTTTTGGTGGAGTCCCTCCTGCTCTAACGGTCATGACGGTGATGCGGCATAGAAGTAGAATGGCGCTTGGAAGTATGGTGTCTTTTCTTGGGTTGCCTTTTCTTTCCATCTTTTCTTTTCTGGTGTGCCTCGGGATTGTCCACGGTGATGATTAAATTCTTCCCGGGTGTTGGAGGACGTGCCGCATCTATTGTAGCGACTCTTGCACATGGTGGTTGGTGGTTGTTTCCTTTTGGTTTGGAGGTGTGGTGGGCAGTGCAGAAAAATTGCTTGGTGGTGGTGAAAGCGTGGTGTGGCTTTTCTCTGTTATTTTAATAATAACCTCAATAAATAACAGGTAATGATTAGTGTATATGTGAATGTATAAGTGTGCCTTATAGGGTAATGTTTAATAACAAATGCGCCATCTAAAATGCGCATCAAAGATAGCATTTGTCGGAGGAAAGTAAACAAACCCTCGGCCAGTTTCGTAATTGATCTAGGCGGCCTAAGAATTAGTGATATCATATATCTGTCCAATCCTTGACTCCTCGACACTCTACATCTGCTCTACTACTACAGCTAAACCTTATAATTTAATCTCTATATTGTTTATTATATGCTAGATTAGGTTAATGTATTCAACCATATTCAATAAGGTAAGTTTTCTCTTCTTTCTTTCTTTCTTTACATTTTGTTATCGCAGTCTTGACAAGAGTGTATGGAATACTGAATTCAGCTCTATATGTTAGGGTTTCTTTATATTTAACAATTTCATGAAAAATAACTATTCCTGTACAATAACTATCCGTTTCAGGCGTGGTTACGCGAGTGGTGGACGTAAGAGATGGACCTGGTATAAAAGCTCTGGCCAAGGAGTTCCCGGGGATCAACGTGCTCTTTAACTGTGCAGGGTAAGATGCTCGGGATAGTCTTATGCTTATATTCTGTAAAAGTTGTTCTAATTTGCAGCTCCTGATACCGAACGAGTACTGTGGTAATGAGTGTAGCTTAAAGGTGAACTCCATGGATGAAAATAACAAAATTGTTTGGTCTTGGGGAAGAATATACTATCAATTTATGTAAATGTGTATGTAGGCAATATTTATCCATTTCATCCAAACACCAGATAAAATAAATGAATTACCAGGCTAGTCGGCAACTGCTCTAACAGCTGATGGACATTCTTCCTTTTCTTCTTCTTTTCCGTGACACCATCATGTTGCCAACCAACTTCTGCCCTCATACTCTCTCGTGGACAGGTCAGTTTTGTTCTGAATAACAACCCTTCAAATCAATATATAAGTTCTGCAAAACATCGAACAATGTCCTGAAGACATGTTGCACACCAAGAAATAATCCCCATCTCTCCAACAATGAACATACATTAAATTTGTTTTCCCTGAAAACACCTTATATGGATTAGAAATGAAGGAAAACTAACATAAAACCACTCACCTCGGTCATTTGGGAGTCCTAAGGGGGGCGTGGGGGTCTCCACCATCACTGGATGCCGGTCGCCTCTTCAAACCTCCCGCGCCTGCAGACGACAGCTGGGCGAGGCAGCATGGCTGATGTACGATGCCTCCAGTTTTCGAGTGACACTTATTTACACCACCCGAGCATTATGTTTTGTTTTTGTTTTGTTTTTTCTATGTGAGTGAGGGAGACAAAAGGCATAACTGCCTGTAGTGAGTGCCTTCCCCAGAGTTGAAAGAGTGACAGGGCCAAAATCAAGGGACGTTCGAGCCAAAATGCCTGGACAAACGGAGTTTAAAGCAATTTAAGTCATAGGAAGAGGGAAAGATTGATTCTGGGAGAGAGTTCCAGAGCTCAGCAGTTGAACAGAAGAAAGTCTGAGAATAACGATTCACTCTTGGGTTGGAGAGTTGCACAGATTAGGGTTGGGATTGTGTTGCAAGACAGGTACTACGTACCCTACGTAGATGAGGTGGTATACACTGGGTAAGCTCTGAGGAACATTGATTATTATAGTAGCAATAGAATAGTGAGAGAGATGCAATATTGCGGCGAAGAGAGAGAGATTGCAGAGAGGTGATGAGTGGGCGGGAGTTAATTAATGATACGTAAGGCTTTCCTTTCTACTTTGTATAGGAGTGCGGTGTGAGAGGATCCTCCCCTCACACGTAAACAATACTCAATACAAGGACGCACTGTGCCCCTGTACAGAGCAAGAAGCTGTGCAGGGGTAAAGAACCCCTTGAGGCAGTTGAGCACACCCAGCTTCTGGGAGGCTGCCTTAGCAAGACTGGTAATATAGTTCTTCCAAGTGAGAGCAGAAGAAAAAGAGACACTGAGAATATTGAGAAAAGATGTGTGCCTTCATAGTTCATCAAATATCAATATGTATCACATAATGTCATTGTAAGTGAAGTTACAGTGTGATAAGTGCATAATTATAGTCAAGTTATATAAATGCCGACGAGTGGCAAGGCCCGCGTGCATCCTGGTTACCATGGCGACGGGTGGCCATCTTTGCCCGAGACCACAACAGAATGCACGCACGAACACACAGCCAGCTGACTGACACCACTCTCCCCATCACTTTCACTACCATTCTCTGCCTCTCTCACACACTCTGTTTATTGGTTTTATACTTTATTGTATGTTTTATAGTAAGAATATGAGTTTTACACATTGTTTTAGGCACTTTTGACTTAGAATATGGCTTTTCACATTGTATGTTGTACTCGTATTCTATCTCACTTTTATCGTCTTTTATCCCAGTCTTCATTGTTCACAGTTATATAAGTTTATGATATATTTACAATTATTGGTGTCCGTCACTGTTTTACGTATATTTTAGTGTCACTATCACTTACATATTGTGATCGGCACTTTGTATATATATTATATATATATATTTACACTTTGTTTTTGTACACACACTTCACTTTTGATAGCGTCTTTTATTGCAGTCTTCGCACACACTGTTTTAGAAATGTTCAAGGGTGTGATACTCCCTGAAGCAGACGGGGAAACACAGTGCAACACCACAATCTACGCACAAGTACCTGGTATCTGTTCTTGATGGTGTCATCTGTGTAATGTTTCGCCACACATGACACCGTCTGCGGGGTCTTTCGTTGCCCTTTGTGGGTGGCACTCAGTCAGGGAAGTAGCGTTCTGTCAGCCTGACAATCCCTTCTGCGGCTGGCTGTCGATGTGCGGGGCATTTCTGAGCGTGGGTGGCAGTTATATTCTTCAACAGCAACTCCCTCGACAACTCGATGCAGAAGTTCTCCATCGTTTCGTGTTTGCCAGTGATTGTTGAGTGGAGGATGTGGCAGTTGTACAGGGTTATATTGAGGAGGTAGAAGAATAACTTTTTAATATCACCTCATCGTGTTCCGCGCATACTCGACTGACGAGATGACAGCATCAGATTTGTCCACCAGACGCATATTGATGTTCTAGTCGCAGATGACAAAAGGTTTTCTGATTATTTCACCTGTTGCTCTGTCACGACATCTGCTGTCTTGGAAGATGGGACGGTGGTCAGTTGTGAGGACGTTCACATCCTGGTTATCCATCCAGGACAAATGAGGATGTTGTTTGCCTGCCGGTATATGATTGAGCCCTTTTCCCTCCTGGTTGGTAGATCAGGCATGAATGTGAGATTCCTCCTGACGGTGCCACAAACTCCTGTACTGCGGCCATGCAGGTACTTGGCAAGGGCGGAGCTGGTGTACCAATTGTCCAGGTACAGTATGTGGCCCTTGTCAAAGTAATTCAAAGCATCATGGTGATCACGACGGCCCCAGCAATTCTGTAAGTCCTCGATTCACCTAGTTCAGTCCTTCTTCCCATGTATAGAACGATGTCCTGGATGTAGCCAGTGTGACAGTCACACATCACGAACAGTTTCAGGCCTTAACGATGACGTTTGCTGGGCATGTACTGTCGGATGCCAATATTTCCCCTCCACAGCAGCAAACTCTCATCAATTATAAGTTTTTGGTGGGGTCTGAAGGAGGCAGCAAACTTAACCTTCAGTTACTCGAAGATGGGTCTTATCTTCTCCAAGGGGTCCTTCATATCTCTGGGTTGTTCCTAGTTTCTTGTGTGGCTTGCAAGGCTATCAATGAAGTAAAGGTTCCCCATTATGGCCGAGAACCTGTTACTGCTCATAATTTTGCCAAAGATGGGGGTTTCGACAAGGGGATCCCAGGAACAGTACTTCTTTATCGAGGATTTCCTTATCACCCCCATCAGGATGACAATGGCCGGGAACTTGTAAAATACTGGGACGTCTAGAGTGTGCCATGATAGTCGGGCAGAGTGTTTTAGCTTCTCTTTCCCAGCCATAAAATGATAATTATACCAGTTCGTCTGGTCAACAATCAGAGACATGAGGTTTGAAGTGAAGAACTGCAGGAATACATCAAGTCTAGTTGTTTCATTGCCTTGCTTGGGGATCGCAGAGCCGGCATGCCTCGCGCCCACAAAGTCGTAATGGGTGGGCACAAAGTTTTCCCCATTCACCCAATTCCACTCTCGTTCATCTCCAGCACCTTCGTCGTCAGAGTCGTCAGAAGGAGAGGGGTCATCACCAGGGGCACCAAGGCCGGAGGGCATCGTCCTGCCTCTTGACCTTGACCTTGACCTAGATCGAGATTGTGACCTGGAGCTTGATCTCGAACCAATGCTGGGGCGTCGTAACAGGGTCACTTTCAATTCCCCTTGTGGGAAGTCCCAGGCTGAGGTGACACAGAAGGCCTGAGAGGTGAGTAAGGTAGTGGGCTGGGGGGTGATGCTGGTGGTGGAGAGTAGGGAGGAGAGGAATATGGTGGTGGTGCTGAAGAGTGGCGAGGCGGAGAATGCGTTGAGTCATCCCGCGTTGATAAGGGGTGGAGACATGGGGGAGAAGATTCCAGGGCAGGCATTTCCTCATCAGTTTCGTCTGAGGAAGACAATGGCTGTGCTGCTAAGATAGCTGCACCCAAGCGCAACCCATAGATTGTGTTAGGGGTTGCAGCTTATAGTGGAGAGACAGTGGGAGATGGTGGTGAAGGCAGGTGTGGGGG
This sequence comes from Paralithodes platypus, assembly GCA_032716605.1. Taxonomy (NCBI): domain Eukaryota; kingdom Metazoa; phylum Arthropoda; class Malacostraca; order Decapoda; family Lithodidae; genus Paralithodes; species Paralithodes platypus. Next base: position 2,659,914 of record CM064577.1, read on the forward strand.
AGAACGCACGTGTTGTGGGAGAGGAGGAGCAGCTTGACCCCTCTCCTCCTTAACTGGTCTCTTCTGACCCCTACGATGGCTTGGCGGACTTTTGAGTAATGCCATGGGGTCTGGATCATCCTCGTCCTCTTCCCGATGATGTCATGGGGAGCAGTGGGGGAACGATGCACTCTCCTCCCACCCACCCCCCTTTGCTTTTCCGCCTCGTCGAGGAATGGGAACAATGGGTTCCTCTTCTGCCATCTCCTCTATCTCCCTCAGTGGTGGCCGATACTCCTCCCCTGAATCCTCATCCAGTGTCACTATCTTGCACATCACTATACTCTAGTATTGCAAGGGCCTCTTCAACACTAACACCCCTGCGTGGGTGGTGATGAGAGCGGTCCAACATGGTGTAACACTCGCGAGGTCAGAGGATAAACTGGCGTCCCCCTCCCGCGCGACTGGACTTGGGAGTTGCCAAGTATTGCTATTGTTCGGCAATATCCTAAGGCACATACCATACAAATCTGAACCCTCTAGCTACCATAGGACAAGAGTAAATAAGGTCGAAAGTGCCGACGCAGGTGCTGTGGCGCTGGGGTTTAGCGTTACATACATACGCATAATGTGCGTCACTTGAGTCCTGTTAATGGAAGTATAGTTTTCTGTTAATTTTAATATCACGGAGCAGACACTGGTGAAGCCAAATGTTGAGCTGTGCACATTCATACAATTTCTAAGAGTTTCTTTCATCAAAAAGACCACAGATTCTTCCACCTCCCATGTTGAGTATTCCCGCCATTGTATACTGTGACGTCATGGTAAACACACCAGTTATCGCCACATAAAATATGTTAGCTAAGCTATATTTTTATGTTGTTAGGACACATTGATGAAAGTTCTTCAGTGTCATCCCTCAAACCAAGCAAATCACAATGGGCAATGTAGTTTGAATAGATTTAATCCCTGGAGTTGACCTTTGAAGAGAATACACAAATTAGCATTTCTATTTCTAAAGCTAAAGTAGTTTTTCAAGTTATTAAGTCCAATAGCGATGCTGCGAAGGTAAAAAATTGCTTACAGATAGAAGTACAGTATAGTCATTTTATAAATAGATAAAGTCAATATCTAAACATGAGTATATCCATGTGCAATATATGAAAGTGTAATGACCCAAAAAGTGGATGTAAAATATGGGCTGGGGATGAGAGGTTTAACTCGGTTTGGTCCGACGGGGTAGGCTTTTTTTACCTCCCCTGTTTTGCTCCATTAGTTTGGAGATTTTAAGATGCTTCACCTCATTAGCTTGGCCATAGAAAAATGCTTCACTTCAGTCGGGTGTTGATTTTTTTCTGGGCGAGCGATAACAAGCTTGTAACTTAGATGAAATCGGCCTTAAGCTGGGATATTTTTCCATCGAAATATACACAAATGTATCTTGAAAGGAGTCTGGAAGGGTATTTTTTCAGTTTGAAGGAAGTCTGGGAAGGCGTTTTTGCTAGCCTAGAGGACAAACTAAAAAATACGTTGCTCAAAAATTATAAGAGCAATCAAACTTTTCAATAATAATTCAACAAAATATCCTAATAACTCCAAAGACATCGGACAGTGATAGGCATAACACCAAGGGGATCACATTAACTGTGTTGGCTGAGAGGTTGTAGTGAAGATAGGTATAACACCAAGGATTTCCCAGGGATCGCATTAACTGTGTTGGGTAGGACATTGTAGTGAAGATAGGTATAACACCAAGGATTTCCAAGTGTAGCCTAGCATGCATATCTTAATACAAAATATGTACAATTTCGTATTAAGTTGCTATGGGTTTATTATCCCTAGATAAAAAGGGGGTGCGGGGAAGGAAGGAGGGTGGGGGTGGGGGTGGGGGAGTTAACCAACAACGAGCCCCCCTACCACCCTACCCCCCATAACTCCCCGCCTCCCCCTAACCCCCCCTACCCCCCTACCACCCTCCCCTCCCCTCCCTACCCTCCTTCCTTCCCTTCACCCCCTGCCTCCTCCCGCCCCCTCCCTACCACCCCCTCCCTATCCCCCCCACCTCCCTCCTTCCCTCCCCCCCCTCCCAGCTTAATATTAATATTTATATTAATCCGGTATATTTTGTAGTTAGTTAAATGACGCATTAATGAATAGAATATTCACTGCGCATGCGTCATTTTGGGAACTGTGCGGGTCCCCCGCCCCAAAACCTCAGATCTGCATTTCTGCTCTTAAGACCGTCTCATCAACACCTACTTCTAGCCGTTCCTACTACAACCACCTTATTCACGCTAAGTCTTTCTAATTCTATGTCCTAGTGGCCACTATAGCTTCTACCTATCTCTAACTCTATCCTCGAGCTATCATCACTATCAAAATCATAAAGTAAGTTAATTCATATAGGGTTCTGGATAATTATATCTTTGTTTACTCCCAGATTCCCATAAATTGGTCCTTCGAAATTCGAACCTCTGCCATATGCTAGCGTTTCGTGTTTTCATTTTCTTGATATTCCTTTCTTTTTCCTATTTTTTCCTAAGTTTTCCTTCCTTTTTGCACCTGCTCCCGCTTCCCTGGTACACTTACGTGCGTTGTGGCCGGTATTTTCGAGTCAGGACTTCGTTTTTGTCCATACTATGAGGTACAGTACTTCATTACAATAGTTGACCTCTGCGGCTTGGGAGAGCCTCGTCCGTTACCTGCATTTGAAGCTTTGAAACATTGAAACAGCTGAGGACGAGGAGCGGGAAGCGGCGGTATTAAATTAGGTTAACCATCAATTTGTGTTCCTAGTTTTCATTTGTTTGTTTTCTAGGCTAAGCTTAATTCGATATTAAATTGGGTTAACCATTAAAGGTGGGGGCTCATGGGTTGAGATAAACATGGAATGATAATCGCCAGGCTGTACATAATTATCTTGCAAAATGCAATGGCACTGAAATAATTATTAACAATGGTATAAAGGATTTTGTGGATGGTCTATACCGGGCCTGTGACGTCACAAGAGTGTAAGTCCACCATCCAGTCTAGGCTAAGGATACTGGTGTGACATCACTATGACGTCACAGGCCCGGTATAGACGATCCGCAAAATCCTTTATACCATTGTTAATAATTATTTCAGTGACATTGCATTTTACAACATAATTATATGCAGGTTGGCGATTATTTTCCCATGTTTACCTCAACCCATTAGCCCCCACCTTTAAATTGCGTTCCTAATTTTCATTTGTTTTCTAGGCTATATTAGGTAGATTAGGTAATAATGAAATAATAAAATAATATAATTAAATTACTATTAAATTCAACACACTGAAATTAATGTAAAATACAATTAAAGGGGGTAGAATTATTTTGTACGGTCTTCTCAGCTAAAATTAAAGGGTAACTGCCACAATCATATCTGGTACCAAGTAGATATTGGGGTAGCCTAGATTGTTTCAATGTTTATAGAATAAATTGGCTTGTCTTATAACATTTTTGGCATCCCTTCCTTAGTGTACTTTAATAAAAATTGCCACATTTAATGTAGGGTAAACTACATTGATTTTGTGAGTGGAGATAATATAGGCATTCGTTAACTTTAATTATTGCGCTCTGCATCCTATTTCCCTAATTATTGCATCACCAACGTCAATCGTTCACTAACTATTGCGTTTTGCGTCGTGGCTCCCTACAATTTGCCTATATTGACGTTGTCTAATATTCATTAGTGCGCTTAGCGTCCATATGGGTAAAATATTGTCTAACTTTTAAATTCTAATTCCTGTGTATTACCATCATGTTGACTATATCCCAGTATAAACGACGAAAGGGGGTATCAAGAGTGGTTTGACAAGGATCACCAAAGATATAAATACATTTTTAGTTAACGCAGACAATGAATCGATAGAGGTTAATTTGGCACCCTATATTGAAACAACTCGATTAATTTAACACATATCGCCGTGAAATGGAAACACTATATGAGGCCGACGAGGTTTATTTCGCGGACATGGAGGTAGACATGGAGTAATTGGAGGGTCTTGATCAGATTATCATCCATCTAAAGGATACAAATCGTACTGCAGCCAAATCGTACTGCAGTAACTAGGAATGCTGGTATAAGATTACCGAAAATCACCCTTCCTGTATTTGACAGTGATCCCACTCAGTGGATGGGATTTTGGGATATGTTTCACTGTAGTGTCCACAGCAATGAGGAGCTCAGTGCAATACAAAAGTTCACTTACTTAAGAGGTCAACTTAATGGCAAAGCGAGACAACTAATTGAAGGTTTCGAGATAGAAGGAGCCAGCTATTAACACGCTATTGACCTTCTACAGAAAACCTATGGACACAGGGATAGAATTAAGGCGGCACATATAACCAAACTCACTACTTTGAGTCCTCCCTCTTACAATGTCGAGGAATTAAAGGGATTCTATGCTAATTTTGAAAGTACATTAAGGTCCATTGAGACCCTACAAATTACCCTTCATGAAGGCAACTTATTTATAAGAATCACCACACTAGTGTGGTGATTCTTATAAATAAGTTGCCATGCCCACTAAAGGAGACTTTCAAAAGAACTTTAGGAGAAGACGGTCTGGACCTAGAAAAGTTTGTACAAGCTTACCAATAAGAGGACTTTAACTTGGAAAGTGTAGCAGAACGGACTACAACCCACATACCAGTAGCTTCAGCATCCTTTACGGTGCAGGAGGCCTCGGTGCGGAGTAAAAGTTGTAAGTTGTGCGAGGGGGCACATATATGGTTTAACCCTTATTTAGCGGCGAGCAACATAAGTCGAGTTAAATAAAGCTGGACTATGTGGCGGCGCTCGACATAACTCGAGTGGCAATTTCAGCACGTAATGTGGCTGAGAGAGAGAGACAAGTGGTGGCAGGAGACTAGCGAGCGTATGACTGCTCCAGACCACCGCGGCGAACCTACTGACACAAATCTCAGCTCCCTCCTCCCTCTCTCACTCGCTACATACTCAATTATGTACTGAAAGTACCGAATTACCTGCTTTTTGCACTCGCGTTGCACGGTTATTGCAAGAAAACTATCCATCATACAAGGATCGTTATGGTGTCATTCGAAAGCTCTGTTTATGCCCTTTCAGGGATAGGTACTTGTTTTACGTTCTGGGTCTTATTTAGGCATGAAAATGATCACGTAAACAGCCCTATTTTGGCTAAAAACACCCCGCTGTGCGGTACACATAAATAAACCGCATAGGCCGCTCGTAAGGTGTTAACCCTTAATTAGCGGCTCACCACATAAGTCGTATTTAATAAAGCTGGACTATGTGGCGGCGCTCGACATAGGTCGAGTGGCAATTTCAGCACGTAATGTTGCTGAGAGAGAGAGACAAGTGGTGGCAGGAGAGTAGCGAGCGTATGACTGCTCCAGACCACCGCGGCGAACATACTGACATGAATCCCAGCTCCCTCCTCCCTCTCTCACTCGCTATATAAGGAATTGTATCGGGAAAGTGGCTAATTACATGCTTTTTGCACTCGCGTTGCACGGTTATTGCAAGAAAACTAGCCATCATAAAAGGATCGTTATGGTGTCATTCGAAAGCTCTGTTTATGCCCTTTCAGGGATAGGTACTTGTTTTACGTTCTGGGTCTTATTTAGGCATGAAAATGATCACGTAAACAGCCCTATTTTGGCTAAAAACACCCCGCTGGGCGGTACATATAAATAAACCGCATAGGCCGCTCGTAAGGTGTTAAGTGTCTAAAATACAAAAATAGTAAAGCCGCAATACACAGCAGGTACAATTACGTCAATAAATTAATCCGGAACCTATGGAAGCGTTTGTCTAGTGAATACTTGGCATCAATACGAGAAGCCTATAAAACAAAAGGAGGCTCATCAAGCAGTGTATGGCCAAAAGTAAATGACATAGTTCTTGTACATGATGAGGGACCTCGTGTCCTTTGGAAACTTGGTAGAGTATTTAAACTCTATCTGGGACAAGATGATTTAGTTAGAGTGGTCCAGATTAGGACAAAAACCGACCTGACCACTCGACCCATTATCAAGTTGTATCCACTGGAACAGGATGTCGAAATGTATTCGATCCCTCAGCCGGCGGTCGCTGATGATGGTGTTAGCTCTCACGACTACACCCCTGGGTCAACAGTGGTCGCTGGACTATCTGCCAATAACGATCCTGTTAGAAGACTGCCTCTTCCCAGAGCCGTGGGATTATTGTAGATAATTATGTATATATTGGTGGTGGGAATGTGTCGAGACTCGTAAGCATCTCGACAATTTAGGATAAGTAATATACTGTAAGTTTGAATTAGGCGCCAGCAGTAGCCTAGCATGCATATCTTAATAAAATATATGTACAATTTTGTATTAAGTTTCTATGGGTTTATTATCCCTAGATAAATAAGGTTATTATTATATTTAATCCGGTATATCTTGTAGTTAGTTAAATGACGCATTAATGAATAGGATATTCACTGCGCATGCATCATTTTGGGAACTGTGCGGGTCCCCCGCCCAAAAACCTCAGATCTGCTCTTACGACTGTCTCATCAACACCTACTTCTAGCCGTTCCTACTACAACCACATTATTCACGCTAAGTCATTCTAATTCAATATCCTAGTGGCCACTATAGCTTCTACCTATCTCTAACTCTATCCTCGAGCTAACATCACTATCAAAATCATAAAGTAAGTTAATTCTTATAGCTTTCTGGATAATTAAATCTTAATTTACTCCCGGTTTCCCATAAAGGACTTCCCAAGGATTACATTAACTGTATTTGCTAGAGGTTGTAGTGAAGATAGTTATAACACCAACTATCGTCCAATTGCTCTCATTTCCTGTATCTCTAAAGTTTTCTGAAACTATTCTTGCCTCAACATTTCTTAATAATTTATCTTCCCATAACCTACTCTCAGACCGCCAATATGGCTTCCTCAAGGGCCGCTCTACTGGTGATATTCTTTCTTATCTTACTAACTCTTGGTCATCCTCCATTCGGGACTTCGGTGAAACTTTTTCTATTACGCTAGACATATCAAAGGTCTTCGATAGAGACTGGCACAAATCCCTTATTTCCAAACTACCCTCTGTTGGTTTCTATCCCTCCATCTGTGCCCTTGTCTCTAATTATTTCTGGCCGTTCCATAGCTGCAGTTGTGAACGGCCACTGGTCACTTCATCAGCCCATCAACTCTGGTGTTCTTCAGGTTTCTGTCCTATCTCCAATTATCTTCCTTATATTCATTTACAACGTTCTCAACTGCACCTCCAGCCCCATTCACTTATATGCTGACGACTTTACATTGCACTACTCAACTATCCTTCTTCGAAATCACCCGCAGCAGGAACTACAAAACTCACGTAATGAGGCCATGGAGCATCTATCTTCTGATCTCTCTACTATTTCTAACTGGGTCAGAGAAAACCTTGTATGAAGTCCTCGTCGTAGAGCAGCACGTTGTCGACAACTTTGGCACAATTTTTTCACCCCTTGGAGGGGCCCTCCAAGGGGAGGGCCTCAGCCCTCAGCGCGGAGGCAGCAGGCGTCACCTGTTGCAGCGAAACCCATTGGACCTCTACAGTGTTGGAACCGGCCATAAAGTGTGATGAAAGTTGTGAGATGCTGGTCCTCCTCCGCAAGTTCCATCTGCCAATATCCACTCACGGTGTCTGCCGTTGTGAAGAATTTCGCCTGCGGGGCCACACTGCGGATCGCTTCGAAAGGCGTCGGTGAGGGGTGGGCTGGGCGGGAAACTTGGCATTTTTTTTTTTTTTTTTTTTTTTTTTCTATATTCCAACTACTCCCTCTCGGGCATAGGCTGAGAGCCTGTACATTCGACCGCTCAACACGGTGAAGCCCGTGAGGTCTTGTTCCAGTCTGGGGAGTGAGACATGTGAAGCATCCATCATGGCTCGAAGCAGCTCCATCTCTGAAGCGGCTGGTTGCTTCGCTCAAGTGCTTCACCGTCTCACCCTCCAGACTCAGACCCTCACTCTCAGAACGCCACCTATTGAGCAGTGAACTCACTAGGCATTGTCCCCCTGTAACATATTTTGAATATGGGAATATTCATACAGTGTTATTTAATCAGGGAACAATGAGGGTATTTTTTTGGCATTTCGGTGGGCTTTGTGGTCATGCACTGATACTAGGTACAGCACAAATTCAATCCCAATAATATCTTCCCATTGACATATCGGGATTTGAACCCGGGTCCATTGGATTTCCAATCCAGTGGCATGACCACTCCACCACACCTCCCCTTGAGCTTGGTGAGGTGTACGGTGAGGCCAACTTCGGCGTTGGGCTTGGCGACGACGACGAGGGAGTGGCACCACGCCGAAGGCTCATCGCCGGCCAGTTTGATGATACCTTGTGCCACTAGCGAGTCCAGCTCCTGCTTGACTTTGTCCCTGAAATCAAAGGGGATCTGTCGCGGGGTGTGGATGGCAAAAGGCACGGCATCATCCTTGAGGTGGATCCGCATTGGGGGACCCTTCAGAGGCTTGAGTGGAGCTGTCTTGAGATCCTCCTTGGAGACCAGCACGTCCTTCAACTCTTGAAGAAAGAAATCCTTGGCTTGTACAGGTGACGTGGTGGCTGTGAAGGGTAGCTCCTTACACCTGTTGATGTGTTTACCCTGTAGAATTGGCTTGGGGAATTCCGCTGAGATGATGGCCAATTCTTGACAGTGGCGTTTGGACAGAAGTGGCGTCTGGACACCCTCGCGGACTTGGATTATGGCTGAACAGGAACGTTTGCTGATGGTCAGTTGTGCACGAAACGTCCCCAAAGCAGGAGCCATTGCAGAGCCATCCGTGTTGAGCGTCGTTGTCGGAGGCGGAGGTCGTAGGCTGCTGATGGGAATCCTAATTATGTCGAGGTGTCTTCGGCCAATCACTGTGATGTCTGCACCTGTGTCTGGGAGCATGTGGAGTTTTGGGTGGTGCCGCTGTAGGTGAGACTCATGAATGTCAGTGTGGGTGCCTGAACAGGTAATCCCACTCATCGGCAACTTGTGGTCTTCTTTGCTGTAGACTTGTTGTGGGAGGAAGCGTGTGTCCTGTGTGGAGTTGTCCTGATTGGCGGGCTTCTTTGAAGATCTGCAGCATTTGTCGTAGTGGCCCATATGGCTGCAGCGACGAAACTGGGCATTGGTAGCAGGGCAAGCAGGAGTCCTTGGCTTATGACCACGACGGCCGCAGTTGGTGCAGGTGTAGTCTTGAGCCGGGCACTTGTTCTTGTCATGCCGGCGAGCACAACGCTGGCAGGCGGCAGACGACGTCAAGGGCTGTTGCGATGTGGAGAACTTGTCGCGTTGCTTAACTTGCTTGTTTTGCTTGTACGCTGACACGGCGTTTACCTGGGACGGTGGGGCACGTATGGCTGATGTAGCGCTTCTAGTGGCCTCGTATGCACTGCAAGTGTTGACGATATCCTGTAATGAGGGGGTGGCATTGAGGGAAAGCAGCTTCTGTACAAGTTCTTCGTTGTGTATGCCCATCAGGATGACCATCTTGAGTTGGGTCTCTTTACAGGCTGAAGAGTTCCCTGGGCAGACGCCAATTTCTTCGGCGATGTGGCAGAGGCGGACGTAGAAGTTGTTGAATGACTCGCTCTGTTTTTGCTTGCAGCTGAACAGGTCCCTGCGACGGAGAGCTTCATTGCGAGAATTCTTGATGTGCTCCTGTAGTGCACCTAGGACTTCGTCTACGGTCTTGTCGGTGTAAGGGGGTATGCTTAATGTGTGCTCCAAAAGCCGCTGTGTCTCCGCATCCGCACATCCGCACATCCGCACATCCGCATCTGGATCAGTTGTTTCTCCCTCGGTAGTTTAGATAAGTCCACCATAATAGAGTAATCGTCCCATCAACGCCTCCATTCTCTGAAAACCTGGAAGGTGGCATCAGCACGAAGGGGCGGCGGGTTCTGGGTGATAGCCTTCTGTGGTGGTGGTGGAGCTGTAGGGGTGGAGGATGCGGTGAAATGGGGTGTTGTCCCTGGTGGGGCGGGTGTAGGTGGGGCGGCAGGTGGGGTAATTTGGGCCAGAGCCTGAACAAGGGCGGAGAGCTTGGCATCGTCCATCTGTCTCCTGTGATCCTCCTCCATGTGTCGTCTGGTTTCCTCCTCCTGTCTTCGGTGTTCCTCTTCCCGTCTTCTGCGGTCCTCCTCCTGTCTTCTGGTGAAGTAGTCCCGTGTCTGCATTGCTCCATATACTGTATGAGCTGAAGTAGGTCTGCACTTGTGGCAGGTTGTGGACTTGCAGGGTGTGGTGAAATGGGGGGCATTCCCCTATGGTGGAGTGGAGGTAAAGTGGGGGGAGGGTGGGTTGGTGGAGTGAAGTTATTGGTGAGAGGAGGATGAGGGGGTGGAGTGAAATTAACTGAGAAGTACCCCTGACCAGCGTCTCCAACAGTATCTCCATCATTATCTCCACCACTATCTCCACCATTAGCTCCACCAGTATCTCCATCCCCAGTATGGTCTTGTGGGGTGTCTGTGAGCTCCCCATGAAGCTGCCTGTCTCCCTCCATGCTTGGTTGATAGTTGAAACTCTGTAGTCTTGCAAGAACGATGAAAATGTGCAGTACAACTGGGACAGTTTATTTAAAAGTGCAATAAATTATCTATGCTAGTGAGTGAGTGAGTGCGGTAGGCCTGGCAACACTGTATTGATGTGGCAGAGATGCGCGTGTGCCTGTGTGTGTGTGTGTGCCGTGCCCGCTTAAGGCAAGATGATGGGCGAGAGCTCAGTTTGGCTGGAGCCGTCGGAGGGGGAGGGTGTGCCACTCCTCGCTCTTTGACCAGCTATGTTTGGCAGCTATAACCCTCACAGCGAGTCGGGAATGGGCACAAATTACATGAGATATATAATAAAGGCACTGCACTTCACTGCACAATAATAAATCCATGTGGGAGACGGGGTCTTGCAAGATGGCTGGCTGGGTATATCCGGTCTTGTTTTTTGCTCGTATCTCCTTGCTTAATTAACACACTGCGCCATGTAGGGTTGCCATGTGTAGTTACAGCATCCTTGATAATCCTTACTTGTACAAGGATGTAGAATAAAAGTCCAAGGGTAAGTTTGTAGGTACTTATTAGCCAAAGAGATACAGAGAGCTGGAGGCACTTGTAGCTAGAGTGCTGACCGGTGTGAACTAAGGGAAACATGTGCAACGTTGCCGGATGTATTAGGTGCAACGTTGCCGCTACTAAAGAATACGGTACATTATCATGGCACATGAAACAATGGTAGGCCTAGTCTTGCACTCAAGTACATATGTGTATGTTGCAATATGATTAAGGCATGTGTACACTCTGTATATATGTTATGTGTGCACTTACCTATATCAACACTTTCAATGCTTCCAAAACTCAATTTCTTCATCTGTCTACTCGTCACCCCCTTCCAATAAACTATGACCTACTCTTCAACAACATACAAATTAACCCTGCATCTTCTCTTAATATTCTTGGTGTCTCTTTTTCTTTTGATCTCTCTTGGAAGGATCATATTACCACTCTTGCTAAAACAGCTTCCCAGAAGCTGGGTGTGCTCAACCGCCTCTGGGGGTTCTTTACCCCTGCGCAGCTTCTTGCTCTGTGCAAGGGCACAGTGCATAGATATGTTGAGTGTTGTTCACACATGTGGGGGAACAAACAGCACTTCAGGGCAAAGTAGAAAGGAAAGCCTTCCGTCTCATTAACTCACATCCACTCACCAATACTCTGCAGTCTCACTCTCTTCGCCGCAATGTTGCATCTCTCTCACTATTCTACTGCTGTTACAATAATCAGTGTTCCTCAGAGCTCTCTCAGTGTATAACCCCCCCCCCCCCCTTCGTAGAGTACATACCACCCGTCTTGCAACACAATCCCACCCCTACTCTGTGCAACTCACCAACCCAAGAGTGAAACGCTATTCTCAATCTTTCTTCTATTCAGCAGCAGAGCTCTAGAACTCTCTCCCAAAATCAGTCTTTCCCTCTTCCTTTGACTTTAATTGCTTCAAACACTGTATGTCCAGGTATTTTGGCTCGAACGTCCCTTGATTTTGGCCTTGTCAATCTTTCAACTCTGGGGGACGCACTCGCTACAGGCAATTCTGCCTTTTGCCTTCATCATTCACATAGAAAAAAAGAAAGAAAAGAAAGGACTTCCTACAGATCACATTAACTGTGTTGGCTGAGAGGTTGTAGTGAAGATAGGTATAACAACAAGGACTTCCCAAGGATCACATTAACTGCGATGGCTGAGACGTTATAGTGAAGATATATATATCACTAAGGATTACCCTGGGATCATATTAACTGTGTTGGCTGAGAGGTTGTATTAAAGATAGGTATACCACCAAGGACTTCCCAGGGATCACATTAACTGTGTTGGGTGAGAGGTTGTAGTGAAGATAGGTATAAAACAATATGGACTTCCCAATTATCATGTTAACTAGGTTGGGTGAGAGGTTGTAGTGAAGATAGGTATAACACCAAGGACCTCCCAGGGATCACATTAACTGTGTTGGGTGAGAGCTTGTAGTGAAGATACGTATAACACCAAGGACTTCCCAGGGATCACATTAACTGTGTTGACTGAGAGGTTGTAGTGAAGATAGGTATAATATCAAGGACTTCCTAGGGATCACATTAACTTTGTTGTGTGAGAGGTTGTAGTGAAGATAGGTATAACACCAACGCCTTCCCAGGGATCACATTAACTGTGTTCTCTGAGAAGTTGTAGTGGAGATAGGTATTTATTAGTGGCCCCTCCATCATTGACGATATGCCTATTATATAATAGCTCTCTTTCAAACGCCCGCAGTCAACCTGTTAGATACACCTGCCACAGGGGAAAGACTGCCGACATCATAAGGGCACACTTATTATTTTATGGAATAGTCATTATGATTGGGTACTCACTACAAAAAACTTCGTAAAAAATAAAAAATTAATGATTAACTAAAGAATTGCTATAATAAAGCTTCCCAACTTTGTGGATGTCTTCCCGTGGATTCTATCCGAGATGCTGAACCCCTCGGCGTTATTCCGCCTTCCTTCCCATGTGTCCGTCCCGAGCGGGTGTGCCTAGCCCGTCCTCGCTTTATTCTGCATTCGTTCACCTCTAGTGAGTCTTTTGCTCATTTGTATTTTTCTGAGATGTTCTAGAATCGGTTTAGATTAGTTAGGACGGTCGGACCCATTGGTACGTCCACAGGAAGTGTTAATAATATGGTACAAGTGTTAGGCGTTATGCGGTCCACTTTGGACACGCGTGCCTTTATTTTTTCTGTTTGTTTTTAGCTCTAGCTTTGCTCTAACCTAGTTATTTTGGAGGCTATAATATACGAGGAGCTAAGTTACTGGCCATCTATCTGATGGGGTAACGTATTATAATATCCATATAGCAGACGTGCTGGTATAAGAGTTGTCCCACGTGGTGGGGTACTTTCCAGAATCCGAGTTTGCTTCTTCCCCTGTTGTGTGGGGCGTCGTGCGCTCGCTGTTGGTGTGTCGTCTTGGGAGGTAAGGGTGTCGTATTCGTCGTAATATTTACCTTGAGCCTCATTAGGGGTGAGTTTTTATCAGTGGCTAGGAGGTATTTATTAATTGCTTAATTAATTAATATGTATTAGCCCTAAGATGTAACCTTTGCTTTCATGTGGTGATATTATACATGATTGGAAGGTGTCAGGAGATGTTCTGACTTATTTAGTGGGTTTTATTGTGGGTGGCTGTCTTGCCCGGACAAGTCAGCACTCTCAAAAGGTTTGGTGTTTCCCTCCGGTGATCTTTATCGGGTATTGATGCCGGAGGCTCGCCTTGCAGGCGGGCAGGGAATAGATCCAATAAACACGGCGTGGGCAGTAGTACCACTAGACTTCCGGCGGAATTGCAGATTACAAAAAGGGAGTGTTTCGGCCCGGCCGACAGAACTCGCCTATACAGATAACCTCACGCGGCATGACATGACTTTGAATCTGCCCGGCGGAAAAGTCCAGTGGGGTAATTACCTATCACTCAGGTCCTTGTAGACGATCCGTTAGTTAATAAATATCCGAAAGGATTCATCTAAATGTATGGATCGGTGACACTTGGTCATAGATAAGCAGTTCTTAATAGAAAAGATCTTCGGGGTCTTTTCGAAGACAAGTACGTCGGAAAATTAGAGTGGCGGTGTGGCTACACCTAGTTTTCCAGCGCATTTGGAGTGTAACGGTGTGTGAATGTCTCGGTTTATCCTTATGAGCATTGATTCCTGGAAATGTTTGTTCCAGATCACAACACCTCTGCTGCGGCACCAACACAAGGGAGGGGGCCGATCCCGGCGGAGGGGAGGGGGTTTCGTTAGGTCACCATCATGCATTTAATCACGCTGTGCTCCACTTCTACTTGCTCTCTCATTCCGGTCTTTTCTCATAAATTATGTGTGAAATGGGTGAAGTGCCTGGACAGGTCCAGGGGAGTCTGGGTTTCCAAGAAATGCGGCGTGTGCACAGACCTGAGGAATGGATGGTTTAACCGAGATCAATCATGTCTCGTAGCCTTGCAAGAGATTAAATTTTGTTTTAATTCTTACACTAAAGACGTAGCTTATAAAGCACTTCACTGTGATGATGAAGCACTTTGGGACCAATTCATTTTTAAAGCTCAAGTTAATAAAATTCCCCCGTCTCGGTCTGGCTCCAAGCCTATATCTAAGCCTAAAATTCTATCAAGAGAAACAGTGAGCAGTAGTGACAGCAGTGACTCTTCCTCAACTAAGGCAACCCCCCCGGTCGACATAAGAGAGCGCGGTCAACATCTCCACAAGAGGACCGATCATGGTCCCGGTCGATACCGCCTCTGAAGCGGTCATTGAAGTCGTCTGCGGACGCTTCAGGAGCGCTGAAGAAACGGAAAACTGAGGCGGTTACATTTAGTAGCAAGCATTCAGATGGGAAGGGTATTAAACATTCCCGTACGGAGGCTACAAGCTCGTGGCACCGGCAATCACCGGGGTCGCGGCCACAGCCCTCCATCCCTACCTCTACCATGTCTAACGTCCAATCTGGCAGTTTCGAGGTAGGGACGGAGGGAGTTGAGTCAACTCCCAGGGACGGGTCTAGGGACAGAAACTCAGAACCTAAAGATGTAAGTTTTGCTATTCCAAAGTTAGATACAACACTTAGTCATGCTCGTGTGGTACCTTCGAGAGTTCTAGCTGAACAGTATAGGGGGTACACGGCGAGTGAACAACAAGGCTATGACACAGGTTCCCAGTTTGTCCAGAGTTCACAGTTCCTCCCCGATTCACAGACTAGAGTTGAACAGGGTCGCAGTGTGTGGCGGCACCCAGAAACAGTGCAAACAGGTCCCTATATCCAATACCTGGCAGATCACAGAGTAAGTGAAAATGTTGACACTATACCTTCATCCATTCCTGACCAAACATGGCCAGGTCTTGAGCAATAACAATTAACCTCTGAACCACGGCAACAGCCGGAAGAAATGGAAGTGATAGGTCAAGGGCAGGAAGAAATAGAACAATTGTCTTCAGCTCAACCTGACCAGGTAGAGGAAAGGTCGGAGGTGGGATCAGAGTAATCTAAGGGTTCTCAGAGTCAATATATAACTTGTGATGATTTAGATTATATTTTACATACTATGATGCAACGATATCAGGTACCAACAAAATCACCGGAAACTTCCACAGCCGTGCCGGGAGCTCCTTCGATTGTGTCTGTTGTGCCGCCTTTAGAGCCATCCAGAGTTGTTGTTCCTTCTAATGCTCCACCTCCCCTCCCTAAGGTAACTCCGCAAACTACTTCAGCTGGTAGTATTCCAGTTACTGCTTCTTTGACTACCAATAAAGATAAATGTAAAGTACTACATATCGGATACCTAAATGAAAAAGCAAACTATTCGATGAATGGCACTCAGCTTAAGAATGTAAACAGAGAAACCGATCTGGGAGTAACAATATCGAGTAACCTAAAACCGAGTCAACAATGTTCAGAAGTTGTTAAGAAGGCAAACAAAATAATTGGCTTTATAGGCAGGTCATTTGAGCATAAATCCAAAGAAGTTATCCTAACCCTTTACAATTCATTAGTCCGCCCTCTTCTGGAATACTGCGTTCAATCCTGGTGCCCTTATTACCAAAAAGATATAAACAAGCTAGAACGAGTTCAACGTAGAGTTACCAAAATGATACCTAGCCTAAAGAACAAACCATACGAAGAGCGTCTTAGAGAATTAAATCTATTTCCTTTAACCCAGCGCAGATTAACACCTTACGAGCGGCCTATGCGGTTTATTTATGTGTACCGCACAGCGGGGTGTTTTTAGCCAAAATAGGGCTGTTTACGTGATCATTTTCATGCCTAAATAAGACCCAGAACGAAAAACAAGTACCTATCCCTGAAAGGGCATAAACAGAGCTTTCGAATGACACCATAACGATCCTTGTATGATGGATAGTTTTCTTGCAATAACCGTGCAACGCGAGTGCAAAAAGCAGGTAATTCGGTACTTTCAGTACATAATTGAGTATGTAGCGAGTGAGAGAGGGAGGAGGGAGCTGAGATTTGTGTCAGTAGGTTCGCCGCGGTGGTCTGGAGCAGTCATACGCTCGCTAGTCTCCTGCCACCACTTGTCTCTCTCTCTCAGCCACATTACGTGCTGAAATTGCCACTCGAGTTATGTCGAGCGCCGCCACATAGTCCAGCTTTATTTAACTCGACTTATGTTGCTCGCCGCTAAATAAGGGTTAAGAGGTGACTTAATTCAAGTGTTCAAAATCATCAAAGGCATCGACAACATGAACTGTAGTAAGTACTTCACTATCGACCAATCTAATTATACGCGGGGAAACAGTTGCAAAATTATTGGTAAATCTTTTAACTCACACGAATCTAAGAATTTCTTCTTCAATCGAGTTGTCAACTTGTGGAATGGGCTTCCCCGAGACGTTATAGACTGCAGCACCGTTGATTTATTTAAACTCCGCCTAGATAAATATCTCGCATCAAACCCGCGACTGACTGCGTTTGTAAATGAATAACTTTATTTTATCCTCCCCTCAGTTACTAACCCATCTGTCCCCTACTAACTTCCTAATCCTGCCACGGACATTAGTTCCATATACAAATGCTTAAATCCAGTTGTTACAAACATTTTATGAATGGAGGATGCCTTTAGGTAAATGGACCTTTTTGTTTTATCTGTGTTTTTCCTTCCTTCGTTCATTGTTTCTTAAAAAAAAAAAAAAAAAAAAAAAAAAAATCCAATGTTCCCTTACCCACTCAAAACCACTGTTTGGACTCTTGATCCTCAGTGTTTTGGAGGACAAGCAGCCTAGAAGGGTCACTGGACCTGTTGTTGCTTGATTTCCCTTGTACTCCTTTGTACTCCTTTGTACACTACTGTCCGAGTCATTACGGATATTAACCCCCTCCTTTAGAAAAGGCTCCGATAAAGGAAGGCTCTATGCCGCTTCTTTACGGTCCCGATTGTTCATGGGTTACTATTATGGCTCAAAATCCAGCCATAGCACAACAGAGAATCGCGGGGGAGCTCCCAGTACCGAGGTAATCCAAATGAATAAGAACAGAAATCTGAGGGCAAAAGATAAAGGGGCTAATATTTTGGATGTAGCTATCAAAGCAATACCTAATGTCTATGCGTATGAATATTTCGTGTATTCCCCCACTCCAGCTCTACCTCCTACCTCCTCTGCACGGCTTTTTGCGGATTGGTCCAAGACTGATGGCATTCATGACATAAAAGCTCTAGCCTCGCTCACGCCGGAACTGGATACACTTCCGGTAAGCGACCAGTCCGGCAATCCGGTCCTGCAGGTGGGACAGGTAGGTGCGGGCCCGTTGGTGGACTGGGAAATTGAGGAGCAACAGTTTGCAGCAACTATCACGTCAAAATCCTCCCCCCAAATACCCCAGGATAATTACTCTTGGTTCTCTTTGCCCATAATCAAAGCCGGGGGAGTTCCACCTGCTATATTTAATTTTCTTGCTACCCCCAAGTTGTCTTTATGGGACCTGCAGGAGCCCTTTTCAACTCCTCCTCCGGCACACCTGGACAGAGATTTTAACTTGCGTAGTAAAGCTTTCAGACTTTTTTCACAATTCATATTAAGTCGCCAAATAGCCCAGTCCCTCACTAGAACAATGAGTCAGATGTTAGGAAGGCCACGGAATTATCCCGGCGCCTCCTACTCCTAAATTCGATCCAGTCACTAGTCGACGTCAGGTTAGCCTTGTTAGAGGCCGTCACGTCAAGACCTACGGGTCTATATGGTGAAGAAGTTGCCGGGCGATTTGGTCGCCGGGTAATCCTTTCACCAGTACTGACGCCCTCTTTAGTTTTCCCCTATACATGGAAAACTGTATTCAATTTGGTAGATACTGCTAAGCAGGGTGCTTCCCAAGCTAGGAAGGACCATTTTAAGTTCACTAAACCATATACCAAGCCCAAAGGCAGTCCAAAAGCTCAACCTAGTGGGTCCCAATCCTTTCAAGGCCAGAAGCCTCCCGCAGCACAGGGAAGCACTCAGCCCAAATCTAAGCAAGGTAAAAATACAGGTAAATGGTATAAGAATCAACCAAAACACAAATCAGGTAAGGGATCGACTTCTGCCAAAACTAGCCAGCCGTCTAACCCTACCCCACCACCATAAAAAAACTAGTCACCTCACAAACTCTCTCACTCCCGGGGCCTGTCGAGGGCGAGTTGGATCCGAGTGCAATTACGCCGGACAAAGCCCAGTCAAGTAACTGGGTCATTTCGGGCATGTCATCGGGCTTGGCCCCGGCGGACTTGGGCAAGGACAGTGGTACGCAAGGGCATAACCTGGCAGTGGCTCCGCCGACCTCGTTTAAGTCAATCACTAAAAATAAATAATGTGTCTTTAGAGGTGAAGTCACTAGTCCAGGAAATGATCACCAAGCATATCATTGTCCCGGTCAATCCAACTTGCCCAGTTTACACGTCCAGACTTTTTCTCGTACCTAAGAGGGACAGTATTCAGATGAGACCGGTCGTAGAACTATCTTGTTTGATTCAACACATTCACAACGCATCGCTCAGGATGCTCACTGTGAATCAAATCAGGCTAACACTTCCGCCGCAAGCTTGGATGTGCTCGTTAGACCTGACAGAATCCTATTGGCATGTCCCGGTAAACAAAAGGTTCCAAAAATTCCTCACTTTGAGGATTGAGCATCAGACTTATGTCTTTGAGAGGATGCTATTCGGGTTGAACCTAGCACCGAGAATATTTACAAAATTAGTCCGGCAGGCTCTAATGCCAGTTTTAAATCAGGAAATCAAAGTGTTGTGATATTTAGACGACTGGCTAGTGGTGGAGGAGTCAGAGAGTCAATGCAAAAACCATGTAACTCAAATCATATACCATGTTCAATCCCTTGGGTTCAAGGTCAACTTGGCAAAGTCGAACCTTGTCCCAACAAGGGTAATTCAGTGGATAGGGCTGGTCTGGGACACAGCATATCTTACTCTCAATCAGAGTGTGGACAATCGCAACAGATTTCGAAAGAAATTGTTTTTGTTTCTCAACAGTCTGACTACCACAAGAAGGACATGGGAATCCCTGGTCGGCTCTCTCAACTGGATTCAACTGACAGTAAAGTTGGGCCGGTTGAAAGTAAAGAGATTAATCCTGGAAGGAAACAAATATTTCCAACTGTTGCCGGCGGGAAAGTTATGGCGAATTCCATCATTGATTCACAACTTGCTATCGGTGTGGGCGAGGAGGGAAACATTGCACTCAATAATGACGTGGATGTCTCCTCCACCTACGGTATGGCTAGACACAGATGCTTCAGGGACAATAGGCTGGGGTTATCAGTCAAGCCTTGGCCATCAGGGTCAAAGGCTTTGGTCCCAATCCGAGAAATTTCACATCAATGCGAAAGAGTTATTAGTCCCCTTATTTTTCCTACAGGCTCATGGCTCCACCTTGCGGGGGAAACCAGTAGCCTTTCGAATGGACAATTTGAATGCGGTGTCCTGCATTCAAAAGCAAGGGTCAACGAGGTCTCGGAATTTGCTAGAGTTGTCGGAAGAGATTTTTGTTCTGGCGGAAAAGCTGAACATTCATCTTCACGCATCATACCTGCCAGGCGTAGCCAACGTCTGGGAAGACGCCTTATCACGAAGACAGAGCACCAAGGTAGAATGGTCTCTCAAGCAAAACATCTTTAATCAGATGATTGCAGAGCCATACCGTCCACAAGTGAATTTATTCACGTCCAAGGAAAACCACAAACTTCCTTTCTACCTAACCCGCCGGGAAATGACTTCGGCGGGAGGTCCAGATGCATTGATGGTGGACTGGAACAGGTGGAATTCCATCTATCTGTTTCCACCTCCAAACGCTTCACTCATGTGTCAAGTAGTTCACAAACTATGGGGTTACCGGAGCATAGTCTTGATAATCGCGCCCCTGTGGCCGGCTCAGGTGTGTACCACCAGTTGAAGACGTGGTGCGAGAACCCAGTGTCACTCCCGATCTCGTATTTTCACTTGAAGACAATTGGCAACCTAGAGACCTCACTGACTTTTGCCTTTTGGACATTCAGAATGCAAAATAGTTAACTCCGTATGGTCAGAGCGTCACTAATAAATTTCTAAATCAGTTTACTCTTTCTACTAGGCGGCAATATCAATCCCAGTGGAAATCATTTACAACCTGGATAGTGGAAACGGCGCAAACTGACGCATCAGTAGCTTTAGTTTTCAAGTATTTAGACTACTTATTTG
This sequence comes from Paralithodes platypus, assembly GCA_032716605.1. Taxonomy (NCBI): domain Eukaryota; kingdom Metazoa; phylum Arthropoda; class Malacostraca; order Decapoda; family Lithodidae; genus Paralithodes; species Paralithodes platypus. The sequence continues at coordinate 2,680,672 of CM064577.1, forward strand.
AGCAAAAATGCCTTTCTGTAGTAACGCTGAAAAAACACCTATCAGCTATCAGAACCCCCTTTTATGACTTAACAGGGCTATCTATACCGCAAGCGGAAGAGCCAGGGTTCATGAGGGCGTGTTTCAAACTTCGCCCACCATGCAGCTCATGCCTACCTAGTCACTTGACAAAGCATTGTCTTTACTCCATTCCCGCAAGTATAATCACGCGCCGGATTTCGAGTCACTATTAAAGAAGGCTGTGTTCCTTATGGCTTTGGCCGCAGGTAACAGGGTGTCTGAGCTGGCAGCGATGAGCAACGAACCTAATTGCCTCCGGTTTGGGAGACGCAATATAAATGTTCAAATTGCGCCGTCCCCCACTTTTATCGTTAAAAATGAGCATAGGGGTCATGTGTTTTCTGATTTTACTATCCCGGCGCTCAAGCGTGGGGATGCACATCATATTTTATGCCCAGTTCAGTCCTTTATTAAGTTTATGAGAGTTGGGCAACCACAACAATAGGGGGCTTTATGGGTCAATAGTACAGGCAAGCGAGTCACGAAGCGAAAATTAGCATCATTACTTGTAGATGTTATTCGGGAAAGTAACCCTAGTCTAGTGGGAAGGGCCCACGACATCAAGAAGTGGGCAGTTTCTTTAAGATTCTCGAACAATTTTTCGGTCGATGACATAGCTAACACACAGTTATGGGCATCCAATCATAGTTTCTTGACTCGCTACCTGTCTATGGCCTTGGATAAACCAAAACTCACCTATGTGGCATTGCGTCAACGGGTCTAATTGGTCTTTTGTGATAATAGATTTAAGAGTAATCTTAGTATGAAAAAGGATTGGGGGGGGGGGGGGGAATGGAGAACCCAAGACTCTCAGACCCTCTTCCGGAGAATGTGATAAGTATACGAGCTGTGATACTTAATAAGTCGAACTGGTTATACAGTTCAGGATTTTATTTTTGGATATATATCATTAATAGTTGCAACTATTAGAGATAAGTTGTACAAAAATATACAGTAGTTATATGTACAAACTAATTTTAAGGACCAAATGTTTGTAACCAAATTATTTGTTTGTCTCTACAGAACTTTGACGTCTAGGAAGGGTCAGAGAACTATCTTTGTTTTTGACAAAAATCAAGTATTCTTGGAACTATATTTTATTGGAATCTCAATGTGATATTCATTACCTATATGTACCTGCAAGGTTACGTACAAGCAGACTTTTTTGAAGTACGGAATCTGCTTCTCTTTCCATTTTTATACCAAATATTGTTTATATACAATAATTTTAAGAATGCTATGTGGTTGTTTTTTCTCTTCCTATGATGGTTTGTTAGTGGTTTAGATATTGTCACGAATGTCCCCCTCCAGTCTTGAGATATCAGGCATATCGTCAATGATGGAGGGGCCACTAATAAATTATAGGCTTGAGTCCCGGAGGGAAGATGGAAAACCTAATATTTAGTAGTGGCCCCGAAATCATTGAAGATGCAGGCCCTCCCTTCCATCCCCTTCCCATTCATTGATGTCTTAAGTTTAATCTTGATATATCATTGAAGGCGGAATGAGGCCGAGGCGTTCAGCATCTCGGATAGAATCCACGGGAAGACATCCACAAAGTTGGGAAGCTTTATTATAGCAATTCTTAAGTTAATAATTTTTCATTATTTTTTACGAAGTTTTTCGTAGTGAGTACCCAATCCTAATGAAGATTCCATTAGAGAATAAGCGTGCCCTTATGATGTCGGCACTCTTTCCCCTGTGGCGGGTGTTTGAAACAGGCTGACCGCGGGCGTTTGAAAGAGAGCTATTATATAATAGGCATAACGTCAATGATTTCGGGGCCACTACTAAATATTAGGTTTTCCTTCTTCCCTCTGGGACTCAAACCTATAATAACACAACGACTTCCCAGGAATCACATTAACTGTGTTGGCTGAGAGGTTGTAGTAAAGATAGGTATAACACCAAAGATTCCCCAGGGATCACATTAACTGTGTTGGCTGAGAGGTTTTTAGTGAAGATAGGTATAACACCAAGGACTTCCCATGGATCACATTAACTGTGTTGGGTGAGAGATTGTAGTGGGGATAGATATAACATCAAGGACTTTCCAAGGATCACATTAATTGTGTTGGCTGAGAGGTTGTAGTGAAGATAGGTATAATACCAAGGACATCCCAGGGATCACATTAACTGTGTTGGCTGAGAGGTTGTAGTGTAGATAGGTATAAAACCAAGGACTTCCCAGGGATCACATTAACTGTGTTGGGTGAGAGGTTGTAGTGAAGATAGGTATAACACCAAACCTTTAATTACCAACTTTCGATGGTCCAAAATTATAACAACATTTCTGTGATATTTTTTTTAGTATCTGATAGTAGACTGAAGATTATAGGTTAGAGTCCCGAAGGAAAGAATGAAAACCTAATATTTAGTAGTGGCCCCGGAATAATTGACAATGCGCCTTACAAATGTTATGACCAATTTTTGAACTCCTGGCTCGCCGTTCAAACGACCCGCCTAGGAAACTAAAATGTAGAGATTGCCAAATCTTCGTGAGCGAACGCTCAAAAACACTCACGGACTCGTCCGTATAATGATGTGGGTACCACTACTGAAAAAACCAGTAAAGAATAATTAAGGAAAATAAAAATATCAAACGTTATCTGGCAGAGTGTGCTTCTCATGCATCTGCTGTTATCCTTACGCATCCCAAGCTCCTTATCTGGGCTCTTGTGTCCTTCACTGATATATCAAGACTCTCCTAGCAATACAGCAGATGAATGGGAAGGGGATGGTTGGGAGGGCCCGAATCGTTAATGATTCCGGGGCCACTACTAAATATTAGGTTTTCATTCTTCCCTTCGGGACTCAAACCTATAATTTATTAGTGGCCCCTCCATCATCGACGATGCGCCTGATGGGTCGTTTGAACGGCGGGCCAGGGGTTCAAAGATTGGCTATAACATTATTTTGTAAGGCGCATCGTCAATGATGGAGGGGCCACTAATGAATAGATTAATTTAGGTGACACACAAACGATAAAGGTTTAACTCCTATGCTGAGAGACAACATGCTCGTATGACACCGGGTTTAGAGTTAGTCAATCTGTAGAAATAACTATAATTCCCAATATATCCGTTACCGAGATACCTGACTGACGTAAGGTAAAGATGCTCTCATAACACAATACGTCTTCCCATCTATGTTAGAAAGTAAGTAGTAAAACAAAATAATAATAATAATAATAATAATAATAATAATAATAACTATCTCCTGCGAAGATTTATGGGTAATTATGATTTTATGATTTTATGATTAAGGGTTTATATTGTGTTGTCATTTTCGAGCAATGTTTTTTCAGTCTACTCCCTAGACCAACTAAAAACGCCTCTCCAGGCCTCCTTAAAAAAAAATAAAAAATAAAATAAAATAAATAAATAGATAAATAAATACAAATTCGCCAGACCCCATACAAGCTAAATAGATACATTTTCGGTAGAAATATGTTCCGGCCAAAGGTACGTTTCTCCTAAATTGCAAAAATAATAAACCCCTATATGAGGTCAAGTGTTTTATATTTGCCAAACAAATGAGGTGAAAAGTCTAAACATCTTGAAACTAATGGAGGTCAACATAGAGGGTCATCGTGCACCAGATTAATTCCTCCCAGGTGATGTACGGAGTATGAGCCAAGGAAGTTCATCGGTACCTAGTCCTTAGGTACAGTCCGAAGCCATTGTAGTTGTATTCATATCTATATCCTCTCAATAGTTGAGTGAAGTCAAATGAGTTAACCTGAATAAGAAAGCGTGGGGTTGAGCGAGGTAGTTAAGAAGAGGCACCAAGCGTTATGAAGAGTGAGTGAGATACAGATAATGAGAGATACAATGAGTTAGAGTGAGTGAGATACAGAGAATGAGAGATACAATGAGTTAGAGTGAGTGAGATACAGAAAATGAGAGATACAATGAGTTAGAGTGAGTGAGATACAGAGAATGAGAGATACAATGAGTTAGAGTGAGTGAGATACAGAGAATGAGAGACACAATGAGTTAGAGTGAGTGAAATACAGAGAATGAGAGATACAATGGGTTAGAGTGAGTGAGATACAGAGAATGAGAGATACAATGAGTTAGAGTGAGTGAGATGCAGATAATGAGAGATACAATGAGTTGGAGTGAGTGAGATACAGAGAATGAGAGACACAATGAGTTAGAGTGAGTTCTTGTTCTTTTTGTCTTTTTTTGATTTTTTTAAGAGACAATGAACGGAGGAAGGAAAAGGACAGATAAAACAAAAAAGGTCCATGTGCCTAAAGGCATCCTCCATTCATAAAATGTTTGTAACAACTGGATTTAAACTGTTGTAGATTGTAAGTTTGTGGAAAGCAACTCGAGGGAAGTGAATTCCAAAGAGTAGTAGTTCTGGGGATAAATGAATTTTGATAAGCAGAAGTTCTGCATTGTGGAGGAGAAAGTGTAAATTCATGGGCGCTCTCAGCTGCCCTAGTTCTACGGGGAAAGATGTGGAGAGGCGGCACAATTGAAGCAAGTTCCTCGGAACAATTGCTGTGAAAATATCTGTAGAATAATGCAAGGGATGCAACGTTTCTTCGTATGGATAATGTAGGAAGGTCCTGTGTGATTGCAGGGTTATTGATTAATCTAATAGCTTTATTTTGAATTTTGTCCAACTGCCTCAATGCAACCACTCCACTTCCACTCCACAGAGGTGAACAGTAATCCATCTGAGAACTCACATGACTTTTATATATTACGGCCAACTGCTCGTCAGTGAAGAATTCTCGAACTCTGTACAGGAGTCCCAGTTTTTTAGAGGCATTCTTAGCAATGCTTCTAACATAATGTGTCCAGCTCAAGTTAGTAGGTAATGTTACACCGAGAATGTCAATACTAGGGGAAGTGGGAATATTTACATCATTAAAAAATATATGGGAGTCAGTGAGATTCTGTCGGTTAGAACATTGAATGTACTTGGTTTTCTGTGCATTAAAGGAAACTAGATTCTTTTGTCCCCATTCATTAATTCTAGAAAGGTCCTGGTTCAGAGAAATTGCAGTGTTTATTTTTGAATTTATAAGATCGGGTTGGATGAAAGAATTGGTAAATGTGAAGGAACTGTGGAGTGTTGAGTCATCTGCGTAGGAATGTATTGGATTATGAGTGGTAGATATGAGATCATTGATATGAATGAGGAACAGAGTTGGGGCCAAAACTGATCCCTGGGGAACACCAGCATTTATTGAGTGAAATTGAGAATAAAGGCCATCTACCATTACACATATTTTTCTGTTATGAAGATAAGAAGAAATTAGTGGAACTAATGATGCAAGGCCGTAGTGTGACATCTTCGACAATAAGGATTGATGCCAGACTCTATCAAATGCCTTTGATATATCCAGTGCTATTGTATATGTGTTTCACCATGTTGGTCTGTAGCTTGGTTGATTTGATGCGTAAGAAGGCAAAGAATGTCTGCAGTTGAATGACATCGTCTAAAACCATATTGCGTATCACTGATTAATTTATTATTCTCAAGATGCTTATTTATGTGATTGTTTAATATAATTTCCAAGACTTTACCAAGAGTGGAAGTTATAGCTATTGGTCTGTAGTTTGATGGATCTGAAGAGGCACCTTTTTTAGGAACTGGATGGATGTTTGCTTCTTTCCAGGGTACTGGGAAGCATGAGGTATGAGTACACAGACGGAAAAAATTTGCCAATACAGGAGCGAGCACCAAGGAGCAATTCTTAAGTACTATTGGAGGAATTTCATCTGGACCAGGAGCCTTATCTACTGAGAGATTCTGCAAAATAGTTTTGACATGTCTGGTGTAGATCTTAAGTGAGGGAATTTCAGGCGAATTAAAATTAAGTACAGGGACATCTTGATTTATTTCATCTAAGGTTGAGTTGGTGGAGAAAATATCCGCAAGAAGGTTAGCTTTACCTCGTGGGTCACTTACAAGATTGCCAGTCGGAGATTTTAATGGTGGAATGGATGAAGCAGTAGTGAAGTTGGATTTGAATGAGTTGAGACCAAAATATTTTGTTATCATTTGGATTATTTAGAAGTTTATTTGCCTGCTTGTGGAGAAAGTTTGATTTAGTTAGGTTTAATACAGTTTTGGCATGATATCTGATGTTTCTAAAGTAATTAAAGGCTTCATGTGTTTTTGATCTTGTGTATGCATTGTAGGCTATTGCTTTTTGTTCAGTTACTCTAGCACAATTATGGTCAAACCATTTAGGTGAATTAGATCTTTACTGTACTTTTGATGAGGAATAAAAGTTTCCATTCCAATTTTTATAAAATCTTGTATGTGGCTCAAGGTGGAGTGTGCATCATTAGAAAAAAAAAGAGGTCCAGGGAATATCAATAAAGAAATCTTGAAGACCCTGCCAGTCTGCCCTATCGTAATGCCATTTAGTCACCAAAACAGGTTCAGAGTGGGAAGGTGTGGTAGGTGATAGACAGGTGGCCTGCATCAGACAGTGATCAGAAGATCCAAGTGGGGGCCTCACTGTAACATTATAATTTTCTGAATTGGTTGTTAAAAATAAGTCCAGTAGGTGGGAATTATGATCAGGATTATCTGGTACACGGGTGGGTTGGTTGACTAGTTGAGTGAGATTAAATGAGTCTGCAAATAGCTCACATTCAAGACCAGCATCATCAGTCCTGGCTGAATGAGTGAGCCATTCAACATTATGGACATTAAAATCACCCAACACAGTGATTTCAGAAGAAGCATTTAAGTTGAGGACACTGAGTTGTGAGGACAGATAATCAAAACGACTTTGCTCTGGAGGAGTATTTGGGGAACGGTAGATGCAACATATGTATTTAAATTTACCAGCAGAAATGAATTTGTATATAGAATAGTCAAAATAGGGACAACTGAAACCAGTAACCTCCTCCAGGGCAACTTCAGATTTTGCGAAGCAACATACACCTCCTTTAGGTCTGAAATTTTGGAGCAGTTGATAACCTGGAAAATTAAATCTAGATGTGTCAGATGTGGATGTTACTTGAGTCTCTGTCAAAAAAAGGAGAGTAGGGGATTCTGCTTGCAGAAATTGGTGTACAGAATTGATGTTAGAGTGAAGTCCCCTTATATTGCTAAAGAAAAAGCTGCACCGACGAGCAGTTTTGGGATGTTGCAATGCTGTTGACACAGTCGCATGATGACTACCGGGAGGGCCCTGTGTCGATGACCCAACACTGCCGGGGGTGGATATCCGAGGGACCACCAGGTTTGCTCTTAACAATTGTACTGCCATGATTTATAAGGTAAATATATGTATAGTGTTGCATGTATGAAATGTAGTGGGAAGAGTAGTGTTTTATGGATAGAGGATAGCGATGTAGGGCAATGTCGTGAAGTTGGATGTGTATGTCATATAAAGAGGGTTTTCCTAGTACCCCTGATGTGTGAGGCAGAAAGATATGTATCCAGCTACCAAGGCCTGGGAGAGAAAATGGAATTCAGGCTATTCCCTGAGTCTCCCGAAACCTTGGCGGTAGTACTTCCCTGGGCGGGGCTGCCTACCCCTACTATGTTGAAGGGCAATTCGGGCGAAGACTCCGCCCATCGCTACCATCTCACCGCAGATGCTTAGGAGGAGTCTTTACAGACAGGCCACGATGCCCGTAGCTCGAAGGAAGGCGCAGAAGACTCTGATGGCTCTGTATTTCTTAGCATCACACAATCCAGTACCGTTGAGGATGTCTTGCAGGGTGAATGTGGAGACGCCAATCGTCCTCAGGCGCTGTTGGAGCATTACACGTGAAGAGTAGAAGCGCGGACAGTGGAAAATCAGGTGACTGATACTCTCTTCCTGGGCACGCCAGCGACATGCAGGACTCTGAACAATCCCCAATTTACACAAATGACCCGAGACTGCGGAATGACCTAAGTGAATCCGGGTCAAGGCCACGTCCAGGCAGCGTAGGGGATGACGTGCCCAGGGCTGGGTTGATGTGTCAGTACGAAAAGCTCCCTTGGTGGTGAGTCACAATGCAGGCTGGATGGCAGACTCCCAGCTTCGTCGGTACAGCTGACGAAGGTGAGTAGTGTGGGTCCGTAAATATTGAGGCAGGTGTTTATGATCAGGTAAGGAGTGTGCCAGAGCCACCGCCTTATCGGCCACCTCATTTCCTCTGATCCCTGAGTGTGATGGTACCTATTGGAGCCTGGTATCCCAGGGCAGTGCATAATGTTGCATGATGAGCGTCAGTATATCATGCACCAAAAACTGATAAGTGTCCGGTATTGGGGAGAGGAGCAGATGGAGTGACGACTGCGAATCCGAATAGATTACTACCCTCTGGGATGCCACTCAGCTTCCACGTTTGGCACAACGATAGGTCAGCATAATACGCTGCTGCAGTGACAGACGATGGCGGGTGGCATGACCCATCCGTGTAGATCTTGAAGTACCCCTGATAGCTATTCGTGTTGATTTCCAAGAAGTAAGCCCTCGCCTGGTGAGCATCTTGAGATTTCCTGAAGGTATCCGTGAAGACACACTGTATCCGAGGGGACGGATTAATCCACGGAGGTACGGGTAACACTGGAGCACCGGTACCAAACGTGAGGGAGCCACATCCATCTGTCCATAGTGCATGAGGGCTCGATACAGGAAAGGTTGATGCCTCTTCACAGGCCAAGTTGGAGCGTTGGGTGAGATCCCTGATGTGGCGTACTGGACTGATAGTGGATGGGTCACAGGCAGAGGGGTAAGTCTCTTCAACCACTTACAGTCAGTCACCACCCTCTCTCATGTCAAAGGCAGTACTCCTGCTTCTGCTTGTATCGCTATTGTCGGCGATGAGCAAAAGGTCCCCAAAGCGATTCAAAGAGCTGCATTGTGGATAGCATCCAGGTGTCTGAGGACCGTTGCACATGCTGAACCATAGACAACACTACCATAGGCCTACCTGAATTTACTTCTGATATAGGCATCATAAAACTTGAGCAAGTTGTCACGAGAGGCACCACCTTTAAAACCAGCAATGCATTTCATGATATTGAGACGTTTGAAGCATGACGAGCGCAGGTACTTGATATGGGAACGCCAAGTGAAAACTGGGCCATCAAAACTTAGCCCAAGATAGATGAGCCTTGTACAGTAATGTATGGGATCTCCGTCCAGGAAGATATTGGGCATACTAGGTAGTCGTTTCTGGGTAAATGCCATCAGTGCACTCTTCTGTTAGTTGAGGGACAGTCACCAAGTTGTAGCCCATTGGTGAAATTCATTAACCGCTGCCTGTAAGAGATCCTGTGCTCGTAAAAGAGTGTCAGCCGTGCAGACGAGAGTTATATCGTCAGCATAAGTGAGCGTCTAGGTGTGCCGCGCCCTAGAGTAATCCGAGAGAAGAGCGTTGAACAGCCACGGACTCAACCCGGAACCTTGAAGGACCCCACACTGTACCGGTACTGGTCTTGACTTGTACGCTCCAATAGCTACTGAGACGCTACGTCCTTGTAGGAAATTCAGTATCCACGATAAAATGTGTCCGTGTACCCCCATCCGACTAATCTTATATAAAATGCCAATATGTGAAGCAGCGTCAAATGCTCCTGCGAGATCAATGAAGGCCACCAGCGTGACTTGTTTGTGACGATAAGTGTCCTGTATCAAATGTTCAAGCCTCAATAATATATCAATGGTGCCCCTTCCCGGTCGAAACCCACACATATCACAGGGAAGGACGTCATTTGCTTCAATCCACCAAGTCAGCCGATTGCATACCATTTTCTCCAGAGAAGGGTCTTTTCCTGGTTTGGGGAAGGGCAGTAATAAAGCGGTTTTCCAGGGTGTCGGATAGTCTCCAGACTTCCAGCTTTCATTATAAAAAGTGAGCAGTGCTTCCTGTGAGCCTCGAGAGATATGGGTCATCAATTCATTTGCCACCTCATCTGGTTCTAGTGCCTTGCCCGTGGGGAGAGAGGAGAGAACCTGACGGAGTTCCCTGAGGGCGAATGGGCAGCCGAGGTCATGTGGGGCAGCAGATTCCAGGTGTTGAGACACATACGATTCCATGTGGTCCGTATTGACTAAGGGCCTAGACACACATTTTGCTCCGAAATAAGTTGCCAATTGATCAGCTTGTTCCTGTGGGTCACTGACGAGAGCTCCGCTGACTGATAGGGGAGCCAACATATGTACAGGAGAGCCATTCATCCGCTTTACAAAGGTCCATACCATTTTAGACGATGTCGAGAAGCTCAGGGAGGAGCAGAATACCGCCCAGGCCAGTCTCTTAGCTGCTATCACAACTCTCCGACAGAGGGCATCCGCCGCTCTATAGGCCTTCTTATTATCATCACACGGCCCCTTCCTCCATTTCCTCCACGCAAGTCACCTGTCGCGAACTGCCGCTGCACAACCCTGATTCCACCAAGGTACCATAGGGCGTTTCGGGGGAATGGAACCAGACTTCTTGAAGCATTGAGCCGCCGCAGTAACAAGGGCTTCCGAGAGCTGCGATGCCTTGTCACCCAAAGAATCAGTTGACTGGGTAGGCAAAGTGGCTATCTTAGTGGCATATATACCCCAACCACCCTTATGAAAAGCCCATCTAGGCCTCGCCTTGAGAACTTCCTTAACCTGGAACCCACATGCCGCTGTTATGACTGGGAGATGGTCACTGCCCATATACGGACCCACATCAATAGTAGCACCAGTGAAAGGTCCATTGCCAATACACAAGTCCAGAGTTGAAGGTGAAGCAGTATGGGGGTCAATCCTTGTAGACAATCCTGGCGGTGTTAGAAGACAGTAGGTAGGATGGCTCAGCAATACATCAAAGAGCGAGCAGCCAGACTGATTCCGCGAAGCTCGTCGGACATGAGGGTCCCAATGGCCATGTCTTGCAATAGTGTCCCCCATTATTAGGCAGGGGGAGGTGAGTTGACTAAAGTAATGATTGAGTTCCGTTGACGATACATTTTTACAAGGATTATAGCAGATGAGGATAGAGACCCAACCCGTGGCGAGGGCGATGCGCACCGCTAGCTCCTCCAGGACGCCACCATCATATCTTCGAAAATTAACCTCCATTGTCGGTACTGAAGTTCGTACATACAGGGCTACACCCCCACCACGACCATTTCTATCTGCCCTGTGAATTGCATAACATGGAACGACGAGGCTTAGTTTAGGTAAAAAGCCAAGTCTCACAAACTCCCACCAATACAGGGTTTTCCTTACCCACTAACAATCTTAAATCTTGCGTCTTTTTAAGTAAAGATCGGGCATTCTAAAATAGAAACTTGACTTGGGGGGGGGGGGGGGGGCAGCGCCATTACTCAGATGCCATTAGAGAAAAGAGTCTGGGCAGCAAACGAACACATACTTCTCTAAACGACGGGCCTTTATCAATATAATTCCACAAGTCACTAAGCAGGTGCACAAAGGAATCTACAGCAGGTCTCCTAGTCGGTACACTGGGTCTTGGCCCTCTTGGATGAGCATCTTCAGAGGCCGTACCTCCATCTGCAAAGCCGTCCGATATGTCAGGGTGTGGCTGAGAACGAGGTGTTGAGTGGGGCCGGGTGCCTATGGTAGTGGCAGCGCAGCCATCGATATATGAGGCATCAGGCGTACGTGGAATTGGTTTGCGTCGACTGTGTGTGGTCTTCTGTCGGCGGCATAGCGATGGTAGAAGCTCATGGATCTCTACTGTGGTATGTTGCTGGGGGCGACTGGACAAAGCCCGACGGCGCCTCCCCTTCCCTCCTTCATCTGTAGTGTCGGCTACGACGGGATCCGTAGGGTCATCTGCGTCCATTTCGTCTGGCAATAAGCTGTACCTGTTCGGCCCATGAACATCCGCAGCGGCCGCAGCATATGACAGTGACCCGCTCGCTAATCGGGACGGGCGACGCAATACCGCGGGGGCAACCTGGTCTGGCGGGGGTGATATGTTCATCGGGAATTACTGCTGTCAGTAGGGTTGAGAGTGCGAAGAAAGATGTTCACGTCAGCCAAAGACAGCTTCCCTGCCCGGTAGTCTTCCTGTTTGTCCACTGCACTACGGTAAGCCCCGCAGGATCGAGAATTAACCCGGTGCTCCCCACCACAGAAAAAGCAGCTGGGCATGTTCGGGCACTCCTGTCCATCATCCTTCGTCATCTTATGGTACCCGCTACAATTTGAGCACCTCACCATCCGTTTGCAGGTCTCCGAACTGTGGCCGAAGAAAAGGCAGTTGTAGCATCTATACATCTTAGATATAAACCTGGAGACTGGGAAGGAAACATGACCCAATGCAACTGATTTTGGTAGGGGACCCTGGAAGAGCAAGCGGATGACTCTGGCATCACTGGGGCCCGTACCGTCATCACTAGTCCTCTTCAGACGAGTGGCACCCTTCAGAACACTAATGCCCCCTCCCAAGATCACAAGCTCCTTCAGTAACCGTTCCACCGTATTGTATTGTCTCACTGGCCCAATTTTACCCCAAGAGTAGGCAGAATCTTCAGGGGAGATAGTCTCTCTGCATGTAACTTCCCAAGCACCAAATGTTTTATAAGAGTCCAGCAAAAAATTCATTTCGTCCATGCCTGCCTTTGGCACTGTAATAAATAGGCCAGTGCCAGAGCTTATTACTTTGACAATCCCAGGCCACACATATTTACTAAATGGCGATTTATTAATCGCCTCCATCACAGTTGGGGCATCATCAAAGACCACCTGCACAGGTACTGTTGTACATTTGTACGTTATCAAAGGCACCGGCATCTGGGAAAGAGGACAACTCATAGACAGGTGGTCCATCCTGGTTAGCCTGCAGTAAGTCCTCAGTAGAGTGGATTCGAGAAAGCTTGGGATTGGAGTTGCCATCCGAGGTGTAGTCACCAGGGTCGCCAAGCTGATTGTCCACCTCTACAATGGTCCTCTTCGTCCCTCCAGTTAAGGAAACCTCCATCTCAGAATTCCCTATGGCTCCAGCCGGCAAGATGGGGGGCCCGGGGCATCTGGCCATGTCGAACCCACATGGCCTAGTCTATGCGGGACACACCGCGGTAACACAAACGATCACTGTCACATGTTACACACACTGTTCAGGTATATAGTCACTAAAGAGGGCTGATAATAGCACCCTGATAGTTCAGAGGGCCTCACACTGCCAATTAAATTGATCAAAGTTCGACCGGAACGGGAGACAACCGACTTCCACCGAGGTCCAAACTCAACGTTAGAGTGAGTGAGATACAGAGAATGAGAGATACAATGAGTTAGAGTGAGTGAGATACAGAGAATGAGAGATACAATGAGTTAGAGTGAGTGAGATACAGAGAATGAGAGACAAAATGAGTTAGAGTGAGCGAGATACAGAGAATGAGAGACACATGAGTTAGAGTGAGTGAATAAAGCAGGTATCACACTCTAGTGCTTTTCCTCTCAACTTTTATCTGCAATTCAGGTCCGACAGGTTATGAGTTAAACTTTTTATAAGAAAACTGTCAACTATAATCATTCATCTTCAGCCTATCTTCGAGCCAAGCTAACCTGGTGGAGAAGCCCCTCCCCCATTCCTATCCTTGGATAGAATCTATACAATCCAAAAGAATGATTGGTTGGCCCCCAGCCAATAATTCGTTTAGGTTTGTTTTTGTATGTGTGTGTGTGTGATGTGTAATCGGTAATTAGAAGCGCTGCCTTTTTTATTGATATTTTGCTTTAGCAAACAGTATCTTCACAACCATTGCTTTGTATAATAGCTCATTTTCTGTAGAACAAGTAGGACAAGCTACTGTTATTTTTAAAGCTGAAATACTTAAAAACATATATGAATAATTGCGAGTATAAGATGAATAACGCGTAATAATTGTTTATTCATTTTTATTGTAAGCGGTTATTTAAATAATTGTGTAATATATCTAGAATTAAAAACACTTGCATTAGGTAGACACATGTGTCCAGAAGACTATGCTGTTTTCAGAATTGTTGTAAATTTCTAATTTCTTGATATACCAACCTTATAATATAGCCTTCTTTGGTAGTGCGTGACATGATAATTATAATTGATATCACACACTAACTGAATAAGATATACTATATTATATTATGTTCAATAAATCGGATAATAATAAACTAACAAGAGTTTTGGAAACATCATCATGTTCTGGACGTATGAATCTACTTCATGGAAGAGTTTTCAACTGTAAAAAACATCGGAAAATCGAAAAAATGCATTTAATAAACAAGTGAGTAAACAATTATTGTACGTAATCCGTCTTATACTCATCATTATTTATATAATTGTTTTTGTATTGCAATTTGATTTTAAATACGAGTAGCTTCTACTACCTATTCTACGTTTAATGGGTTACTATACAAAACAATGTATATACAGTAATGTTTGTGAAGATGTGATATGCTAAAATACAATATCTATAAAAAAAGATAGCACTTCTAGTTTCTGCCAGGTAAGCCTGCGGTAACTTCAAAGCTCCTATTGGCTAATGATGAACAAATCCCGTGACTGACTCACGGACGATATTTGTATATTTTTATAATATATTTCTGTTTACTTTATAATATCCATGTTAATACTATAGTTAGTGGATAATTTCTTACGTCTCCGAGTTCGGACGTCATTCTTGATCAACACTTAATCGTTAAAATTAATTGTATTTTTTTTGTTTTTTGTAAAAGAAATATACAGTAAGCTATAATGAAGGTATCTTATCTATACCGATAGCCTCATATCCTATGGACAGACGAAGTGGGAGGGTGTAGTTGCTGAGAGAATGGTAGAAAGACTAAATATTATGTTTAGTAATGTTGATGTGTTTACCCAAGACAAGAAAAGATAACTGATATGTATGTTGCAATATGAAGAGGATAAACCCGAGGTCATTGCCCTACAAGAAGTAAGACCAACAAATGCTAGAATTTAAAGGTGGAGTATAGTTTGGAGGGTTTTGAGTTGTATGGAAATAATGCTATTAGGGCAGAGGTTGGAAGAGGACTGTTTATTTATGTAAGAAAAGAGCTTAAGGTTAATGAGGTGAATTTGAGACAGCAGTATTGTGAATATGTGTGTATTGAAGTAAAATGTGCAATAGGGTCAATTTTAATTGCCTCTATATACAGAAGCCCAAATAATAGTAGGGAAGAGGATGATAACCTACTGAAAGTAATGGAGGAAATAGATAATAGAGAGACCAAATATAAAGTTTTGATGGGAGATTTCAATTTGCCAAGGATCAACTTGGCAAATTATACTACTCCAGCGGGACAATGTAGCCTCGAATATAAGTTCATAGAGAAAGTGAGAGATTGTTTCTTAACGTAACATATTACAGAGATAACGAGGTATAGAGATGGGATGCACGGGAGTGTACTTGATTTGATTTTTAGTAAAGAGGAGGATATAGTGGATGATGTCAATGTGGATAGCCCTATTGGTCGTAGTGACCATGCTTGTATAAGTTTTAGTTGCAATATTAAAACAGAGAGGGATAAAAGAAGCAAATAAATATACATGTACGATAGAGCAGATTATGAGTTGCTGAGACGATGTTTGGACATTGACTGGAAGGAGTACTTGAACGGTGAAGATGCTGAGGGAACGTGGAGGAAGATTAGAGTCATACTGGAGAATGCGATATCCGAATGTGTACCAGTAAGAGAATATAAGGATAAAACAAAATTGAGGAAAAGAACGAACCCAGAATTACCAATGAACAGAAAACTTTGGACATTAAGAAGAAAGAAACGTTTGTGGGCAAGACTAAAACTGTTAAAAAAAGAATAATGGGTCTAATATAAAAATTAAAGAAGTGGATTTGGAACCAGACAAATAAACAATAAAATACAGTGGGAGACAAGGAGGGGGGTGAAGGAGAGGGAAAGAGAGATTGCAAGAAATGTGAAAGGGAATCCAAAAATACCCTGGAAGTATATTCAAGAAAAGTTGACAAGAAGAGTGGGTATCCCGGAACTGTTAGGAGACTCGGATGACATGACTAGAGCAGAAACTGACAAGGAGAAGGCAGAGGTGCTAGGGAGATACTTTGGTGAGGTATTTACAGTGGAATCGGATGGAGAGGTGCCCAGTATTCCCATCAAACAGGCACCAGCACTGGAGCTGATAGAATTCTCCCAGGCTGGAATAAAGAGTGCTATAGGAAAGATGAATACAAGTAAGTCCCCGGGACAGGATGGGATACATCCTAGAATTATCAGGGAAGGAGGTGAAATGTTAGTTGAACCTTTAAAAATGTTATTTGAGGAATACTTTAATACAGGACAAATCCCAACAGACTGGAAAGTGGCAAATATAACCGCTAAATATAAGAAGGGAAAGAGAAATGTCCCTTTCAGTGGGAGACAGTTCGGATTCTTGTCGGGGAGGTCGACGGTGCTTCAGCTCATTAAGGTGGATGCAAATTCTGGAGGATGGGGATGTTAGAGACGTGGTATATTGCGATTTTATGAAGGCCTTCGACAAGGTCCCACACAAAAGGCTATTAGAGAATGTCAAAAGTTATAATATAGGAGAGAAATGTGTGAAGTGGATAGAGGCCTTTCTGAAAGATCGAAGACAGAGGGTCCTGGTGAATGGAATAGGCTCGGGGTGGAGGGAAGTTACAAGTGGGGTACCTCAGGGATCTGTGTTGGGACCACTACTATTTGTTGTTTATTAACGACTTACCTGAAGTTATAACAAATGGAAGTGAGATATATTTGTATGCAGATGACACCAAGCTATATTGAAGAGTGAGGAGTAAGGAAGACATGGGTTTGCTTAAAGGAGATGTGGAGTGCATGAAGGGATGGCCTGCATATTGGTTAATGCCTTTTTTTCCAAAAAAATGCAAGTACTTGTGGATTAGGACAAACAAGACAGAC
Organism: Paralithodes platypus; assembly: GCA_032716605.1. NCBI lineage: Eukaryota > Metazoa > Arthropoda > Malacostraca > Decapoda > Lithodidae > Paralithodes > Paralithodes platypus. The sequence goes on from CM064577.1 coordinate 2,697,578, forward strand.
AAGGTAGCATACAGGATGTATGAAGCAATGGAGGAAGTGAGTGCAGAAAAGGATATAGGGGTAGTGATAGACAATTAGTTAAATTTCTCAGAACATTTAGCGGAGAAGATAAATAAAGCCAACAGAATTATTGGGCTGATAAGGAGGACATTTGTGTCACTGGATAAGGAAATCTTCAGGAATTTCTATACAGCGCTGGTTAGGCCGTTCCTGGAATATGCGAACCAGGTGTGGGCTCCATATATGGTGAAAGATATAGAAGCGGTGGAGAAAGTGCAGAGGAGAGCTAGCAAGCTTGTACCAACTTTGAAGAACCTGGGCTATGAGCAGAGGTTGAGGACACTGGGACTCCCAACTCTGGCATATAGGAGAAAGAGAGGGGATATGATAGAGACTTTTAAGATAGTGTCAGGAAAGTATGATGAGGATGTGTGTGAAGGTATCTTCTTGATGCGGGAGGGAACAAGAACGAGAGGACACCCTAAGAAAATTTACAAGGAAAGAACTAGGCTTGAAAAGACAAACAACTCTTTTTGTGATAAAGTGGTAAATGAGTGGAACGCACTGCCCCAGTATGTAGTGGATTCCGAATCAGTAAAGAAGTTTGAAAGTAATCTTGATAAAGCTTGGAGAAGACAAGATTTGAAGTTTGATTACAAAGCGAAAATACAGAATACTAAAAATGTTGCGTCTGCTGCCGCCGCCGCCAAAACCGTGAACAACCGCAGCAGTGCAAGTACTGGTACTGAGGCCTAGTTTGCCATTTTTCCAGAGGATCTACTGTAAGATACTGTAAGATGATTGGCTGGGGAGCAGCCAATCATCCGTTTGGGTAGTGTGGATAATTTGCGATGATAAGAATGGGGCAGGGGCTTTTCTGTCAGGTTAGCTTGGCTCCAGTATAGTTTCCTATACCAATGCAAAAGATCACAGGCATGTTGTTCATCGAAAATTATCGAGACAATCTTTCGTGTTATATCCCCTTCAGAGTTAAGTTATCCTCTTGTTCCAATATCATACATTAGAGAAAAGTCTTGGGGAAGACAAAGCAAGATCGGGATGACCGCTTCAACCTCGGCGTCAAGAGTGAGATTGAGTCGAATAAAAGGTAGAGTTAGCTAGATTGAGATACAATGAGTGAGATAATGTGATATTAGCTAAGTGAGGAAGTGTGAGGTTAGCTGAATGATGTAAACTGAGTGACGTAAAGTGAGGTAAACTGAGTGACATAGAGTGAGGTAGACGGATTGACAAAGTGAGGTAAGCTGAGTGTGATAAAAGTAAGGTAAACTGTGTGAGATAGAGTGAGGCAATCTAAGTGAGATACAATGAGAACAAATAACAGTAAGACAATGATGATTGAGGTAGCCTACAGAGAAGACGAAGGCGTCTATGACGGAGAGTGAATGAGACAGAATAAGGTAGAATTATATTGACTATTATGATGCGTTTGTTCCAGAATCGTGTACCAGGGGAACACCTTTGGAGATGACAGACCAGAAGATGGATAACTGCTTCAACATCAATGTTAACAGTTAGACAAAGTGAGGAAAAGAGAAGAATGAGGATGAATTTGGTAGAGTGGGTGAGATAGAGCGAAGTAGACTAATATGACGCCCTATTTGTTTCAGTATCGTGCACCAGGGGAACATCTTGGAGACAACAGAACAGGACTGGGATAACAGCTTCAATATCAACGTCAAGAGCATGTACCACACCATCCAGGCCTTCCTGCCTTTGGTAAGTTTCAACTGTGTCCCCAAAAATAAACTTTGCTGATAAATCATGTTAACTCGGAGAGAAGGATGTTAATTTATTACTCACACGTTTTTTTCATAAATGGTGATAGTATTAACCTCTTCAGTATTAGAAAACGCCTTACTTCCTTTTATTCCGGCTATCACTAGACATTTTATTCAGTTTAGGAAGGACTTGAGAGAGCCAGAAGCTATCTTGAGATATTCTTAACCTTGTTCATTCCCAGAGGACCTTCCTGAACTGAAGAAAAACGTTTATTGATAGCAAGAATAAAATGTTAAAATGCGTCCTAATATACTGAAAGGATTAAGCTCTGCTAGGGTCAAAGCCCACACTTTCAGCCCCCTAGAGTAAACCAGTATCAATATGAATGTAAGGGTCTGTGATTATGGCCTCAAAATAGTATCGGAACATATCCTGAGGGGTAAGTCAGCCTATGAGAACTCGACCTCTAGAAGTCAACCACAGGAAGTCGTTTAGGTTAGGTTAGATAAAGTAAAATAGATAAATTGTCCGTCGGGAGCAGGTCAAGTCAGGTTAGGCTCATCCAAGTTCTCCTTGTGGCCGACTTTGGATTCTGCCAAATTCTTTTAGATTCCTCGAGTCAGCGTCCACGATAGCTTCAGCTAGCACCTGACACTTCGACTGACACATATTATACACTAATCGATGGGGCAGCTTTTTGTCTTCTCACTACTATAATCACGATAGGCTAACTTGGCAGAGAAGCCTCCCCCCATTCCTATCCTCGCAAAGGATCCATGTGTGTGTATCGGTATATATAAGATATCTTCTTTGTTTCTTATATTATTTCTACAATGTGCAATTACAAGCCATTTTAACAATTAGGTGTGGATCAAGAACAATTTTATCTGAACTCGGAGACATACAAAATTATGCATTTATTATATTGTTAACCTGGATATTTGTAATATGCCAGATTCTACAAATTCCGAGCACATCGCAAGCATCAAGTTGCCACCTCACCATCTGTTCAGCCTACTCTCCCACGGACACACAGCACCAGCACAGTAACCCCTTTGATGTAGCAGTGCTCTACAAAGCAGTAACCCTTCTCTATATCCTCCTACTATCTCCATCCTCAATTCAAAGCCAAAGGTGGATGTTGCGTGTACGTACACAACAATCTTACTTGCTCTCGTGTTCCCAATTTTGACTCTTCTGAATTCTCAACTATCTGGCTTAAGCTATCTTGTCACTCTCTCACTATATATATCTGTGCTGTTTATCTCTCCCCTAACTCTACTGACTATCCAACATTCTTCGACTATCTTACTTCTAAAGTGGAACACATTCTATCCATCTCTCCCTTCTGTGAAAGCTCCATCTTAGGAGATTTTAATGTTCACCACCATCAATGGCTCTCCTCTAATTTCACTGACCAACCTGGTGAACAAGCCTACATCTTTTCTATCCTAAATGACCTAGAGCAGTTAGTTCACCAACCTACCCGTATCCCGGACCGCCCTGGAGATCGGCCCAACATCCTTGACTTAATTCTAACCTCTAATCCGTCTGCTTATAGTATGATTATACTGTAAATCTTCTCTCTCCGTTGGGCTCCTCCGATCATAGCCTTATTTCAGTCACCTGTCCTGTCTCCCAGCTGGCAGCACTTGTGGCATTTTGGTTCTGCCGACTGGGAAGCTTTACGGCAGTACTTCTTTGATTTCCCATTGAATGATTTTTGCTTCTGTGGCCGGGGACCCTCGGAGAGTGCCGAGCGCATTACCGAGGTAATCTTTTTGGGCATGGAAGCATACATCCCATTCTCTTTCTCTCAGACTAACTTACAAAAATCTTGGTTTACTCACGCTTGTTCTACTGCTGTTTGCAATAAGGAGGAAGCATTCAAACAGTACCGTCGCCTTCAAACTCTCTGCCCGGAATCAAGCCAAACCTGTTCTCCAACTCACCAAAAACTCTTTCATCAATAACAAATGCTCTAAACTGTCCAGCTCTAGCTCTTCCCAAGCTTTTTGGTATTTTTTTTTTTTTTTTAAAGAGACAATGAATGGAGGAAGGAAAAACACAGATAAAACAAAAAGGTCCATGTGCCTAAAGGCATCCTCCATTCATAAAATGTTTGTAACAACTGGATTTAAACATCTAACCAAAAACCTCTCCAACAATTTCACTTCCTCGTCTTTTCCTCCTCTTTTTCACTCTGACAGTACCACCATCACCTCTTCCTCTGACAAAGCTGAACTCTTCGCTTAAACTTTCGCTAAAAACTCCACTTTGGATGATTCTGGTGGTATTCCTCCCTCTCCACCCCCCTCTCACTTACTTATGCCTAATATCAAAAACTCTTCTAAGGATGTACTCTCTGCTCTCTCTGGGCTTAATACTAAGATGGCATACGGACCAGATGGTGTTCCTCCTGTTGTACTTAGAAACTGTTCTTCCGTGCTTACTCCCTGCCTAGGCAAACTCTTTCGTTTTTGTCTATCCTCTAACGTCTTTCCTTCTTGCTGGAAGTTTGCTCTTATTCAACCTGTCCCAAAGAAGGATGACCGCTCTCAACCCTCTAACTATCATCCAATTGCTCTTATTTCTTGCATCTCTAAAGTTTTTAAAACTATTTTTGCCTCAAAATGTCTTAATAATTAATCTTCCCATAATCTACTTTCAGATTGCCAGTATGAATTCCTTAAGGGCCGCTCTACTGGTGATCTCCTTGCTTATCTTACTAACTCTTGGTCATCCTCCTTTCGGGACTTCGGTGAGACTTTTTTTATTGCTCTAGACATATCGAAAGCCTTCGATAGAGTCTGGCATAAATCTTTAATTTCCAAACTACCCTCCTTCAGTTTCTATCCCTCTATCTGTGCCTTTGTCCTTAATTTTCTTTCAGACCGCTCCATAGCTGCAGTTGTGGACGGCCATTGTTCACTTCCTCAACCTATCAACTTCGGTGTTCCTCAGGGTTCTGTCCTGTCTCCTATTTTCATTCTAATATTTATCAATGATCTCCTCAACTGTACCTCCGGTACTCATATGCTGATGACTCTAGCTTACACTATTCAACTAGTTTTTCACATCAACCCAGCATGCAAGCAGTCCAAAACAAACGTGGCGAGGCCATAGAATACCTGTCTTCGGATCTTTCAATTATATCTGATTGGGGAAGAGAAAATCTTGTTACTTTCAACACCTCCAAGACCCAGTTTCTCCTTCTATCTCTCCATCACAATCTTCCACAAGACTATCAACTATTCTTCAACAATACACAACTCAACCCTTCATCTTCTCTTAACACTTTAGCTGTATCTTTTTCATCTAACCTTTCTTGGAAAGATCATATTACCACCCTTGCTAAAACAGCTTCCCAAACGTTGGGTGTGCTCAACCGTCTCTTTGGGTTCTTCACCCCCGCACAGCTTCTTGCTCTGTATCGGGGCACAGTGCGCCCCTTTATTGAGTATTGTTCGCATGTGTGGGAAGGTTCCACCCATACCGCACTTCTCGAATGAGTAGAATCAAAAGCATTTCGCCTCATCAACTCGCTTCCTCTTACTAGTTCTCTACAATCTATTTCTACACGCCGCAATGTTGCATCTCCTTCACTCTTCTATCGCTATTACACCAATCAGTGTTCTTCAGAGCTCTCACAGTGTATACCCCCTCCCTTGTGGCGAGTGTGAGGCACCCGCCTTACAACACAGTCCCACTCCTATTCGGTCCAGTTATCCAACCCAAGAATTGGCAAATTTTCTCAGTCTTTTTTCTACTCAATAAGTGAACTCTGGAACACTCTCCCTCAATCAGTCTTTCCTTCATCCTATGACTTAGACTGCTTTAAACTTCGTGTGTCCAGGCATTTTGACTCCAACCTCCCTTGAATTTGACTCTGTCACTCTTTTAACTTTGGGGGGAAACACTTGTTACAGGCAACATGCCTTTTGTCTCCTCCATGCACAGCAGCAACACGAGGACAACATCTGGAGCGGCCATTTTCCCTACCTGTGCTACCATGTCCACTGTCGCTAATCACCCCTCTACCTGTCACTTCAGAGAAGAAAAGGCCAAAGTCCATTGAGATCCTAGGGGTCCATGGAACCCACCTACAGTAAATGACACCAAAAAGGGTACAAGCTCCCCTATCTTAGTACAATTGCTGCATTCTCCGACCGAAAAAACATTGCGTCAGAATGTTTTAGGACTGCTGCGTCCTCCGAACCTTCCTAAAGCCCCCTGCACACATACACAATTTTTAGTCCCGACTACCCCTGATTTTGCCAAAAGTAATTTGGAAGATTGCAACATTGAGGGAATTCTTGACCAAAATCCAGTATGTTCCTGACTGCTCCCAATTTTGCAATCTTCCAATATATTTTTGGCAAAATCAGAGGTAGTCGGGGCCTTTCTCAGAAATCTTCATCTTAGGAGATTTCAATGTTTACCACCGCCAATGGCTCTCCTCTCATTCCACTGACCAACCTAGTGAACAAGCCTACATCCTTTCTGTCCTAAATGACCTAGAGCAGTTGGTTCAGCAACCCACCCGTATCCCGGATCGCTTCGGAGATCGGTCCAACATTCTAGACTTGTGTCTAACTTCTAACCCTTCCGCTTATTCTGTCAATCTTTTCTCTCCTTTGGGCTCCTCCGACCATAAACTTATCTGTCACCTGTCCTATTTCTCCTGTATGGCCACCTGATCCTCCCAGCTGGCGGCGCTTGTGGCACTTTGGCGCTGCCAACGGGAGGCTCTTCAGCAATACTTCTTTGACTTCCAATGGAATTATTTTTGCTTCCATAGCCGAAAACCCTCGGAGAGTGCCGAACGCATTACCGAGGTACTCCTATCAGAGATGGAGGCATACATTCCATTTTCTTTCTCTCAGACTAATGCAAAACAATCTTAGTTTACTCACACTTGTTCTACTGTTTACGCAAGGAGGAAGCATTCAAACTGTGCCGACGCCTTCAAACTCAAGAATCTCATTCTTCCTATATTTCTGCCCAATATCAAGCCAAATCTGTTCTTCGACTCGCCAAACACTCATTCATCAATAATAAATGCACTGAACTATCCATCTCTAACTTTTCTCAAGCTTTCTGGCATCTAGCCAAAAACATCTCCAAAAAATTGTCTTCCTCGTCTTTCCTTCCCCTTTTCCACTCTGATAAACTCTAATAAGCTGAGGTGTTATAGAGACCAACCCAGGCTCCAGTTCAACGTTGAAGAAATCTCACCACGAAACAAGTAAGACACCGACATTTCAACAGCACCAAAGTTCAATACAACAAGCAGGCACTAAAACCTCCCCTCACCCACACAACGCAGGCCGCAGGGCTCCCACCGCCGCCGTACCATCACCCTGCCAACACCACACTGCCCTCAACTGTACCATTACTAGCACATATATCTGCGATCCAAGTATCTCAACATGCAACCAGAACACCTAACAAAGCAGGTAGCACTCGCAACCATCAACAGTGAAGTAACAACAACGAACAAGAACAACAACAGTAAACAACCACCTCCGTGCCCACACCTTGGGGAGGTTGGGGACCAAGGAATAGGCCTACATGCACCATGTCCGCCTCCCACAAGACACCGCCGCTGCCCAGCTGTTTAGCCAAACCACACCTCCAGACATACGTTAACAGTAAGAGGAAATTATGTATAGTCTCTGCTATTGGATTCAACAATAGGAGTACACTTTCACAATGCAATGATTCTAATGAAATTGTACATAAGCGATGTACTTACGTTAATAGTAGAAACGAAGTGGAATGCGTTATAATTATGTGGGACATCAGCTGTACAAAATCCGACAAATATTTGTGATATATGTGACTCACTCATAAAACGATGTCAGAGGATCCAAAACTGTGTTAATTGTAAAACTGTAGCTCACAGCGGCTTCGGTCGCGCCGGGAATTTCCACATGAAATGCGTTTCATAGAAGACCAACAGTAAAGAACATGACTTTTAATGCAATAAGTGTGCCTTGCATAATTATATTAACGAATGCTAATGTAAATGAACCACATGACACCACAAATGACACCACAGAATCCAGCCAGGACACAGTCCAAGATGAATATAGAGTTTTCACCAAAAAAGGGCTCCATTTTATCTACACCAACGCCATATCAATGTATCGTTCACTGTCAAAAATAAACTAGTTAGCTTATAAGACCAAAGCTGCAATAATTGTAATTACAGAAACCTGGCTGGACTCGAGTATTTGTATCCTTTTGATGCTTCCATGAGACCCATTATATCTACTGCCAAAAGTTGCCAGGGTTTGGAGGACACCAATTTACCTAAAGGGCCTGGGGTCCGTGATTTATCTTTGCCCAGGGCCCAGGCACGACAGGCTTCGTTGACTTTCTTCTGTGGTGTATAAGGTGTCACATCGCCTTGTGAGGTCATTGAAGATCTACTTGGGAATCCAGGGCGGTATTTTGTGGGCTTAAAAGGTTTGTACCAGGTGTTGCTGGGGTTCATCATCCTGAAGTTGGTGTTGAATGGTGCGGAGGTGCTCTGGTTTGATGGGCGTGGTGGTTGAAAGTCTGGATAGAGCGTCGGCATTTGTGTGAAGTTTCCCTGATCGATAGGCAATTCACAGTTGAGTTTTTCTAGGGACTCCCTCCATCTGACTCTCAGGGTAGTCTTATTATCCGATTTCCGTAACCATTGCATGGCTTGATGGTCGGTGATAATGGTCACTATAACCCCCGCTAGATACGTCTTGAAGTGTTGGAGTGCCCAAATGATGTCAAAACATTCTCTATTAGTAACCGGATAGTTAACTTCTGCGGGATTGAGGGTGCGGCTGGCGCAGGCAATTATGTGTTCTCTCCCATCTCTGGTTTGGGCTTATAAGATCGCTCCTACACCAAACTGGGAGACGTCGGTATAGAGCCGGAATGGCAGCCGGTAATCAGGAAAGGAGACCACGGGGGCAGAAAATAAGTGGACTTTTCAGGCTGTTGATGGCTTGAAGTCGATGTGGTGTCCAGACAAATGGTTCCTCTTGATTCTTTGCCATGATGCACTTCGTGGGCGTCAATTTTAATCCGGCTTCTCGGAACCCTTTGAAATACTTGTCCGAGGCAGTGTAGATGTTCTGCCCAGGTTTATCCGAACACGATAATGTCGTCGAGGTAGGCTAAACACGTTTCCCAGGTAAGGCCTTGCAGTACAGATTCCATCAATCTTGAAAATGTGGCAGGTCCGTTGCACAGGCCAAACGGTAGTACGGTGAATTCATATAGTCTACCCTGACTGGTAGAAAACGTTTTTTTTTTTTTTTATGGTCGGGAACGACGGGGACTTGCCAATATCCAGATTGCAGATCGAGTGTGGAAAACCATTTGGTCCAAGTAGAGAATCCAGAGAGTCGTCGATACGCGGAAGCGGGGTGGCGTCTTTTATGGTGACGTCATTCAGCTGCCAGTAGTCGATGCAAAACCTGGTGGTGCCGTTTTTTTTTTTTTTACCAGGACTACTGGAGAGGACCAAGGGCTGGTGGAAGGGCGGATGATTCCCGTGTCTATCATGTCCTTTACTTGATTTTCTTCTTCTTTCCTTTGCAAGGTTTTTTGTCTTCGTATAGGTTGGCGAATGATTGGTCTGACGGTATGTATAGCGTGTTGAAGAACGTGGGTGAGTCTGACATCACGACTAGACGTAGTGAACAAATCCTGGTAGTTGGTCATTAAAGCATATAGATCTCCTTGTTGCTGTGGGGTCAGGTGTGAAGGAATTTCTGGTAGGTGTGGTAGTCGTGGAGGTATTTGGTGGTCTCGTGGTTCGTCGTAGGGTTCCAGTTCCCCTGTTGTTAAGCCTCTAGGTAATATCACAGGTTGGTCGGAAATATTGGCAATCTTCACGTAATTCTTGTTGTCGGCAAGCAGGGCAGGGCCCCCGGTGAGACAGTCTCTGTCGAATGGGCTTTTGGAGACAGGGTGTTTGGATTTGATCCCCTGTTATGGTGGTTTGAATGGATACCCATTGCTCATAGTAAGGGTGCAGAGGGATGTTTTTCTTCAAGACTGCTTGTGAGGTCTTGATTTTTTGGACGGTTTGAGTAATCATCGATGCAGTTGCATGGACACTGGGCGTGAATGTCGATGGTTTGGCGTCAAAGATGAGAGAATTCTGGTGACGCAATTTATGATATCATTAAGGTCAGTCAGTAAGTCATACCCCAGATATCCGTCATATTGGATCTCGTTGGACTGAAATATCATGAATGGATGGTGTTTACTGGTGCTGTCTCTCCTTTATTTTGGATGATCTGGTCGTTGGCATCGATGAGGATGATGGGCGAAGACTGGATGGGCCCGAAGGTGAGGTGGTTTTTCTGATAATATTTGGTAAATAGACATGATTTAGAGGCACCTGTGTCAATGAGTAGACAGGATTTCACCCCTTAAATAGTGAGGTGTGTATAAATGGGAGGCTTCCCTGAGGTTGGGGGCGTCCCATCTCGAGCCCCCGCCAGCCTACAAAGATGTGGGCGGGGGCAGGTTAAAAATCCGATTCTTTGGCCTGGATGGTTAATTCGTCAGTTACAGTATCTTCAGGGGCCAGGTCCTAAGCAGCTTCATCCACTCCTGCGGTATTGTATTCTGTGATGGTGGCGACTCGTCGTGGCTTAACCTAAGAAGTGCGCATGGGGGTAATTAGAAACGTCCCCCTGTGCTGACGTATTTGAGCTGTTTCCATCACTAAAATATTCATTTTACCATAAATAGCATTAATACTTATCCATACATGCCTATTATGGGTTGATTATAAAGGTATTAACCTGAAACAACAATAAAACGAGTGAAAACAGCGTTTGGATGGTCAAAATCGGAGATATAGGCCGCGAGTTATATAATGTATGGGTGAGGCAAGCTGCTTTCCCGCCAATTTCCCCCAAAGCCACTGAGACACAGTCGATCGATATTCTCTCTCTCTCTCTTGCACTCGCTTGCTAACACTGATGACAATGCCCTGCTTGCAACTCGCTAATGTTAGCACGAAAATATACCTCAGAATAAGGGAATAACAGGGAAAATAGGTGATAACTGAAGGAGGGGAGGAAAGTGGGGAAGGAGGGGAGGTAGAGGAGTGATATTTTGCATGGCCCAGGGGCATTTTTTTTTTTTTTTTTTTTTTTCGATGTTTAAAGTCGATTTTGTTTCTTCTCTGACTCTTAAGAGTCTTCCCGCAGTCCGCCGGGGGAACTCTTAAGAGTCTTCCCGCAGTTCCCGGGTTAATCCATGGGATTTGTACCCAGAAAGAAGGCAGACGGGGTCGACGGGCCACTAGGTCAGCAAACAATTTCTTCGGGCTGTTCAATGGGCACCGAGGGCTGCAAGGCTTCTAGTCTGAAGGCTTAACTCGTGCCCATTCCTCAGGGTTGTTTTGAGGGCATAAAGCAGGGGGAGCTGGTGAGGGACGAGGTGGTTGAGGTTTAGTTCGGGCTCGGCTTATAAAAGCGTTTTTCTCCAGTTCACGTGTCTTCTGAACTACCAAGATGCGTCGTATCACTGGCAGGTCTTGGTAATATCCTCTGGGTTCGTTGATGGCGAAATGGTCCCTTACAGTTGAGGGCAAGATCCTTAGGAGGGTGCTGAAGACGTGTCCTTTCCTCCCGATTGCAGTGTAGGTAGGGTATGCGGCAATGACCAGCTGGTTTAGTTTACTGATTGTAAAGTCTAACTCTCCTTCGAACTTTATGTCATGGAATTTTTTATCCGCAATTACTCTTCCCAGGGCTGGATTAATGGCTGTTTCAGTGGCTCGCTGGAGTAGTGACTAGCGTCTTGGACTTCCACCCAGAAAGTCCCAGGAACGCGCCCACGCTCGGCGCATTAAAGGTTTTTCACAAGCACTGAGTCGTTACTGTCCATCATAAGCAAGGGGATGGGGTAGTAGTACAGGACCCCAATGGAAATACGCCTAATTGGCCTTATTGGGCTATCCTTAGCTGGCTTTGCATGGCTAGCTTTAAAAACTATTATTATTATTATTATTATTATTATCCCAAGTCAGGCCGAGGTGGTCACGCACATAACCAGAAACTATGGACATGTGTCGCCCCAGCTTCATGACAACAGTATGATTTTTTGGAGAATCTTCCTCCCTGAAAACAATGTCAAGCACAGGCTTGGCCACCTCCAGGTATGTATTGATGTCATGATCCTCAGGATTAAAAGGAATAATCTCCAGTGATGTACTTGCCATTGTGTCTGTATATTGCTGTTAGTCAGTGATGAATTTTTTTGTTACTGATATGGAAACCTGAACACGCCGTCCCCCCGAGTTGAGACACCACTGCCACCAGTGTTATGCCATGTTTCTAAGAAACGTTTTGTATTCTGGTTGTGATTCCCGGACTGGGAATATGCAGTTATCTTCAATTAAGGAACTCTCGACTGGGTGATGACTGACCTTATTTCCCCACGTTACCACATAAACAACAGGCAATAGGCATAAAACACAAGGACAGATTACGCAGGTTTTTATTCTTAATAACTAGGGAACATGGTCATCAAAATAGTATGTTGGTAATGGTCAATATTGGCTTATAGATTAGACAATAATTTAATAATATTAGATAAAGACACTTAGTCTTATCACAATAATAACGTCCTTAATAGGTAACAAGGTATGCAACAAATTATAATAGTAATATGAATTGATTCAAGTCTACACAATGATGAAGAATTGGAATAACTGGCTCAAGAGAAGGATGTACTGAATTTATATGACAAGATAATCATTAATTATTATGTTCTCTCCACCAACCAACTTTACTCCTAAACTCGATTAATGAAACTAACAAACACATGTGGCAGTCCTGGGATTCGAACCCAGGACGCTCAGACCAAAAATCAACACACTTATGCATTGGGCCACGAAGACAGTTAAAGAATGCTGCACAAGCCTACAATTTATTATGCAGTTTCGAATCCTGCATACCAATCTTAGCATGTATGTACAGTACATTCATTCCAACTGCACTATCAGAGGCTATGCATAGGTGAATGGAAAAAGTAATTTATGGGGCGCTTAACCCTAGCCCTTCCTGCCCGGTTGTCATTTTAAAATGACACCGCGGCAGATGGTCAGGAGCCCGGGTGTCATTTTAAAATCCGTAAGCTAGAAAGCCTATTAAGCGTGTTTTGAAAGCTGTGCGTCCGACGCATGTAGGCTAAACAAAGCCTGTCTTTGCGACACCGCACCTCCGAAAACAAGAAGGAGACGTCGGACCAATGTTGTTGTTGTATGCTATGACGAGATTAGTGTCTGCAAAGGTCCGATATTGCCTACATCGCATCGAATCTCTCTCCACGGAATTCGTCATCACAACAGAACCAGTTGATCTACAGAGCTCTACTCAACACCAGTCTACAGATACATAACACACCTACGTTTAGAGATGCGTGGGAATTCTCTAGCAGTTATAATAACAAAGATACGGGTAGCCTATTAAAGACGTTTTTTCGGCCAGATCGCCCGGATCTCAATAATGTCTTAGGATGGCGAGCCCGGGCAAGAAGGGCTAGGGAAGGCCTTTCTATAAACTACTCCTGAACCAGAATTAATTATTATGTTCTCTCCACCAACCAACTTTACTCCTAAACTCGATTAATGAAATTAACACACACATGTGGCAGTCCGGGGATTCAAATCCAGGACGCTCACACCAAAAATCAACACACTTATGCATTGCGCCACGAAGACAGTTAAAGAATGCTGCACAAGCCTACGATTTATTATACAGTTTTGAATCCTGCATACCAATCTTAGCATGTACATTCATTCCAACTGCACTATCGGAGGCTATGAATAGGTGAATGGAAAGAGTAATTAATTGGGCGCTTAACCCTAGGGAAGGCCTTTCTATAAACTACTCCTGAACCAGAATTAATTATTATGTTCTCTCCACCAACCAGATTTACTCCTAAACCCGATTAATGAAATTAACAAACACATGAGGCAGTCCGGGGATTCGAACCCAGGACGCTCACACTGAAAATCAACACATTTAAACCATCATCACACATACACGAGTCGGTGCCCGAGTCCAACACGAGTTAACGATGGGTGACACTCTTCGTGACTCTGGCAAGAACCAGCCCGAGTAGGTCATTGTTCCCGATTCACCAAGAGTCAACAAGAGTCGGTACGTGTTCATCCAAGAGTCAGTACCAGTCACAGAGAGTCAACAAGTCACGAAGAGTGTAACACGAACCCAACACGAGTTGAGGAAATTTGAAAAATAACGGTCACATTCCAGGGTACGAAAGCAAAGAGTCGGTACGAGTCAACAAAAGTGTAACAAGAGTGTAACTGTTATGCCCTGTTTTTCTACAGGATTAACTTGGGTAATGTGAGTTCTAACTGACTGGGTATAGAAGGCTGCATGCACAAAACAAGGTATGAGGAATAGAGAACACAAAATAAGCACACGATCACTTTTATTGATGTACACACTTCTGTAGTTTTCTTGATGATGATTAATATGAAGCATAAGAAGATATGAATACTCGTACAAGACAAATGATAGAATTGAACAACACTAGCATTAAGTGGATCTGGATGGAGCCTAGTCTCCCACTTCCAACGTTCAGGTATTAATCTTCTGATCACTGGCTTTATTCACAAGTTGATATACTGGAAACCATCAATGTTACTTATAGATTCATATTCACTATTAGATTTATCACTGGTAGCTCTGGTGCACAAGTAGTAGTTCACAGACTAGATTAGACACGCGTATTTTAGAGCACGGGAATTCTAGTAACCTCAGGGGGGGTATTGATCTAAGCTTTATATTCTTGTATCAGAAACACATAGAATGCAAATCAGTGGGCGAACATCAGATATCACTAGGGTTTCGCTGCTATGTAATAATATCTGGATATATGAGTAATTACGAGAGTTAATATCGCCTGTTAATTAATAAACACTGATACGCTTAGCACTTCCTAATGGAATGGTTATATATGAATTATACTGGGGCAAAGATATAGCCACTTCATAGAAATATTAAATAAGTGAGTCTCTAAATAGCACTGTAACACTGTAGCACTGATAGAGTGAATCTTGGGTATTTGATTGGTCTGGTCCTGGTTATCTTGCGTCCGTGATGTTGGGGGCTAACGACTGGTTCCGCGGCCGTCCAGATGGTCCATATGTAGAAAGTTCTCAAGATGGATCTCTTGGCGATCGTTGCTGGTTACACTCTTATATACCCTCTGGTTTCTAGACCTGAATCACAGATATTAGGATATTCCTGTCAATCTGGATCGGAATTAACGCCAAGCGCATCTCACGTCGATCGCTCAGCTTTCCGGTCTGTATGAAGGTTATAAGGTGCACGTAGATTTCTTTTACGTGGACAGATGCTTCTATCTAAATCTGCCACGGAGTCTGCCGGATCTGGAACTCAATTCTCAGGAACAAACAATGATAGAGCTAGAGGTCAACTCAAGTGACCAACCACTGGTTGGTGTCTATCTTTCAACTGATTTTACTGGGGGCTGGAGCTTGGTTTATAGGTTCGGTTTTGGACCCTGTAGGCAATAGGGATCTCGAGTTTTGATGGACTTATTTGAACTCTCAATTGATACGGGAACTAGGTAAGGTGGTGATTACTGTTGTGGCACATGGCTGTATGGAGCCTTCATAATGTGATATAACTGAGCCTTAGTAAGAGGTACTATTTTGGCTATACTGGAAGTATTTAGGGGAGAGAGACTGGATCTAGTTTGCGAGGAGGTTTGGGACATCTTTGATAGGAGCGTCTCTCTTAGATTGCTCAGTCTTCATTCTATAGTATAGCTGAGGTGCTAATTTGGTTATCGGAGTATGCAAGAAAGGTTAATGGGTTATTGTGGGTTAATAGAGGTTAGTAAGGGTGTTAGTCATACATGGTTAGTTCATTGATAGGAAGAATTCCTGTGCTACCTGGCAATGACCCGGAAGTCAAAACAGGGGTCAGGTATACCTCCGCAGGGGTAGGGGTCTCCCTCCTCGGGTGGGTGAAAGGGGTAGGTGCGCGTCCTCTCTCTGTGATGGTCGTCTGGGTGGCTGTGGCTGGGGGCTTGCCATATTATAAGTGTTTGTAATAATCCTCTGTTTATGAGACAGATGTGGGTGTTCGCAATACCAAAACCGAAGGTGCCTTGATCAGCTGGTTTAATTGGTTGGGTTGTTAATTGCATGGTTTGTTGGATGTGGTGGAGACGGGGTTGCTAACTCTGCCACATTTATCTGGAAGTATGGCAATAGAAGTTCGTCACTGGCGAGGCAGCTAGCCTCGCACTGACGATCATTTGGTACAGGGTTGTGAATGGGTTGTGAGGGAATAGATGGCATGCAAAGGGTTAGTAAAGCTCTAATGGTGTTCCTTCCTACTGGGGGAAGGTAGGCTGGATAGGAGTATATATACAAAAGGTTTGAGAATGTTAGTTACGGAAAAGTTAAGGATATTCAGGGGGTATGGTGGAGAGGCTAGGTTAGGAGGGAGTTGAGGAGCGTGGGGAGTTAACGAGAGGGAGAGGGTTAAGGGGGGGGCTACGTGGAAGTTTGACCCTAAGGTCTCTGGGCGTAGGGGTGGCATCAGGCTACAGTTGGTATCTTAGACTGGGGGTTACCGACAGGGAAGGTAGGGTAATCAAACGCTACCGGGGGATGAGCAATAGGTGGTGGTATATGAGTCTGGAAATTATAGAATCATGTGGACTGTGGGGAAGATGAGGTTAGCTGTAGGTGTGTGCTTGACTGTGGATAAAAGTAGAGAAAAACATAGTGTATTATTACTCGTCAATACGAGGGGTTATGGACACTATTATTTGACACGATTTCTTGCTGATCTAGTTGTCCCTGGGAACTGCGTTTTCTATGAAATATATACCAAAGAAAGCGGCAGTTCGTAGGGGTAGCTTCGTTATTGTTTCGTGGTAGATATGCGTCGAGACAATGGTAAAAGAGGGTTATCTATACAATCTCTGGTTGGGGTAAGAATTAGAGTTACTGCATGGTTGCTAACATCTTCAGTCATTATCTCTGTCTAGGTCGTACAGGAATAATGGTTATATATACAATGGTGTACCCGTGGGTATCATAGTTTCTTATCAATTATGACATGGGGTTAACATATTACTTCTCGGATGGAAGAACATACATAGATTTATGGGGGCGGTTGGTCTTCAGAAACTTAGTCTGGCAAGACAGGGGTTAACATATTACTTCTCGGATGGAAGAACATACATTGATTTATGGGGGCGGATGGTCTTCAGAAACTTAGTCTGGCAAGACAAGGTATTTTAGTGTATGTTGATATTGATATCTTAACTTAGGGACAGGGCATGGGTGTATTAAATTAAGGTGTATTCATGTTCATTATCATGTAGGTAGAGTCTGGCGGATAAGAGGTGTAGGACACGAGGGGTAGTGGATATGCGAGGTGGGGGAAGGGTCAGTGGTTAGAAGCGATAGGCAGGTGTGGTTTGGAGCTGCTTAGCCCTGTGGGCTTCGGCCTGTCTGAACTGGTTGGCTTGGTCACCTGGTCCTTTCATTCTGTGGGCCTTTCTTTCGGGTGTTTCTGTTCCCGTTTCTTTGTTGTTCTCGCTCGTGGCTTCCGTGGTGGGCTTCTCGTTCTGGGGCATTTTACTAACAATAGTCAACACGAGTGTAACAAGAGCCAACAAGAGTGTAACAAGAGTCACGAAGAGTGCCGTCATCTGGGGTGTCATCGGACAATGTACACCCGGATACCACATAAACTAGCCCTGGTGGGTATGAGCCGGAGGTGGGTATGAGCCGGAGATTTGTAGTGGATCCTTTCTGGACGGCAGCCCACTCTATCACGGGGTCACACACACACACACACACACACACACACACACACACGAACACATATTTCGAACCAAAGAGGCTTGACTCTCAGCGTATCATGCATGATAATTTTCTTGCTCTTTTAATGTTACGAAATCATGAAAAGTATTAATGACAATATGTATTGTTTATTGAATTGTATTTCCTCCAACATTTACATCCAACAGGGACACGAATGAGTAACCCCATACGTTTGATGAAATTAAGAATCAAATGAGACTCTTCCGAATCACCCAGTTATTGCATAATGTTTCAGATGTGTGTGTGTGTGTCATCTTTCTAACCTTACGGCGTTCATTTGTTTAACACTAGCATAGATATTCTACAAACGCGATTAACCTGGGTTCAAATCATACAGGACAGGACAGTCCATGCATATTTTTATATACTTACTCAGATGATTAGAATACTATGATGTAATACTATACTGTAAAAGCGGCCTTTTGTGGCGTGGAGAAGCATAATTTTCGGCCACTATGCTCAGACTGACATGGGTGAACGGTATATCAATAATGTATTTAATCGTAATGACTACAGATGACTTCTAACACACATACACACACACACACACACACACATAGAAACCATTGTATTCATTGGGTGGTTTGGTAGTGTTTCGTCTGAATCTTAATGGCTTAAAATCTAAGGGACAATATTTTCGTGTCCCTAGATATATGGAAGGATTAAAATACAAAAACAAAGCTAAACACAATGCAAGTATCTTATTTATACTACCAATATTTGATTACGTTGCAAAATACGAGCACGATAATTATTATACATGACACTGACAGTCGTCACTATTGGTTCCAAACTTATGTCTGTGTGTGTGTGTGTGTGTGTGTGTGTGTGGCGCCGTGATAGTTAGAGAGGGCTGCCGTCCAGAAAGGATCCGCAGCAAATCTCTGGTTCATAACCACCTGGGCTATAGTTTCTGTGGTATCCGGGTGTACCGGCATATATGTATGTTTGTGTGTATGTATGTATATACTCATGCACACCCCGTAGCTGGGGGTGGCCGACCCGAGACAGACTGAACAGAAACATTTAAAGTTCCAATTTTTATGGTTTGGTACCACTTTCGCGTTCCTCACCCCTTTCTGTCTCGTCAGGTAGATGAAATTTACAAGGGGAGGAGGATTCCTAGCGTACCGCCCCCAGAAGGAAAAGTAGGACAGTAAAATAGACAGATAGAAAATAGTAAGTAAAAATTATATAGTACAAATATATATTAAAATACCCAGAAAATAAAATAAGCAGAGATGCCCATAAGAATAATAATACTAATAATACTAATAATAATAATAATAATAATAATAATAATATTTATTCAGTTAGCATTTTACAATGTTGGTACCACATTATATGTTACAAATATGACATGTACCAGCCTTGCATAATTCCAATAAGGCCGTTAGGTGTATTTCCATTGGGGTCCTTGTGGGATTAGGTTAGCTGGGGAAAAAGGGGAGGATACAAACAAAAAGTAGATACTTTAGAGAAAGTATTTCTAGGGGGTTATTTTAAGATACCTTACATCCTATAGTAATTATCAGTAATCAGTAATCAGCAATCATTTCAGTTTGTTTTGCCTATCTCTTATGTCGTATTTAGTAGTAGACATAAGCTTGGTGCTCCCTTCTCGCAGCTGTCCGGTTCAGGTGCTCCTTCAAGCTACGTCTGAAGGAATACAGTGTTCTCTTTTCACGGACTGACTGGGGTAGGTCGTTCCAGTCTTTGATGGCAGTGAAGAAGAATGTTAGCTTACCCTGTCCTTGGATTCTCGGGACCGTAAAATTAAACATCCTATTTCTTGTATTATGTCCACTCCTCTCATTTGCTTTAACAAAATTACTCTTTAACCCTTATTTACCGGGGTCGGACTTAAGTCCGATACGAGAAAATTGGACTAAATGGCGGGGTCGGACTTAAGTCCGTGGGCGTATTCCCGCCCTAATTTAGGTGGAAAGCGAAACTTGGTGGTCAGGCGGTGTACTACAAGGGCCCACCAACACATCCCCACTGCGTGACCGTGACTAAGTGACCCTCAAGCAGCCATAATGAAAGGTCAAGATTTGCCCGTGTTCGATTCGGTGGCCGCCATCCCTAGTGCGTCGCGCCACCCTACTAACCACGCCCGGCTTACCACCCAGGAACTAGATATCATGCTGAACTCTTCAGAACTTTCTAATAAGCTGTTGGATGAAACCGTCGAAGGTCTGGGTGAGAGTTTTGGTAGTGTGGATGACTCGGAAGACGAAAATAACCCGATCATAGGCTTTCACCCCAAGCATAATTTGCGGGGGGTGGATGTGTTGGTTGATATTGGACAGACCCTTGAGCAAATTGGAGACGTTCCTGACGAAGAACATACTGGTGTGGGTGTTGGTAAGTACAATTTATATTTTATAATTGCTTGAAAATGTGATTGCAAGCATTTTATCACCTTACGAGCGGCTGGTGGAGTATATTTCACTGTGCCGCCCAGCGTTTTTTTTTTTTTACCCTAAATGGGGTTGTTCCGTGCTCTTTTTCATGCATAAACAAGACCCAGAGCGTAATACAAGTATGTATCCTGAAAGTGCGTAAATTGAGCTTTCCAATGACACCCGAACCATCCTTTTACGATCACTGGTTGTTTTTCAACGATCGTAAAACACGAGTGAAAAAACCCTAAAATACGGTAATTTCCTTATATAATTCCCTGTGTGGCGAGCGGTCTTGAGGTAATTTATGCTCCTAATCACCGCTCCGCTCTCTCTCAGAGCACATTACGTCCTCAAAATTGCACTCTACAAGAAATTTCCTTTGCATTTTATAGCGTATTATTTGCAGGCGTTCGGTAAATTTCTTACGGTAATACAAACAACGAAAGATTGAATATTTGTGCTTGGCATTATATGATTGTGGGGAACAGATGTAGGCCTACCGTATATATTATGTTTTCATATATATGATACATGTGTAACATTTTTATATTATCACGACTCTCTCTCTCTCTGTCTCACTCTCTTTGTTTGTACTCCTTTGTACTCTCTTTGTCTGATGTAGGCCAGGGTACGCCCCTAACTAATCTCTTCCCTCCCAGGGGAAATCACACCTAGCAGATGTTTTTGACTTACCCTCTCTCTCTGTCTGTCTCTTGCTCTCTGGGTCTACCTATACTGCATGTGACATTGAAATTGCTTGAGAGTTTGATTGCAAGCATTTTATAGCGTATTATTTGCAGGCGTTCGCTAAATTTCTCACGATAACCAGGGTGTATGGTACATTTCTCACGATAATACAAGCAACAACGAAGCTTGGCGAAGATTGTGGTCTACAATATACCTTTTTATAATTGCATGTGACCTTGTAATTGCTTGAAAGTTTGATTGCAAGCATTTTATAGCGTATTATTTTCAGGCGTTCAATAAATTTGATAAATATATCAAAATAAGTCCTGTGGGACTATGAAATAGCTATTATTGGACAAGGACAATATTTTGTTCATCCCTCCACTGGAACATCAACAACAATGTCAACAACGTATCACCGTCGGCAATCGTAAGATTCAGAGTCGTAAAGATTCCAGGACGAGCTCAATAGAAAATGAATGAATGAAATGAATGAGTGTGCAGTACTGCCAATACGTATAGCGACTTCCGCTAGATCTAGAGACCTTTACTTCGATCTAGCAGCAATGACTTACACTAGCGGTTTTGTTTTGAAATTTCAGAACAATTTCGAAGTGATATTATATGGATATTGCCAATTCATATTTCTAGTGGTATTTATCATGTCTTACATCTAACAATATATGCTAGCGGATTTAACTTCAATTGGTAACCCTCTCGCTCGAGTCGGCTCCAAGAAAATCGATAATGGTGGCACTTTAGTAAACAGGTGATAAACAAAACCGCATGCGGATCGGTTTGGTGTATCGGTATTATGGTAAGTTGGCTACCTACTATTGTTTATACGATATAGTAAGTAATGATAAGTAAATTATTATATATTATATATAAAACAAAAACAAAATTCCTGCAAAGCAAGCGAAACAGAGAGAGAGAGAGAGAATTCAGAAACTTAACTGAAGAAAGAGTGAAAAGATATAATAATACAGAAATATTACAAGCAAATAAATGAAATAGAGGGATTAGTTAGAGAAAATAATAATGAGAAATACATAATACGGATGAGGAAGAGGGAAAGCAAGCGAGCCAGAGAGAGAGAGAGACAGGAGTGAGAGAGATTAGAGAAAATAGAGAGATTGCAAGCATTTTATAGCGTATTATTTGCAGGCGTTCAGTAAATTTCTTACGGTAATACAAACAATGAAAGATTGAATATTTGTGCTTGGCATTATATGATTTGGGGAACAGATGTAGGCCTACCTTATATATTATTTTTTCATATATATGATACATATGTAACATTGTTATATTATCACGACACTCTCTCTCTCTCTTGTCTCTTCCTCTCTGGGTCTACCTATAGCCTACATTTATAATTGCATGTGACCTTGAAATTGCTTGAGAGTTTGATTGCAAGCATTTTATAGCGTATTATTTGCAGGCGTTCAGTAAATTTCTTACGGTAATACAAACAACCAAACAACGAAAGATTGAATATTTGTGCTGCACATCCCTCATACGAAATACCATTCCCACCGTATAGAGAGAATACAGAAACTGAACTGAAGAAAAAGTGAAAAAGATATAATAATACAGAAATATTACAAGCAAATAAATGAAATAGAGGGATTAGTTAGAGAAAATAATAATGAAAAATACATAATTATACGGATGAGGAAGAGAGAAAGGAAGCACAAGAGAGGGAAAGCGAGCGAGCCAGAGAGACAGACAGACAGACAGGAGGAGTGAGAGAGATTAGAGAAAATAATAATGAGAATTACATATACGGATGAGGAAGAGAGAGAGAGAGAGACAGAGCGCGCGAGAGGGAAAGCGAGCGAGCCAGAGAGAGAGAGAGAGAGAGAGAGACAGACAGACAGACAGACAGGAGTGAGAGAGAGAAAGAAAGAGAGAGAGAGAGAGAATACAGAAATAAGGAGAAATAAGAGAAAAATAAGACCGATTACCGAAGGAATAGTAGACACGCGAGAGGCCGAAGTCAGGCCAAAGCGAACGCAACCGAACGCGCCCAGGAAATAGACCAAAAAGTACCTCCTCTTCCTCACCTCTTCCCACCCTACACACTCATTCATAACATCCATTCATAGACTTATATGGGGAGACGAAGAGTTGCTCTTTCCAAAAATGATCGTTTCGTTCGCATTGGAGCCATAGTAACGGTGCTAGGGCGAGTGCAATTGAGCGAATATTTCGGGATTATGCCCGCTGAGCGGTACAGTGTAAAATACCACCCTCTAAATAAGGGTTAAATACTCTGGAGCTCTGTCATAGAATATCTTGAAGGCATTAGTGAGCCTGATTTGTTTGGCCCTGTCAGAGACATTGAGCATACCAAGTGACTGAAGTTGTTCTTGGCCAACATGCGATCTGGGTCCTAGCTTCAGCATGAACCTAACCATTTTATTTTGAGTGACCTGAAGTTTGTGCTGTGCTGATTTAGATGATGCAGAGTACCAGGATGACACAGAATAGTCAAAATGACATTGAACAAGCGCTTGGCATAGTTTTTTTTTGGTCGCCGCTGGCAAGCATCCCACCTGTCTATACAGGTATTTTATACGTGCTCTACATTTACTCAGGATAGATTCCAAAATTGTTTCACCTGACAGAGTCGAGTCCAGTTTTAGTCCGAGATATTTCACTTGTGACACTGTTGTTATAGGAATATCATTACAGTTGACCGAGAAGCCCACAATGTCTTTCAGTTTGCGTTTTGTTCCACATAAGATGGCTTCTGTCTTGCCCAGGTGAAGAGATAGTCTATTGTCCACTAGCTAATCACTACACGATTCTAGTTCTTTGGAAAGTGAAGCGGCAATATTTATTGGGTCTTTTCCTGAAACCAGAAACACGCTGTCGTCAGCATAATAATAATAATAATAATCTTTTGGTTACTTATATAGCGCCTGTATCGCCTCCTTCGAGGATTCACAAGCACTTGGCTATCTTTAGTCTACCAGATACCATTACCCATCCCCCTAGCTCATGGGGAGATGGTAACCGCCGGCTGTATCCCAGAAAATCTGAGCGGGGATTAAACGCGAGACCTTCAAGATGGGAATCAGGCACGCTATCAACTGAGCCAGCCGGACGGCTGTAATAATTTACACGAGACGCTCAGTTCTATGTCATTCACATAACAGAGAAAGAGTAAGGGACCAAGGATGCTTCCCTGCGGGAACCCACAGTTAATTGGCATAGGATCAGATAATTATATTATCATCAATTTTGAGTCTTTGTGTTCTACCACTAAGATAAGATTTAAAGAAGAGAAGTCATTCCCCCAAAACGGAAAGGAAGAAATCGCAAATAGAACAACAAGAGAGAAAACGTCAAGAAGAGGATAACTACAACAAAGCCTCACAGCCAACATAGACGCCTAGACAGCCAACACGGTAGGACGCCAAGGACGCCCGAGTCGCCACAACGACGACGGAATGTTTCCCTGTTTCCCTACCATGTTCGATCTACTAACACAAGCCATAGTAGGTCACCAGACGACTAATATTAAGAAGGTTAGGATAACTACCATTATGATGTTTAATTTATGCATGTGTTTACTGAGGTAAGAACCATATCCTACCAGGCCATAATAGGCCACCTGATTACTAATCTTAAGAAGGCTCATATACCTGCCATTGTTAATGATTAAAAAATGTATGTATTCAATTATGAAAGAAACATGTCCTACACACTGATTCAATTTTATTCTTTTCCCACAACACCCCTCTTTACATAATTATCTTCTCAGGTAATACACTATGTCATAATAAACAAAACACATTATCTTCTTGTATATCTTTTTTGTCCAGCATTTATGATTCGGCCTACCATCATCAATCTGGTGGATTCCCCAAATTATTATTATTATTAAGATGTTATTTTAAACTATCCTGATGATGCAAATATATGCCAAGAACGTCATACGACAGATCTCCTATGTTTTCCAAATATTGTGATCAACTAACTAAACGTTTTGATAGACTTTGTCACTTATGCAAAAACTCTTTCAGATCACCTGGCTAAAACTCTTCTATCTATTGTATACCATGCACACACATAATTATGTACGTACACTCGGCCGCAATTCCGCGTGGGCCACCTAGTCATAGGGTTTGGGTAAAACCGTTGTGTAGTTTGTTCGCTCTGAATACAGTAAGATCTCACACTCCCCTCCCTGAATCAATCGAAGATTTTGCCCCATAGATGGCGCAGCTTGATGGGAAGGGAGGGAGCTTGTCGTAGTGTTAAAAGGGTAGGACACAATGGGAGGAGGTGACGTTCTATAACATACAGTGACGAATGTTAAACTTATTTACTTTTACTTGTTCATACAATAATGTTCCCGAAACTAATTCGTAATGAACAGTAGATTCCCTCTTTCAGTAACTGAAACATCTCTCTCTCTCTCTCTCTCTCTCTCTCTCTCTCTAGGTTATAAGAGGTATACAGAATGTTGAAAGTAACACTATTATATATATCCATTTACACCTTTAATGAATCACATTATGAAATTTATTCAGCAATATGATGAGAACTTGAGAAGAATATATTTTGAAGTAGCACCACGAAGTAACATTATACTGACGCGGCCATGTATAATTATCCACCTTCCTCTCCCTCTCCGAGCTCGGACTTTTTTCTATCCTCTAGTCTATTTTCCCCCAGCTGAGGGTAAATTGTCATGTTTCTCTCTTTGTTACTCGGCTATAAGGTAGATTTTGTAGCGAAAGATGATGTTTATTCTGAAAACTTGGCATTAATATGACACACAGCCAGAGTAATTTCATATATTTCCATTAAGTATCGGGAAATCAGCTAATAAGCGATTCAATTTACGATCAGCTAGAAAAAAATAGAGTATAGTTGTCACTAAGGGATTGAGGGACGTAAGGGTGGCGAGGTGACTAACAAGGTGGGTGGAGGTGGAGGAGTTGTGGTGGGATTGTTTAGACTGGTGGATGAATGTATAATAACTAAATTTAGGATATTTCAGTGTGTGTGTGTGTGTGTGTGCGTGTGCGTGCGTGTGTGTGCTTAAAGGGCGATCGGGACACGAATGCATAGGGGTTTTGTGTTCGTGGACGGGTGGAAAATGATAAAGCTAAATTTATTTATGTACTATATATTGTATCTCTTTTTATACTGGCATAGCCTTACTTACTCTTTACTTTGTATTAGTTTTGCACACATTTTCAGCATATTTCACTAATTGGCTTAACTATAGTTATGTTTATATGAATGATGCATTAGGATCCCTTTGGACGATCCCCTGTTCGCTTGTTTATGCTTCCTCTTACAACTTCGGTTAATCATTGCACACAAATCTTGATGTCATATCATATTTCGTGAACTCGCTAATCTGATTTATCTATCTATCTATCTATCTATATATCCATCTATTGCCAGACAACCTTATCTCCCGAGAGGAGGTGGACGTGAAAGTATCACCTTCATAAGCTTCTATATGCCGAGGTAACTCATTCGATTATCTAGCTTTTTTTCAATTAATATCAAAATAAATGTGTAGCTTGATCATACAAGATTATTGCGCAATGCAATATAACAATGACAAATATTAATTGTCCTGTTGATAAACATTATGTTTGCGGTAATATGAACAATTGATAAAGGTATACTCAATTAACTTCAGTAATTATATTTATTTAATTGATATTTATTAGACAGTCATAGTAAAGTAAATAGATCAAGGAAATAATGTGTTGGGGAAAAAATGGAGTGCAATTCTCGAGGGTAATTTACTCTAGGTAAATATTTCCTCCTGTATCACATTATCTTATATTATCAGACTTGGCAATATGTAACAAACCACATGCAAAGAGTATAACATATCAGTATAAATAACTATATGTGTGGAATAATATTATCTGTGTATACCCTGGTCTATTTGTGATATCTAATAACCTGAGTTTACATGTAGTTACTCATAGTCTCACTGTTACCAAGGTAATGCACAAATTATTTATCAATACCATATTTACTACATAAATCGATTAACACAGTGCAACTTCTCTCTCTCTCTCTCTCTCTGAGAAACCAGACTTTGCTCTTCCGTGATACCAACAGATTTTTCATATACTTTAGTAATTATTTTATTTATTGTTTCTAGGTTAGCACACATCAATTATTAGCATTCGTCTATAGAGCAAGTTAATCAGAAAGAATTAGATTGGTATACTATAGCTGAATAGTTAAGGTCATAGAATTTACCCTGATAAATGTTGATAAGCCTGTCGAGTAGGAAGTGTGTATTTTCAGCAGAAGTTTTGGTAAGGAGCGCTTTATGAAGATCCATACTAATTTCAACCTAATGTCAGAGAGCAATAAAGGTGAAACGAGACTCAAACTATCCATTTGGGGGAGGGAAGGGGTAGTTTACCTGATGCACAGGAAAATCGACTTTAAATCGCCATAAACAGAGAGGAATTTTGTATCGAAGTTTAAACACTGTTGCCAGCTACTCTAAATATACTGATATTCCTGAGGGAAATGCTTTATCAACAAATTTGCCTCGATGTAAATTAATTGTTAAATATATAAATCAGACATGCCATACCTCTACCATTTGGCTTAATGTATCAATGTGATCATATGCAATGTTTTCTTTCTGGCCACAGGTAATTTAGAATCTTGATAATGATATTACCAATCTTAATGAATCCTGATCAATGTAATCAATATCCCACCGACTCAGTATTAACTGTGACTATCATGCTTGAGGTAAGTCATCCACAGATCGACATATTTTGACACTACAAAGGTAACTCATCTAAATAATAATAGTTTACTACTTCTGTTAATCTAATTTGTCGCTAGTTTGTAGTTTGCTAACAAAAGGTGTATGTTATATATTATATAGTATGACCTGTACTATTATTTTATTCATACCAATAAAGTGGGTGGAGAGAGAGAGAGAGAGAGAGAGAGAGAGAGAGAGAGAGAGAGAGAGAGAGAGAGAGAGAGAGAGAGAGAGAGAGGGAATCTACTGTTCATTACGAATTAGTTTCGGGAACATTATTGTATGAACAAGTAAAAGTAAATAAGTTTAACATTCGTCACTGTATGTTATAGAACGTCACCTCCTCCCATTGTGTCCTACCCTTTTAACACTACGACAAGCTCCCTCCCTTCCCATCAAGCTGCGCCATCTATGGGGAAAAATCTTCGATTGCTTCAGGGAGGGGAGTGTGAGATCTTACTATATTCAGAGCGAACAAACTACACAACGGATTTACCCAAACCCTACGACTAGGTGGCCCACGCGGAATTGCGGCCGAGTGTACATGCCTTATCATCACCAAGCTATTCTATTCATAAACAAACCACATTCCCTTCTTTCATACTTTTTATATTCACTACTACCAGTCGAACATATCAACACCCCAAACCTTCCCGCCGTCCGGCTAATCTCTTGACCCCAGGAGTACCAACATGAACTCACTACCAACATTCCGGTATCCACACACACGTGTATATTTCCATCTCCTATATACAGAAGCTCCAAAATTACCAGTGTTACCTTTGGATACCTTTGGATACCTTTGGATGTGTTCGCCGCTCTTCTAGCGGCACCAAGGAGCGCGACGCCCCTCGTTATGGGTGGTGATTTGGTGCAGTAGACTGTTTGAAGCGACAGCTCGCTCCCTTGCGAGGATGGGCTCGTCTGGCACTTTTTACAGTTCGACATCTAGGGCTCTCTTGAAGTTGTCTAACGAGATGTCCCTCATGTCTCTTGCTCGCCGTGGGAGTTTGTTGAAGAGACGTGGGCCTCTGTGTGATAACCAGCCCTCTCGCAGAGAGCCCATAGCACCCCTGTTATTCATCCGGGGGATTTCGCATTCCCAGCCTCTCCTATCACTTAATTTCATGACTATCGGAGTATGTAGGTTTGGTACTAAACCCTCTGCGATTTTCCACGTGTATATTATTAGGTAACGTTCTCTTCTACGTTCCAGTGAGTACAGATTCAGTGCTCTTAACCCGGGAACTGCGGGGAGACTCTTAAGAGTTCCCCCGGCGGACTGCAGGGAGACTCTTAAGAGTAAAAAAAATCAACTTTTAACATCGAAAAAAAAAAAAAAAAAAAAAAAAAGAAAAAAAAAAATGGCCCCTGGGCCATGCAAAATCTCAGTCCTCTACCTCCCCTCCTTCCCCACTTTCCTCCTCTCCTTCAGTTATCACCTATTTTCCCTGTTATTCCCTTATTCTGAGGTATATTTTCGTGCTAACATTAGAAATCCGGTTGCAGGGTGTGGTCATCACTGATAGCAAGCGAATGCAAGAGAGAGAGAGAGTATCGATCGACTGTGTCTCAGTGGCCTTGGGGAAATTGGCGGGAAAGCAGCTTGCCTCACCCATACATTATACAACTCGCGGGCTATATCTCCGATTTTGACCATCCAAACGCTGTTTTCACTCGTTTTATTGTTGTTTCAGGTTAATACCTTTATAATCAACCCATAATAGGCGCATATGGATAAGTATTAATGCTATTAACACCTTACGAGCGGCCTATGCGGTTTATTTATGTGTACCGCACAGCGGGGTGTTTTTAGCCAAAATAGGGCTGTTTACGTGATCATTTTCATGCCTAAATAAGACCCAGAACGTAAAACAAGTACCTATCCCTGAAAGGGCATAAACAGAGCTTTCGAATGACACCATAACGATCCTTGTATGATGGATAGTTTTCTTGCAATAACCGTGCAACGCGAGTGCAAAAAGCAGGTTATTCGGTACTTTCAGTACATAATTGAGTATGTAGCGAGTGAGAGAGGGAGGAGGGAGCTGAGATTTGTGTCAGTAGGTTCGCCGCGGTGGTCTGGAGCAGTCATACGCTCGCTAGTCTCCTGCCACCACTTGTCTCTCTCTCTCAGCCACATTACGTGCTGAAATTGCCACTCTAGTTATGTCGAGCGCCGCCACATAGTCCAGCTTTATTTAACTCGACTTATGTTGCTCGCCGCTAAATAAGGGTTAATGGTACAATGAATATTTTAGTGACGGAAACACCTCAAATACATGCGCACAGGGAGAGGTGTCTAATTACCCCCATGCGCACTTGTTAGGTTAAACGCTCCCAATAGTGTAGATGTTTTATCGAAGTTATATGCGAAGTGAAATTTCTTTGTACACTCTCTACGTCATTTATTTCACCTGCTTTGTATGGGGATGTTAATACGCTACAGTATTCAAGCCGCGGTAGCACTAGAGATTTGAAGAGCATTATCATAGGCAATTCACCGCATGTTTTAAAAGTACGCAGAATCCAATCCGTTAGACGTTTCGCAGCCGCCACTTTGACCGGGTTATGTACTTTGAAACCCATATTTTCAGACATTAATACCCCAAGGTCTTTCACACTGTCTTTCCGTTCTATTATGTGGTTTGATTCTGTTAAGTAATTTGTAATTTCTTTAACACCATTATTATCTCCGTACCGTATTAATTGGAATTTTTCCTCATTGAATTGCATGTTGTTTTCCCTGGTCCACTGGAACACTACATTCATGTCTTCCTGCAGTCGGCCCGTATCCTCTTGTGTGTTTACTATCTTGCTTAATTTTGTGTCATCAGCAAAAGACGACACCGTACTGTGTCTGGTGTTGGTATCTATGTCGCAAATTAGTATGAGGAACAGAAGGGGCGCTGAGCTTTTGACATCCGAAGGCTCAGAAGTGACTTGGTTTACTGCTACCGATTGTTTTCGGTTTACGAGGAAATTGTATATCCACCGTCCGATTTTCCCAGTTATACCTTTTGCTTTCAGTTTGTGGGCTATTATACCATGGTCACATTTATCAAATGCCTTAGCAAAATCGGTGTAAATGACATCCACGTTTTTCTTTTCTTCTAGCGCTTTAAGAGTTTTGTCATAGTGTTCCAAAAGTTGTGAGAGACATGATCTTCCCGCTCTGAACTCATGTTGACCGGTGTTGTGTAGTTCATTTGTCTCCATGAATGTTGAAATTTTGCTTCGCAGGACTCGCTCGAAAACTTTAATGATGTGAGAGGTTAGAGCTACCGGGTGGTAGTTTTTTGGTAGTGCTTTACTCCCTCCTTTATGCAGTGGGGCAATTATTGCATTTTTCAAGCTATCTGGTATGTCACCAGTGTCTAGACTCCTTCTCCACATTATAGCCAGGGGTTTTGAGAGGTTTTCCTTACATTTTTTCATTAGGATCGAATTCCATGAGTCCGGGCCTGGTGCCGAGTGGGATGGCATGTTGGAAATGGCCTCTTCTATGTCTTTTGGACCGAAATCAATATCCAGCATCTGAGGGGTTTCCGTGGGGGAGGTTTCCATGAAAAATATATTTTGGTCTCTGATGACTTTTGTTTCATCAGGCTCACTGAATGCCATTTCATACTGCCTGCTTAAGAGTTCGCTCATTTCCTTTTTGTCCCCTGTGAAAGAGCCGTCCCCTTTGCTCAGTGGGCCGATGTTTGATGTTGTTTTAGCCTTTTGTTTGGCGTATGAAAAGAAGTATTTGGAATTTTCCTTTATACCTGCAATAGCTTTCCTCTCCTCTTCCATATTATGTTGTAGTTCATATGATATTCTTAGCCTTTGTTCAATTTCCACAATTTCTCTATCTATTTCGACCTTTGCCTATCCTGTAGATTTTGATGTGTGCGTCTTTGTGTGAGTAATTTTCTTCTTCTGTACAGCCTCCTCCTTTCCCGATCTTGTTTGCTTCTTCGTTTTGTTTGTCTTGCAGGTATATGGTGGCTACAGATTTGGGTCATGGTTTCTGTTATTAAGACTAGACATTCTGCTGGTGTCAGGTTATCCATTAAATCTTCCCAGTCTATTTCCTCCATTTCTTGGTTTACCTCTTCCCACCTAATGTTTTTTGTTATTGAAGTTAAATTTACTGAAGGGGCCGGTTTTTGTTCTCGATTCTGAGGTTGTCTGTACACTTTCTAAGGTTGTTTTGATCTCAATTAATTTATGATCTGAGTATGTTGTGTCCGATATGTTAATGCTGTGTACTAGAGAGTCGTTGTTAGTGAAGACCAGGTCTAAGATATTGTTTTCCCGTGTGGGTTCAGTAATATGTTGGGTAAGACTAAAAAAATCACAAAGTTCAAAAAGCTCTCTCGTATTAGTATTTGCTTCTCCGGTGTTATTTGCCACTAACTGGTTTTCTAGTTGTCTCCATTTAATGTTTGGTAGGTTAAAGTCTCCTAGCCATATAGTATTTGGTGTTGGGTTCCCCAGGGTTTCCACTTCTGATTTTATTTTGTTGAGCTGGGTTTTGAATTCTTCTCGGGATGAGTCTGGAGGCCTGTATGTAACAATAACTGCTAAATTTAGGGATTCTATTTTAACTCCAAGTATTTCCACCACTTCATTACTGTTATTTAGGAATTCAGTACGTATCAGTGAGTCATGTATGTACAAGGCTACACCTCCATGTGATCTATGCGTTCTGTCTGCCCTATGTAGGTTGTAACCAGGAATCCATACCTCACTATCTTCCTGATCTTTAATGTGAGTTTCTGTGAGAGCCGCAAATATAGCGTTTCCTTCTTCTAGCAGGCCCCTAATAAATGGTACTTTGTTCGTGGTTCTATTTTTTAGGCCTTGGATTTTTTCAAACAAGATTGGGGAGGGATTGTTTGGAGTACTATGTGTACCTAATAGTCTTCGGGATGTATTGGCCACTCTTGGGAGGCCAGGAGGTGCTCGAGGTGTTCTATGTGCTCTTCCATCTCCCTCAGTCTCTTCATCTTCATCTGCCCTTTCCCTCCTTGCCTTTTTCCTCTGTCTCGTCCTCGCGTAGCTAGAGAGTTTTTTGGGCTACCATTCGTGTTAGGTCTAGCATATCTCCAAGTCCCTTTAATATGAAAAGCTGGGCATTTCATATTGTAGCAGGTCTTGTTCTCAAGTGATGTCTTGCAAAGGGATAGGTGGTGGTATTTGCAGGTTTCACCAAATCTACATTTTCCATGACTGGTTATGTTGTTGCAAATTTTGGGATGAGCAAATCTACATGAATTCCCATTATATTCGCCCTTTTGACCAAAGTAGCACCTTCTTTCCAGATAATATCTGCACACTGGTGTAGACAAACCCAGTAGGTGTGGCTGGGGCTGCAAGGGGTTATGTGGTTAGCTAAGTGTGGTTGTGGGTGATAGTGGGCTTGGTGTATGGGGGGGTGAGGCCTGCAGGGGGGTGGAGTTACGGGTCGGTTGTAGGTGGGCAGGTGGCAGTGGTGAGGGGGGAGACGATGTGGAAGGGTAGCCTGATATGGGGGCTTGTTGCATCCTACGTTCATCCTGCAATTGTATTTGATCAACAGCAGTAGGGTGGTCAATGGCCATAGATGGGATTAATGTGGGTGTTTTCTGGGTCTGGGGAGGTGTGGGGAGATGTGCGGCAGGGTTTGTGGATATGTAGGGTGCGAAAGGTTGTTGTTCGGCAGGCGATGTGTGTTGATGTGCAGGAGGCAATGTGGGCATTATCATGGGAAGGTGTGCGTGTGTGGGTTGTGATATTTGTATGGGCCCTGAGGCCCCAATAGTTCTCCATTTTCTGTGAAAGGTAGCTATGTCTTGGCTATATTTCAGTCTATCTTGTACTTCTGTATTTTCTACAGTCTGTATGACTTGCCATGTGATATCGAAACAACTATCGCAGAAATGGAGGTTCTTCCCTCTTGTATTGTACGCCTCATTTATTGGTGTCAATCCTATGCAAATCCAGTGGTATGGTTGCTTGCATATCCGACATGCGGTGCCTTTATGCATGTGTATATTCATCTTACAACTCGTACATTTGTCTCTGGTAAACATTTTTGTTTGTTTTTTTGTTTTTGTTTTTGTTTTTCCACCCGCCCTTACATGGGGGGGAGGACAAGGAGGTGTTTGTTACGCGGTTTGTGAGGAGTGTGTGTGGGGGGGGGGGGGGGGGGGGGAGGGGGGGGGGGGAGTGCCACTCGTTTACACTCGTTATGTTTAAACTTTAAGTAACTTTAAGTAACACTTTCAATAATTATCTTATGAAACAGAATTCTCACTGCCCTAACCACTTTTCCCGTTTTTGGTCGACTGTTTAGCGGAATATACGGCACTCTAGGAAAATAACGAACTTTCCAGGCTACCTATATATAGTATCTATTTTAATTTTCATATTTTACCTATCAACTTGATTCAACACTGCTCAGGTTCGAATTTTCACCACATTTGGTTGCGTGGGAGATCTTTCTCTCCAATAACGTCACTACTAACCTGCGATATGGTCGAGAAATAATCTGCACTGATTTAATTTGTTTATTTATATATTGTTTTTCTCTGTTTGCTATTATTTACGATTTTTGTTTTGTCGGTACCCTTTCCTGTCGAGGTTAAGTTTCGCTTTTGGTAAAATCGTATAGGGGGAGGGGAGGGGGCGTGTCCAGGAGAGCGAGGGGATATATGTGTTTATGGTCTTTGCGGTCACCGAGGGTATTTTGTTTACAGCATACGTCCTGTTCCCAAGCTAAAAGTTAAAAGTTCCCCTGACTTTAATTCTCTGTATTATACTTTCCTAGTTTATTTACGTGATATACGATGTTCACTATCACTTTTAACTTAGGCTTCCTATTTTCCCATAGCCCTGTTTGATTTCATAGGACTATATAGCTAACACTTTGCTTTGGGACGTAACGGTTTTTTCTTTCCCTTCTTCTTTCCACCCGCCTTATGGGCCTGCCCTAGGCCTGTCCTAGACCAGCGCCGTGGCACTGCTGTAGGAGTTAACGGATTTGTTCTCCAAAACGCGTATATCTCTCCAGATATTTTATCAATCGGTTCGATTTTGCACTTCACAGGACCGCGACACTACGTTTGTTTTTGTGTGTGATTTTTTTAAAGTTTAATCACCAGTATCCCGCGGGATAGTCGAAAAATCCCGGACTGCGACGGACGTGACCCTCCTCTCTGACTGACTGAACCAAACCACATAGTAAGCTAATATAAAGGCTCACCTGTCCCTGATATCAATACTAAAGATGACAGACTAATGTTTGCAGAATAATATCAGGATACACCTTAGAAACCTCATTTTCTTGTACCTCCTTCACCCCTGAATTTTCCCCCCTCAAAGTTCAAGCCCAAACATCCTCTAACCTTGAACAAAAAATAAATTATCTCCGCAACCTCATGACCCCACCTGTGATCTGTAAATCCAAATAAGCCTTGGCTTGAGTACCATCTACATAAAATACCCCTTTTGTAATATCTTCAAGTATATATAAGAAATCTTCCGTATGAAGAAAGGTTGAAGAAATTAAGCTTACATTCGTTAGAGAGACGCAGAGTTAGAGGTGACATGATAGAGGTATTCAAGTGGGTTAGTGGAATTAATAAAGGAGACATGAAAAATGTACTAAAGCTCAGTGATAGCGAAATAACTTGTACAAATGGTTTCAAATTAGATAAATTTCGTTTCAGAAAAGATATAGGCAAATATTGGTTTGGTAACAGAGTTGTAGATGGGTGGAATAGGCTACCAAGTGATATAGTGGGATCAAGAACGATAGGGAGCTTTAAGATAAAATTAGATAGGCATATGGACGAGATGGGTTGGGTGTGAGGGGGATCTACCAGATGTGGGCCAATCGGCGCTCAGCACACCCCCGTAATCTTGTGTTAATCTCTGACCGTTTTGGTGGGGTCAGTACTCAAGGTATTAGTGAGATGGGTCTATAATTGGGCCTTGTAATTGGGGTTGGGTGTGACAGGGATCTGCCTTGTATGGGCTGATCGGCTTTTTGCAGACTCCCATTTTCTTATGTTCTTATGTTCTTATAGTAGAATTATTAAGTGAAGTAAAGGAAGTCGACCTCCCCCTAGGACAAGAAGGATTTCCTGTCCTAACAGAGAGTGCGCGCTCACGCCTTTGCTCTCCTCAAAGGGGGGACGGGTACCCCTCAGTAATTGTGAATACTATGCCAAGGAAATCTGATGGAAGTTATGCAATTTTGAGGCTTCTTGATCACTGGCAACCCAAGTTGAGAAACCTCAAGAATACCCCTCCATTCAGTTGGATGTACGGCACCCTGAAGTCGTTACACTGTCTGTGAGTTAAAGAAAACCTATTAAAGGGATCTTTGTTAACTGTGGCATCTCATCAGTTAACATAGAGGCCTCTAATAGGCTGTATCACCAATATTAAAGGTTGAAGTGCATAGGCATCCCTCCACTTCTACTCTTGATATTGTAGTTACGGTAACTGTGTCTTACAGAAGTAACTGTGTTATTACTGGCATCCCAGTGATTAACATAGCCACCTTCTCTAGGTTACGCTTTCCCAAGTTGAAAGTTGAGGAACTCAAGGCATCCCTACTCCTCAATACTTTCACTATTGAAAGTTTACAAGTGTCTTATTAGAGGAACTTTGTTAGTACTGGCATCCCAGTATTTAACATAGTCGCCTTCTTCTAAGTTACACTTTCCTTGGTAAAAGTTGAGGGACTCAGGCATCCCTACCCCTCAACATTTTACTAGTGAAAGTCTACACTCCCACTTCTTGCAGGAGATCTTGGCATCCCACGATTTTTTGTGTTATAAGGGCTTAGCGAGACACCCTCACAGGGACTCTGCAGACATAAGTTCTAGGTGCATTTCGTCTATGGCATCCCATTAGACTTTGCAACTAAAAGGTTAAAACACCGCCCTGAGTTCCTTGAACCTCTTAAAACGGTTAGAGACAGTCAAGAAGATAGGTACTAAAATCTTCTTGCATTCGTCCGATATCATGCTATTCCGTCATAACTGAGGCACGATATTAAAGACCCCATTCCAAGAGTACCTTAATAGAACTTCATCACCGGCTAACATAAAGGTCAGGATAGATGAGTATAAATGATAAAGCTATAGGCTCAAATACTCGCGTTAGTCCGATATGGTGCCCAAGTGTTTGATTACAAGTTACGGAGCCATATTTAAGACCCCACACCCATTAACCCATCTGTAAAATGACTTCACACGACCGGCCAACCTGGACGGCCTATGGAGACTCAGAAGACTTCAAGCAGCTAGTGTTCTACATCTCTAAGAAGAGAAAGATTGAAGAAAAGATACCTAAGTCGATGCCAGTGACGAGGCAGAAATAAGTTAGAGTTCAAAAAGTGATAACAATATTCAGAGTTCCCTAAACTCCTTATTTAGCAATAAATCCTCAAAGTGTTCATCAACGAGAGTCTATAGAAACAGATTCCCTCTACTAGTGTACTAGTGTTAAATTTGTTTAGTACACCTCTATAACTTAAATATGGAATTAAATCCAAATAAGACTGATTTCGCATAAAATAACGACCAGTGATAAAACATTCAGAGTCCCTAAACTCCTTATTTTGAAGAAAATCATTCAAAGTGTTTACAAATTAGTCTATAGAAACAGATTACCCCTACAAGTGTATCAGTGTTAAAATCAGTTACTACGCCTTCATAACATAGACAAAGAATTAAATCCAAATAAGACGGATTTTCGCCTCAACTAACTCTGAAATAATCCCGACCAGTGAAAATATTTTAGAGTCCACAAAACTTGAATTATAATAATAATAATAATAATAATAGTTCTTAAAGCTAGCACATGCTAAGCTAGCTAAGGATAGCTCAATAAGGCCGATTAGGCGTATTTCCATTGGGGTCCTGTACTACTACCCCATCCCTTTGCTCATGAGGGATGATAACGACTCAGTGCTTGTGAAAAATCTTTAATGCGCCGAGCGTGGGCCCGAACCCGGGCCAATTCAATCTTGCCAAGTATACCAGTGTGCAAGGTTATATATTAATAGAAAAGAAATATAGTGACTTATCTTCACCTCGTCATATACTAGTAGCTGATTATACCCAAGTTAAGGGTAAAGTGAACATTAAGGTACCAGATTAAGTATTTATACAATCTTTCGAAAAGAGAATATTGATATGATTCTAAAGAAAGGAAATTCAATTTAAGCCGCATTGAGCATACCTGATCTCCAGCTAGATCCACGATCGTGCTAGAATATATATGACTAAGTTGTACCCTATGATTTCTGGTGTTACCATCTTCATAATGGTGACCGGTCACTTCAACCAGTAGACCATTTCAACCAGTAGCTCTCAACCAGTACCAAATCAACCAATACGGTTAGGTTAGGTTAGGTTAGGTTAGTACTATATTTTGGCACTGGTTTGGTTGGTCTGGGTTAATTTGGCATTGGTTGAGAGCTACTGGTTGAAATGGTCTACTGGTTGAAGTGACATGGAACCCATATATATATAGCGGTCTCTGTTTTCTAAAGGGTCACTGAAGTTATGATGTTTTCTATCTGTTTTCTAAAGGATCTTTGCAATTTTGATGTTTTCATATGGTTAAATATGGTTTAATATTATATTTTGAAGAAGTTGGGTCACAAGCGAGTCACATAGAGTTATGCAGAGTTCAACAAGAGTCAAGACAAGTCACGAAGAGTCAGCAAGTGTCAACACGTGTTGACAGGAGTCTACACGTATGTCCTTCGGACTAGCGACGGGGACAAGAAATTTCATGCAGGTTTGAAATTTCTAGGCCACGTCACGAGTACCCAGGACACACCCTGATACCAACAGTACTCACACGAGTGTAACACGAGTCACGAAGAGTATGCCAGAGTCATTGCCGAATATGGAAATTTCATCACTCGTGTTGGACTTGGGCACCGACTCGTGTATGTGTGATGATGGCTTTATGCATTGCGCCACAAAGACAGTTAACACCTTACGAGCGGCCTATGCGGTTTATTTATGTGTACCGCACAGCGGGGTGTTTTTAGCCAAAATAGGGCTGTTTACGTGATCATTTTCATGCCTAAATAAGACCCAGAACGTAAAACAAGTACCTATCCCTGAAAGGGCATAAACAGAGCTTTCGAATGACACCATAACGATCCTTGTATGATGGATAGTTTTCTTGCAATAACCGTGCAACGCGAGTGCAAAAAGCAGGTAATTCGGTACTTTCAGTACATAATTGAGTATGTAGCGAGTGAGAGAGGGAGGAGGGAGCTGAGATTTGTGTCAGTAGGTTCACCGCGGTGGTCTGGAGCAGTCATACGCTCGCTAGTCTCCTGCCACCACTTGTCTCTCTCTCTCAGCCACATTACGTGCTGAAATTGCCACTCGAGTTATGTCGAGCGCCGCCACATAGTCCAGCTTTATTTAACTCGACTTATGTTGCTCGCCGCTAATTAAGGGTTAAAGAATGCTGCACAAGCCTATG
The DNA here is from genome assembly GCA_032716605.1 of Paralithodes platypus. Lineage (NCBI taxonomy): Eukaryota > Metazoa > Arthropoda > Malacostraca > Decapoda > Lithodidae > Paralithodes > Paralithodes platypus. The sequence goes on from CM064577.1 coordinate 2,736,615, forward strand.
ATTTATTTTGCAGTTTCGAATCCTGCATATCAATCTAAGCATGTAAACACTTTCCTACTACGCTATAATAGGCTATGGATAGATCGATGGAAGGAGTAATTAATGGGGCCTGTGACGTTAACCACTCCGTTAGAACCGCTTGGCTTGTCCTAGAGTGACTCGCTAGGATCGCCAGGGCAGTGGATGTGGCTACAGTTGATGTATTGTTGTGTGCTTTATTTCATATGAAAGCTTGTGTCATGGGCAGTCCAGAAAGGCTCTTTGTTTTCACTCATGTCAAGGCTTTATATATTTAATTGCAAAGTATATCAAAGTTTTATCATTAAGTAGTAATGATAGGATTTGAGAGAGAGAGAGAGAGAGAGAGTGGAACAGAGTGTGGGGAGGCGCGCAGTGTTTTGCTATACTCGATGACGTCATGGCTGGCTGGCCTCGTGGGGATTCGTTGAAGGAGTTTTTTACCATGCTTGGTGACGTCATGTTTGGCTAGCTTCTTTAGCATTGGCTAGAGGACTTGTTACCGCTTTTTCTACGCGGTTCGAACTAGTGCTAGTATATATACTGCTCTCTGGCCACTCTCTCCCTCAGATCTGGTTTCTAGAACGCATCCCTCTTATCCCTTTGATACCTGTCCCCCTCAATGCACCTGAGAACCTTTTCCTCTGCCTATCTCTCTCATTTTCCATATCTTTCACCATCTTTTATTAACCCGTACAGCCCCAGCGATGCGTCTGACGCGTCGGCGATGTATGTAACGCACAGCCCCAGAGACGCGCCTGGCGCGTCACCCTAATTGCGCCGACCGTAACCTCAGGTGTAGCCACTCAAGAGGGCTCAGATTTGTATGGGAACTGTGTACGTATCCCACGCAACCGTGCCGATGGTTGTAAACTCTCAAAGTCCACGTGCGTGCACGTGAGCGCGCAATAACCTGGTTTTTAGGGGTAAGTGCCTTCAATTTTTTACTCTTGTAAAATAAGTTTTCGGGGGCTCTGTAGGACCATTCTTTAAGCTTTTTGAGCGGTTTTTCGTGGTTTTTCCTTCATTCCTAACCCATTCGCTATTGTTTCTGGAATAAAACCATTTTTTGAAAACCGGCCGGGTTCTGGTGAACAAACATTACAAAACTAGCCGGGGCTCCACGGGTTAATATTATACCCCCTCTGGTTAACTCTGCATAATCAGCTTCATGCTGGCCAGTTGTATTGTGCGTTAAGGTCTTATATAACCCATGTTATATAAGCTTCTTGCTCTGTACAGGGGCATAGTGCGCCCTTGTATTGAGTATTGTTCACATGTCTGGGGAGGTTCCTCTCACACCGCTCTCCTAGACAAAGTTGAAAGGAAGGCCTTTCGTATTATTAACTCCCGTCCACTCACCAACTCTCTGCAGTCTCTCTCTCTCCGCCGCAATGTTGCATCTCTCTCGCTATTCTATCGCTACTATAATAATCAGTGTTCCTCAGAGCTATCCCAGTGCATACCACCTCCTTTACGTAGGGCACGTGGTACCCGTCTTGCAACTCAATCCCACCCCTACTCTGTGCAACTCTCCAACCCAAGAGTGAAACGTTACTCTCAAACTTTCTTCTACTCAACAGCTGAGCTCTGGAACTCTCTCCCAGAATCAGTCTTTCCCTCTTCCTATGACTTAAATTGCTTCAAACTCCGTGTGTCCAGGCATTTTGGCTCGAACATCCCTTGATTTTGGCCCTGTCACTCTTTCAACTATGGGGGAGGAACTCGCTATAGGCAGTAATGCCTTTTGCCTCCCTCAATCACATAGAAAAAAATAAAAAATAAAATAAAATGTATGTTAGTTGTTAAGATAAGTTGATCACGAAGCATTGGTTGGCATTCATATTGTTCAGTACTGCTTCCTATTATTATTAGTGTTCTGCTAGATTAGATAATGCTAGACTAGGAGTCTGATACTATAAGGTATTGTTTCCGATGGGTGCTGGCTTTAGTTAAAAGCTGCACGACATACCTGAGAACTGGAGTTGATTGGGTAAATTCTAGTCTGTGTGCCATTGAGAGTAGAGCATGCACGAATGAGGGCTTTTTGCCTATACCATTCGGCACTGTTCTAGGCTCGGTTGTTTGTCTTTGAAGTACGCCAGGAGAACGCTTAATACTTCGGTATTAAGGTTTCTCAAGAGAGCTACCCTTCCCTATAACGTAATATTTGATGCACAGACTTGAGATTTGCACTAGGCTATGCGGCATGCCATGCGCACCATATCTCGTATCATTGACTCTAGCTAGACTTTATCAGTCATAGTAGACATTAAGTATATTAAACCAATTACTCTTATTATGCATAACCGTTTATGATTACACAAGCATTTCGCAGCCTAGTTTGATGTATTGAGACACAAACGACTTAGGCTCTTTTTGTTGATAGGAATACTGCATTGTCGTGGCGATTATTATTATTGTTGTAGCGTTTGGGATATTCTTGGCTCCGACTGCATTATATATCCTGCCTTTTTGTGTGCATAGCCTACACGAACATTGTTCCGCTGCCTGCCTTTTTGGGTTCCATTTCCGATTCGAGCATCTTGATAGCATCTAACATTTAAAGAAGATTCCTTGTTGGTGTTGAAGGACTTTAGTGCACTTTCTTTCATGCAGGAGTGCCTGACATTTATTGATTAAAGTAACGTAAGCTGTAACTTCACTTACCACCTTACTTTGCATACCATAACCAAGCACCTTCGGTTATAGGTAGTAATAGGCTGTTTTCACATAACATTAAGCCTAGAGTAGACGCACATTTATTGAGAGTTTGATAACCTATTATTGCATATAGAACTCTGGAGAGTATTTGTGTTCTTTGTTCACTGGGAATGTACATCAGAGGTTGGATCTAGCGCTTTCCGTTGTAGCATTTATGCCATTACTAGTCCAATGAATAAGAGCCCTGATATATTTGAACCTCAGTCGTAACAAATTGCGACCTTACCTAGGATTTGGTGAACCTACATTTATTAGCAGGGAACATTTGTTGTTTTGGGGAATATTTTGCGGGGATCAGCAAGAATATTTTTTTTTTTGCAACATAGTATAGCCCTTGAGTATTTCCGAGATTTGTTGTGTGTATATTGAGGTATAAGAGTTTGGGGTGCTTCTTTTCTGAATATTGAGGTGGGAAATTTTTGTGAGCATCATGTCTTATACCGGATCAGAGGAGAATGGAGACACAGTACGTAATGTCGAAACTGAGGAACAGCAGTATGATGAAATGGTTAATCAGGTGAACTGTGAGGAGGATGCTAGGATATTTTTGCAATGGCCTGTTACTGCCGAGCGGTTGGAGGGTATGTATCGGTACGGTCTTCAATGCCTGGCCACAGCTATCGGTCATGCGGGTACTAGCAGCATGACCAGGGATAACTTGATAACGTGTGTACTGGGCAGGGTGACTGGTGAGCGAGATGGGTTGAGTGCTCAGAGCCCTTCGGCCATGCATCCCCTACACTCGACTCCCAGCCATCCCAGTGGTTTGCCGACCCCGGGTACGCTTCCACAGTTGGGTGGTGACTGGCAGGGTGGGTTGCCCCTGGGGGGACCACCGGTAATTTCAAACATTGTAGCACCTTCACCTCCTCCAGGGTTAACCCCAGAATTATTGTATCAGCTCGAATTAGTTAAGATTCAACAGCAACAAAGGGCATGTGAGCTTCAGCAGCAACAAAGGGCATGTGAGCTTCAGCAGCAATTAGAATTAGCCAAGATAGAAGAGAGAGCCAAGCTAGCAAAAATCCAAGCTGATTTAGAGTTGACTAGGTACTGAGCTGACAGGGACGTAGAGAAGTCGCGGGTAGAGGCAACGGGACAGCGACTTGGGGCTGGTAACCGTGGTCATGATCAATCTCTCTCGCACTTATTGAAACTGGTTCCGGTGTTTGATGAGAGTGGTGTAACAGAATTTTTCGCACGCTTTGAGAAGAAGTGCCAGGAACACCAGTGGCCAGAGAATAAATGGGCAGCACTTGTATCCTCTAGATTAATAGGCAAGGGTCTTAAAGCCTACGATGCATTACCTTTGGAGTCATGTATTGTGTATGAGGATCTCAAGGAGGCTGTCCTGAGGGCTTACGAACTGCAACCAGAAACGTACCGTTTGAAGTTCCGGGGTGAAACTAAGGGAAGAGATAGCACCTTTTTGGAACACGCCCGGGACTTGTCCGATGCTATGGGGAACTGGCTCCGATCTGAGAAGGTAACAACGTTTGATGGAGTTAAGCAGTTGATGATGTTGGAGCAGTTCTTTAAGAGCACGGGCGGTGATCTAACTTTGAACTTAAAGGAGAAAAACCCAAGAACTCTAGTAGAAGCAGCAGAAATGGCTGATCTACGGCTGTCGTTGATTCGGGGGTGCGGGTCCTCACAGAAGTACGATGCAAGTGCTAAGGACCGTTTTCCTCCCCCTCCCCGTAGCAATGACACATTTAAACAAAAGAGCAATGAAACTAAGACTGAATCCAAACCTAACACCGCGCCGTATAAGAAAAGTCAGGGGCCTTTTACATCACAGTATAAGCCGAAACCAAAATTTATGTGTTTTAGGTGGCACAAGGAGGGTTATAAAGCAAATGAGTGCCCTAGTCGACCTCCTCCTCCAATGTCTTTTGCTCACGGCATTGGAGTGTTCAAGAGGACATCGGAGTTTGTTAGAGGCAATTCTTCCGAGGTAAATACACTGCCAGTGCAGAAGGATCCGGAAGGCTTATTCCCTGTCTGTGATGCCTTTAGTGACCACAGGGGACTCGGTTGTGTGGAGTGGGGGGTTAGAAGACATGAGGTAAGAATTTTGCGTGACACTGGGGCATCGCAAACATTGTTGAGGAATTTCACTGGTAAACCTGTAAATACGGCGCGGGTGGTTGTGGTTCAGGGGGTTAATGCAACAAGGTCATACCCGCTTGTAAGAATGAAGATGGAAGTTGATGGTGTGACTCGTGACCTGGATGTAGGAATAGTGGAGAAGTTACCTGTTGGGGGCGTCGACCTCCTTCTCGGCAACGACTTTGCGGGGCCTACTTCTGAGGCTCCACCCTTAGTCGTTGCCGAGAAGCCGGCCGACGTGAGTAGGGAGGAGCAGGAGCGGGTTGAGAAGTGTCCGGTGCAACCTATGGCGTGTGTTGTCACCAGATCTCTTGCATCCAGGGAGTCACATTCTGGTCAACAGTCTTTAGACAAGCAGAGGAAAGGTACCGAGAAGGGGTTGGAAGTTGATGCGGTTGAGAGTTTAGTATCAATGGACATTCTCGGGGACTCATTATTAGGACCAATTTTCGAGTCTGGAGAAGACCCATTAACTGTTACTAAGAAGGCAGAGGATGGGCTTAAAAAGACGAAGAGACAGCAACGATACACAGAGAGAGAGCAACGGGAGGCTAAATTCAATGTAGGAGGGGGGCATGAGTTGTTTCGCAAACACTTAGATAAGCTTGCTCCTTCGGACATTTGTAAATTGCAAGTAGAAGACCCGGAGGTTCTTGAATGTGGTACCGGTGCTGTCGAGTTGGAGGAGGACAGTGATGCACAGTCGGGAGATTTTTTGTTCATAGATGGCATACTGTACCGGCGATTCCAAGATCCGCAGAGGAATTGGGAGGGGGGGTCAGGAGAGGTAGACCAGCTGGTCGTGCCAAGGGTTTGCAGGGAAAGCCTACTTAGGTTGGCCCATGATGTACCACTGGCGGGACATCTGGGTGTCCGTAAGCCTTGGGGAAATTATTTTGGTGGCCTGGTCTGAGAGCACAAGTTGTGTCATGGGTGGCAATGTGTGATGTGTGTCAGAAGGTTGGCAAACCAGATCAGAGCATTCCTAAGGCGCCGCTACACCCCATTCCTGTCAGTGGGCCTCCCTTTAGTAAGGTTATAGTGGATATGGTTGGCCCCCTTCCCCCTACAAGTGCCGGAAACAAGTTTCTCCTGACCATCATGGATGTAGCAACAAGGTACCCTGACGCGTACCCTATGAGAAATGGGTCAGCGAAGACGGTGGTCCGAAACTTGCTAGTGTATTTTTCCCGGTATGGTTACCCGCAGGAGATTCAGTCAGACCAAGGATCCAACTTCACTTCTAACCTCTTTGTTCAAACTATGCAGCAGTATGGGATTGTTACGGTTGTGTCATCTGCGTATCATCCGGAGAGCCAGGGTGTGTTAGAGCGATGGCACTCAACCTTAAAATCTATGCTTCGTTGTTATTGCTTTGAGAATGGAAAAGATTGGGATCTTGGCCTGCCATATGTTTTGTTTGCTGCACGGGAGGTACCTGGGGAAAGTTTGGGATTCAGCCCTAATGAGCTCGTCTTTGGACACCGTGTCAGAGGGCCTCTCCATATGGTTAAAGAAATATGGGAGGGCGCAGAAAAACCTTGTTCTATGCTCAAGTATGTCCTCGACAGTCGAGAACGGATGTTGCGCAGTCTGGAGTTGGCTGGCCGTAATTTGACTAGCTCTCAGGCCCTCATGAAGGACAGGTACGACCTCAAGGTTAAACTCAGGGAGTTTCACGTGGGTCAGGAGGTGTTGATTCTACTGACCCTTGTAGGTCACCCCTTATCCGCGAAGTACACTGGTCCTTATAGGGTGGTTGAGAAGCTATCGGACGTGGATTACTTGGTAGCCACTCCAGACAGACGTAAGCGCAATCAGTTATGTCACGTTAATCTTATGAAGGAGTATGTGAGGCACCCCCCTGAGCCTCTCACTGTGCCTGTGATGATGTTTAGCAGTCAAGGTGGAGAAGGAGAACGGGACAGTCAAGCTCAGGTGGAGGATAACTGGGATCATCATGTCTCTGCGAACCAGTGGGCGGGGAACACGAACCAGGCGGCTCACTTACCAGAGCATCAGCGTGTGGCTGTGGAGCGCCTGTTCGGTTCATACCCCTCTGTTTTCGCGGAGCACCCAGGCCTCACTACCCTAGAGGTGCACGACGTGGACGTAGGAGACCACCCCCCTTTCAAGTCAGTTCCCTATAGGGTGCCCCCTATTAAACTGCCGACCCTCTGGGCGGAGTTGGAGTATATGTTAACAAGGGGACTGATTGAGAAGGGGGTGGTGAAGTGGACATCTCCCGTCACGCTGCAACCAAAACCGGATGGTAAGGTGCGATTCTGCGTAGACTACAGACGGTTAAACGGTTTGACGCCCACCAACCCATACCCTCTTCCTCGGGTCGACGACTGTGTGGACAAGATAGGCAATGCAAAGTACCTAACCAAGGTGGACTTGGTTAACCCGTTGAGACCCAGCGTCGCACGTGTTGCGTCGGCAGTCTTTGATCACCAACTCCCAGCGACGCATCACGTGCGTCCGACATATAAAAAACACTTACGTGGCTCGTAAGGTAGGAAATGGCGGGAGAATAGAAGGGGGCGGTACCGTAGTGTGTGGGGGAGCCGGGCCAGTAGGTGTGAGCGGGCCGAGACAGCCGCGCGGCTGGTGGTGGTGGGCTTAGTGGGGATAGTTTACACCCCTAGTTTACCGCCACTTTGAACCTTCATTACTCCGGTCGTATGGGAGCTAGAGGCTTGAGATTTATGTGAGATACTCCTTAGGATGTATGCCGTACAATGCCATACTCAGTTTTTACCCTAGTGCTCCCGGGCGGGTGGTCATGCGGGGGAGACGAACAATTGAAACCCCCCCCCCCGCCCCCCAAATGACCGAAATGAGTTTTTTTTTATTTGTGTGTTCATTTCTCACCATTCTCTTCCATTTTGGCTCAACAAATTATTTTGAAGCTCCCCCCCCCCCCCCCCAACCCCCCACCCGCCCCCCCCCAAAAAAAAAATGTCAGAGGTGATTTTTTTTTGTTTTTTTTTTTATTTCTCATCCTTGTCTTCCATTTTAGCAAACAAAAAAAAAAAATGAAAATGGCTTGGGACTGGGGTGAACAAAATATTATAACTAGCCGGGGCTCAACGGGTTAAGGGATACTGGCAGGTGCCCTTGTCCGAACGAGCGAAAGAGGTATGTGGTTTTGTGGTGGATGGTGCTACCTACCGCTGTAACGTGATGCCTTATGGCCTAAAGAACGCACCCGCTACCTTTCAGAGTTTGATGAATGATATAACGGCAGACATTCCTAATTGCACAGTATACCTCGACGATGTTATTATCTATGACAACAGCTTTAACACCTTACGAGCGGCCTATGCGGTTTATTTATGTGTACCGCACAGCGGGGTGTTTTTAGCCAAAATAGGGCTGTTTACGTGATCATTTTCATGCCTAAATAAGACCCAGAACGTAAAACAAGTACCTATCCCTGAAAGGGCATAAACAGAGCTTTCGAATGACACCATAACGATCCTTGTATGATGGATAGTTTTCTTGCAATAACCGTGCAACGCGAGTGCAAAAAGCAGGTAATTAGGTACTTTCAGTACATAATTGAGTATGTAGCGAGTGAGAGAGGGAGGAGGGAGCTGAGATTTGTGTCAGTAGGTTCGCCGCGGTGGTCTGGAGCAGTCATACGCTCGCTAGTCTCCTGCCACCACTTGTCTCTCTCTCTCAGCCACATTACGTGCTGAAATTGCCACTCGAGTTATGTCGAGCGCCGCCACATAGTCCAGCTTTATTTAACTCGACTTATGTTGCTCGCCGCTAATTAAGGGTTAAGAGTCATTGTGAGCACGTAGAACTCCTGTTCAAGAGGCTTAGTGAGGCTGGCTTGGTGGTCAACCTGGCAAAGTGTGATTTCGTGCGGGCGTCCGTGCAGTATCTTGGGTTCATGGTGGGGTTGGGTCAGGTGTGCCCCCCACAGAACAAGATAGCTGCGATTGATCACTTTTCCCGGCCGGCCACCAAGAAGCAGATCATGAGGTTCTTAGGTATGATCGGATACTACAGACGCTTCATTAAGGGGTACTCTACCGTGCTAGCACCTCTGACAGATCTTTTAGCGAAGGATAAGAAATTCAAATGGGCGCCTGAGTGTGAGAGGGCGTTTAGCGTAGTAAAACACCTGTTGTGCACTCACCCGATCCTCAGGGCCCCTGACTTTAGCCTACCTTTCCAACTAGCAACGGATGCTAGTGGTGTGGGGGCTGGTGCCGTCCTTATGCAAAAGGACGATGATGGGCTGGAACATCCTGTTAGTTTCTACTCGAAGAAGTTCAATTCAGCCCAAAAGAATTACTCTGTTGTCGAGAAAGAGCTGCTGGCAATTGTACTTGCACTGAGGCATTTCGAGGTCTATGTTCCTGCCTATGGTCCAGTCGTTGTAATTTACACAGATCATCACCCTCTCAAGTTTTTGAACCAGTTTCACAATCGGAATATGAGGCTGACCAGGTGGTCGCTAATGTTACAGGTATATAACCTGGACATACGCCATATTGCCGGTTGTGACAACGTGGTTGCAGATTGTCTTTCAAGGGTATCTGATCCTGGGTAGATTGACACACGGGTAGCCTCCTGCTTTAGTTTGAATAGTATTTTGCGCTTGGTGCTTGTTGGCTCGCGGTTGTAGCCCAGCGTATTGGGTCGTAAAGCAGGAGTTGAACGTTTGGTATAGAAGAAAAAAACTAGGCTTGCCCCTATAGTGCAGCCGAAATAAACAAATTAAAAACATAAAAATCAAATAACAAATTCTTTCTTTGATAGTTGAATTTTTTCAGTATGTTATAGCAGTAATTCTGAGTTGCACTCCTCTCAGAATGCTGGGCTAGAGAAGCTCGCTCTTGAGGAGCATAACTACATATGATTTAACCTATTGTGTTGGGGAAGGTTATAATTTTGTAAAATGTTTTGTTGAGAACTGTGCCAGATATTTTACTGCCGCTGGGTGATGGGAAGTAGAGATATAGCATGGGTTCTAACAATCAGATTTTTGTGAGCCTTGGGCCTCTGAGAAAAAATCTTGGGGGGGGGGGGGGTGACGTTAACCACTCCGTTAGAACTGCATGGCTTGTCCTACAGTGTCTCGCTAGGATCGCCAGGGCAGTGGATGTGGCTACAGTTGATGTATTGTTGTGTGCTTTATTTCATATGAAAGCTCGTGTCATGGGCAGTCCAGAAAGGCTCTTTGTTTTCACCCATGTCAAGGCTTTATATATTTAATTGCAAAGTATATGTTTTATCATTAAGTAGTAATGATAGGATTTGAGAGAGAGAGAATAGAACAGAGTGTGGGGAGGCGCGCAGTGTTTTGCTATACTCGATGACGTCATGGCTGGCTGGCTTCGTGGGGATTCGTTGAAGGAGTTTTTTACCATGCTTGGTGACGTCATGTTTGGCTAGCTTCTTTAGCATTGGCTAGAGGACTTGTTACCGCTTTTTCTACGCGGTTCGAACTAGTGCTAGTATATATACTGCTCTCTGGCCACTCTCTCCCTCAGATCTGGTTTCTAGAACGCATCCCTCTTATCCCTTTGATACCTGCCCCCCTACTGCACCTGAGAACCTTTTCCTCTGCCTATCTCTCTCATTTTCCATATCTTTCACCACCTTTTATTAATATTATACCCCCTCTGGTTAACTCTGCATAATCAGCTTAATGCTGGCCAGTTGTATTGTGCGTTAAGGTCTTATATAACCCATGTATGTTAGTTGTTAAGATAAGTTGATCACGAAGCATTGGTTGGCATTCATATTGTTCAGTACTGCTTCCTATTATTATTAGTGTTCTGCTAGATTAGATAATGCTAGACTAGGAGTCTGATACTATAAGGTATTGTTTCCGATGGGTGCTGGCTTTAGTTAACAGCTGCACGACATACCTGAGAACTGGAGTTGATTGGGTAAATTCTAGTCTGTGTGCCATTGAGAGTAGAGCATGCACGAATGAGGGCTTTTTGCCTATACCATTCGGCACTGTTCTAGGCTCGGTTGTTTGTCTTTGAGGTACGCCAGGAGAACGCTTAATACTTCGGTATTAAGGTTTCTCAAGAGAGCTACCCTTCCCTATAACGTAATATTTGACGCACAGACTTGCGATTTGCACTAGGCTATGCGGCATACCATGCGCACCAGTATCTCGTATCATTGACTCTAGCTAGACTTTATCAGTCATAGTAGACATTAAGTATATTAAACCAATTACACTTATTATGCATACCCGTTTATGATTACACAAGCATTTCGCAGCCTAGTTTGATGTATTGAGACACAAACGACTTAGGCTCTTTTTGTTGATAGGAATACTGCATTGTCGTGGTGATTATTATTATTGTTGTAGCGTTTGGGATATTCTTGGCTCCGACTGCATTATATATCCTGCCTTTTTGTGTGCATAGCCTGCATGAGCATTGTTCCGCTGCTTGCCTTTTTGGGTTCCATTTCCGATTCGAGCATCTTGATAGCATCTAACATTTAAAGAAGTTTCCTTGTTGGTGTTGAAGGACTTTAGTGCACTTTCTTTCATGCAGGAGTGCCTGACATTTATTCATTAAAGTAACGTAAGCTGTAACTTCCCTTACCACCTTACTTTGCATACCATAACCAAGCACCTTCGGTTATAGGTAGTAATAGGCTGTTTTCACATAACATTAAGCCTAGAGTAGACGCACATTTATTGAGAGTTTGATAACCTATTATTGCATATAGAACTCTGGAGAGTATTTGTGTTCTTTGTTCACTGGGAATATACATCAGAGGTTGGATCTAGCGCTTTCCGTTGTAGCATTTATGCCATTACTAGTCCAATGAATAAGAGCCCTGATATATTTGAACCTCAGTCGTAACAGGCCTTAGCCCTAAGGAAGGCCTCTCTATAAACTACCCCTGAACCTGAATGAATTATTATGTTACCTCCACCTCTAGACCCCTTCGGGGATCACAGCGTCAGGCAATAGATAGATAGATAGAATCCTGCATACCAATCTTAGCATGTACTGTACATTCATTCCAACTGCACTATCTGAGGCTATGAATAGGTGAATCTAAAGAGTAATTAATGTGGCGCTTAACCCTAGGGAAGGCCTCTCTATAAACTACTCCTGAACCAGAATTAATTATTATGTTCTCTCCACCAACCAATTTTACTGCTAAACTCGATTAATGAAATTAACAAACACATGTGGCAGTCCGGGGATTCGAACCAAGGACGCTCACACCGAAAATCAACACACTTATGCATTGTGCCACAAAGACAGTTAAAGAATGCTGCACAAGCCTACGATTTATTATGCAGTTTCGAATCCTGCATACCAATCTTAGCATGTACAGTTGGTCAATGTTCCAGCTGACCCACCCTCGCTCTGGGACTCGCAGAATTAGCTATTGATATATTTCCTTTGCCTAGGTTAATATATGTTCTGACACTGATATAGCCGAAATCAGATCTACCAATCACAATCCCTGTAAGACACGCCTCTTTAATACACCAGTATTGCCAAAGCGAGGGTGGGTCAGCTGGAACTTTGACCAACTGTACATTCATTCCAACTGCACTATCGGAGGCTATGAATAGATAACAAGACTAAGTTCTTAGAGCAACAAAATTAGTTAAAAGATCAGATGAACATAATCTTTACAACTTATTACACACCGTCTGAATGAATTGACTGAAAAGCATTTTAACTCTGCATTTAGATTTCACTATTTTGATAACATTCCAAGTGATAGTAAATGTATAAACGGACGTGTTCGGAGGTGTGCCCAGCCTCAGCTTCATTCTTCTCCTGCCTTCCGACTTGTGAGTCTTTTCTCATGTGTACATGCTTCATGCTGAAGTCAGGGTAGCTTATAGACTAGCTAGGGCTGCTAGGCTGTGTTCACCTTTTTCCACTCGCCTTAGGAGATTGTTTTCCGGGTGTTTGGCAAAGGTCTTTGTCAGGAGTTCTTGTTGTGATAAGGCAAGACTCCCCCGTGTGTTTTATTTCCCTAGGTATATTCCATTTTAGCTCTTATAGACATGAGGCTTCTTTTAGAGAATCCTGGGCCCGCTTTTCGGCTACCTATTCGGGTGGGTTAAGTGGTATTATCTTTTCTTTAAGAGGAACATGTGCGTTTCAAGTTGTCTCACTTAGTGAGGGACTTGGCACTTGTTCATGACGCTTTTCAGCCTACGTTCCTGTTACTACGTGGTGGGTATTGGAGGGCTTCGCTGGATTCCAGGTTTGTGCTTTTTGAGATCTTCTGCCACCTGCCTCCGTCTAGTTGGCCTTCTGTAGGTGTTTTTAGTTATTAGACGGGTCAATATAACGCCAAAGTACCCATACCCCCAAAAAATTGCAAAAGTTTATTTCTTTGTGGTTTTATGTTAGGTTGTGTCCAGTCTACAACATACTAAAAGTTGGACAAAATTGGGGTATTGGAAAGTGTTAAATTTCGAAGATGACTTTTGTCGGTGTTTAAGTAATTTTCCGTACATTATGAACACTACAAAAAGCAATAACTCAGTAAATTTTTATGATAGATCAATGAAAGTTGCATTTCCACATAGGTTTTCTGGGTCAATCTTTCACATAAAAGGGTTTTTAGTGATGTTGAATCACCCCTTATGGCATATCTAGGGGTACCCTTACCCCATACTTTTGTTACGCGCCCACCTTGCACTAACGTAAAATGAGCATGCATGTTCTATCAGTTTAGGTTTTAGTAGGCCTACCAATGCTCAATATGATTTTGTCATTTAGATAACATAAAACCTAACCACCAATCATTATCTTTTCAGAATATGAGTGCAGCCAGCAAAGAAACCTATCCTATATGCGAACGAGATTTGGACTGTGAGAAGACCGTGGTCGTTCGAGAAAAAGGAGCTGAAGGTATCAACCGTGCAAGCATCGAAAGAGGTGTCAAATTCAGGGTTGAAGCTGGAACTAGTGTTCACAAAACATGTCGGGTTAACCACATAAACAAAAAGGACATTGCTACTGCCTCCAACAAAGATTCTGCTCGGCCAGTAAAAAGGAGCGCTCGTGTTTCTCTGAGACCATATGACAGTAGAATGCAATGCCTTTTCTGCGGAACTGATGCTACGAAAATAGACCCTAAACGAAAAAGTGAGGAAAGGATTTTCTATGTGAAGACCGACACATTTGTTCAAACTATATTGGTTCATTGCAAATCAAGAGGGGATGAGTGGGCCATTGCTGTTCAAGGCCGGATCGAATATTTTGGTGGTGATCTTCATGCGGCAGACTGTGTTTACCACCAGTCATGTAACGTCAACTTCCGTACAATGCGGGGCATTCCAAGACAGTTCACGTCAGTTGAATCCGCCAAACGACGAAAAAGTGGAAGGCCAAAGGACAGTGATCAGGATGAGGCATTCAAAAGGGTTTGTGTATTCCTGGAGGAAAACGATGAGGAACAGCTAACGATATCGGAACTTGTCGCTAAAATGGGAGAATATTTGTGAGATAGTAAATCCACGGCGTACAGAAATCAGTACCTCAAGGAAAAGCTGATAAGTCGATATGGAAACTCTATATTCGTGACAGAAGGTCGTAGTGCTGTCAAAAACTTTGTGACCTTTAGGGAAAAAACCTGTAACATTCTTCGTGAATACTACAACTCACCTCGAGAAGACGACGAGGAAGCACAGAAACGAGCAATTCTCGAAACCGCAGCAAAACTCATCAAAAGTGACATCAAGATGACAGTTGCACCAGTGGGGGATAAGTATCCAACTCCGGCCGAACTGAAACTTACGCCAGCATTAAACTTTATCCCTGCAAGTTTGCGATTCTTGCTGCAGCATCTGTTTGTTGGGAAGGATACATCAAGAAAGGTCGCTGGCATCGGACAAGCTGTTGTTCAAGCAGTGCGTCCAAGAGCTGTAATTGCGCCTTTACAGCTTGGTCTCGCAGTGCAAATGCACCACTTGTATAGGTCACGATTCTTTATTGATAGTCTTTCAACCATGGGGTTTGCTTCATCATACCCAGAGGTCCAAAGGTTTGAAGTGAACGCAGCGTGTTCACTTGCTCCAGATGTGTTGGGCACTGACATGGACATTCTTGATCGGTCCCTGTTATTTGCCGGAGACAACGTGGATCATAACATTATAACGTTGGATGGAAAGGGTACCTTTCACGGTATGGGCATGATAGCGGCTATCACGCCAGGTAAGCAAGTCAGTCATGGCATACCAAGACATAATATGGCTGACTTGAAACATGTTGAACTGTCAAAGATTGATATTATAGATTACCGCTACATAAAGCATGTCAACCGTAACATTGAATTTCAGTCCCTCCCATACATATCAGATGTCTGTGATCGCAAAGTGGACATTTGCTAGGAACTGTCCTTTCGCTTCCACCAGAGTACTCCCAATTGGCAAGGCATGATGCATCTGCTGCATAAGAAGTGTGAGTATCCGGGAAAATCCTCGGTACAGTTTCTCCCAATTATTGACATGAACCCAGGAGACAAAACCTGTATCTTGTCCACCCTAGATTACCTGTGCAGTCTCTCATCAAAACACAACATGCCGACTATCATTACCTTCGATCAACCGCTATTTTGGAAGGCCTCTGAAATTGCTAACGCTGTTCCAGATGATAGTCCAATCAGGAATGTGATACTACTGCTTGGCAGCTTTCATGCCTTCGTGAATGTGTTGGGCGCTATTGGGACTTTGATGGACGGCAGTGGACTCAAGGAGATCATAGAGACGGTGTATGGTGAAAATGCCGTCGTACACATGATGAGTGGAAAGGCAGTGCAACGAGCGTTCCGTGGCCATCTGCTGGTAGATCAATGTCTTACACGTCAGATTGTTGCCAAAATCGTGGAGGATGACACTGGTTTTCAGGACCAAGTGGAGGAACTTGAGAGACTGTACATGCTGATGGAGACTGGCGAATGTGACTTAGAATCATTGTTGGAATCAGATTGCATTCACAGGATTCATAACACTCTAACTCTGAAAAGGGATGAGCTGGCAAGGACCTCCAAAACAAGCAAACTGTGGATAAACTATCAGCACATGCTAGGTATTGCTAGGTTACTTGTTGCAGCTGATCGAATGGGGTCTTGGGAGATGCATCTCAGTGCCATCTCAGCTTGCCTACCGATATTCGCGGCTGCTGGCCATCCAAATTATCTGAAATCGGCTCAATTATATCTCCAAAAGATGTATGCGTTGAAGGATGAATACCCCGAAGTACATCAGAAGTTTCAGGCTGGGTTCCACGTAATCCGGCGCAGCAACCAATACTGGGCTGGCCTTGGCTCCGATCTAGTAATCGAGCAAACACTAATGCGTTCACTTAAAAGCCAAGGGGGACTGACGCGAGGAAGTGGGATGTCCGAGCACCAGAGAACAGTTTGGGCCATGTCTTCCACTGTGTCATCAGCTTACAACATCGCCATGGAAGAATTTACCGCGAGAAGTTACACAACAGGTGAACAACATAAGGAGTTGTCCGCCTCTCGGGTGAGCAGAGATGAGGCAGACCTTGGTAACGTGGCACAAAAACTAGACAGCTTTACTCCGTTTTCAGCCGATGAATCGTTACGCAACATTATCACAGGAATTAATGCCAACGAGGATATCAATGTTCAGGACCTTTTTGAAATCGGCAAAGACATTGTACAGAAGATGGATGGACAATCGGTTTTCTCTTACTCTCACAAAAGGAGTCTGAAGGTGAAGAATCTAGCATCCAGCAAGAAAGTGAAAGTTTCTGAAGATCGTAGCATTGACCCAGCGCTCTTATTCCAGAGGTTTTTACTAGTCTCACAGACGGGTGATCTTCGGCTAGATGATGTTATGTCCTACGAACTCTCTCCTTATCCGATGTCTTTGTTCGAAGGAAAGTACATCTTGCGTCAACCAGACAAACCGCAGCTGGCAGAAGCTATCAGAAACTATGTTAAAGCCAAATCAGACAATTCTGTGACACAAACGGTTCCGTTACAGATCACTATGTACTAGATGGAGGATCTCTTCTTCACCGCTTGAAATGGACGGAGGGGAGCACCTACAGTTCGATTGCAGATAATTACGCCTCATTCACTGCCAAACACTATGGTAGAGCGACTATCGTGTTTGATGGTTATGAGGTTGGACCAAGTATAAAGGACTGTACTCATCAGCGGCGAAGTCGAAAGCTGAATGCAAACAAGGTTAACATTACCGAGGTGACAAAATTTGTTGGGAAAAAGGAGGACTTCTTGTCGAATAAGGCAAACAAGCAGGCACTAATCCAGCTGATCATGGAACGAATGCGACAGAAAGGCTGTGACGTTATTCAAGCAGAAGGAGATGCCGACGTTGAGATCGCAAAGGCAGCCATTAGTGTGTCTGCTTCCAAACCAACCACCCTTATTGGAGAAGACACAGATCTTCTAGTCCTCTTGCTCTACCATGCAGAGGTTTCTAAATGTAATGCACTCCATTTCCACTCAGACAAGGCCAAATTATACGTCTATAATATCAAGGTCCTCAAACAGGTGCTTGGTGAAGCAGTTTGCAATGATTTATTGTTTCTGCATGCCTTTACTGGGTGCGACTCGGTGTCCAGGGTATTCGGGATTGGAAAGAAGTCGGGGTTCCAACAAATCATCAAGAAAGAAAAGGCAATGAAAGACTGTTCAAAAGCATTCTCTCTGTCAAAGCAAAGTCAGGATGTTGTGGAAACCAACGGTTGTAAGGCAATGGTAGCATTGTTCAATGCAGATCAGAAGGACTCACTGGCATCTATCAGATACAATATGTCTGCAAGAAAGTTGCTAGGGCTAAAGTGTTCGTCATGCCTGAACGACTCCCACCAACCACTTCGGCTTGTAAATTTCATTCCCTTCGGATTTACTACCAGGTTATGGAGTGGATGGGATGTAGTGATGACATGGACCAATCTGAGTGGGGATGGAGGGTAGAAGGAGACAAACTTGTTCCGGTGATGACAGACAGAAGCCCTGCTCCAGATGCACTGATTCAGATGATTCACTGCAACTGTTCGGAAGGATGCAATACCCTAAGGTGTACCTGCAGAAAACATGGACTAGAGTGTACCAGTGCATGCGGACATTGCCAAGATGGCAACTGTGACAATATGACAAATGATCCAGTGATACATGATGATGATGATGATGGTGATGATGTGTGAAAACTTTTGAATGAAGCATTATGACGTATATGCCCGTTTGTGAATCGGGGTGGGTGCAACTGAGGGCTTGGGGGTAGGTAGGGTATAAGGGGTGATTCAACATCACTGGTAACCCTTTCATATGAAAGACTCACCCTGAAAAACTGGGTATAAATGCAAGTTTTATTGATTTATCATTAAAACTGACTGAGTTACAGAGCCACATATAAATAGAAAATTACTTAAAAATCGACAAAAGTCATCTTCGAAATTAGACACTTTCCAATACTCCAAATTTGTCCAACTTTTAGTATGTTGTAGACTAGACCCAACCTAACATAAAACCACAAAAAAAAAAAATTTGCAATTTTTTGGGGGTCAATCATGCATTGACCTGTCTATATGGCTAGGATGTGTTATTGATTATTGATTGCTTAATGTATAACTATGCCATAATATGTGCATGTTGTGAAATCTAATAGCTAGGAAGGTTTGGCCCTTCCGGCGGGATTTGTTAACCTCTGAAGTGCGCATGGGGGTAATTGGAAACGTCCCCCTGTGCTGACGTATTTGAGGTGTTTCCGTCACTAAAATATTCATTGTGCCATTAATAGCATTAATACTTATCCATATGCGCCTATTATGGGTTGATTATAAAGGTATTAACCTGAAACAACAATAAAACGAGTGAAAACAGCGTTTGAATGGTCAAAATCGGAGATATAGCCTGCGAGTTGTATAATGTATGGGTGAGGCAACCTGCTTTCCCGCCAATTTCCCCCAAGGCCACTGAGACACAGTCGATCGATACTCTCTCTCTCTCTCTTGCACTCGCTTGCCATCAGTGATGACAACACCCTGCTTGCAACTCGCAAGCACGAAAATATACCTCGAAAATTAGCACGAAAATATACCTCAGAATAAGGGAATAACAGGGAAAATAGGTGATAACTGAAGGAGAGGAGGAAAGTGGGGAAGGAGGGGAGGTAGATGACTGAGATTTTGCATGGCCCAGGGGCCAAAAAAAAAAAAAAAAAAAAAATCGATGTCAAAAGTTGATTTTTTTTTTCACTCACTCATAAGAGTCTCCCCGCAGTCCGCCGGGGGAACTCTTAAGAGTCTCCCCGCAGTCCCCGGGTTAAGTGAGACTTGTGACAACGTGCCTCTAGTCACTTCACGCGGTTTCCCCGCCGGGAAATTTCCGGAAGTGTCTAGAGCTATGTTGATTTCGAGTTGTCTTTGTTTGGCACAAGATTGGTCGAAATATTTCTGCCTAGTTTTGCCGGCGGTGGTAAATTTTCGGGAGGCAAAATTTTACTTCACTTTGTCTATTAGGGTCCCCGGCTTGGCCGTCGCCCACAGGACATTTCCGCCTCAAGGTCTAGCAGAATACGTTCGTAGTTTGGGGCTACTAAGAACGCATTCCTTGTTTAACCCGGGAACTGCGGGAAGACTCTTAAGAGTTCCTCCGGCGGACTGCGGGAAGACTCTTAACCTGACAAGCGCGATATAGACCTAGGTGCTAGGGTAGTTATTTGTGCATTTCTAGCCCTGGATTCTGACAGAATTCGTTATATTTACAATATAAAGCATTATTTGTTTTCGGTATGCTTTTATTTTACATATATGATGTATATATGAACCTTCAAGAGTGCTAAAATAAGTGGGAAAAGCATTTGGGTGGTGAAAAATGAAGATATTGGCCACCCGGTCATAATCTCAGGCGAGAGAGAGCCACAGGCAGCCCTCCCCTCTCGCTGTCTGGGAGTCAACTGAGACGAGCGGGGCGGTGTGTGCCGGTGTCTGGGTGTTGCATAACGATCTTTTATGCAACCCACTTGTGCTACATTATCGCGGGAGAGAAAATTAACCGATAAATTATGATAATAAGAGGATAAATAGGTGATAATTGAGGAGGGGGGGAGGGGGGAATAAGGTGGGGAAGGAGGGAAGGGGGAGGGGTGAGAAACACATGGATGAGTACTAGAGGGGAATTATCTCACCTAGAGACAAAATCCTTTGTTTTGATAGGCCCTTTTTTTTTTTGGAAGGCTTTTTTTTTGGTCTTGCTTCCGTGAGGCCTATCGCGTTCCCTATAGGAAGCCTTCCGTGAGGCCTATCGCGCTTGCCGGGTTAAGAGTCGGGGAAAGAAAAAATCAATTTAAAACACCCATTTTTTTTATTTTTATTTTTTTTATTTTTTTTTTTGCCCCTGGGCCATGCCAAATATCACTCCTCCACCTCCCCTCCTTCCCCAGTATTCCTCCCCTCCTTCAGTTATCACCTATTCCCTTTTCCTGTGGTCTATTTTCGTGCTAACATTAGCGAGTTGGTAGCAGGGCGTTGTCATCACTGTGAGCAAGCGAGTGCAAGAGAGAGAGAGAGTATCGATCGACAGTCTCTCTCCAGAGGTGGAGGAAAGTGGTGGGCTGGGAGGTTGCCTCAGCCATACATTGTGTAACTCCCGGCCTGTATTGCCGATTTTGACCATCCAAACGCTGTTTCCACTTGTTTTATTGTTGTAACAGGTTAATACCTTTATAATCAACCTATAATAGGCACATATGGATAAGTATTAATGCTATTTATGGTAAAATAAATATTTTAGTGATGGGAACAGCTCAAATACGTCAGCACAGGAGTGTGGTGTCTCATACCCCCCATACACACTTCAGAGGTTAAGGGGACCGTCCGCCATGTTTTTCAAAATGGTCTGATAATATTAATTTTTATACAGGTGATAGATACCACTTCCAGGAACAACATATCCAAAAATGAATTAAATCGGACCAACAGTTGTTTTCGCTACCTAGAATTTTCGATTTTTTTGCGAATTTTAAAACCGCTAAAACTTTGTAAGTTTTGAACCAATTTTAATATATAAGATATCATTGGAAAGAAGGAGGAAAATTAAACAAAAGCATTTGGCGAATTTTTGATACACTCTCTAGTTTTGCCGTTGTATGAATAATACATTTTGCAAATTCCGGAATTTCCAAAACGTATTATTCATACAACGGCAAAATTAAAGGGTGTATCAAAAATCCACCAAACAATTTTATTTCATTTTCTTCCCTCTTTCCAATGATATCTTATTTATTAACCCTTAATTAGCGGCGAGCAACATAAGTCGAGTTAAATAAAGCTGGACTATGTGGCGGCGCTCGACATAACTCGAGTGGCAATTTCAGCACGTAATGTGGCTGAGAGAGAGAGACAAGTGGTGGCAGGAGACTAGCGAGCGTATGACTGCTCCAGACCACCGCGGCGAACCTACTGACACAAATCTCAGCTCCCTCCTCCCTCTCTCACTCGCTACATACTCAATTATGTACTGAAAGTACCGAATTACCTGCTTTTTGCACTCGCGTTGCACGGTTATTGCCAGAAAACTATCCATCATACAAGGATCGTTATGGTGTCATTCGAAAGCTCTGTTTATGCCCTTTCAGGGATAGGTACTTGTTTTACGTTCTGGGTCTTATTTAGGCATGAAAATGATCACATAAACAGCCCTATTTTGGCTAAAAACACCCCGCTGTGCGGTACACATAAATAAACCGCATAGGCCGCTCGTAAGGTGTTAAAATTGGTCCAAAAATTACAAAGTTTTAACGGTTTTAAAATTCGCGAACAATTGAAAATCCGAGGTAGCGAAACAAATAATAATCCGATTTAATTCATTTTTGGATATGTTGCTCCTGGAAGTAGTATCTATCACCTGTATAAAAATGAAAATTATCGAACTATTTTGAAAAACATGGCAGACGCTCCCCTAGTGAGGAGCCACTTCCGCCGGGTACAGGCTGAGCTGAATACGAACTCACCTCTTCCTATCTTGAGCATCTCAGAAAACTGTGTAGCTAAATTTCTGGTGTTGGTCGCCGGGATTTGAGGGACGCCGGATTCTGTAGGCGTTTGTCGCCTGGAACCAAGTTCTTAACCCTTACAGTACCAGCGACGGTTATAGCCGTCAGTAGATAAATCACTCCTCAGTCCCAGAGACGGCTATAGCCTTCAGTAGTGTACTTTCCTTGTAACTGCTTGTACATAGCTGTACCAGGTACCACGACCGTTTGTCGATATGGCAACACTGCTCAGCTTATATAAGACTCACTGAATGCTGGGAGAGCCAGTATTCCTTCATCTATTGAAGTGGAAGGGTGTTCTATCCTGCCATTTTGGCCACATTGCCTGGGACAGGGGGTAACTTTTATTACTATACCCTACGGTACAGCAGGGGTTAAGAAGATGGGATTAGGCCAGTGTTGGTCACTTTGGTAAGAAGTAATTACTCAAGTAACAACTGGTATGATACACAAGACTAAAGTAACATCTGGGATGATACTTAACGTAAGGGGAACTAAGATTGTCTAGTGTTACTTCATTTTTTTTTTCTCTTTAACGTTTGTTTTTAATTTTAGCTTTTCCAGCCTAGCATGTCCCTCTGAGCATTGATTCTTGACATTTTTAACCATCAGGTGCGTTAGCCAAGTTGATACCCGGGACGCCTAGGAGGATTTGCAACCCCCCGGCGGGAGGGAGCGATGTATTTCAGTGGGTTTACCTTTTGTTCTGGCTCTGGTTGTGCCAACATCTCTGTCATCGAACACAAACTGTGTGTGAAATATGTGACCTGTCTTGACAGGTCCAGGGGTCGGTAGCTCTCGAAAACATGCCCACAGTGTTCAGTGGTACGCAATGGCTGTCTAACTGACTCCGACAGCAAGTGTAAAACAATATTGGTGAATATAAAATCCATTTTCGTGCTGTACTGTAAAATCGTAGGCCATAAATGTCTGCAATTGCATGATCCTTTATTAGACGATTTGTTAAAAACAGTGCCTTCTTCATACATAGCCAGCGGTTCTAATGTGAAAAAGAAAGTTTCGAAACATTCAGATGACTCTAGCGGTCGTGATGCTCCCTCCCGCCTCTCCAAGAATCCCAGGACCTCTGACGGGCCGGGGTCGTCTGCTCCGACCTCCCGGCGCGCTAGGTTGCGTTCACCTCTGGAAAACCTAGGTCTTCCTCACCTCTTCTACTACAAAAGGCAAAAAAGGACCGTCTTGACTTCGCTTCCGCCCTGGCGAAGGGCGATGACAAGTTGAAGGATACGAAGAAATCCTCCAAGCGGTCGTCTACGAAGACGTCCTCGAAGTCTCAGACCTCAGCCATGCCGGAATGTGTACCTTCTTCTTCCCGCCGGGATCTCTCTCAAGACACGGATGCCAGTGATATAGGCCCTACACCTCAGTTTACGATTCCCTGGCGGGTGGCACAGCCAGCGCCTCCCGTTATTCCGGTACTTGGGGTAGATCGCAGTAGCAGTGTCCCTTCTAGCAGACAAGATGATGATATCTCCTATTCCTCTGGCAGTTTGAAGATTCTGTCGCTGTACCTATGGAAACCTCCTCTATACCTGAACTGTACATGGGTGAGGACATTCTTCCCAGCGTTCCTGTATCGCAAACAAAGACACGTGACACTGCTGTCCAGGCTGGCGAGTCTCGGTCGGAGGCTTTACCAGCCCCCCCAGCCCGGGCACCGGGTGTCATACATCTGCAACAATATTTAGCAGACCTGGAAGAGATCCCGTCTGGCCAACGTCGATCTCCTTCACCCTCTGGAACGCAGGGCTCGGAAGTTTCTCGCCCTACGTCAGCGTCTGACCAGTAAGGTGGAATTAAGGTGACTAATGAACAGTTTCAGGACTGGCTAGAGTTTGTCAAGTCAGTAAAGGAAGAACGTCAAGTTAAGGTGTCAACACCTTTAGCCCCGGCGGCTAACATTCAACCTGCCCCTGTCACTGTCAATCCGGCGGATCCTACGCCAGTTGCCGCTCCTCTTTTACCTTCAAAGTTAAACTTATTAGTGGATTTGATTCCACCTCCCCTTGATTGCTCAGTGCCTTCTAAAAAGGGCCCTATGCCCCTCTTATATGGCCCTGATACGTCCTGGACAGTCATTACGCCCACTCGTCCCGCGGTTGCGCAGCCGACGGTAGCAGGTGAGATTCCTGTACCAGAACATTGGTTAATTGAAATGAGTGAGGCCAAGAAATTACGGGCCAAGCATCAAACCGGTGATGTGATAGATGTTGTTATCAAAGCTATCCCAAGTCTATAATTATAGTCCTGAGTATTTTGTCTACTCGCAGTCCCCGGCACTTCCCCCCGGCATCCTCTGTGAAACTTTTTTTTGATTGCTCAAAGTCTGATGGTTTAAATGATGTTAAAATTTTGCAGGGTATGACCCCAGAATTTAACACAACCCTGCGGAGGGACGATTCAGGTATTCCGGTCATTCACATTGACGGTGGGGAGTCTGGGCCGTGGGTTGCATGGGGACAAGAGGCCCAGCTATTTGCCAGCACAATTACGAACAAAAGCAGTCATCAGCTTCCGCCGGAGGACAACCATTGGCTCTCTATGCCAGTAGGCAAGGTGGAAGGAGTACCACAAAACATGCTTGACTTTTTGAGTGTTCCTAAACTTTTGTTATGCCAACTAGTATATCCTTTTAGTTCTCCTACCCAGCTACAAATTGATAAAGATTATAAAATGAGGCAGAAAGCCTGGAGGCTTTTATTACAGTACCTACTCAGCCGTCAGCTTGCGACCTCATTAGCCAGGACGACTGAGTCGGACACTGATTCTAGTACTCACAAGGCGCTATCTCTCACTAGGCGCCTCTTACTCCAGAACTCGATTCAGTCCCTTGGGGACATCTGCACTGCTCTTTTTGAAGCTGTGAGGGTGCGTCAAGATCTAAGAGTGTATCTGGTTAAGAGGCTGCCTGTGGAGATAGTTAGAAGATTAATTTTGTCTGATGTATTCACCAAAACTCTTGCCTCCACAGATGCTTGGTGCACAGTAAATTGTTTGCTGGACTCTAGCCGTGATACTGCTTCCAAGTCGAAGAGTGAGTCAGCATTTAAACCTAAGTTCTCTAAGAGTCCATTTCATGGCCAGTTTCAGTCACCGCAGTCATCTAAGACTCACACAACCCCCTGAACCAGTGGCACAGCTAGGGGCCACGGTCAGTCCAGGGGAAGAGGGAAGTGGTTCAGGGGACAGTCCAAGAATAGGTCAGGCGGCAATGATAGCAAAGCCTCTCGTCCCCCTCACAGTCAGTCAGAGTCACAATCCTCCCAACCAAAAAACTGAGACACCACGTAGCTCTCTCACTCCAAGTGCCGCGAAATGGCGAGTCGGATCTGAGAGTAGCTCTGCTGGACAACACCAGTCTAGTGACTGGCACCTTTCAGGCTTGTTACCGGGCATGGTCCTGCAACACATGGGCAAGGACAGTGGCCCGCAAGGGTTTCTCGTGGAGATGGTCCCGGCGACCTCGTTTACGTATCCCCCAAGAATTCAATCGTGTTTCATTAGAGGTGGGGTCCGTCATCCGGGAGATGGCGCTCAAGCAGATCATTGTCCCCATATCATCCACTCAGCCCGTGTTTACTTCCTGAATATTCCTGGTGCCGAAAAGGGACGGCGTTCAGATGAGACCGGTCATCGACTTGTCTTCTCTGAACCATTTCATTCACAATCAGTCGTTCAGGATGCTGACTGTGAATCAGATCAGGCTGACACTGCCGCCGCAAGGTTGGATGTGTTCCATAGATCTGACAGATGCCTACTGGCATGTCCCTATAAACAAACACTTTCAAAAGTACCTGGCCTTGTGCCAAGGGAATCAGATGTTTGTGTTTCAAAGGATGCCCTTTGGTCTCAATCTTGCACCCCATATTTTCACAAAGTTAGTCCGACAGGCTTTGCTACCATTGCTCAAACAAGGGATCATGGTGTACCTAGATGATTGGTTAATAGTAGCTCATTCCAAAATTGCTTGCTTTCAACATGTACATCAGATAATGTCTCATGTCACTGCCCTGGGCTTCAAAGTGAACTTGGCGAAGTCCAACTTGAACCCCACAAGGGCCATCCAGTGGGTAGGTCTACTCTGGGGCACCGAGTTGCTCTCTCTGAATCAGAGTGCGGACAACCGACAGAGATTTCGCAAGAAACTCTTTCGGTTTCTCCATTCTCTGACCACCACAAGGAGAATTTGGGAGTCTCTGGTGGGGTCAATCAACTGGATAAGGTTGACGGTTCCGTTAGGTCGTCTAAAGGTGAAAAGGCTTATTTTGGAGGGAAACAAGTGCCTTCCGCTGTTGCCGGCGGAAACACTATGGCGAATCCCGAAATTAATCCACAACATGCTGGCGGCTTGGGCGAAGCCAGAAGTGTTACAATCCTCTTAGACATGGACAACTCCTCCTTCGACGGTCTGGATCGACACAGACGCATCAGGTACCCTGGGATGGGGGTATCAGTCGAACCTGGGCCATCAAGGTCAGGGTCTATGGTCCAGGCACAATCACCTTCATATAAATGCCAAAGAGTTACTAGTCCACTATTTTTCTTAAAGGAGTTGGGCTCAACCTTGGCGGGAGAGTCCTTAGCTTTCAGGATGGACAATCTGACTGCAGTCACATGCATTCAGAAGCAAGGGTCAGTGAGATCTCGAGTGTTACAAGGGTTGTAGGGAAAGATCTTTCGGCTAGCTGCAAGGCTAGAGATTTATCTTCACGCAACATATCTTCCCGGCGTGGCAAATGCCTGGGCTTGCGCTCTGTCTCGGCGGCAGAGCACTCTAGTAGAATGGTCTCTCAAGCAAACCATCTTTCAAGAAATGACTGCAGGGCCATACCTTCCACAAGTGGACTTGTTCGCATCAGAGGCGACTCACAAGTTGCCTCAGTTCCTCACACTTCGGAGTCAGACTCCGGCGGGAGGACCGGACTCATTTCTGGTAGACTGGAACAAATGGAGCTCTATTTATCTGTTTCCACCGCCAGACGCATCCTTAACCCTTATTTAGCGGCGAGCAACATAAGTCGAGTTAAATAAAGCTGGACTATGTGGCGGCGCTCGACATAACTCGAGTGGCAATTTCAGCACGTAATGTGGCTGAGAGAGAGAGACAAGTGGTGGCAGGAGACTAGCGAGCGTATGACTGCTCCAGACCACCGCGGCGAACCTACTGACACAAATCTCAGCTCCCTCCTCCCTCTCTCACTCGCTACATACTCAATTATGTACTGAAAGTACCGAATTACCTGCTTTTTGCACTCGCGTTGCACGGTTATTGCCAGAAAACTATCCATCATACAAGGATCGTTATGGTGTCATTCGAAAGCTCTGTTTATGCCCTTTCAGGGATAGGTACTTGTTTTACGTTCTGGGTCTTATTTAGGCATGAAAATGATCACGTAAACAGCCCTATTTTGGCTAAAAACACCCCGCTGTGCGGTACACATAAATAAACCGCATAGGCCGCTCGTAAGGTGTTAATGTGCAGAGTAGTTCACAAACTACGGGATTATCGGGGCATGGTCTCGATGATCGCGCCTCTGTGGCCGGCCCAAGTGTGGTACAACCAATTGAAGATGTGGTGCGAGAACCCGGTGTCGCTCCCGATCTTGCACTTCCATTTAGACACAATTGGAAACCTCAAGACCTCGCTGACTTTTGCCTTGTGGACATTCAGAAGGCCAAGTGGTTAGCACCGTTTGGGGAAAGCGTGACTCACAAGTTGATTAATCAGTATCCATCAACCCAAAGACAGTACCAACCACATTGGAAGGCTTTCACTACCTGGATTGTAGAAACTGACCAACAGCAGTCCTCAGTGGCTTTAATCTTTAAATATTTGAATTATATTTCGAAAGACGTTCATTGTCAGTTGTCACATAAAGGAATCACCTCATGGCTATTCGGATGCCTTTTTCGATTTAACTGGCCTTTCCATACCTGAGGCATGCTTCCGGTTCGTCCCCCACCGCGCCAACTCATGCCCACCTGGTCTCTTGATTTAGCCCTCAACATGCTTCACTCTAATAGGTATTGTCACAATCCTGCTTTCGAATTAAAGTTAAAGAAGGCTGTTTTTCTTATGGCCCTGTCCACGGGCAACAGGGTATCTGAGTTGGCTGCGATGAGTTCTGAACCATCTTGCCTTCGGTTCTCTAGGCGTGATATGAGTGTCCATATAGCTCCTATTCCTAATGTTGTGGCTAAGAACGAACATGCTAATCATGTCTTTACACAATTTGAGGTCCCAGCCCTCAAGCACGGTGATAGACACCACCTACTTTGTCTGGTGAAATAGCTTATTACATATATGCAGTGTTACGTCCTGGGATATATAAACACTGGGCTCTATCTATTGGACTAGGTATGCGGCAACAAGCAACAATGGAAAACGCTAGATCCAACCCTTATCTATAAACCCAGGCAACAAACCACCCTAAACCGTCAAGAGTCCTGCCTGGACAACGAGGTATCCTATGACTTGGTTACAGGGTGCACGCACTATAGACTGCTGATAGTCAAGCAGGCTATATAAAAGATCACACAATTAAGTTGACTTAAAGCTTCAAGGAAAAGATAGATAACGGAATTAAATTGCAGAAACAATTTAATAACAAACTAGAAGAAAGTACATTTAACGTTACGTTAATTAATACAACTAATCACCCCTGCGTGAAAGAAGGTGAGAGCAAACAGTCCTCAAAACATTGTACAGGTAGACAAGATGCAGGTTTCTAAACTGCATGCGGCTTCTGTAGGATCTGATGCTTAGCAAAGAAAGTACGTTACGGATTTAGAGAACTCTTAACTAATAAGCAGGAATAAATACTAGTGATAGGACCTACAGTGTATAATGGCATAGGTATAATTAAATAAAGGCAGCAACTCGCAACATAACCACATCCAGGTGTGCTTCTCACTCTTAGTCAGGCAAGCCTGCTCGGACAGAGTCTCTAAGCCACACCCTGACTCACAATGCTCACAAAGACGGTAAACTGTGGCACAATAACAAGCATACAGATATAATAAACCGCTAGCTGTTAATCTGCCAGGTGGCAGAGGTCTAGCCGGAAGGATATAGGCTTCGGATACCCGGGCTGAGCCACCTGCTCTAGCCTAGGGACGTTCCCAAGTCTGTGCGCCAAATTACTCTAATTGAAAGGGTGCTCTCTTGAGAGACTCAGATCCCAAGTATCTGACTCTCTCCCGGCGATCCTAAAACAAACGCAAGGCGTGCTAGCGCAGTGCTGAGTGGACTAGGCAAGGGCCCTCACACAACACAACACTAGACACACAGGCACATAGACAAGAAAATGCCCCCAGACTCCCACGGGTATCCTAGTAAAGTTGTGCAGGTCCACAGGAGTCGCACCTGCAGACTTTACTTAAAGGATCGCAAAAAACCTCCCCTCCGGTCTAGCCCCTGCTCACCTGCCACAAGAACACACTAGCAAGCATGAAACCACCAAATATGAGACAACAAAAAAGCTTCCTAGGTCTCATTAACAATTACATCTCTGCATATGGCCCAAAATCCTATCTAATTATCTGAGAGCTCGTCGTTAATACAATAATAGATATAAGGTCTATCAAGGGGATGGGATAATTAAATAGATTGGTGAAGTAGTGGAAAGAAGGTATACAAAGTAAGAGAGAGAGTTTCTAAGTGGGGTTGAGAGGGATAGATATCAAGGGGGTCCGAAGGGTACGACAGTGAGGTGAGCTCTAAGTCTTGAATCTGTCTGGACCCCACCCTAGGCATGCGAAATACATCCCATGCTTGGCAACACTGAACACCGTTGCCGGGTCAAAATCCTCTACCCCTTGCGTGAGTCGAAACTAAGCCTAACGTTGCGATCAAATGCCAACATCAGGCTCGTCCCAAGCTAGTCTATTCCGCGCCCGCGCAAAGCAACGTCCCCCAGCCGGTCTCTCTCTCCCGCTCGTCTCCTCCCACTCTCACTAGACTTACATCTTATATATTATAATGAAACAATCAACTATCGAGAATAAAATATACTAAGATGTGTTGGTTAAGAATAAGGGCAGCTTCAAGCTGTGAAACAACATAAGAATATCCCAGACATTAGTTACATTGTCGTAGGCTATATACTAAGGAAAAGCCGGCCGGCCGGCTGCCGCCAGCCGGTTTCTAAACGGCTGGGCAGCCGACACTTGCGCATGCCCGCACGTGGCTACTATGCAGGAGCTTCACACCTCCCCCAAGATATAAGACACTTGACTAAGTTCTTCATATCTAACAGAAAGCTTCTCATAGTACCACACACTGTTGCGACACAAGGCACTATATATAAACAAAATAAAGACTGTTGCACTCCACCGAGCAAGTTCAACTAACTTAGCGAGAATAAGCGAAAACATTCAACTTAGATACTGCTACAACATCTTATACAAAATTCTACACGTTATAAAAATAAAGTTTTAATAATTTTTTTTTTCTTTTCTTTTTTTTTTCTTTTTTGGCTGAACTACAGTGACAGCCTATTTTCCTCCACACTCAACCCTCAATCCTGTATCAGTCTAACCAACATCATCCACCCTTGATAGACAATCCGCTATCACGTTATCAGAACCGGCAATATGGCGTATGTCCAAATTATACTTCTGAAGCATGCGTGACCACCTTGTCAGCCTCATATTCCGGTTATGAAACTGATTCAAGAATTTCAGAGGGTGATGATCGGTATAAACCACTACGACTGGTCCGAAAGCCGGAACATATACATCGAAGTGCCTGAGCGCCAGCACTATCGCCACGAGTTTTTTTCAATTACAGAGTAATTCCTTTGTGCACTATTGAATTTTTTACTGTAAAAACTTACTGGATGTTCGATACCTTCATCATCTGTCTGTAACAAGACAGCCCCAGCCCCTACGCCACTGGCATCAGTCGCCAGCTGAAAAGGTCTGCTGAAGTCCGGGGCCCTGAGTATGGGGTGGGTACATAACAGGTGTTTCACCAAGGAAAACGCCTCTGCACACTCAGGAGACCACCGGAACTTCTTGTCCTTAGATAACAAGTCAGTTAAAGGTGCAAGTACAGTCGAATAGCCTTTGATGAAGCGACGATAATAGCCTATCATACCTAGAAACCGCATGATTTGTTTCTTAGTCGTAGGCTGGGGAAACTGATCGATGGCTTTGATCTTTGTCTGAGGAGGGCACACCTGACCCATCCCCACCTCGAACCCCAGGTACAAAACTGTGGCTTTGACAAAATCGCACTTACCCAGGTTTACCACCAAACCTGCTTCATTCAGTTTATTAAAAAGCTGTCCGATGTGAGCACAGTGACTGTTAAAATCATCGTCGTATATTATGACATCATCTAGGCACACCGTACAGTTGGGAATGTCGGCAACAATGTCGTTCATTAATTTCTGAAACGTTGCAGGGGCATTTTTCAGCCCGTATGGCATAACATGGCAACGATATGTGGCACCGTCCACCACAAACCCACACACCTCTCGCGCTCGCTCAGACAAGGGCACTTGCCAATAACCCTTAACAAGGTCTATCTTAGTGAGGAACTTGGCCTTTCCTATCTTATCCACACTGTCGTCCACGCGAGGGAGAGGGTAGGCATTTGTGGGGGTTAAACCATTCAACCTGCGGAAATCTATACAAAACCGCACCTTGCCATCTGGTTTGGGCTGCAGTGTGACGGGGGAAGTCCAACTTACTGCACCCTCAGAAATCAGCCCACGTTTCAGCATATAATCCAGCTCTTCCCTAAGTGCTGGTAATTTAATAGGGCGAACACGGTATGGCACTGATTTAAAGGGCGGGTGGTCCCCAACATCGACATCGTGCACCACTTGAGTAGTGACGCCAGGATGCTCCGCGAAAACAGCTGGGTTTGAATCAAACAAGTGCTGCACAGCTACACGCTGTTGCTCAGGCAGGTGCAATATCAACTCGTGAGCCACTTGTCTAGAATTCCCCGCCCACTGATCCGCGGAAACATGACAGTCCCAATTATCCTCCCCCGCAGCTTGACTATCCCTTCCTCCTTCTCCACCACGATCGCTGCAGATCAACACCGGGACAGTGAGAGGCTCGGAGGGGCGCCTCACATACTCTTTCATCAGATTTACATGGCAAAGTTGGTTCTTTTTCTTACGAGCAGGAGTAGCTACTAAATAGTCGAGATCAAAAACCTTCCTTACAACCCGATACGGACCAGAATACTTGGCAGACAAGGGGTGTCCCACCAGAGGCAGTAGTATCAGTACTTCCTGATCTACTTCAAACTCCCTCAGCTTCACCTTCTGGTCGTATCTGTCCTTCATCTGAGCTTGTGAACTCTTAAGGTTCCGACCTGCTACCTCCAAGCTCTTTAGCATTCTCTCACGGCTTTCAACTACATACTTTAGAAGCGAGCATGGCTTTGTGACTCCCTCCCAGATCTCCTTGACTATGTGGAGGGGCCCCCTGACCCTGTGTCCAAAAACCAACTCGTTCGGGCTAAATCCCAAGCTCTCCCCAGGGACTTCTCTCGCAGCAAATAAAACGTATGGGAGACCTAGATCCCAGTCCTTCCAATTCTCCATGCAATAACACCGCAACATACTCTTGAGAGTCGAGTGCCACCTTTCCAAAACTCCCTGACTCTCGGGATGATAGGCAGATGACACCACAGACACTATCCCATGTTGCTGCATGGTCTGCTTAAACAGAGCAGAAGTAAAATTGGATCCCTGATCAGACTGGATCTCCTGAGGGTAGCCATAACGAGAGAAATAGACAAGTAGGTTTTTGACAACAGTCTTAGCCATCCCGTTGCGCATGGGGTAAGCATCTGGATACCGTGTTGCTACATCCATTACAGTTAGTAAAAATTTATTGCCAGCACTAGTGGGGGGCAATGAGCCAACCATATCGATAACTACCTTGCTGAAGGGCGGCCCAATGACAGGGATGGGTTGTAACGGGGCTCTCGGGATGACCTGATTGGGTTTCCCAACAACTT
Source organism: Paralithodes platypus (assembly GCA_032716605.1). Taxonomy (NCBI): domain Eukaryota; kingdom Metazoa; phylum Arthropoda; class Malacostraca; order Decapoda; family Lithodidae; genus Paralithodes; species Paralithodes platypus. The sequence goes on from CM064577.1 coordinate 2,769,509, forward strand.
GACTAGTGTGACACTGTGACACCCATGACACGACACTCGCCTTTAACCCAGGCCACCAGAAAAGCTTGCTGAGAGCTGCCTCCGTCTTACGTGCCCCCAGGTGCCCTGCCAAAGGCACATCATGAGCTAATCTCAATTATCTCTCATGGCACACCCTCGGTACTACTAACTGGTCCACTAATCCTGACCCACCATCCCACTTTTTCTTGGGATCCTGATGTCTCCGATACAAGATCCCCTCGGACAAGAAAAAATCACCAGGCTGCGCATCCCCATCGCTCTCCAGTTCGATAGCACCATTACCACACACCCTGACTTCAGGAACTTCCAGCTGCAAGGAACATATATCAGCAGGTGACAGATTATCCAATTTCATCTTAAATAATTTATTTCCACCTCCAATGTCCCGCTGAGCCATCCTTTCCTCACGCTGCGCATAACGATGCTGTCGCAGAGTCTCTTCCTGCCCTGCACCTGCACTAGCGGTGACAGGCCCCGGGGCCTCTCCAGACTCTAACATAGGTGCCAATAATGAGTCACCAAGAAACACTGCCGGCTTAAAACTCTCCAATTGACCAACACTTCCCGTTTTCTTGTGACCTTTCCTCCGCGGTTTGATAGACTGAGGTGGTGGCTGCAAGGCTCCGGATGTCTGAGAACGCGTCACAACACACGCCATAGTTTGTACGCTACACTTCTCAACCCACTCTTGTTCCTCCCTACTAACGTCGGCCGCCTTCTCGGCAACGACCAAGGGTGAAACCTTAGGAGCAGGCACCGCAAAGTCGTTGCCGAGGAGGAGGTCGACGCCCCCAACAGGCAAGTTCTCTACAATTCCGACATCCAGTTCCTTCGCCACACCACCCACCTCCAGCTCCATCCGCACCAGCGGGTAGGACTTCGTAGCATTGATCCCCTGAACTACCACCACCCGAGCAGCGTTAATCGGCCTACCAGTAAAGTTCTTTAACAAGGTCTGAGAAGCCCCCGTATCACGCAATAGCTTAACTCCTCGCCTTTCGCCAGCCCACCTCACAAAACCATGCCCTCTATGACCCCCAAAGACGTCGCGGACAGGGTTCGAGCCTTCCGGACTCTTGAACACAGGCTGTGTCCCAACCTCTGACGAACTACCCTTGGCAAACTCAGAAGATATAGGCGACACCCCTATGCTGCGGACCAATGACACAACCTTGTTTGGTGGCTTGTTCGGACAAGCATTTGCAAAGTGACCCTCCTTGTGACATGCAAAGCACTCTTTACTCTTTGGTTTCCCTTGAGAGTGGGAGGTACCATTAGACTTCTTATACGGGAGGGTATTTGGTTTATGTTCAGTTTTATTGTCAGTGCTAGATGGTTTTGTGTATTTATGTGTATCAAAATTCTTGGGAGGGGGAGGGGTACGATCCTTTGCACCTGACTCACTCCTAGCTGCTGCTCCACACCCTCGAATTAATGACAGTCGGAGGTCAGCCATTTCTGCTGCCTCCTGGAGAGTTCTAGGATTTTTTTCCTTTATATTTAATGTTAAGTCCTCGCCTGTGCACTTAAAGAACTGCTCCAAGAGAACCAGCTCACTCAACTCCTCAAAAGTAGCTGCCCTCTCAGAACGCAGCCAATGTCGTAGTGCATCAGACAAGTCCCGGGCGTGTTCTAGGAAGGTACTATCCTTGCCCTTAGTAACACCCCGAAACTTCAAGCGGTAAGTTTCTGGTTGTAACTCATAGGCCCGTAGCACAGCCTTCTTTAGCTCATCATAAACTGCACAGGACTCCAAAGGTAGTGCATCATACGCTTTTAGCCCCTTTCCTAGAAGTCTTGATGAAACTAATGCTGCCCACTTTTCCTGAGGCCACTGGTGTTCCTGACACTTCTTCTCAAATCGCATAAAAAACTCAGTCACACATGATTCATCGAACACAGGAACTAGTTTAAGCAGGTGCGACAATGATTGGTCCCGATGTCTATTACCTCCCCCAATATTACGCCCTGTTACCTCCACTCGAGATCTCTCCAGCTCCCTGTCAGCCCGATACCTAGTAGACTCTGCCTGCAGTTCAGCCTCTCGTATAGCTGTTCTCTCTGCAGCCTCAGCCTGAGCTCTAGCAGCCTCAGCCTGCACACTAGCCTGTCTCTCGGCAGCCTCAACCTGAACTCTAACCTGTCTTTCGGCGGCCTCAACCTTGGCCATCTCAAGCCGAAACAACAAATCTGGAGTCAACCCTTGAGGAGGGGAAGGTGCATTTAATGGGGAGGGTCCCTGTGATTGAATTCCACGCTGCCATTGACCATCAACTTGGGGGTATGTACTAAATTCAGGCACCCTGACGTTTGATATGGGGGTAGAGTGGAGGGGGGGCTTGGGACCGGGGCCCCCAGTCGCCTCTCCACCAGGTCTCTCCCTTCTAAACCCAATATCAAAGTCCTCAGCTGATCTTTCCTCATGCCACTTAAACCCTGGTGACCCTGAAGACCTGCCACACACTTTAAGCCATACTTATTCAGCTTCAACACCCTGGCAGCGGTAAGGGGCACCTCTAAAAATCTTCTAGCACCCTCCTCGCTATCGACTAGCCACTCCACAGGTCTTTCTCCCTCTGAGCCCGTATCGTGACCTGACCCACCACTGTGTTCTGATGTATTAGACATGTTTGTGCACTGTAGTAATTATCACGGTTATAGAATGTGCCTTATCTCCTATGCAAGTATGTATGTACTAATGTTATTTAAAGTCTTTAATGTGTTATATTGGTTGCTCCAAAAAAAAAATATGTCCACTGTATTCCTCTAATCATAAGGAATCTCAAAACAAATGACCACTATATTCCTCTGTTCAGTAAATCCTATGCAAGGTCGCCATTTGTTACGTCCTGGGATATATAAACACTGGGCTCTTTCTATTGGACTAGGTATGCGGCAACAAGCAACAACGGAAAACGCTAGATCCAACCCTTATCTATAAACCCAGGCAACAAACCACCCTAAACTGTCAAGAGTCCTGCCTGGACAACGAGGTATCCTATGACTCGGTTACAGGGTGCACGCACTGTAGACTGCTGATAGTCAAGCAGGCTATATAAAAGATCACACAATTAAGTTGACTTAAAGCTTCAAGGAAAAGATAGATAACGGAATTAAATTGCAGAAACAATTTAATAACAAACTAGAAGAAAGTACATTTAACGTTACGTTAATTAATACAACTAATCACCCCTGCGTGAAAGAAGGTGAGAGCAAACAGTCCTCAAAACATTGTACAGGTAGACAAGATGCAGGTTTCTAAACTGCATGCGGCTACTGTAGGATCTGATGCTTAGCAAAGAAAGTACGTTACGAATTTAGAGAACTCTTAACTAATAAGCAGGAATAAATACTAGTGATAGGACCTACAGTGTATAATGGCATAGGTATAATTAAATAAAGGCAGCAACTCGCAACATAACCACATCCAGGTGTGCTTCTCACTCTTAGTCAGGCAAGCCTGCTCGGACAGAGTCTCTAAGCCACACCCTGACTCACAATGCTCACAAAGACGGTAAACTGTGGCACAATAACAAGCATACAGATATAATAAACCGCTAGCTGTTAATCTGCCAGGTGGCAGAGGTCTAGCCGGAAGGATATAGGCTTCGGATACCCGGGCTGAGCCACCTGCTCTAGCCTAGGGACGTTCCCAAGTCTGTGCGCCAAATTACTCTAATTGAAAGGGTGCTCTCTTGAGAGACTCAGATCCCAAGTATCTGACTCTCTCCTGGTGACCCTAAAATAAACGCAAGGTGTGCTAGCGCAGTGCTGAGTGGACTAGGCAAGGTCCCTCACACAACACAACACTAGACACACAGGCACACAGACGAGAAAATGCCCCCAGACTCCCACGGGTATCCTAGTAAAGATGTGCAGCTTCACAGGACTCGCACCTGCAGACTTTACTTAAAGGATTGCAAAAAACCTCCCCTCCGGTCTAGCCCCTGCTCACCTGCCACAAGAACACACTAGCAAGCATGAAACCACCAAATATGAGACAACAAAAAAGCTTCCTAGGTCTCATTAACAATTACATCTCTGCATAAGGCCCAAAATCCTATCTAATTATCTGAGAGCTCGTCGTTAATACAATAATAGATATAAGGTCTATCAAGGGGATGGGATAATTAAATAGATTGGTGAAGTAGTGGAAAGAAGGTATACAAAGTAAGAGAGAGAGTTTCTAAGTGGGGTTGAGAGGGATAGATATCAAGGGGGTCCAAAGGGTACGACAGTGAGGTGAGCTCTAAGTCTTGAATCTGTCTGGACCCCACCCTAGGCATGCGAAATACATCCCATGCTTGGCAACACTGAACACCGTTGCCGGGTCAAAATCCTCTACCCCTTGCGTTAGTCGAAACTAAGCCTAACGTTGCGATCAAATGGCAACATCAGGCTCGTTCCAAGCTAGTCTATTCCGCGCCCGCGCAAAGCAACGTCCCCCAGCTGGTCTCTCTCTCCCGTTCGTCTCCTCCCACTCTCACTAGACTTACATCTTATATATTATAATGAAACAATCAACTATCGAGAATAAAATATACTAAGATGTGTTGGTTAAGAATAAGGGCAGCTTCAAGCTGTGAAACAACATAAGAATATCCCAGACATTAGTTACATTGTCGTAGGCTATATACTAAGGAAAAGCCGGCCGGCCGGCTGCCGCCAGCCGGTTTCTAAACGGCTGGGCAGCCGACACTCGCGCATGCCCGCACGTGGCTACTATGCAGGAGCGTCACAGCAGGAATCTCGACCATCTCAGGCCGGGTCCCTCTGGGTCTCCCGGACAGGTACACGCCTCAAGAAGCAGCAGATAGCAGCTTTAGTAGTGGAGGTTATCAGGGAGAGTAACCAAGGTGCTCTTGGGCGGGCACACGATGTTCGAAAATGGGCAGCATCGCTCTGTGTTTTAAAGAATTACTCCCTCGATGACATGCAAAGGACAAACTTATGGTCCTCTAATCATACATTTACCATGCAGTACCTGTCTGTGAATCTCATGAAACCTAATCTACAATGTGTAGCTCTCAGGCACAAAGTCTAGTTTTTAAATTATTTTCTTGTACAAAAAAAAAGGGGGGGGGGGGTTCTAGCTAAGAGCTCCTATCTGCCTCCTATGTGATACGCTGGATATGAAAGATAAGGCTCATGTGATAACCCGTTTGACTTTAATTCGAAAGCAGGATTGTGACAATACCTATTAGAGTGAAGCATGTTGAGGGCTAAATCAAGAGACCAGGTGGGCATGAGTTGGCGCGGTGGGGGACGAACCGGAAGCATGCCTCAGGTATGGAAAGGCCAGTTAAATCGAAAAAGGCATCCGAATAGCCATGAGGTGATTCCTTTATGTGACAACTGACAATGAACGTCTTTCGAAATATAATTCAAATATTTAAAGATTAAAGCCACTGAGGACTGCTGTTGGTCAGTTTCTACAATCCAGGTAGTGAAAGCCTTCCAATGTGGTTGGTACTGTCTTTGGGTTGATGGATACTGATTAATCAACTTGTGAGTCACGCTTTCCCCAAACGGTGCTAACCACTTGGCCTTCTGAATGTCCACAAGGCAAAAGTCAGCGAGGTCTTGAGGTTTCCAATTGTGTCTAAATGGAAGTGCGAGATCGGGAGCGACACCGGGTTCTCGCACCACGTCTTCAATTGGTTGTACCACACTTGGGCCGGCCACAGAGGCGCGATCATCGAGACCATGCCCCGATAATCCCGTAGTTTGTGAACTACTCTGCACATTAAGGATGCGTCTGGCAGTGGAAACAGATAAATAGAGCTCCATTTGTTCCAGTCTACCAGAAATGCGTCCGGTCCTCCCGCCGGTGTCTGACTCCGAAGTGTGAGGAACTGAGGCAACTTGTGAGTCGCCTCTGATGCGAACAAGTCCACTTGTGGAAGGTATGGCCCTGCAATCATTTCTTGAAAGATGGTTTGCTTGAGAGACCATTCTACTAGAGTGCTCTGCCGCCGAGACAGAGCGCAAGCCCAGGCATTTGCCACGCCGGGAAGATATGTTGCGTGAAGATAAATCTCTAGCCTTGCAGCTAGCCGAAAGATCTTTCCCTACAACCCTTGTAACACTCGAGATCTCACTGACCCTTGCTTCTGAATGCATGTGACTGCAGTCAGATTGTCCATCCTGAAAGCTAAGGACTCTCCCGCCAAGGTTGAGCCGAGCTCCTTTAAGAAAAATAGTGGACTAGTAACTCTTTGGCATTTATATGAAGGTGATTGTGCCTGGACCATAGACCCTGACCTTGATGGCCCAGGTTCGACTGATACCCCCATCCCAGGGTACCTGATGCGTCTGTGTCGATCCAGACCGTCGAAGGAGGAGTTGTCCATGTCTAAGAGGATTGTAACACTTCTGGCTTCGCCCAAGCCGCCAGCATGTTGTGGATTAATTTCGGGATTCGCCATAGTGTTTCCGCCGGCAACAGCGGAAGGCACTTGTTTCCCTCCAAAATAAGCCTTTTCACCTTTAGACGACCTAACGGAACCGTCAACCTTATCCAGTTGATTGACCCCACCAGAGACTCCCAAATTCTCCTTGTGGTGGTCAGAGAATGGAGAAACCGAAAGAGTTTCTTGCGAAATCTCTGTCGGTTGTCCGCACTCTGATTCAGAGAGAGCAACTCGGTGCCCCAGAGTAGACCTACCCACTGGATGGCCCTTGTGGGGTTCAAGATGGACTTCGCCAAGTTCATTTTGAAGCCCAGGGCAGTGACATGAGACATTATCTGATGTACATGTTGAAAGCAAGCAATTTTGGAATGAGCTACTATTAACCAATCATCTAGGTACACCATGATCCCTTGTTTGAGCAATGGTAGCAAAGCCTGTCAGACTAACTTTGTGAAAATATGGGGTGCAAGATTGAGACCAAAGGGCATCCTTTGAAACACAAACATCTGATTCCCTTGGCACAAGGCCAGGTACTTTTGAAAGTGTTTGTTTATAGGGACATGCCAGTAGGCATCTGTCAGATCTATGGAACACATCCAACCTTGCGGCGGCAGTGTCAGCCTGATCTGATTCACAGTCAGCATCCTGAATGACTGATTGTGAATGAAATGGTTCAGAGAAGACAAGTCGATGACCGGTCTCATCTGAACGCCGTCCCTTTTCGGCACCAGGAATATTCAGGAAGTAAACACGGGCTGAGTGGATGATATGGGGACAATGATCTGCTTGAGCGCCATCTCCCGGATGACGGACCCCACCTCTAATGAAACACGATTGAATTCTTGGGGGATACGTAAACGAGGTCGCCGGGACCATCTCCACGAGAAACCCTTGCGGACCACTGTCCTTGCCCATGTGTTGCAGGGCCATGCCCGGTAACAAGCCTGAAAGGTGCCAGTCACTAGACTGGTGTTGTCCAGCAGAGCTACTCTCAGATCCGACTCGCCATTTCGCGGCACATGGAGTGAGAGAGCTACGTGGTGTCTCAGTTTTTTGGTTGGGAGGATTGTGACTCTGACTGACTGTGAGGGGGACGAGAGGCTTTGCTATCATTGCCGCCTGACCTATTCTTGGACTGTCCCCTGAACCACTTCCCTCTTCCCCTGGACTGACCGCGGCACCTAGCTGTGCCACTGGTTCAGGGGGTTGTGTGAGTCTTAGATGACTGCGGTGACTGAAACTGGCCATGAAATGGACTCTTAGAGAACTTAGGTTTAAATGCTGACTCACTCTTCGACTTGGAAGCAGTATCACGGCTAGAGTCCAGCAAACAATTTACTGTGCGCCAAGCATCTGTGGAGGCAAGAGTTTTGGTGAATACATCAGACAAAATTAATCTTCTAACTATCTCCACAGGCAGCCTCTTAACCAGATACACTCTTAGATCTTGACGCACCCTCACAGCTTTAAAAAGAGCAGTGCAGATGTCCCCAAGGGACTGAATCGAGTTCTGGAGTAAGAGGCGCCTAGTGAGAGATAGCGCCTTGTGAGTACTAGAATCAGTGTCCGACTCAGTCGTCCTGGCTAATGAGGTCGCAAGCTGACGGTTGAGTAGGTACTGTGATAAAAGCCTCCAGGCCTTCTGCCTCATTTTATAATCTTCATCAATTTGTAGCAGGGTAGGAGAACTAAAAGGATATACTAGTTGGCATAACAAAAGTTTAGGAACACTCAAAAAGTCAAGCATGTTTTGTGGTACTCCTTCCGCCTTGCCTACTGGCATAGAGAGCCAATGGTTGTCCTCCGGCGGAAGCTGATGACTGCTTTTGTTCGTAATTGTGCTGGCAAACAGCTGGGCCTCTTGTCCCCATGCAGCCCACAGCCCAGACTCCCCACCGTCAATGTGAATGACCGGAATACCTGAATCGTCCCTCCGCAGGGTTGTGTTAAGTTCTGGGGTCATACCCTGCAAAATTTTAACGTCACTTAAACCATCAGACTTTTACCAATCAAAAAAAAGTTTCACAGAGGATGCCGGGGGAAGTGCCGGGGACTGCGAGTAGACAAAATACTCAGGACTATAATTATAGACTTGGGATAGCTTTGATAACAACATCTAACACATCACCGGTTTGATGCTTGGCCCGTAATTTCTTGGCCTCACTCATTTCAATTAACCAATGCGGTGCTAAAGCTGGCGGGCTTTTCTGAATTTGTCGGTTACAACAAGCCTCAGTGTTTGTAACTGTCCTTTCTATCCTAGGACTCCTTGGAAAGGATTAACAAATATTGAATTTAAGCCAGCATGCTGAATGCTTGGCTTTTGGTTTGTCAGCATGAGTAGTGTCTTGTTTTTCTGAGGTGTCCTGTACACTGAATATCCGGCATCAAGGGCATGGCATTAAGGATTTCTTACTGTTGTGGAGTAAGATGCACTCGCTGCAAATGGTATTTCTGGTCGGCCGACTAGTCGTGCAGGGGGCCGAAGTGGTTGGGCGTGTGTGGGTGGCTTAGTGGTGGAGATATGGGTGGTAGGATTAGCATGCATTTTCCCCAAGTCTCGTAGGTTATTTCGACTACCTTTATTATGATTATTTGATTTGTGAGCAACTCCTGAGTATTTTTCTTGGATGCACGCTGTGGAGGCCTTGTTGTAACTGCAATTGGGTCGAATGGTTTGCAGTGTAGCTCATCTATTGGGGCCTTGAAATGTGGAGGTGTCTGGGATATCGGCATCCACGTGTAGATCGTACTTTTGCTTTTTATGTGGGGAGCGAGGTGAGTTACGCTGTTTCTTGTTGCTTCTCTGGGTGCACGCCCTTGGGTCGGATAGGTGGGCGGACTTTGGCTCAGCTTGGATGTGAATTGCAGTTGTGGTGAGGGAAAAGGTGTTTTCATATGAAATGGCAGGCTTTTGTTTATGCGGGATTGAATGGTTTCTCCTATCTGCCGCGTTTTCTATGGAGCTTATCCCTGACGCGTTTTCTTTAGTCTAGAGTTGGTGATGTTGTTGTTCTTTGTTTGTTGCCTGTGTTGCGCTTCCTTATGCTCGCAATCCGTAATGCCGAGGTTGGAGTGGCTTTTGGGGTGATGGATGGCTGAGGACGGGGTGGTGGCTTATTATCTTCCCGTCACATCTTATAAATAATTTTACAAGTCCAACTTTAGAATGTAAGGTGTCTTAGTTTAGCCCCCTTGAAATACTTTCTCTAAATTGTTTACTACTCATATTCATTTACCTTTTTTTTGTCTTCCCTTTATCCCCAGCTAACTTAATCCCACAAGGACCCCAATGGAAATACGCCTAACAGCCTTATTGGGTTATCCTTAGTTGGAATTATGCAAAGCTGGTACTGTACATTTCATATTTGAAACATATGTTGTACCAACATTGTTTAATGCTAACTGAATAGATTATCCTGAATATTATTCCTAGTGGGTAGAGGAGAAACGGATATAAAGTAAATAATTAGACCTGGAAAGATGAAATGGCCTAGGCTATAAATATGATACCGGTCGGCGTTGGACTTACGTGTTAAATTGTATATGTAGGCTATCTGTGGTAGTCCCAGTAATATCTATGAAGTACTTCTAGTATTAAAGGAACTTAGCTGTGATGCAAAGAGTGTATAGGTTAGGTGATGGACATGTCGGTAGGTGTAGATCATTGAAGTTCTGTTGTTATGTGGCAGCAACTGGTGGTTTGTTGTGAGCGGGACGAAGTCTCTGTGTGAAGTGTACTGAGATTCCCTCTTATCGTAACAATATAAATATATTTAAGGGTTCTATATCGTCCCCCGTGATTAAATAATAAGGGAAAATAAACTAAGATATAATTGGTGCAACCACAGTAATACTTATCCACAAAGATAAATAAAGTAATGCGTATAAACAAAAAGGAACCAGCTGTCGTGAACCCGGGAAATTCAAACTACGGTATATATACCAGCTAGGATTCACGACATAGATATTATTATTATTATTATTATGGCACAGCTATTACTTCTTACTCTGACAAAGCTGAACTCTTCGATCAAACTTTCGCTCGAAACTCCACCTTGGATGATTTTGGTGCTATTCCTCCCTCTCCAGGCTTCTCTATCCTACTTATGCAAAATTTCCTAATCTCTTCTAAAGATATACTTTCTACCCTCTATGGGCTTAATACTAAAAAGGTGTGCGGTCCGGATGGTGTTCCTCCTGTTGTACTCAAAAACTGTGCTTCCGTGCTGACTCCCTGCCTAGGCAAACTTTTCCGTCTCCGTCTCTCAATTTCTCCATTTAGCCTATATAGCCTACCCGTCAAGAACTCCCAGAGGACTATCCCTTATATTTCAACAATACAAAAATCAACCCTTCATCTTCTCTCAGGATCCCACACAGCACTTCTAGACAAAGTAAAATAGAAAGCCTTTCGTCTCATTAACTCCCGTCCACTAACCGATTCTTTGCAATCTCTCTCTCTTTGCCGCAATGTTGCATCTCTCTCGCTATTCTATCGCTATTACAATAATCAGTGTTCCTCAGAGCTCTCTCAGTGTATACCACCTCCTCTACATAGGGTACGTAGTAGCCTACCCCTCTTGCAACACAATCCCACCCCTACTCTGTGCAACTCTCCAACCCATAAGTGAAACGATGCTCCCAATCTTTCTTCTATTCAACAGCTAAGCCCTAGAACTCTCTCCTTAAATCCCTTTTTCCCTCATCCTATGACTTAAATTGCTTCAACCTCTCTGTGTCTAGACATTTTGGCTCGAACATTCCTTGGTTTTGGCCCTGTCACTCTTTCAACTCTGGGGGAGGCACTCATCACAGGTAGTTTTACCTTTTGTCTCCCTCATCCATATAGAAAAATAAAATTGTGTACATGTGAAGAGGGCTTAAAGAGTTGCGTCCTCCAAACTCTAGAGAGTTGTATCCTCCAAACTCTCAACCGGTGTTGTGTCCTACGAACACCACACCAGCACACTCGCATAGCGAGGACAGAGCCCTTACATGCCTAATGCCGCCCCAGGGCAAAGTTCTCAGTGACGCCCCCCCCCCCCCCCATCACCACTTCCCACCTCCACTGCTTACTGCCTATGACCCTAATTTGGGCAACGTGATTATAGGATACCGGTATACATAATAAAACATGCATTTGTTGTGTGTGCCGTATAATTAAGTGAACATTAAAGATTAAACATTATTTTTTCATAAATAATAGACAAAAGCATTCCTCAGACTGCAATGTGGTTGTGTTAGTATTTTCTTAAAAATATTGATTTCAAAATAAAACAATTGCCATAAGAATGATAAGATTGATCATATTGTTTAGTAGATTACATTAGCAATTTTCTTGCTTTGCTTCGGGCAAATTCATGAATTATATCATCAAAGCTCATATCCATCAGAGTGTCAGATTCAATGCTGAGGAGTGCGAGATTTGACAGTCTATCCTGGCCCATGGAACTCCTCAGGTATGTCTTAATGAGCTTCAGTTTGCTGAAAGACCTTTCACAAGAGGCAACTGATATCCCCACAGTTATATATCATATAAGAGACAGACTCGTAAATCACTTAGAGGCAAATAACTTACTTAAAGATACTCAACACGGCTTTCGTAAAAAACGTTCCTGTTTCACAAACCTCTTAGACTTCTTCCACGATATCCTCAACCTCTACGATGAGAGTAAAGCTGTAGATATTATATACCTTAATTTTCAAGAGGCCTTTGACAAAGTTCCCCACAAACGTTTACTGCTAAAACTAAAAGCGCATGGAATACAAGACGGTGTGTTGAAATGGATAGAAAATTGGCTCAGCGACAGAAAGCAATGAGTAGTCATAAACGGTAAGGCATCTAAATGGACCAATGTAAGTAGCGGGGTACCCCAAGGATCGGTACTAGGCCCAATTATCTTTCTAATTTACATCAACAACATAGATGAGGGTCTCACCTGTACAATCTCAAAATTTGCTGACGATACAAAAATTGCAAATGGCGTACTCTCAAAAGAACAAGTTGACGATATGCAACACAATATAGATAAATTGTCATGTTGGGCCCAAATTTGGCAAATGAGTTTCAATGCGGATAAATGTAAAGTACTACATATCGGATACCTAAATGAGAAAGCAAACTATTCGATGAATGGCACTCAGCTTAAGAATGTAAACAGAGAAACCGATCTGGGAGTAACAATATCGAGTAACTTAAAACCGAGTCAACAATGTTCAGAAGTTGTTACGAAGGCAAACAAAATAATTGGCTTTATAGGCAGGTCATTTGAGCATAAATCAAAAGAAGTTATCCTAACCCTTTACAATTCCTTAGTCCGCCCTCTTCTGGAATACTGCGTTCAATCCTGGTGCCCTTATTACCAAAAAGATATAAACAAGCTAGAACGAGTTCAACGTAGAGTTATCAAAATGATACCTAGCCTAAAGAACAAACCATATGAAGAGCGTCTTAGAGAATTAAATATATTTCCTTTAACCCAGCGCAGATTAAGAGGTGACTTAATTCAAGTGTTCAAAATCATCAAAGGCATCGACAATATGAACTGTAGTAAGTACTTCACTATCGACCAATCTAATTACACGCGGAGAAACGGTTGCAAAATTATTGGTAAATCTTTTAACTCACACGAATCTAAGAATTTCTTCTTCAATCGAGTTGTCAACTTGTGGAATGGGCTTCCCCGAGACGTTATAGACTGCAGCACCGTTGATTCATTTAAACTTCGCTTAGACAAATATCTCGCATCAAACCCGCGACTGACTGCGTTTGTAAATGAATAACTTTATTTTATCCCCCCCCCCTCAGTTACTAACCCATCTGTCCCCTACTAACTTCCTAATCCTGCCACGGACATTAGTTCCAGGGCAGTAGTTCCCTTTCCAATGTTCCCTTACCCACTCTAAACCACTGTTTGGACACTTGATCCTCAGTGTTTTGGAGGACAAGCAGCCTAGAAGGGTCACTATACCTGTTGTTGCTTGATTTCCGTTGTACTCCGTTGTACTCCGTTGTACTCCGTTGTACAGTCAGTAAAAGTCTCAGTGCAACATGAAGGTTAGCGAATCCTTCACCATATTTCTCAATGAAAGCAAGGAGTTCTGAAGCTTAGGAAAAGGTTTAAATTTAACATACAACTGAGGTTACAGATTCCCTTTCCGAAATCTAATTTGCTTATTGCCCTTTAGGTGAAGTTTTGTTGCAGTTTCATGTGATTAGGGAACTACAATCTTATTGAACGAATCTTTTAAATAGTTTTATTAAACCAATTCGATATATATCCTATTAAGCTATAGGCCTATTAAATTACGGTACACAAATAATAATATATAATTATAATCATATATAAATGCATATTGCATTTTATTCGATTAGTAGGCCTAGGCCTAGCTGCTTCAATACGATGTGCTTGGTATATAGCCTATAGGCCTACATATAGGCTAATCTTGCATAACACTGAGAAACAAAGTAGGCCTATTGTACTTTAAAAATGTAGGCTATGTATGTATGGACCTGAGTACTGTACATACTTTAAAAAATAATCTAGTATAACTGAATATTAACGCATAGCCTATGTTGAAGTGTAGCCCATCAGCCATCTAGGCCTATGCCATGCACTTTAAAAAGTAATGTTTTATATGCATCACAAATATTATTGGAAGCTAGAAAACAATTGTAGGCTAACGCAATAATTGTTTGAGCTGTCAAATTCGTATCAACATTTAATTAAGACATGATTAATTAGTAGGCTAGGCCTATTGTGATCTTTCTTACAGACAAATCATCGAAGTAGGCTACAGTCTTTTACTAGCTAATAATTAACGTTTCTTTGCAAAATAATGATTATATTTCTTATACTCGTAATCTGAAAGTAAATAAGAATCGATACTAATACGTTACTGCCCATATAATTCCTTGGGCCACAATAATTGTTCAAACTCGAATTCCTTTTGTTGTAAATAAGATGGGGAACCATCAATACTTTGTCTATTAGCCTAAAGAGGGTAATACCATGTGGCATGAGTACACATTGAATACCGAACATCTACGTGACTTCATCTATCGGCATTATCAAAGATTCGTCAAAAAAATATCTTATAAGAGTAGAAAAAACTATATTTACCTAAGCAGCAGCTCCGCTGTTTTCGGCAGTGCGCCAAAACCACGAATCAGCTGAGCTTGAGTAAACAAATGAAAAAGAAAACGTAGATATTTTGAGTCAAACTTAATCATTTTTTTTTTCATGTAGACATTTTAGCTATTGGCTTGCGAAATAATTAAACAGATTTTAAAATTTGTATTTAATGTCTCTATAATAGAAAGGATAAGGGAAAATATTTAATTGTTGTTGATTTTAAAGCAAAAATCGTCGATTACGGTAAAATATTCAGGGCTTCTTTGAGCTCTTTTTTATTATTGTTGTTTTGTCAGCCTTGTGGGCGGCAAGTCCAGGCTAGAATTGCCTCCCCCCTAAAAGTGCCACCCCCAGGCATATGCCCCCCCGCCCCACCCCCCATCCTCGCTGCGAGGAACCATGGTGCATCCTTATGCATGGTAAAGTACTTCCTTCGTCGAGCGTACAGACAGCCCAGCAGAATATGTCTGAGATACCAGAGAAAGGACCCAGACGAAACTCTAGCCAGACCCCAGAGAAGGCGTCCAGACAGGACTACAGCCAGACCCCAGAGAAAAAAAAGGTGAAGACAGAACAAGAAGCCCTGGTCTTACCTTGCCCGAAACCCCAGGGAAATTTATGCTTTCAAAGTTAGGACCGAAGGTGTAATAATATTCTACTATTGTAAGTGCTGTTCTTCTCCTTGAAGATGCCTGTTAATAATTAACTCACACAATACTCACTCGGTCCCTCTTTTACCATAATTGCACAGGACATACTTGTATAGTATTGTTCTATTTGACGACTCTGTCTATGTTACTGAGTGTAAAAATATTTGTCCTATTAAAGTAAAAATTATGTACAACACCACTAATTTATACAGCATTCTAGGTATTCCCGCTACCTCGCTTCCTCCTTCCATATTATGTATGTTCTCTCTTCCAGGTTCCATTAATCTGTATTTGTAAGTATAATTATGCTTAACCCTTATTTAATGTTATTTGCCTATTAGCCTCACTTAAATATTGTTCTTAATCCTTGTATGTTAACCTCACTCAACTATTGTTCTTAGCACTTATATGTTAACCTCACTAACATATTGTTTGTAACTTATAAATAATACCTTATATATCATGACCGTTTACTCTGTTCTAGCCTTAGTTTCCCAGTTAATAAAAAATACATTGCACCCCTAAAAGATTATTCTACATAATTTAATTAGCCTGAAATATTTACCCGGTACATAGCCTTTGAATAATGAAGTGAACAAGAAGAGATTATCAAAATACACCAATATCGTCCGTGAGCCAGTTACAGGATTCGCTCATCATCTTAACCAATATGAGCTGTGAAGTGGAGGCTTACCTGGAAGAAATTGGAAATGCTGCCTTGCATGGACCATTCTATGGACATTTTGTTTTAATAAACAATATCTTTACAACCACTATAATTATACTGTAGGACATTACTTTGTATAACAGCTCAATAAATACAAAATAGGTAGTAGAAGCTACTGGTATTTTTAATGGTTCAATACATATAGGCTACACATATATGAATAATGATGAGTATAAGATGAATTACGCCAAATAATAGTTATTCACTTTTTATCTTCAACTTTTGTTTTCGAATATTTTTCGAATTTTTCTACAATTGGAAACACTTTAATGAAGTAGATTCGTACATCCAGAAGACGATGGTGTTCTCATAATTGTTGTAAGTTTCTTGTTTTTCGATATATCTAACTTATACTATAGCTTATTTTGTGTGTGCGTGATACCACATGTAATGATCACATCATGCATTATCAGAGTACGGTAGGCTATATTGTAAATTCGGTAAATCAGAAAAAAATACACTTTTTACAGGTTTGAGACGTATGAATCTATTTCTTGGAAGTGTTTTCAACTGTTAGGTTGAACTGTTTAATAAATCTTCAAAAGAACAACACATTAACTCGCCTTCTACCAGCTTTTTTAACACCCTCGCACACGGCCAGTGCCTGATTTTTTTCTTATGCAAGTAACATACCGAAGACACAATAAAAATGGCTAAATTATTACTCACCGTGCCTATTTTCGTGGAGTTTTGGCTCTCTCGACACATCTTTTGGAGCATGAAAGCGAGTAGGCTAGCATTGTAGACTTTTTCGCTGACTCTATTATTATTTGTTTCTCATCCAACTATTGATGATGTAATGTGTCATAATCATGTTTTATGACAGGTGGAGCCCAATGACCCCCTCCCATACCCTCTAAATATTACCCTCCTCCATAAATGTGTTCACATGTTTTGCTTCTATAATTAATTAAACTACGGTACTTACACTAGACTATTAACATGAAATTACAATGAGTAAGTAAAGTGACACTTCAAAACAAAAATGTGTGCTCGCTATTATTTGTTTTCATGAATTTTTTCTAATTATAATATTGCCTCACTACGATATATTTTCCAACACCCGCTCTTATGGCCATGTGGTGCGGTCAGGGCAGGCCAGAGATGCATCATAGTTTAGGTAGTGTTCCACGAGATACCTCGCCATGTTGGTTTTGACAAATTCTGATTTTGACCGGATTTATGAATCTTTGAAGTTTGTGGCATCTTAACACCTTATTGGCGGGCTAGGCTGTCTAGTGGACTGTAGCACCCAGCGCTTTTTTTTTAACCCTAAATAGGGTTGTTTATGTGATCATTTTCATGCCTAAATAAGACCCAGAGCGTAAAACAAGTATCTATCCCTGAAAGGGCATAAACAGAGCTTTCCAATGACACCCGAACTATCCTTGTACGACCACTGGTTCTCTTGCAACGATCGTGCAACACGAGTGCAAAAACCCTGTAATTAGGTAATTTCCCTACATAATTCCCTGTGTAGCGAGTGTGAGAGGGGAGGTAAGGGTGGGATACAGTTCAGTTGGTCCACCGCGGTGGTGGGCGGCGGTCATAGGCTTACTACGCTCCTCACACCGCTCAGCTCTCTCTTTCAGCAACATTACGTGGTGAAAATGGCGCACGACATAAGTTGTGAACCGCCACTTAGTCCATATTTATTTCACACGACATAAGTTGCGCGCCGCCAGTTAAGGGTTAAAAATTTTTTGGGACTGGCTGCGTAAGACCCGCCGAACATATATGCACCTCATTGGCAAAGGGTGAATTAATGCCATTTATCCATCTACCCACCCATTAGGAAATGTCTCTTAGATTTAGGCAATTATGCATAGATACTACAGAGTTTGTACTAAATGGATAAGGAGGCTTTGGCTTAATGAATATTATATTAAACGAACTACTCTGTCGGGGTATACCCATTTCAATGTTATGTCCCGATTAAGATAACTAGTGGCAAAAGCAAGTCCATCATCAACATATTGTCAGTAGCCAGTACCATGTGAGGTATCGAGTCGCTGTTTTTGCAGTCATTCATAGGTTTATATATATATTTATCACTTCCTTGTACTGTACCAATATTTCCTATATTATGAGTAAGGTGTGCCCTACTTCAGATGATTAGTGGTAAAGCAGGGTCCATCATCAACATGTCATCTGTGGCCAGCACCTTGCGCGGCATTGATCGGCGCTGCGTGTATGGGGCCACCAAGGGCGCTGTCATCGGCCTCACTAAGGGCATCGCTAAGGACCATATCAGGCAGGGGGTCAGGTCAGTTACATTTTTTTTAATTGTCATTATATAGATGTACAGACTGCATATAATACGATTATATGTGAACATAAGGAAGGTACAGTAATGGCATCAGGGTGATTGCAAGCAGTACTAAATGGCTATGTGTTATATATGCAAGGAGGGAGTATCTCAACCCTATGTAATATAAGTGATCATTGAGTGCAACTTAACCGTTTATATGGCAATTGACCAAATTTGATCATTTGAGGAGTCAACAAATTTTGGACCTATTAGCCCACGAATTTGCACTATCTCAAAAATAACTCCGCCCTACAAAGGGTTAAGGCATTGAGCTAGGTTGAAAAACTTGTATTTTTTTTTTTCCTTGGAGTGCATAAGTGAGAAGTGTAATGTTCTTCTCTAATGAAACATGAACTGTAAAGAAGAATAGTTGTGTAGGCTTAAGCGCAATGAGGTTCGTATTATGAGATGAAGTGTTGCAGTGCAGGTCATTCGCCAAGGACAGAATTGCGAGTGTGGTGTTAACCTAAGACGTGCGCATGGGGGGTATGAGACACCACACGCCTGTGCGCACATATTTGAGCTGTTCCCATCACTAACATTGTTTTTTTACCATAAATAGCATTAATACTTATCCATATGCGCCTATTTTAGGTTGATTATAAAGGTATTAACCTGTTACAACAATAAAACAAGTGGAAACAGCGTTTGGATGGTCAAAATCGGCGATACAGGCCGGGAGTTACATAATGTATGGCTGAGGCAACCTCCCTCCCCTCCTCCCCTCCCCTTGTCTGGAGAGACACTGTTAGGCAATAGTCTCTCTCTCGCTCTTTCCCACACTTGGTAACAGTGATGACAACGCCCTGCTACCAACTCGCTAATGTTAGAACAAAAATAGACCACAGAATAAGGGAATAACAGGGAAAATAGGTGATAACTGAAGGAGGGGAGGGAAGTGGGGAAGGAGGGGATGTGGAGGAGTGATATTTGGCATGGCCCAGGGGCAAAAAAAAAAAAAAAAAAAAAAAAAAATGGGGGGGGGGGTGTTTTAAATGGATTTTTTTAGGCCCAGGATCTTAAGAGTCTTCCCGCAGTCGCCCGGGGAAACTCTTAAGAGTCTTCCGGCACTGGCCGGGTTAAGAAGGCACCTAGTTGTTGAGTGTTTTAGTTTTGTGATGTGAGAATTCGACAGTAAACAAAGTATAATTTACCTATAAAAACCCAAGAGATAACTTACTTTACTTATTGATAACGAAGGAGAGTTCAAGGATAGAGTTAGGGAAAGATTGAAGGTATAGTGGCCACTAAGAATTAAGAATTAGAGTGACTTAGCATGAAACAGGTGGTTGTATTGAGAGCGGCTAGAAGGTGTTGTTGAGATGGTAGCAAAAGCGAGTCTGAGGTTCCCGGCGGTCAACCCTCCAGTCCCGAAAATGACGCATGCGCAGTTAATATCCACCAATGCGTCATTTAACTATCTACAAGATATACGGGATCAATTGTAATGATAACCCGATATAATTATGGATGATATCATGATAAACCCATAGAAACTTAATACGAAATAGTACAATCCTTTATGAAGATATATAGCTCAGCCTAATACTGGCACCTAATTTGAACTTCCAGTATCTCTACTTAACCTAATTTGTCGAGGTGCTTACGAATCTCGACACATTCCCACCACTAATATATACATATCTACAATAATCCCGCAGCGATGTTAGATCTCCAAAGCTGTGAAGAACTAACAGCGGCTCGGCGAAGAGGTAATCTTCCAACAGGATTGTTACTGGCAGATGGTCCAGCAACCGCTGGTGACATAGGGGTGGAGTCGTGAGAGCTAACACCATCATCAGCGACCACCGGTTGAGGGATCGAAAACATTTCGACATCCTGTTCCAATGGATACAACTTGACGATGGGTCGAGTGGTCAGGCCAGTTTTTGTTCTAATCTGGACCACTCTAACTAGATCATCTCGTCCTGGATAGAGTTTAACTACCCTACCAAGTTTCCAAAGGACACAAGGTCCCTCGTCATGTATAAGAACGATGTAATTTACCTTTAGCCATACACTGCTTGATGAGCCTCTTTTAGTCTCATAGGCTTCTCTAGTGATGCAAAGTATTCACTAGACCAACGCCTCCATAGGTCCCGTATCAACTTATTGATGTAATTGTACCTGCTGTGTATTGCTGCTTTACTATCGTAACTAGGGTCCTGCAACTCATCTAGCTGAATTACGTCCTTTGTGAAGTCACGAAGTCTACGACCTTTAACCAGCATGGATGGAGTAATAGGACAAGGGTCCTCCAGATCACCCGAGACATATGTTAAAGGGCGATCATTCACGGTAGCCTCCAGCTCCAATAGGACAGTAGTTAGTTCCTCAAAGGAGGCTAGAGCACGACCTAGTACCTTTTTAAGCCCAGCCTTCACAATACCTATGGCTCTCTCCCAAATAGCTCTGAACCAAGGCGCACATGCTGATATAAAACGCCATTCACATCGGATTTCGGTAAGATGAGCCTGAAGACTGGGATCGCTTTGGATGTCTTCCAAGTGTCTGGAAGCTCCTACAAATGTAGCAGCATTGTCGCTTAACATTATCTGTGGAAATCCCTGCCTACTACAAAATTTGCAGAACGCATGGATAAAGCTGTCACAGGTCATATTGCTAACTACTTCAATGTGAATAGCTCTGGTAGTAGCGCACATAAATAATAGCATATAAGCCTTGTTGTTGTGTGAGTCCCGGACAGGAATTCCTCCTGTATAATCGACCCCCGTGACCTTGAAGGGATCTCTAGGAGTAGTCCTGATGTCTGGCAGGGGAGGTACTCTAGCTTTCGCGTAGGTATTACCCTGCATTTTACGACAGGTTATACACTTACTGGTCACTTGTTTTACAGCTTGTCTTATCTTAGGAATCCACCACCTTTGCCGTATATATGCGACCACGTGATTGACTCCATAGTGACAACAGACACGATGGCACATATTGATGAGCATGGTAGTGAAAGGATGTTTGGAAGACAGTAGTATCGGATATGTCCTTGAATCCGGAAGAGCCGCTAACTTCAATCTACCTTCACATACATTTAAACCTCCTTTCATGACAAGTCCTAATTGGTTTACCAAATTATTGTGAGTACCCTTGTCACCAGACAGCATCTCGTACTCTTTTGGGAAGCATTCCTGCTGGCATCTTTGTATGGATATTCGTGGTTAAGGTGATTTAGTGGACTGCATCTGAATACCATACAATAAATTATATCTCCTGAATACTGGTGCTAGTGCTGTAGGACCTAGTTGTCTTGTTGAGCCATGGCGATGTTAAAAGATGGTGTGTGGGACACGGGAGTGTTAGTTAATAGGACAGAGTTAATGCACAAAGAAGGGGGCCACTATATTGGATGATTGATGGGAATGATGATTAATGACCTATGGATTAGTATGGATTGATGGAGAAATGATGAGCTAAGTACTATCACTAATGGGGCGAAAGGTGAGGTGAAAACACGAGAGTGTAGGCAGTCGGTCTGGTTGTGGTGGCGGCTAGGTAGAGAGTGAGTGTGGGACCCTCACAAGGCCGATATCACGCATGCGCGAATAGGTAGGTATATATTTTCCCTCCCAATTATAATTACCTAAGTTCATAGGAATGATAGATTACCCTATATCCAATACAGAACATAATTATTAACCTCTTAATTATTCTGTATAATTATTGATCCCACAAACTTAATACTAAAGACTTAATGTAATACTTGAAGTAAGACTGTCCATATCAGAGTTTGGACAGATTCCCACCACCAGGTTTATACAATACAGTATCTACAAAAGCCCGGAGGCTATTTTATCCCGCCATGATTGGGAGGATGCTTGAGCCGCCTGTCGACTAGGACGTCCACTGGGTACGTCGACCGGTTGATCGGTCGAGGTAGCCACTGTGGGAATGTCTCCAGGCGTCTCCGAGGAGTCCTCTTTGCACTCAATGTCCCCCTCAAGAGGGTACAGACGGACAGTCGGCCGCGTATATGTTCCCGTCTTCGTCCGGACTCTAGCCACTCGGACTTCTCCGTCTCGACCGGGTAATACCTCGACAATACGGCCCAATTTCCAGAAAGCGCGTGGACCCTTATCATGGATGGTGACGACATCACCGATCCCTGGCCACCGACCATTTATTGGTCTCAGCTTACACTTATGCGCCTCTCTGAGGGTCACCAGATACTCGTTAGACCAGCGTCGCCAGATATCTTTCGACAGTTTACGAATATATTGATATCTAGTTGAAATGACATCTTTATTTATGGAGTCTGGATCTTCCAACCCATCCTCCACTTCATTATCATCAGGAAGATCCCGCAACCGATAACCCCGCACCAACACAGAGGGTGTTATTGGGGTAAGATCCCCTAGGTCGCCGGAAGCATAATACAAGGGACGATCATTGATAGTGGCCTCAATTTCCAACAGTAGAGTAGTCAATTCCTCCAAGGAAATTAAGGCACGTCCCAACACCTTCTTCAACCCCGCCTTGACAATGCCGATGGCCCTTTCCCATATAGCGCCGAACCACGGCGCCCTAGCTGGGATAAACCGCCACTTACATTGAACACTGCCAAGGTGGAACTGAATTTTAGGGTGATTACAAATGTCTGACAAGTACCTAGAGGCCCCAACAAAAGTGCTGGTATTGTCACTTAAAATGATCCAGGGAAATCCCTGTCGACTACAGAACCTCCTGAATGCGTGAAGGAAACTGTCACAAGTGAGGATGGTGACTACTTCGATGTGAATCACTCTGGTGACCGCTTAAGTAAATAAAAGCATGTAGGGCTCTAAGCCTTTAAGGTCGGCGAGTCCTTGATCGAGATTGCTCCGCTATAGTCCACCCCAGTGACCTTATACGGGTCTCCAGGGGTGGTTCGCAGGGCTGGTAAAGGTGGCAGTCCTGTATAGTCGTAGGGCTTACCTTTTACCCGACGACATTTCAGACATTTACCCAGTAAGCTTTTCACCACCTGCCTGAGTTTAGGCACCCACCATTTTTGACGAACATTGGTAACCACGTGACCGACCCCGTAATGGCAACAGAGCCGATGGCACCGATCAATTATCAGGTGAGTCAAGGGATGTTTGGAGGGCAGAAGTATAGGATACTTTCATGATTCTGAGATAGCCGCTAACCTCAATCTGCCTCCACAATGAATTATACCTCCCTTCAGGTGTAGTCCTAACTGGTTGGTTAAGTTATTTCGGGACTGTTCACCCTTCACCATTATTTCAAGTTCCTGCGAATACGTCTCTTTTTGGCATAATTTGAGTAAAACATTATCTGCAGCTCTAATTTCTTGTACGATGAGATGAGCACTACCTGTGGGGGGCAGGCTATTTCTTTTTGCCTTCAAATTATTTACGAAACGTATCACCCATGCTGTGACACGCTGCAATCTTTCATAGCTGCTATATTTGTGCCAGTCCCATAACTGTGTGTCATCTTGGGGCACCGTGCCTACAATTTGGGTCACGATACCAGCGGGCTGCTGTTGGAGATCTATATTCTCTGGCCATCCATCGGGTTTCGGGAGCCAAGTAGGCCCATTCCACCACAACGCAGAAGAACTCAAACATCTAGCAGACACGCCTCGAGATACCATATCACTTGGGTTCTCTTTAGTCGACACATACCGGAAATAAGCAGTCGGGACTAGGGCATGTATCTCGTCGATGCGGTTAGTGACATACACTGGCAGTTTCTTTTGACTGTGAATCCAGTGTAGCGTAATTTGACTGTCACTCCACACATATGTTTCAGAGATATGAAGTTTATCTTTATAGGCATTCTCAACAAAGTTAATCATTTTGGCGGCTAGCAGAACTGCAGTCAATTCCAATTTAGGGATGGAAAGGGACTTGATGGGGGCCACCTTAGCCTTTGCCATGACCAAGTGGCTACCCTCTGGACTGACTAGATATATAGCAGTCCCGTAAGCGACACTGCTTGCGTCAGCAAATGCATGCAGGGAAACAGTCTTTCTGAAACAGATCCTCCTAGAGAACTCAATACAACTACAGAGAACCATGTCATCCACTATCCCCCGCCATTCCGCTTGCAGGTCCACAGAGAGATCATCGTCCCAACCCAATTTCAGTCTCCACAATTGTTAGAGAAAGATTCGAGACCTTATTGATACTGGCAACACAACACCCAAAGGATCAAAGAGTTTGGCAGCAAGCCTTAAACACTCATGCTTTGTAACCTGTTCAAAAGGAGCATACTGAACTCCAAAGGAAAGAGAATCAGAGTCAGTTTTCCACACCAGGCCAAGTACTCTCACCAAATCCTGTTGTTCCGCAGCAACACCATCCCTCTGCAAAACCTTTCTCAAGACGGGACTATTTGTGGCCCATTGGTGCAGGAATAAATGGGCATTATCCATTACTTCACGAGCCATATCGCAAGCATGGACGAGGGAACTTTCATTATCCCCCGTACCTTGGAGGTTATCGATATATAGCCCGGCCCTAATTTCCTGCACCAACTCTGGGTCTGCATCAACAAGAGAAAGATGCTTAACCCACTGAGCCCCAGCTAAATATAAATAAATGTACCACCAGGGAACGGCAGGTTTTGAAAAAAAAAAAAATCCAGAAACAATAGCGAATGGGTTAGGAATGAAGGAAAAACCAAAAAAAAAAAAAAATCAAAAAGGTCAAAAATTGGTCCTACGGAGCCCCCGAAAGTCGATTTTACAAGAGTAAAATTTTGAAGGCAAAAACACCCAAAACCCATGTTTTTGCACGCTGACGCGCACGCGGTTGGACTTTGAGAGTTTTTAACCATTGGCAAGGTTGCGTGAGATACTTACACAGTTCTCATACAAATCTGAGCCCTCTAGGTGCCACAGGACCGGAGTAATTAACATTGACGACACGTTGTCGTCGCTGGGGTTCAGTGGGTTAAGGATGGTTGCGTTAAGGAGAAATTGAGAACAGGTAGCACCGAAAAGGACAACCCTGAACCAATAACAGATTAGAGGAGAATCTAATTGTTGAGGATCTTTCGGCCACATAAACCTAGTGTAATCCCTGTCATCTTCATGAAGTTTCAACATCAAGAAAGCTTTCTCGATGTCACTGACCCACGCATACTGATGAAGACGGAATCGTAACATAACTTGAGCAAGGTCCGGTACTAAAGAGGGTCCCGTATGTAGACAGTCGTTTAGACGGGGTTTGTGTTTGACGACTTTGGCGGAACAGTCAAACTCAATACGTACCGGTGTAGTCTTGCTCTGTTTTACGACCCCGTGATGCGCCAGATAATGACATGAGACAGAATCATTGAAAGGAACCTCCTCGATGAAACCCCGCGACAGTTGATCAGAAATTACCTGTGAATATTGGTCACAAAACTTAGGCTCAGCTATAAATTTCTTTTGTAGACCTCGTAATCTCCCGACAGCCAAACCTTTATTGGTGGGCAACTGTTCTTTTAATTCAGTCCAGGGCAGACATACCTGATATTGTTGACTCTCAGGCTCGTAGGTGACTGTCTTCTCAAAGCTTGCCGTTCGGTTTGCGAATGTTCTTTGGGTGATATGCCAATGTGGTCTAAATCCCACAAAGCATTCAGTTCTTCTTTGCACGGGAACTGTCCAGTAGACATATATTGGTCCACTGGAGTTACTGCCACTTTTAGATTATTGTTACAACCTCAGTATTGGAGCTGGATGTGGATGCGGCATAAGAACCACTCAGTGTATATCCGAATTTGGTTGGAAGTAAAACCAAATGACCTACCCGTTTATAACCAGGTCGCACTATGTTGTAGTAATAGTCGGCACCAATTAGTACCTCCAGCTGTGCTGTCTCTGTGACGCATGAATTGGCCAATTTAATGCCATGGTGCTTTAAACTAGTCATTTCAGCATTAGGACTAAATTCACCTTTATGTTCGGGAAGTTCCTCGACCACAATTGCTTCGAGACGATGGAACCTGCCCCGATGTAAATATTTCAGTGCTACAATAGTATACTCCCGAGGGGTTTGAGTTCCAGTGAAACCATGAAGCCGTAATTCTTCCGTCCCCACGGTTTCGTATGAAAGGGACGGTAGTACGGATTTCTTCACGAAGGTCCTCTGTGAGTATTGGTCTAGTAGCGATCTGATTTTTATACTTTTCCTGTGTCTATCCTTTACAGGCAGCTGAATTGTGGGTAGGATCACAGCTTGCTTATTCATACTTACGAACATTGTTGTTGAGGTTGTAGGTGGTGACTCTTCCCTAGTAGTACCCCCACTTGCCGGTCTTGCCTCTCTCTGTTTTGGGCACAGGGAGTGAAAGTGCTTACCCTGGCAATACCTACAATTTTTGATGTTAGGGTTAGTGCACCCATTACTACCATGATCACTGGAGAGACATCCCGCACAGAGTCGTAGCTGCCGAGCTCATTTGATTTTAAGCGGTCCCGTTTTATGCTTAAAGCATTTATACTAGGGATGGTTATTCCCACCGCACAGTTTACATGGGAACCGGCTACTACCACTCTGTGTTGAGAATGCAGCCGTAGCCACGGGCATATTCTTTCCTGGGGAGTCCTGACCAACCATGTTATACAATTCTGCCTGAAAACACTGTGTGAAAGTCTTGTAATCTAGGCTTTGCTCACCCATATCCCTCCTAATGGTCTCCTTAACTGGTGATGGCAATTTATTCAGCAATGTAACCACACAGAACTCTTCCAGACTCACCTGTTGACTAGACATAGATCTCTTTGCACTCTCCATGTTTGCGTAGAAAGCCTTTAGTTCTACGGCCTGACATTTAGGGGCGACAAGGTTATGGAAATGCATGATATGTGCCGCTTTTACCCTGTCGGGATGCCCGAAGGTTTCTTGAAGCAAGTCTAAGGCAGGGGCGTAACTTGCACCCTCAACCGTGAAGCCTTCTATTAATTTATAGGCATCCCCCTTTAACTGACCCTTTAAGTATGTTAGTTTTTGAATGGCACTTAAGTCAGTCCTTTCATGCACCTCACATCTGAACATGTCCCAAAACCCAGTCCATAATGTGGGGTCGCCAGCGAAGGTTGGTAGGATCAGGTGCGGCAATTTAACTCCCGAACCTTTCTTGTTGTCGGATCGAGTTTGCCCTTCTAATGGTTTACCCAATTTCTCCTTTAAACTGGTGATTATCCCATAGATATCAAATAAGTAGATGGTATCCGCTTGGTTCTCCTTAAAATATTCACCGTCTTAGGTATATAGCAGCAACATGACCTCTTGATTGGCCTCAAACTTGGCCACTTGGATCTGCACGCAATGCAGTTTTGCCTCGACTTCTACCCGAGTTGCGGTTTCCAAGAACTCCTCTAAATTTTCTGACAGGACAGTCAATGAACCTTTAAGACCTGCCCTACGGCGTTTGCCTTGGGCTAGAGCGTCCATATTGTCACCCTTAGTCTAAAACAAATGGAAATTGCAAATCCTAAATTTTTACGACAGTTTACTCGAAACAGGAAATCTTCCCCCGATCAAACTCGGGTCCAAACGCGAGCGACTAATGACAGACTTCAGTGGGGAGATTGTAGGCACCAATCGATCAGGGCTAGACCCAGGTGAGGTTATAGGCATGTGATAAAGAGTCGCTGGAACTCCTGTTTCATTTGCTTGGCCTCTCTTACTGATTTTCTTTGTGCCTCATTTACACTGAGCGCAATCCAGCTAGCTCTCACAAACACCTTCTCTTCCTATCCACTTCACTACACTAAACATGCACACCACACTTCATTCCTCCGCACCAAATTTTTGTTTTTTATTAATTTTAGCCCAGCCTCGGAGTCCCCAGGGGGGGGGGGGGGAAGGGGGGGACCATAAATGCCCCCACACCCGACCGACCATCCCCTGACAACCCCACAAAATTACCTGGACCTCGGCCTGTTACTCTTTCTATTGATTTCTGCAACATTCGCAGACTTTTCTCTAACTTTCACTCTGTTGAACACCATCTCTCCTCCTACAAACCTGATCTTCTCTTCCTCACCGAAACTCAGGTGTCTGTAGCAACATCCAGCAGCCCCTTCTCTGTATCCTCCTACTTTCTCTATCCTAGTTTCAAAGCCAAAGGCGGATGTTGTGCATATGTGCACAACAAACTCACTTGCTCTCGTGTTCCCGATTTCGACGCCTCTGAATTCTCAACTTTATGGCTCAAACTTTCCTGTCATTCTCTTACTAAATATTTCTGTGCTGTCTATCTTTCCCCTAACTCTACTAACTTTCTCAAATTCTTTGACTATTTAAACTCTACAGTGGAACACATTCTATCCATTTCTCCTTTCTCAGAAATCTCCATCTTAGGAGATTTCAATGTTCACCACCGCCAATGGCTCTCCTCTCACACTACTGACCCAGCTGGTGAACAAGCCTACGTCTTTTCTATCCTAAATGACCTAGAGCAGTTAGTTCAGCAACCCACCCGTATACCGGATCGCATCGGAGATCGGCCAAACATTCTTGACTTGTTTCTAACTTCTAACCCTTCTTCTTATACTGTTGATCTTTTCTCTCCTTTGGGCTCCTCCGACCATAAACTTATCTCTGTCACCTGTCTTATCTCTCCAGTACGACCACCGATCCTCCTAGCCGGCGGCGCTTGTGGCACTTCGGCGCTGCCGACTGGGAGGCTCTCCGGCAGTACTTCTTTGATTTCCCATGGAATGATTTCTGCTTCCGTGGCCGGGGACTCTCGGAGAGTACTGAACGCATTACCGAGGTAATCCTATCGGGCATGGAAGCATACATTCCATTCTCTTTCTCTCAGACTAATGCTAACAAATCTTGGTTTACTCACGCCTGTTCTACTGCTGTCCGCAATAAGGAGGAAGCATTCAAACGGTACCAACGCCTTAAAACTCAAGACTCTCATTCTTCCTATGTTTCTGCCCGGAATCAAGCCAAATCTGTTCTTCGACTTGCCAAACACTCTTTCATCAATAATAAATGCATTGAACTATCCAACTCTAGCTCTTCCCAAGCTTTCTGGCATCTAGCCAAAAAACCTCTCCAACAATTTCTCTTCCTCGTCTTTCCCTCCCCTTTTCCACTCTGATGGCACAACCATCACTTCTTCCTCTGACAAAGCTAAACTCTTCGCTCATACTTTTGCTAGAAACTCCACCTTGGATGATTCCGGTGCTATTCCTCCCTCTCCACCCTCCTCTCTCTTACTTATGCCTAATATCTTAATATCTTCTAAAGATGTACGTTCTACCCTCTCTGGGCTTAATACTAATAAGGTGTACAGTCCGGACGGTGTTCCTCATGTTGTTCTCAAAAACTGTGCTTCCGTGCTGACTCCCTGCCTAGGCAAACTCTTTCGTCTCTGTATATCCTCTAACGTCTTCCCTTCATGCTGGAAATTTGCTCACATTCAACCTGTCCCAAAGAAGGGTGACCGTTCTCAACCCTCCAACTATCGTCCAATTGCTCTCATCTCTTGTCTTTCTAAAGTTTTTGAAACTATTCTTGCTTCCAAATTTCTTAAGCATTTCTCTTCTCATAATCTGCTCTCAGATCGCCAGTATGGCTTCCTTAAGGGTCGCTCTACTGGTGATCTTCTTTCATATCTTACTAACTCTTGGTCATTCTCCTTTCGGGAATTCGGTGAGACTTTTTCAATTGCACTAGACATATCGAAAGCCTTCGATAGAGTCTGGCACAAATCTTTAATTTCTAAACTACCCTCCTTCGGTTTCTATCCCTCCATCTGTGTCTTTATCTCTAATTTCCTTTCCGGCCGTTCCATAGCCGCGGTTGTGGACGGCCATTGTTCACTTCCTCACCCTATAAACTCCGGTGTTCCTCAGGGCTCTGTCCTATCTCCTATTATCTTTCTAATTTTTATAAATGATCTCCTCAACTGTACCTCAATTCCCATCCATTTATACACAGACGACTCAACCTTACACTACTCCATTACTTTTTCAGAACGCCTAGCCAGCAATCCCTCAACGACAAACGTAATGAAGCCATAGAACTCTTAAATTCTGATCTAACTACTATCTCCAATTGGGGCAGAGAAAACCTTGTTATCTTTAACCCTCTCCGACATATGACGCAATTTTGAGCCTATTAGGGATACTTTAAAGCCTTTATTACCATCAGGGTTTTTTACAAACCTTTATTTTAGTTACTTTAACCTCTGCAGTTGTCTTTGAGTTAGATGTGGGCAGAAAACTAATTTTGGAGAGGTAATTATAAGAGTGAGAGAACTCTATTTCTTATTGCTAATCTGGCAACCTCTGCGACATATATGTCTGAAGGGGTTAATGCTTCCAAAACCCAATTTCTCCATCTATCTACCCGTAAGGAACTCCCAGCGGACTATCCCTTATTCTTCAACAATACAAAAATCAATCCTTCATCTTCTCTCAATATTCTTGGTGTCTCTTTTTCTTCCTCTCTCAGTTGGAAGGACCATATTACCACTCTTGCTAAGGCAGCCTCCCAGAAGCTGGGTGTGCTCAACTGCCTTAGGGGGTTCTTTTCCCCTGCACAGCTTTTTGCTCTGTACAGGGGCATAGTGCGTCCTTGTATTGAGTATTGTTCACATGTGTGGGAGGTTCCTATCACACCACTCTCCTAGACAAAGTTGAAAGGAAGGCCTTTCGTATCATTAACTCCCGTCCACTCACCAACTCTCTGCAATCTCTCTCTCTCCGCCGCAATGTTGCATCTCTCTCGCTATTCTATCGCTACTATAATAATCAGTGTTCCTCAGAGCTTTCCCAGTGTATACCACCTCCTTTACGTAGGGCACGTGGTACCCGTCTTGCAACTCAATCCCACCCCTACTCTGTGCAACTCTCCAACCCAAGAGTGAAACGTTACTCTCAAACTTTCTTCTACTCAACAGCTGAGCTCTGGAACTCTCTCCCAGAATCAGTCTTTCCCTCTTCCTATGACTTAAATTGCTTCAAACTCCTGTGTCCAGGCATTTTGGCTCGAACGTCCCTTGATTTTGGCCCTGTCACTCTTTCAACTATGGGGGTTCACTCGCTATAGGCAGTTCTACCTTTTGCCTCTCTCAATCACATAGCAAAAAAAAATAAAAAAATAAAAAATAAAAAATAAAATAAAAGAGCGAGATCAAACGCGAGTAACATCAAATGCGAGAGGGGAAACAAATTACAATAATTTTCATGCCGATCAAAACTCGGGTCCTAACACTAAACGCGAGCAACGGTAAGAAAAAAAGGGAGAAAAAAAAAAGGATAGATTAACACCTTACGAGCGGCCTATGCGGTTTATTATATGTACCGCACAGCGGGGTGTTTTTAGCCAAAATAGGGCTGTTTACGTGATCATTTTCATGCCTAAATAAGACCCAGAACGTAAAACAAGTACCTATCCCTGAAAGGGCATAAACAGAGCTTTCGAATGACACCATAACGATCCTTGTATGATGGATAGTTTTCTTGCAATAACCGTGCAACGCGAGTGCAAAAAGCAGGTAATTCGGTACTTTCGGTACATAATTGAGTATGTAGCGAGTGAGAGAGGGAGGAGGGAGCTGAGATTTGTGTCAGTAGGTTCGCCGCGGTGGTCTGGAGCAGTCATACGCTCGCTAGTCTCCTGCCACCACTTGTCTCTCTCTCTCAGCCACATTACGTGCTGAAATTGCCACTCGACCTATGTCGAGCGCCGCCACATAGTCCAGCTTTTTTTAACTCGACTTATGTTGCTCGCCGCTAATTAAGGGTTAACAAGACATGGTGATAAATCGCCGATCAAACTCGGGTTCGGACCTAACATTAAACGTGAGCGACGGGATAAATGGCAAATTATCAGAACATGGGTGGCATTAGTACTGTAGAATGAAATGTACGCGCCTGCCGAATGCCGAAATCGTTAAAAGTTAAAACCCAAAATACAACCCTTAACCCTTAATTAGAGGTTCACCACATAAGTCGAGTTAAATAAAGCTGGACTATGTGGCGGCGCTCGACATAACTCGAGTGGCAATTTCAGCACGTAATGTTGCTGAGAGAGAGAGACAAGTGGTGGCAGGAGAGTAGCGAGCGTATGACTGCTCCAGACCACCGCAGCGAACCTACTGACACAAATCTCACCTCCCTCCTACCTCTCTCACTCGCTATATAAGGAATTGTATGGGGAAAGTGCCTAATTACATGCTTTTTGCACTCGCGTTGCACGGTTATTGCAAGAAAACTAGCCATCATAAAAGGATCGTTATGGTGTCATTCGAAAGCTCTGTTTATGCCCTTTCAGGGATAGATACTTGTTTTACGTTCTGGGTCTTATTTAGGCATGAAAATGATCACGTAAACAGCCCTATTTTGGCTAAAAACACCCCGCTGGGCGGTACATATAAATAAACCGCATAGGCCGCTCGTAAGGTGTTAAACATTTAGAATTTAGATGCCGCAATGTAAATTGAAAAGTTAGGCTATCACAGAAAATTTGAAAAAGGGTTAAATTAGATGCATCGAGATTTACTAATAATTTAGAAAAGCCAATAGATATCTTTAAATTTAGATTTAGTTAGGCTTAATCAGAAAGAACAAGACTTATTGAACTTTAAATTTAGTCAATCAGAAAAAATTCAATTTATGGGTGAGTTAAATTTAGTGCATATTCCATTCCACAAATGTTCTGTCAAGCAGAGCCTCAGTGTCCGCACCAAAGAACACCCGAGCCGACTCCACGATCTCGCGGAACAACCGATCTGAGGCGGGCGGTGTCAGATGGATTCCGTCCCACCCAAAATCAGTCGCTGCGGTATTCATGGACATGTATCGGGTCTGGGTCCATGGCAGGTTGCGCTTAAGCCACTGATTGATGGAGTTTCGGATACGGTTAAACTCGGCGGGTTCGACTCCTCGTGGATTCTGGCGCTTCTCTAAGCCGATTATGTAACAGTGACCTCCTGTGTGACTCTCTATATTTCTGGCCAGCTCCTGAATTTGATTGGCCAGTTCTTTAGGGGCAACGCCTGACCTAATATCATTACCACCTATTACCAGGTATGATAAGTCAGGACGCCAGCCAATCAAATGGTCCCACACTTCAGTGCAACGCAAGGTACTTATTCTAGCCCCTGGGGCGGCAAGAGTTTTGATTGTGTAGTGGGGGTGGTACATAGGTTTATCTATGTATAATTCGCGCACATATGAATGGCCTATTATGGCCACCTTTTTGATGAGGCCAGGGTAAATAGCCCTCTCTGGCTCAAAACCTTCCCCTACACCACCTCCTGCTGCCCCGTGCTTAAAAAAAACATGCGCCATGTTGGCAAACCAGGAAAACCCTCGCGGCCGAAAAATTAGCAAAAAATCGCGGGAGAGGAGACGCCATTAAACGCACCGCCAAGTGCGGGACCGGCTGAAGAACACACTATCCGGTTCGAAGGACCATATATTATATGGATATTCGTGGTTAAGATGATTTAGTGGACTGTATCGGAATACCATACAATAAATTATATCACCTGAATACTGGTGCTAGTGCTGTAGGACCTAGTTGTCTTGTTGAGCCATGGCGATGTTAAAAGATGGTGTGTGGGACACGAGAGTGTTAGTTAATACGACAGTGTTAATGCACAAAGAAGGGGGCCACTATATTGGATGATTGATGGGAATGATGATTAATGACCTATGGATTAGTATGGATTGATGGAGAAATTATGAGCTAAGTACTATCACTAATGGGGCGAAAGGTGAGGTGAAAACACGAGAGTGTAGGCAGTCGGTCTGGTTGTGGTGGCGGCTAGGTAGAGAGTGAGTGCGGGACCCTCACAATATTCGCGGGAGGTCCACCGATATCACGCATGCGCGAATAGGTAGGTATATATTTTCCCTCCCAATTATAATGACCTAAGTTCATAGGAATGATAGATTACCCAATATCCAATACAGAACATAATTATTATTAACCTCTTAATTATTCTATATAATTATTGATCCCACAAACTTAATACTAAAGACTTAATGTAATACTTAAAGTAAGACTGTCCATATCAGAGTTGGGACACTTTGAGCTACAATCTTTTCTGCTACTTTTAGTTCCTTAATGCTGAGGAGGGCACAGTCTGTGGGAAACATCCCTTTAATTATTGCCTTCAAATTATTCTTGTATCGAATAGTCTATGCAACTACCCGAATTAATTCGTCATAACTGCCATATTTTTCCCAGTTCCATAACTGTGTGTCCTGTTCATCATTGGTCCCAATGACTTGGCTAGTTACTTTTGGCGTTGGGTCATCTGGTAATATGTCTTCTGGCCACTCGTCTTTGTTTCGGAGCCACATGGGCCCCTCCCACCAAAACGCAGATTTCAGATGTTTTGCCGAAACACCTCTAGACAGTAAGTAACTAGGGTTTTCCTTAGAGGACACATACCGGAATTCTACAGTTGGAAGAAGGGATTTTATTTTATCAACTCGGTTTACGACATACACTGGAAGCTTCTTCATACTACGCAACCAATGCAATGTAACCTGGCTGTCACACTATAAAACAATTTTGTTGACTTTTACAGTATTATGATAGGCTTCCTCCACAAATTTGATTAATCTGGCAGCTAGCAAAGCAGCAGTTAGCTCTAGTCTTGTATAGTTATGGACCTTATGGGAGCGACCTTTGCTTTAGCGATGACTAGACTACTACATTCCGGGCTCACAAAATATATTGCAGTGACATGGGCGACACCACTTGCATTGCTAAACGCATGAAGTTCCACTGAGTCAGCATATACCATCCTCCAAGGATAAGTAAAGTCACAGCAGAGGTTTAGGTCCTTGGAAATTGTAGACCATTCGGTAGTGCAGTCTTCAGGTAGCAGATCGTCCCAATCTAGTTTCAGTCTCCATAATTGCTGTAAGAAAATTCTGGACCTTATTGTAACAGGCAGTAGTACACCAGTGGATCGAACAGTTGTGCCGTCACTCTTAACCTAAGAAGTGCGCATGGGGGTAATTAGACACCTCTCCCTGTGCTGACGTATTTGAGCTGTTTCCATCATAAAATATTAATTTTACCATAAATAGCATTAATACTTATCCTAACGGGCCTATTATGGGTTGATTATAAAGGTATTAACCTGTTACAACAATAAAACGAGTGAAAACAGCGTTTGGATGGTCAAAATCGGAAATACAGGCCGGGAGTTACATAATGTATGGCTGAGGCAACCTGCTTTCCCGCCAATTTCCCCCAAGGCCACTGAGACACTGTTGATCGATACTCTCTCTCTCTCTCTTGCACTCGCTTGCTAACAGTGATGACAATGCCCTGCTACCAACTCGCTAATGTTAGCACGAAAATATACCTCAGAATAAGGGAATAACAGGGAAAATAGGTGATAACTGAAGGAGGGGAGGAAAGTGGGGAAGGAGGGGAGGTAGAGGAGTGATATTTTGCATGGCCCAGGGGCAAAAAAAAAAAAAAATAAATAAAATAAAAAAATAATATTTTTTTTTTTCGATGTTTAAAGTTGATTTTTTTTTTCTCTGACTCTTAAGAGTCTTCCCGCAGTCTGCCGGGGGAACTCTTAAGAGTCTTCCCGCAGTTCCCGGGTTAAGCACTCTCTTTTTGTAGCCTTTTTGGTCTCTGGGAGACTATCGTTGAACGTCAACTGATCAGAGTCAGGTAACCATAACAGTCCTAATGTTTTCACTCGCTCTTGATTCTTGGCAGCAACACCATCCAATTGCAGGAGGTCACGTAGTTGAGGAATATTGGTAGCCTACTCTCTGAGATATAAATGTGCTTGAGACATTATTTTTTGGGCATCCCAGTAACGCTTAATGACAGTCTCTTCATCACTGC
The DNA here is from genome assembly GCA_032716605.1 of Paralithodes platypus. Lineage (NCBI taxonomy): Eukaryota > Metazoa > Arthropoda > Malacostraca > Decapoda > Lithodidae > Paralithodes > Paralithodes platypus. The sequence continues at coordinate 2,805,576 of CM064577.1, forward strand.
CTGTTCCCTGGAGGTTGTCAATTTACAAACCATCCTTAATAGCCTCCACAACTTTGGGATCCTCTTTGATAATGGAAAGATGCTTCAGTACCGTGGCATTAAGAAGAAACTGTGAGCAAGTCGCCCCGAACAACACTACCTTAAATCGGTAGCAAAGTAAGGGTGAAGATAAGTCCAAGGGGTCCTTTGGCCACAGAAATCAGGTGTAGTCACGATCTTCTTCAAGTCTCAACATGAGAAAGGCTTTTTCGATGTCACTTATCCAGGCAAATTTGTGTACCCTGAATCGCAGCAATATTTTTGCTTGATCTGGCACTAGTGATGGCCCTGTGTAAAGGCAGTCATTAAGACTTGGCCTGCCTTTGCCAATACTAGCGGAACAGTCGTACACAATACGAACGGGCGTTGTTGTGCTATTCTTGGTGACCCTGTGATGTGCTAAATAATGACTGTTTTCAGTAACACTGAAAGGAACCTCTTCAATAAAACCACGATGAAGTTGATCTTGGATAACGTTGGTGTAGTGACTACAATAAACAGATTCTTGTTTAAATCGCTTCTGCAGACCCCTTAGGCGACCCGCTGCTAAACCATAATTAGAGGGCAGCTTCTCTTTTTGTTGGTTCCATGGCAGTCTGACCTCATACTGCTGATTTTGTGCAGAGTATGTTACTGTCTCCTTGTAGATGTCCAACGCGGTCTTGTTTTCCTTTGAATCTTCGTTCGGAGAAATTCCTAGATGATCCAATTCCCATAAACATTTTAATTCATTATGACATGGATTATATGATTCCGTGGATATGTATTGATCCATCGGGGTGACCGCAACTTTCAATATTGTAACTACCTCTACTTGGGCGCTAGACTTGTCGTTATGGCAGGAGCCACATTGTGCATAGCCATATTTAGTGGGTAAGAGAATTATTTCACCCTCTTTTTTGTACCCTGGCCGCACTAAGTCATAATGATAATCGGCACCAACCAACAAGTCCAGTCAAGATGCCTGTGTCATTAGAGGATCAGCTAATTTGTAGCCCTTGCTTCGCAACACTTTCATGTCTGCTTCAAGGCATTCTGATCCTTTGTGATCCGGGAGAGTTTCTACTACAACTGCTTGTAGAGGATAGTTTCTGCCCCAGAACTTGTACTTGAAGGACACTAGTCACACTACTGGATATTTTCTGCTTTCACATGCTCCGGTAAACCCTAGCAACTCTAGCTCTTCAACACCCAATTTTTCATAATGGATAGAGTCTAGAGCGGAATTTAGAATGAAGGTGCATTGTGAGCACTGATCCAGCAGCGTACGCATCTTGACTGTTCCTCTTCATTCCTTTACTGTTGGTAGCATAACAGTTGGGAGGATAATACTAGTCTTCTTTGAAGATACAGACAATGTGGTAGTTTGCGTCTTGGTCTTTGTTACCTGTTGAGGTTTTTGCTCTTTCTTTGCACCGTCCCATTGAGATCGGGACTGACAGAGGATAGGGTAGTGTCTGTTACGACAGAACTTGCAGTTATGGATGTCAGGGTTCACACAACCATTGCTCCCATGGGCTGAGGACAAGCACCCTGTTCAAAGGTTGAGTTGCTTTGCACGCTTAACTTTCAGAGCACTGGTTTTGTACTTCAGACACTTAAACCATACGTGTGCCCCTTCGCACAACTTGCAACCCTTCCTTCGCACCGAGGCCTCCTGCACCGCAAAGGATGCCGAAGCAACTGGTATGTGTGGTGTAGTCTGATCTGCCACACTTTCCATATTAAAAACCTCTGTCTGGTAAGCCTGGACAAACTTTTCTAGGTCCAGACCATCTTCACCTAAGGTTCTTTTTAAAGTTTCCTTTAGTAGGGATGGCAATTTATTCATGAGAATTACAACACTAGCTTCATGAAGGGTAATTTTTAGGGCCTCTATTGACCTCAGTGTACTTTCAAAACTAGCATAGAATCCTTTTAGTTCCTCGACATTGTAAGAGGGAGGATTCAAAGTAGTAAGGTTAGCTATGTGTGCCACCTTAATTCTATCCCTGTGCCCAAAGGTTTTCTGTAGAAGGGCAACCGCTGTTTGGTAGCTGGCTCCTTCAATTGCGAAACCTTCAATTAGTTGTTTCGCCTCGCCATTCAGTTGACCTCTTAAGTAGGTGAATTTTTGGATGTCACTGAGCTCCTCATTGCTGTGGACTCTACAGTGGAACATATCCCAAAATCCCATCCACAGAGTGTGATCACTGTCAAACACAGGAAGGGTGATTTTCGGCAGTCTTATACTGGCATTTCTATTAACTGCAGCACGATTTGGCTCCTTAAGTTTCAGTTTACCCTTAAGGTGGACGATAATTTGATCAAGACGCTCTAGATATTCCATGTCTGCTTCTATGTCCGCGATATATATCTTCGAGTTGTCTTAATACTGATGCCAATTTAGCCTCTATCGTTTCATTGTCTGCATTAACTAAAAATGTAGCTATATCTTTGGTGATCCTAGTCAAACCACTCTTGATACCCCCCTTGTGTCGTTTGTACTGGGATAGAGTCAATGACATGATGGCAATACACAGGAAATAGAATAATAAAGGGAATAACAAATTAATTTACCTATATGGACATGAAACAGACTCAGAAAGTTAGCCGACGTCAATAAAGGCAAATCATATGGAACCCCGACTTTATAACGTAATAATTAAATAAACATGTGATGTCGGTGTAAGGCAAGAAGAGGGAAATAAGACGCGGAGCGCAATAATTAAAGTAAACGAACAACGCCTAAATATCTCCATTCTTGAATTGAAATAGTTAACCCTATATTAAATTCGGCAATTTTGTTGGTGAAGGGCAATAATGAGGGAAATAAGACGCAGAGTGCAATAATTAAAGTTAACGAATGCCTATATTATCTCCACTCACAAAATGAAAGTAATTAACCTTACATAAAAATACGGCAACATTTTGTTAAAGTACACTAAGGAAGGGATGCCAAAATGTTGTAGGACAAGCCAATTTAATTTATAGACATAATCAAACTATAGGCTAGCCCAACATCTAATCGTACCAAAAATGTTTGTGATAATTACCCCTTTAAATTTAGTTAAGACCGTACAAGATAATTTTAATCCCTATAATTGTAATGTACATTAATTTAAGTTTGGCAATTAATACCTATACTACCTAACAACGAGAACTAAAATCCAATTTAGAAAATCTAGCCTAGAAACAATGAATCAGGAACTCATTAATTGAGTTTTCTTAAATCAGACCTACCACCTCCCACTCCTCATCTGACTGTTCCTTCAGAGCTTGCTTGTCGAGCTTGAAGTGCTCCTGGGCAGCAGCCATGACCCGCCAAAAAAAAATTTCGCTGACATCATATGTCAGGTGTACTCCGTCTTCACTATAATCACCCTCCCACACCTCCATAGATTGGTTGTTGTTGTTGTTGTTCCCCAAGCTGCCTGGCCGAACAGCCCCAAGGCCCCGAGCAAGGCCAAGGCCATAACCGAGCGCCCCCACAGAACCCTCCCTGCCGACCACAATAAAGCCTGGGTGACCGAAGCCACTCAATGGCGGGGAGCTGAGGAGGGTGCGGAAACGCTCAGGAAACCAAAGCCCCACCCAGGACCCTGTGCCCCTCAGCAATTATGAAGAGAAAGTTGAGGGGCAAAGGAAAAATGTGACGCTTTGGCTTCCAATCTTGGTAGATTGGGAGGTCAATCCACGGAAGAGACGCCGTCACTCGAGATCTAGAAAATATATAAGTAAAAGGAAAAGTCAGAGTAAGCTATGGGTATGGCAGAGATCGCTCAGTTCTCACTCTGAAAGACAAGCCCATCACCACATGACTAGAACCCAATCCTCTCAGCAACAGCTAGGAAAGGCTCTAGAAAGCCGCCTTTGACGGGGGGATAGCTCCCCTATTTCAACCCCTTTCGGGGTTGGGCACCCGCCTTCCATAGATTGGTAGCGGGACTTTGTGAATGGCAGTACCCTTTTTTGCCAGCGATTAATCCCGTTCCTAATACTCTTGTACCGCTCTGCCGTTAGACCGCGGGGCGCCGGTCTCGCCTCCAGGCCTATGATGATGCAGGCCCCTGAGATATTTTCTGTCTCCTTAGCTAGATCCTGGATGGCGTTCGCGACAGACCGGATGTCTGTAGAGGGATGAACATTATTCCCGCCCAAGACTAGGAATGGTAGGTCCGGCTGGTAACGGATGTGGCTCTCTCAGGCAGCAGAGGACTTTATGGTGTCCACTCGTGCACCCCCTTGAGCAAAGATTTTCACATGAAAGAAGGGTTGGTATACAGGCTTGTCCACATAGATCTGCCTGACATAACTATGTCCCAAAATGGACACCTTCTTAATGGGCTTAGGGTAGAAAGTTACAACACGATTATAGTCGTCTTCCCCAACCCCCCCCGCCAAAGGCGCCGGTCGGAAATACATGGCGGCGGCTCATATGGTCTGGTATAACTGGCGGGACCTGGCGGAAATTAGGCCTCAGACACGAAATAACGGGCCACAAGCCAACAGAAGAGACCAGGGAAGCGGATACAGGGAACAGGAAGAAAGAAAAGCTAGGAAATAGTAGACAAAAGGAAAGCAGGAGAAAGAAAAGACAAAGACGAAAAGCTAGCATAAGGCAAAAGTTCAGAAGTTCGAAGGACCAAATTGTGAGAATTCGACAGTAAACAAAGTATAATTTACCTATAAAAACCCAAGCGATAACTTACTTTACTTGTTGATAAGGAAGGAGAGTTCAAGGATAGAGTTAGGGAAAGATTGAAGGTATAGTGGCCACTAAGAATTAAGAATTAGAGTGACTTCGCATGAAACAGGTGCTTGTTTTGCGAGCGGCTAGAAGGAGTTGTTGAGAGGGTATCAAAAGCGAGTCTGAGGTTCCCGGCGGTCAACCCGCCATCCCGAAAATGACGCATGCGCAGTTAATATCCACCAATGCGTCATTTAACTATCTACAAGATATACCGGATTAATTGTAATGATAATCCGATATAATTATGGATAATAAACCCATAGAAACTTAATACGAAATAGTACATATCCTTTATAAAGATATATAGCTTAGCCTAATACTGGCGCCTAATTTGAACTTCCAGTTTCTCTACTTAACCTAATTTGTCGAGGTGCTTACGAGTCTCGACACGTGATACATAAGAAATAATCACTACTTTCAAATCTGAACTTTCAAACTTTAGCTCTTCCCAAGCTTTCTGGCATCTAGTTGAAAACCTCTCCAACAATTTTCCTTCCTCGTCTTTCCCTCCTCTTTTCCACTCATACAGCAATACCGTCATGTCTTCCTCTGACAAAGCTAAACTCTTTGCTCAAACTATTGCTAAAAGCTCCACCTTGGATGATTCCGGTGCTATTCCTCCCTTTCCACCTCCTCTCACTTACTTATGCCTAAGATCTGTGGGCTTATTATTAAGAAGGCATACAGACCGGATGGTGTTTCTCCTGTTGTACTAAAAAACGGTTTTTCCGTGCTGACTCACTGCCTAGGCAAACTCTTTCGTCTCTGCCTTTCCTCTAACATCTTTCCTTCTTGCTGGAAGTTTGCTCTCATTCAACCTGTCCCAAAGAAGGGTGACTGCTTTCAACCCTCCAAATATCGCCCAATTGCTCTTATTTCTTACATTTCTAAACTCTTTGAAACTATCCTTAACCTCTGAACTGCGCATGTGGGTAATTAGAAATATCTGCCTGTGCTGACGTATTACCATAAATACCATTAACCCGTACATCCCCAGCGACGCGCCTGACGCGTCGGCGATGTATGTAACGCACAGCCCCAAAGACGCGCCTGGCGCGTCACCCTAATTGCGCCGACCGTAACCTCAGGTGTAGCCACTCAAGAGGGCTCAGATTTGTATGGGAACTGTGTACGTATCCCACGCAACCGTGCCGATGGTTGAAAACTCTCAAAGTCCACGTGCGTGCACGTGAGCGCGCAATAACCTGTTTTTTTGGGATAATTGCCTTCAATTTTTTACTCTTGTAAAATACGTTTTCGGGGGCTCTGTAGGACCATTCTTTAAGTTTTTTGAGCGGTTTTTCGTGGTTTTTCCTTCATTCCTAACCCATTCGCTATTGTTTCTGGAATAAAACAATTTTTTGAAAACCGGCCGGGTTCTGGTGAACATACATTACAAAACTAGCCGGGGCTGGACGGGTTAATACTTATCCATATGCGCCTATTATAGGTTGATTATAAAGGTATTAACCTGTTACAACAATAAAACGAGTGAAAACAGCGTTTGGATGGTCAAAATCGGCGATACAGGCCGCGAGTTACATAATGTATGGGTGAGGCAACCTCCTTTCCCGCCAATTTCCCCCAAGGCCACTGAGACACTGTCGATCGATACTCTCTCTCTCTTGCACTCGCTTGCTAACAGTGATGACAATGCCCTGCTTGCAACTCGCTAATGTTAGCACGAAAATATACCTCAGAATAAGGGAATAACAGGGAAAATAGGTGATAACTGAAGGAGGGGAGGAAAGTGGGGAAGGAGGGGAGGTAGAGGACTGATATTTTGCATGGCCCAAGGGCAAAAAAATAAATAAAAATAAAAAAATAATATTTTTTGTTTTCAATGTTTAAAATTGATTTTTTCTTCTTCTCTGACTCTTAAGAGTCTTCCCGCAGTCCGCCGGGGGAACTCTTAAGAGTCTTCCCGCAGTTCCCGGGTTAATTCAAAATTTCTTAAGCATTTATCTTCCGATAA